>CAJQUN010000004.1:20884127-21589591 GCA_907163345.1 Haberlea rhodopensis | reverse complement strand
CCGATCGATCGGCGCTAGCTCCGCGATCGATCGCGGGATTGTGCAAAATTGTTGGCGAGACAGTGTGTTCTCGCGATCGATCGGGGCTTGATGGCGATCGATCGCGAGACACCAAAAATGGTGTTTTTGGGTGTTTTTGTGGGATTTTTGGTATTGGACTATTATTGGGTTCTAATATTGGTATTTGTGAATATGTAGAACCAACCCAGGTGGCAACGCAGCCAAGGAATTGAGGTCCAACCACATTCCACATTTTGGAAAGGTACGTAGTGGACGTACGGGCACCCAACGGTAACATGTATTTTATATACTCATTGATTATGCATTGTGGATGCGGGTATATATGTGGTATTGCATTGTGGATGCATATACATGTTGATTTATGCCATATGAGGTATTGCATTGTGGATGCATATACATGGTAATTGATGCATATTGATGATAGATGCATATTATGATTATGGATGCACATCCCATGAGTCGTGGTCATCCTTTGATGATTTTAATGCTTGCCGCTTTTTGTATTGGTTCCGCTAAATGTGAAGCGAGGGGTGGGAGCAGCCGCATGTCACATTTGAGCGTGGTTGTCATATGGGGCGAGGAAAGGGTATTTGCCGCTCTCTGTGAAGCGAGGGGTGGGAGCGCCGCATGTCCATTGTAGCGAGGTTATCCTATGCCGCCCATATGAATATAAGCGAGGGCATTAAATACAACTGTGATGGACAGACTAGGAATTGGTGACCAATATGTGGTACAGTTGAGATGGTATATGATGTCATGACATGTTTTGGCCATTAAAAATAATCTGTTGATTATACTCATGAGTTATGGTACAGGGACAACCAAACGGGAAGCGTTTGAAATGCATGGGGAAAACAGGAAGTGTTTTATATTGATTATGCATTTACGCTTTATCTTCATATTGTGTTGAATATGAATGATTATTATTGCTCATGTTTGGGGGTTGTCCTTGTAGGTACCTTTTGGCATGATAGATGGGCTTGAACGGGTTTGAGACAGTGAGCTTCACGAGCATCTTTGGTAGATGAAAGGACATGATTCTTTTGTATAGTGCCTACTCTAGGAGTAGCGTAAAACTATAGTGGACACATACATTTGTTTGAAATGTAATTAATCCTTTTGGTAGTCCTTTATTTTGGCATGTAAATGCTTAAGCTCATAGACTCAACTTGTTTACTCTACTCTGATCATTTATTTAGCTCTATTATGCCTTTATTCCGCACTTAAGGATTAGGGTCCTTACATTAGTGGTATCAGAGCAGTGGTTAGAGAACCCGGGAAACGAGTGAAGGGTAAGCCTTAGCATGGTTGGCTAGGTGCTTACATTTGAAGCATGTTTATGCATGTGGTGCATATTACTGTATATCCTGTTATACTAACATGCTTATATCACTCCTGTTATCTGACGACATGTTATATATATTGCTTTGGATTGTTGTTAACATTTGTGTTACAGCATGGCTGCTAATGAGGAAGTCGGAGATGTTGGGAGTGTAAATGCGAGTATTGGACAGGCTAATCCTCTACCTCCACCGGCTGTAGGAATGGAACCAGTGGTCCAGTTATTGCTACCGGGTGAGATTAGCTTGACTCAGTTTCTGTCTTATCATCCGCCCCGGTTTGAGGGGGACAGAGTCCGGAGAAGAAGAATCTGAAGAGTGGCTGGAGAGACTTGAGCAGATCTTTGTATCGGCTCCGTGTGCTATTACTGCTTGGCTGAGGCTGGCGGAGTTCCAGTTGGCTAAGAAACCATTGATGTGGTGGAGGAGCACAGTGATGGAGATGAGAGCACTGGGTGCTGTGATTGACTGGACGCTCTTCAGGACCAGGTTCTTGAACCGATACTTCTCTCCGCGGCAGCAAGACAGACAAAAGAGGATTGAATTTGCAAGCCTGAGGCAGGGGAACATGACAGTGGCAGACTATGCCACACAGTACTCGTCACTACTGAGGTATGTCCCCCATATTGCCTCTGATGGACGTGCCAAGATGAGAAATTTCATGAAAGGACTGCGACCGGAGCTCTATGACCGGGTTATCATCAATAACCCACTTATTTTGATGATGCTCTCACAAGAGCGGAGCTTGCTGAGCTAGGAGTGGGAGCTTATGCCATGCACCACCGGTTACCAGCAACAGAGGCAGACTAGTGACAGTTTGAGGCCTCGGGGTGAGCCATTTAAGCCCCGTGGTGGCCTCTTCATCTTCACGGTATGGTGGGAAGAAACATTTTGGTCAGAAACAGGATGGCAAGAAGGAAATTGGTCCGCCAGTCGAGGATCTTCACAAGGGGATAGGCCGGGAGAGCCTAGGTGCAACAATTGTGGAGGACCACATTCTTCAAACAAGTGTCC
This sequence comes from Haberlea rhodopensis, assembly GCA_907163345.1. Lineage (NCBI taxonomy): Eukaryota > Viridiplantae > Streptophyta > Magnoliopsida > Lamiales > Gesneriaceae > Haberlea > Haberlea rhodopensis. The sequence continues at coordinate 21,587,216 of CAJQUN010000004.1, read as the reverse complement.
TGCATGTTATGTCTGTGGCAAGATGGGCCACATTGCTCGGTATTGTCCCACCAGGGGAGGCCAGTCAGAGTATCAGGGCAACAGGCCAAGGTTTGAGGACAGGACAGTGCAGCAGAGGCAAGCAATTTGGGCCTCGTCCATCGGGAGGTCAGACAGTGGGACCACCCCAGGGACAAGTATATGCACTGACCAGGGAGCAGGCTCAGGCAGCCCCGGAGGAGGTGATTGCCGGTACGTGCCATTTATTTACTTACCCTGCTTTTGTTTTGATAGATACAGGTGCCTCCCATTCCTTTGTGTCTGTGGGATTTGTGGAAAGACACCATATGCGCACGTCTTCTTTGCCCACGCCTCTATTGGTCTCGACACCCACTGGAAGAAATGTTGTTGCTGATCAGTTTATGGCAGACATGCCGTCATTATTTTGAGGGCAACGAGTTGAGATCAGACTTGATTGTGCTGGGTATGTCAGACTTTGACTGCATCTTGGGAATTGATGTTCTGAACAAATATCAGGCAGTGGTAGATTGCCGGCAGAGAACAGTGAAGTTCAGACCTGAGTTGGGCAGTCAGTGGACTTTCTTTGGCAATGGGTCTCGTGCGAAGATTCCGTTGATTTCAGCGATCAAGATGTCTCAGCTGTTGGAACGTGGGCACACGGGCTATCTTATTTATGCCGTGGACACGTCTGGAAAGAGTAAAGAACTGAGGGTTGAGGATGTACCAGTTGTGGCAGAATTTGCTGATGTATTTCCAGAAGAGATCCCAGGATTTCCACCGGCCAGGGAAGTTGAATTTGGGATCGAGTTGCTGCCAGGGACATCCGCTATCTCTCGTGCACCTTATAGGATGGCACCGGCTGAGTTTGAGAGAATTGAAAGAACAGTTGCAGGATCTCTTGGACAAGGGGTATATACGCCCGAGCGTGTCGCCATGGGGCGCACCAGTTCTCTTTGTGAAGAAGAAGGACGGTTCGATGCGGTTGTGCATCGATTACCGGCAGCTGAACAAGGCTACAGTGAAGAATAAGTATCCTCTTCCAAGGATAGACGATTTGTTTTGATCAGTTGCAAGGTACCAGGGTGTATAGCAAGATTGATTTGAGATCCGGGTATCATCAGATTCGGGTCAGAGAGGAAGATGTGCAAAAGACAGCGTTCCGGACTCGATACGGGCATTATGAGTTCTTGGTGATGCCGTTCGGTGGTGACGAACGCCCCGGCCGTCTTTATGAGTCTGATGAACAGAGTGTTTCAGCCGTATCTTGATCAGTTCGTCATCGTGTTTATTGACGACATTCTTATCTACTCCCGGAGTGAGGAAGATCATGTAAAACACTTGAGGACAGTGCTTCAGATTCTTAGAGAGCATCAGTTGTATGCTAAGCTCAGTAAGTGCGAGTTTTGGCTGAGCAGTGTAGTGTTTCTGGGGCATGTCATTTCGAGCAGCGGGATATCAGTGGACCCCAAGAAGATTGAGGCTGTGATGGAGTGGGCTGCCCCCACTTCTGTGCCTGAGATCCGGAGTTTCCTTGGTTTGGCCGGGTATTATCGGCGCTTTGTTGAGGGCTTTTCGAAGATTGCCAAACCGCTGACTCAGTTGACTCAGAAGGGTGTGCCTTTCTTTTGGTCAGAAGCTTGTGAGGAGAGCTTCCAGGAGTTGAAGCACCGGTTGACGACGGCGCCAGTGTTAGTGATTCCGACGGAGAACTCCAGATTTGTTCTGTATACGGATGCATCACTGCAGGGCCTTGGATGTGTTCTGATGCAAGATAAGCATGTGGTAGCTTATGCATCGAGGCAGTTGAAGCCGCATGAGACCAGATATCCAGTTCATGACTTGGAATTGGCGGCTATCATCTTCGCCCTGAAGATCTGGAGGCATTACTTATATGGCACTTCATTCACCATATACACGGATCACAAGAGCCTCAAGTTTCTATTTACTCAGGCGGAGCTGAACATGAGACAGAGGAGATGGATGGACCTACTCAAGGACTATGATTGCGAGATTGAGTACCATCCGGGGAAGGCCAATTTGACAGCAGACGCTTTGGAGCCGGAAAGTGAGGAGTTCTGCTGAGGACGTCATCCATTTGTCTGCTATGATGACCTCCTATTGTCATCTCGGCTATGATTTTGACATAGATGCATCACCAGTGTATGTCTCTACCTTATTAGCTGAGCCAGATATTTATGAGAACATCAGGAGAGCTCAGAGATCAGATGCTGAGGTTCAGAGATGGTTGTCTATAGTGCATCTTGGTCAGCCGACGAAGTTCAGAGTGGCCGACGACGGATCTTTGAGATTGGGTAACCGCTGGGTAGTTCTGAGTACGCCGGAGTTGCGTAAGGGAATCTTGGAGCGAGCTCACAGTAGTAGACTTAGCATCCACCCAGGCGGGAAGAAGATGTACAGAGATCTGCGTGGTCAGTTTTGGTGGAAGAGAATGAAGTCTGATGTCGTCGCTTTTGTGAAGAGGTGTTTGATCTGCCAGCAGGTTAAGGCAGAGAGACAGAGACCTGGCGGCGAGTTGAGAAGCTTGGAGATACCGAAGTGGAAGTGGGAGCACATTTCCATGGACTTCGTGACTCATTTGCCGAGGAGTGCTTCAGGCTTCGATGCTATTTGGGTGATTGTGGACAGATTGACTAAGGTAGCCCACTTTATCCCCTATAGCATGACATTTACATTCTTGAGGATGGCGCAGTTGTATATTAGAGATGTGGTGAGATTGCATGGGATCCCCGTTTCCATTGTGTCAGATCGAGATCCGCGATTCACATCTCATTTCTGGGAAGGCCTTCAGTCAGCTTTGGGAACTGAGGTCAGATTGAGTACTGCTTATCATCCTCAGACGGATGGCCAGACCGAGCGCACTATTCAGACGCTCGAGGACATGTTAAGAGCTTGCGTTTTGGAGTTCGATGCCTCTTGGCAGGATTCAGTGCCTTTGGTAGAGTTTTCGTATAACAATAGCTACCAGGCAAGTATTCAGATGGCTCCGTTTGAAGCTCTTTATGGCAGACGATGTAGATCACCCTTATGTTGGGATGATTTGGACAGTAGATCAGTCGGAGGGCCTGAGTTGATCCGGGAAATGGAAGAGAAGATAAAGACTATAAGGCAGAAAATGAAAGCAGCCCAAGACAGACAGGCAGCTTATGCAAATAAACGGCGGAGACCGTTAGAGTTTCAGTTGGGAGATAAGGTCTTTTTGAAGATCTCGCCTTTCAGAGGCGTTGTGCGGTTTGGGATGCGCGGGAAACTGTCTCCGAGGTTTGTGGGACCGTACGAGATTTTGCAGCGCATTGGCACATTGGCTTACCGACTGGCTTTGCCGCCTTCTTTATCTGGTATACATGATGTGTTTCATGTATCGATGCTGCGGAAGTATGAGCCGGATCCGTCTCACGTGTTACAGCCTTCCGAAGTTCAGTTAGAGTCAGATATATCTTATGTGGAACGGCCTGTTAGAATTCTGGACAGAGCAGACCGTAGACTTCGGAACAAAGTGATACCGATGATCAAAGTTCAGTGGGATCGCAGGGGTGTCGAGGAGGCTACGTGGGAGACGGAGCAGCATATGGTGCAGCACTACCCGGAACTATTCTCTGGTATGAGTTTATGTTTAGTTTCTGTTGGGGTAAGTGCATGTGATTTCGAGGACGAAATCTTATAAGTAGGGGAGTATTGTGACATCCCCGAAATGATTAATTGCTAATTGGCTTTAAATTGTGAGTACATGATTAATTATGTGGTAATTGATTATGTGTTGAGATTTATTTACCTTATGTGGAAATGCATGGCCATGTGGGTAGGGTGACCCGGGATTGCATTTCAGGGTGCATGTGGTGCATGTTGGGTAAATATTATGGGAAGCATGATTTATTTGCCTTGGTTAGCAATTTATGAGAAATCATGTGTTAATTGATATTATGGTGCATTTTGAGTAAATGCTTTGAAAAATATCATGTTGGGGTGTTTTATACACCATGGAATTGTTTGGCATGCATTTTAATTTAAAACTCACCTTTATACCCAACCCCACCCCATCCACTCTTTTTACTTTACCAAATCAACTCCCACACAAACCCTTCTTCCAATTTTCGAGTTCCAACTTTGGGGTAAAGAGAAGTGCTTGCAAAATCTTGTTTTGAGGAGATTGTTGGGTGATTTGAGATCCCCAAGAGGTATGGGTACCTCATGTGTTAATTTTGCAAGGTTTTATTTGAGTTTGGTATGGTTTTAAATGGGTTTTGTTGGGTTGTTGTGGGTTTGGTTGTATGTTGGAACTTATACTTGTTTTGAAGTATATTTTGGTTAGATGTTGTATACTTGGGTATATAATGTTGTTTATTGTTGGTTTTGAGTAGTTGGGTATGGTTGTTGTTGAGTTATGTGGGTTTGTTTGGATTTGGGAAGGAGAAGGGTGAATAGTGCCCAAATCTCGATTTCCCGCAGCTCGGCGATCGATCGGCGTCCGCTCGCGATCGATCGCGAGCAGCAGGGCTGAGGCAGTAAGCCTCAGCGATCGATCGCGAGCTTGGCGCGATCGATCGGCGAGGCCGCGATCGATCGGCGCTAGCTCCGCGATCGATCGGCGCTAGCTCCGCGATCGATCGCGGATTGTGCAAAATTGCTGGGCGAGACAGTGTTATCTCGCGATCGATCGGGGCTTGATGGCGATCGATCGCGAGACACCAAAAATGGTGTTTTTGGGTGTTTTTGTGGGATTTTTGGTATTGGACTATTATTGGGTTCTAATATTGGTATTTGTGAATATGTAGAACCAACCCAGGTGGCAACGCAGCCAAGGAATTGAGGTCCAACCACATTCCACATTTTGGAAAGGTACGTAGTGGACGTACGGGCACCCAATGGTAACATGTATTTTATATACTCATTGATTATGCATTGTGGATGCGGGTATATATGTGGTATTGCATTGTGGATGCATATACATGTTGATTTATGCCATATGAGGTATTGCATTGTGGATGCATATACATGGTAATTGATGCATATTGATGATAGATGCATATTATGATTATTGGATGCACATCCCATGAGTCGTGGTCATCCTTTGATGATTTTAATGCTTGCCGCTTTTTGTATTGGTTCCGCTAAATGTGAAGCGAGGGGTGGGAGCGCCGCATGTCACATTTGAGCGTGGTTGTCATATGGGGCGAGGAAAGGGTATTTGCCGCTCTCTGTGAAGCGAGGGGTGGGAGCGCCGCATGTCCATTGTAGCGAGGTTATCCTATGCCGCCCATATGAATATAAGCGAGGGGCATTAAAATACACTGTGATGGACAGACTAGGGAATGGTGACCAATATGTGGTACAGTTGAGATGGTATATGATGTCATGACATGTTTTGGCCATTAAAAATAATCTGTTGATTATACTCATGAGTTATGGTACAGGGACAACCAAACGGGAAGCGTTTGAAATGCATGGGAAAACAGGAAGTGTTTTATATTGATTATGCATTTACGCTTTATCTTCATATTGTGTTGAATATGAATGATTATTATTGCTCATGTTTGGGGGTTGTCCTTGTAGGTACCTTTTTGGCATGATAGATGGGCTTGAACGGGTTGAGACAGTGAGCTTCACGAGCATCTTTGGTAGATGAAAGGACAGGATTCTTTTGTATAGTGCCTACTCTAGGAGTAGCGTAAAACTATAGTGGACACATACATTTGTTTGAAATGTAATTAATCCTTTTGGTAGTCCTTTATTTTGGCATGTAAATGCTTAAGCTCATAGACTCAACTTGTTTACTCTACTCTGATCATTTATTTAGCTCTATTATGCCTTTATTCCGCACTCAAGGATTAGGGTCCTTACAGTCGTTATCTGGTATTCACGACGTATTCCACGTATCTATGTTGCGGAAATATGAGTCGGATCCGTCACATGTGTTGCAGCCTTCTGAAGTACAGTTAGATTCTGATGTGTCCTACGAGGAACGGATAGTCAGGATTCTGGATAGAGCTTATCGCAGACTTCGGAGCAAATTGATACCGATGGTCAAGGTTCAGTGGGATCGCAGGGGTGTCGAGGAGGCCACGTGGGAGACGGAGCGGCATATGGTGCAGCCCTACCCGGAACTATTTTCTGGTATGTGATTTATGTTTAGTTTCGAATTTGGTAAGTGCATGCAATTTCGAGGACGAAATCTTATAGGTATGGGAGTATTGTGATATCCCCAAAATGATTATATGCTTTTGAGCGTTAATTATGTTTATATGGTAATTATGGTGTTAATTAATTAAGTGTTGGAATTAATTAATATGGTGAAATGCCTAGTCATGCGGTGGGCGTGACCTGGTAATGCATTTCAGGGTGCATGTAATGCATGTTGGGAAATTTTGGGTGCTAGCATGGTTTAATTGTGATGGTTGATAATTATTTGGTAAAGCATGTATTTAAATTGTGGTTTTGGTGCATTTTGGGAAAGTGCTTTTAAAATATCATGTTGGGGTATTTTATACATCATGCTAATTATTGGGGTACATGCTTTTAATTAAACCCCCACTATCCCCAACACCCCCCTTCACACTTTACCAATTCATTTCACCCTCCAAACCCTATCCCCAAACCCATTTTCGATTTTGGCAAAAGGAGGAAGAAAATCTTTGCAAAAGCCTTGTTGGTGAGATTCTTAGCAATATTTGGAGTCCATAAGAGGTATGGAACCCTCCTTAATGTTTTTATGGTGTTTGGTTTTGATTTGAGTTGGTATTTGAGTTTTTGAAATAGGTTTGTTTGGGGTTGGTGTTATTTTTGGTTGGGTGTTGTATTTATGGTTGTATGAAGGTGTATATTGAAGGTTTTTAGTGTTTTTGTATTGTTGATGTAATGGTGTTTGAGTTGGGTTGGTTTGGAAAAGATTTGAGGTAAAAAAAAATGGTGGAAATCGCGTGTTCTTGTTGTGGCGATCGATCGCTACAAATGGCGCGATCGATCGCTGAGTGGCAGTGGCAAATTCAGGTACGAGCGATCAATCGCCGTAAATGGCATGATCGATCCCCTCGAGGCAGTGAGGTCTGGCGATCGATTGCTATGTCGAAGCGATCGATCGGTAAGGCTCGCGATCGATCGCCTCGACATAGCGATCGATTGCCAGCAGTCAAATTTTTGGAAAGTGGTTTTTATGTTGGATTTTTGGCATTGGACTATTATTTGGCTTCTAATATTGGTTTGTGTGATTGTGTAGAACCATCACAGGTGGGACACAACCAAGGAAGTGAAGTCATACCCAATCCTACTTTTGGAAAGATAGGTAGAGAGACGTACGGGCACCCAACGGTACATGTATCTTATATACTCACTTGAATATGCATTGTGGATGCAAGTATATATTGAATTGTGCATTGTGGATGCAAATACATGTTGAACTATGCATTGTGATTGCATATGTGTATGATTTGTTTGGTGCATATCCCATGAGTCATGGTTATACTAGAGTGATGATTTTAATGCTTTGCCACTGTCACTTGAAGCGATGATAGAATACTTGCCGCTGTCATATTGTAGCGAGGAAAGAATATTTGCAGCCAAATGTTGAAGCGATGGTATTGCTGCATGTCGCATTTGAGCGAGGTTATTGGATGTCGCTAATATGTCAAAGCGAAGGGTATTAGTGCCGCTGTCATGACAAGTGAGGTGCATTAAAATACACTGTTATAACAGACTAGGGATTGATGATTGTTGATAATGAAATGGTGTTATGTCATGATATTTGTAGAACCATTAAATAATCTATTGATTATACTCATGAGTTATGGTACAGGGACAACCAAAATGGAGCGTTTAAAATGCATTGGAAAAACAGGAAGTGTTTTATAATTTCGGTTTAACCATTTACGCCTTATAATCATATTGTGTTGAATATGGATTATTATATGCTCATGTTTTGGGGGTTGTCCTTGTAGGTACATTTTGGTAAAAAGGGGGGCTAAAGACTGGTTGAGACGTTGAGCTTGTGAAGAGCACTTTTGATAAGCAAGGACAAGATTATTTTGTATAGTGTCTACTCTAGGAGTAGTGTAATGCTATAGTGATTAACATTCATATTTGTTAAAGAATGTAATTAATCCATTTGGAAGTCCTTAACTTGGCATGTAATTCTTAAGGCTCAAGGTCTCAACACGAACTTTTATTATCTGATTATACATGTTAGCTCTACTTATGCCTTTAATACGCACTTAAGGAACTAGGGTCCTTACATTTATCGTGTACGTCCAAATTAACCCCACTTCTTATAATAGTAATGTAGAGGGATCGATCCCACGAATAAGAGTAATCTCTTTTGTTAACGGGAAACCAAATAAAGAAATAACAACTAGGGTTATTTTTTTTGGAATTTTTAACTATAATTAATTAAACTAAATAAATCAAAATCACTAGATTATCAAGATTAAAACGCAATACTTGGTTTTCGGTCAATTTTACCTTTGGAAATTATTCACTTGATCATCAAATAACAAAATACTCGATTTTATTCAATTATTCATCAATTGGAAACTTAATTTCTCCCTCACCTTAATCGTAGTCAAACAGAAAACAACATTCGAATTCGACTCTTATCAAATCCTTAACCAAAACTACAGCCGTTAAGATTAATTGAATGATAGCTTAAAAAACTAGTAAATTTGATGAATCTAGTCAATAAAAACTACTGCCCTTAGAAACAATTATCCAATCGTTTTCCTAAGAATTTAATAACACCAACAGGAGATAATTATCAATTTTAACTGCTTCTTAATTAGCCTTAGATTGCGTATATGATTACCAGGTCATATATCTATCAATCAAACACAACAATCATAACAATCATAATCTGAAAACAAACTGAAATTGGATTAAAATCAAACAATCAAACCTTAATTTTCACAAGTGTTTTAATTCCCAAAGGCAAGTATCCCTCAACCAAGAATTAAAAGGTTTAGCTACTCATAATCAAATAAAAAACAACGAAATCTATGATAGAAAACATCAAATAAACGCTAGAAAAAGAGTTACTAAAGATAAACAAGCTTCCGGCTCGTCAATTCCTTCTTCGTGTTTTGTTCCTCCAAAGCGTTCTTCAAAAGGTTGAGAGTAAAATCTCTTCTAAAATCTAAAAATCTGATGTAAAGTCTGAAACATGGTCCAAGTTGCCCCTTTCTCGAGTTATGGTAGGTGGATAAGCTAGGATAGTGCAAAATCTTCCCAAATATGGCAAAAAACCATATTTCATATTTTTCTCGGACTCTCTGGCGACGATTGCCAGCTTATTTTTTTTGGGCAGACTCTTTCGGCGATTGATTAGGACATTTCACCGATCGATCGCTGACCTTCATTCTTTTGTCCAGTAACATTTGGCGATCGATCGGGACATTTCACCGATCGGTCGTCGGGACACACATTTTGTTGCTCGAATTTTCTGCCTTGCTCGATCGATCGAGATCTTCTGGGCGATTGATCAAGAACCTCATTCAACTTTTATGCATTTTTCTTTGTCTACTTTGATCCCTTGTCAACTCCAATGCATTTCTTGATCCTTACTCGCCTTTGTTAGCTCGATTTCTTCGATTTCGCCTATATTTACACAAATATACGATTAGGTAGCATATGTATCGAATTATCCATCAAAGTATACCAAATCATAGACAATTAAGCGCAATAGATGTGTCTATTCCTAGTCACATCAAACTCCCCCATACTTAATATTTGCTCGACCTCGAGTAAATCAGACATAATTACAATATTTTTGTTGGCTCATAGCGTCATAACAAACTATATTGTCCTTACTTTTATGCCTCAACAATCATAAACATGCATAATAATGAAAGACGGTGAAAAGTTAAGAGTGGAACAAGTTCAAGCCCTAAACTTTTCTTACCCAACAAAGCAGTGAACATGCGTGTGTAGTCACAAACAAGTGTCATGTACAAATTATAGATCCAATAAATGCAAAGCCACAATAGCTCAAGTTATACACTAACACAAGTATAAGCTAACTTGCACACTCTTCTCCACTATCTTAGCCACTTGCAAACATGACTCAAGTAGGTCTTAGTTAGCTTGTAACTTGGCCTAGGTGTTGGCTTATGAAAGAAAGGGAATGATGTATCAAGCAAGAGAGGATGATGATATGCACAATATACTTCGCTTCTTACATGATTTGTTTCTTCATATCTTATTATTTTGTGCCTTGGCTCCCCTTGGAGTCATGTTTTTATCTATTTTCTCGAGGCATCCCTTTTCTTTCATGCATTTCACTCTCTTTACAATGAAGCTCAAATTTATGGATCAATGAATATCTAAGTGAATGCTAATGAAACATATCATACTCCCTTCAAAGGTGTGGATTAAAATCACATTTAGGCTTATTAGGGAAGGATAATAAGCTAGTCAAAGAATGTTGAATGGTGGTTGTTTGTATGCTCAACACACAACCATTCTTTTATACTAAAGCTCAAAAAGAGTACTAGAAATGATTTTGATTATATGGTAGGCTTCAAAGGCTCAACACACATCAAAGATCGTCTATATCACTTTCATGTTCGCAAGTAGTCTAGGCATACGCCTCAAAGAACATGTAGTTAAGTTCTAGCATGTATTAGAGACTTCTTAATACTATCAAAAATTCACACAATCTTCACTAAGCTATGCACACTTAACAAATTATGACATAATCGTGCTCAATGTATTCAACTACTATGTCAAAGCATAAGTTACATTAGAGTTCAAGTGTTCCAAGGTTAACAATTCACCTATGTTCAAAAGCATGCATGTCCTCAATTAGATTTCATCATTGGCTAGTGATTTTAAACATGCATTCAATACTAACTATGAGTTCAACATTTTTAACGTAAGGTAAAAATATAAGAAAATATTGAAAACTAAGAAAGCTATAAAAGAGATGGGAAAGGGTAACTCCCATTGGGTTGTCTCCCAAGTTACGCCTCTGTTCGGTGGCCCGACTCTAGTCCAAAGATCACTCGAAGGTAGGTTGATCCTCTAGAGACACCTTTATGTTCACTTGTCCCCCTTCCTTGTTTTGGACTCCCTCGTAGTAATGTTTCAATATGTGACCATTCACCTTGAATGTCTTAGTGGTGTCCAAACTTTGAATCTCCACCTGCACCATGAGGATAGACATTAGTAACAACAAAAGGTCCATTCCATCTAGAACGAAGCTTACCTGGAAATAGGCGAAGGCGTGAATGGTAAAGGAGAACTTTTTGACCAACTTCAAAGCTCCTCCTTGATATAATCTTGTCATGGAAGTCCTTTGTCTTTTCCTTGTAAATCCTTGCACTCTCATATGCCTCATTCCTTATCTCCTCTAAATCTTGCAGTTGTAAATTTCTATGCACTCCATTCTCATCATACTTCATGTTGAAATTCTTCACAGCCCAGCATGCTCTATGCTCCAACTCTACAGAAAGATGACAAGGTTTACCAAAAATTAATCGATATGGGGACATACCTATTGGAGTTTTGTATTCAGTCCTATAGGCCCAAAGTGCATCATCCATTCTTAAGCTCCAATCCTTCCTTGTTGGGTTGACAGTTTTTTCCAAGATGGCTTTGATTTCTCGGTTAGAGACCTCGGCTTGGCCACTTGTTTGCAGATGGTAGGCGGTGGAGACTTTGTGTGTCACATGATACTTCTTGAGTAGAATTTCCACCGTGCGATTGCAAAAGTGTGTACCTTGATCACTGATTATGGCTCTCGACATTCCAAACCTAGAGAAAAGGTTATGTTTGATAAAACCTGCAGCAACCTTGGAATAGTCAGTCCGGGTGGCAATATCTTCCACCCATTTCGAGTCATAATCAACAGCTAGTAGTATATAAACATGACCATAAGAGATAGGAAAGGGTCCCATAAAGTCGATGTCGAATACGTCACAAATCTCACAATAAGAATGGGTTGTTGGGGCGTCTCCTTTCATTGGGATATGTTATCGGTCAATTGGCATTGAGTACAATTCTTGCAGAAATAGTAGGCATCACAAAATAGGGTGGGCCAAAAGAACCCACATTCTAGTACCTTCCTAGACGTCCTCTTTGCTCTAAAATGTCCACCACAAGCATATGAATGGCATAACTTAAGAATGTCACTTACCTCAGTCTCGGGGATCCATCTTGTAATGATTTGATCCGTGCAGTTCTTACACAAATAAGGGTCATCCCATACATAGTACTTGGCATCACTCCTTATCTTTGCTCTTTGAGACCTAGACAATTCAGATGGTAATACATTACAAGCTAAAAAATTCAAAATATGAGCATATCATGGTAAATTGTTGCTTATGGAGAGTAGTTGCTCATCCGGGAAGTCCTACTTCAAACAAAGTTCATCGTCCACATGAGCTAGACGACTTAGATGATCCGCTACTTTGTTCTTGCTGCCCTTCTTGTCCTTGATTTGTATGTCAAACTCACTCAAGAGCAAAATCCATCTTATAAGCCTCGGTTTTGCCTCCTTCTTCGTCATTAAATAGCGAAGTGCTGCATGATCAGAATAAACAATGACTTTAGTACCAAGTAAATAAGAGCAAAATTTTCAAGGGCAAAAACAACTGTTGAAAGCTCTTTCTCAGTAGTGGAATAGTTGCGGATAGGCATCATTCAAGGTCTTGGATGCATAGAAGACGGCATGTGAATAAATCCCCACTTTTTGGCCTAAAACAACGCCAACCGCAAAGTCACTAGCATCGCACATGATCTCAAAAAGCTTACTCCAGTCGGACGGTTGGATGATGGGGGTATAAGTTAATGACTCCTTCAGTCTGCCAAAAGCTATCTTGCTCACTTCATCCATCTCGAAAGCGACATCTTTTTGCAGTAGCTTACACAAAGTGTAGCTATCTTAGCGAAATCCTTGATGTACCTCCTATAAAAACCTGCATGTCCAAGAACAGAGCGCATACCGAACACAAGTAGAATAAGGTAAAGACTGCATAACATCAATTTTAGCTTTGTCTACCTCGATTCCATTAGCAGAAACTACATGACCCAACATTATACCTTGGTCTACCATAAAATGACATTTTTCAGAATTTAGAACAAGGTTAGTCTCAATGCATATTTTCAATACAAGTGTAAGGCTAGCTATACAATCCTTGAATGAATTACCGTAAACAGTAAAATCCTCCATAAACACCTCTAAAATATGCTCAATAAACTCAGAAAATATGCTAACCATACACCGTTGAAATGTGGCTGCGGCATTACATAGTCCAAAGGACATGCGTTGGTAGACGAATGTGCCAAAAGGGCATGTCAAAGTAGTCTTTTTGGTCCTCCGGTGCAATTGCAATCTGAAAAAACCAGAATACCCATCAAGTAAACACTAGTAGGAATGACAAGCTAACCTCTCAGGCATTTGATCAATGAAGGGTAGAGGAAAGTGGTCCTTTCTAGTCACGGTGTTGAGATTTCGGTAGTCGATACAAACTCGCCAACCATTCTGAATACGAGTAGGAAGTAGCTCATTATCTTTGTTTTGGATCACAGTAATAACAGTCTTCTTTTGCACAACTTGGACTGGGCTGACCCATTGACTGTCTGAGATAGGGTAGATCACCCCAACAACTAAAAGCTTCAAAATATACTCCTTCACCACATCCATCATGGGTGGGTTAAGCTTCCTTTGGGGCTGACGTGTAGGGCTCCCTCCTTCTTCAAGTAGAATGTGGTGCATGCATGTGGAGGGACTAATTCCCTTGATGTCAGCAATTGTCCAACCTATGGCAGTCTTGTGCTCCTTGAGAACATGAATAAGATCCTCCTCTTGATCATCCCCCAACTTGCTAGAGATGATCACTGGCAGTGTATCTCCTTCACCAAGGAAGACAAACTTGAAATGGATAGGTAGTGGCTTCAACTCAATGGTTGGTGCCTGCAAAATAGATGGAAGTATTCTAGTGTTAGAAACAGGCAGTGATACAAAAGAAACGTTACTTGACTGAATTAGCTCAGATGTATCATCCAAGGAAGCTATGGTATCTTTCAATTCATCAAAGATAAGCAACTCCACATTCTCTTTTTCCATAGCCATGGTGAGAGTGACTTCCAGTTCATCCTTCCCTGCAATCTCAATAACTTCCTGTGACAAATAGTCAATAACATCAATAGAATACACAGTTTTATCATTATTGCAAGGATATTTCATGGCATCATAAATATTAAAAGCAACAATCTCGCTATAAAATTCCATAGTAAGGGTACCACTATGAACAACTATCTTGGTCTTAGAATTTTTTAGGAATGACCTTCCTAACAAAATGGGACTACTCTTATCACCATTCTCCATATCAAGCATATAGAAATCAGTAGGAGATACCAATCCGTCTTGCACAAGCACATCTTCAATCACACCCCTAGGATATGCACTAGACCTATCGCTAAATGAATAACTACTCCAGTAGGGTTCAAAGGACCAAGTTTCAAAGCATAAATAGAGTATGTCATGACATTAATCGACGATCCTAAATCTAACATGGACATTTTCAAGGCGAGTGTTACCAAGTGTGCATGGGATATAGAACATACCTGGATCCTTACACTTTGTAGGGATTTTTCTTTGGATCACAGCGGACACATTTTCACCCAATTCAATCTTTTGGGATCCCTTCAACCTATGATTTCTTTTCGCTGTGCATAAATCTTTTAAAAATTTTGCATAACGACGTACTTGTTGAATAGCATCAAGCAAGGGGATGTTTACCTCACACCACCGAAAAGTTTCATATAATCCCTTAAGTCCAGCTTCTTTCCTATTGTCTTTCAATGCTTGGGGAAAAGGGGTGGCACTTTATATTCAGAAAAAGGGAGGAAACTTACCTTTTGGTACCTCGTGTTCAACGGTGGTCTTGTCTCAAACTTCAGCTTCCTTTTCCTCATCATCCTTGGGTGGGTTTTGCTCCTTCTTCTCCGGTATCTCCAATTCTTTACCACTCCTAAGTGTGACTGCACTTACATTATTCCTTGGATTTACCACTATTTGGGATGGTAGGGCGGTCGATCCATGAGCTTCAACACGATTGAGTGCGATGGCTAGTTGACCCACTTGAGTGTTCAAAGTTTGAATACTAGATCTCATTTGCTGTTGAAATTTTGTAATATTGTGAGCAAGATCTTGAATAATATTCTCTAATCTATCACTAGTAGAAGGGAAAATTGACTGTTGTGTTCTCTGAAAAGGTGGCATGTAGGGTGGTGGATGTTGTGGCACTTGAGGTGGAACATGATTCATCGATTGTGGTCCATAGCTCAGATTAGGGTGGTCACTCCATCCTGGGTTGTATGTGTTTGAGTAGGGGTCATATTTGCATTGAGGTTGCCCCAAAAATCCACCTGCTGCATTCACTTGCTCAGCAGATGTCTCTTGAAGTGAGGGGCATGCATCCGTTGTATGACTCATCTCCAAACAAATTCCACACGGCTTCATTGTCTGTCCATTTCCTCCTGCCATTTGACGAACAAGAGAGGTGGGGCTAATAAGTAGTTGCTCAAGATTAGATACATTTACCTCTCCTTGTTTCTTTTGAGCCGACTCAGCTCTAAAGTTGTCAAATTGATGTGAGTTGGCTGCCATGTTGGCTATCAAACTTCTCACATCCTCCGGTGTCTTATCCACAAAAGCTCCACCTCTCGCAGCATCTACCAAATTCCTGTCACTGGATAACAAACCCTCATAAAAGTTTTGAATGAGTAGATGTTCACTTATCTGATGTTGTGGGCAACTTGAACACAACTTCTTGAAGCGTTCCCAGTATTCGTGAAGTGTCTCTCCGGTATATTGCCTAATGTTGTAGATCTCCTTCCATATGTTAGCAGCCCTCGATGCTGGAAAGTATTTATCAAGATATGTCATCTTCAAGTCATTCCATGTTGTGATCGAGCCTGATGGTACACAACATCCTTTAAAGAGAAAGGGAAGGATCTCAGCTTGGTTTGCTCCTCAGTAATACCAGTCGGTTTCATGGTGGTGCAAACCACATGGAACTCCATTAACTGCTTGTGAGGGTCTTCTCCTGTAAGTCCATGAAAAGAAGCCAACAAATGTATTAGTCCGGATTTCAGTTCAAAATTAACATTTATTGCAAGAGCAGGAAAAGTAATGCGAGGTTGTTGATTCAAATCTGGATTGGCCAGTTGTTGTAGACTTTGATTTGCAGCCATGTTGTTCCTCTCTTCCTCTTCTTGTCTTCGAGTTTTTCTTCTTCGCCTATGTAGTGTCCTCTCGATCTCTGGATCGTATTGAATGTTGTCTTCTTGATCTGATGGATCACCTGTACTCATGAACAAATGAGAAGAGCATAAAAAGAAATAAAAATAAAGTTAGCAAAAAGTAAACGTCTTCCCCGGCAACGGCGCCAAAATTTGGTGTACTTTTATCGTGTAATCCCAAATTAACCACACTCTTTAAATACTATGTAGTAGTGAAAGTAGGGATCGATCCCACGAAGAAGGGTAATATCTTGTGTTAACATGAAACCAAATAAAGAAATAACAACTAGGGGTTTTTTGCAATTTTTAACTATAATTAATTAAACTAAAGAAATCAGAATCACTAGATTATCATGATTAAAAAGCAATTCTTGATTTTTGGTAAACTTTATATTTGGAAATTATTCACTTGATCATCAAATCACAAAATACTCGATTTTATTCAATTATTCATCAAATGGAAACTTAATTCCTCCCTCACCTTAATAGTAGTCAAACAGAAAACAACATTCAAATTCGACTATTATAAAATCCTTAACCAAAGTTACAGTCGTTAAGATTAATTCAATGATATCTTCAAAAACTAGTAAGGTTGATGAATCTAATCAATAAAAACTACAGCCATTAGAATCAATTATCCAATCGTTTTTCATAAGAATCTAATAACACCAACAGCAGGTAATTATCAATCTTGTTTCTTAATTAGCCTTAGCTTGCATATATGCTACCAGATGATCAATCTATCAATCAAGCACAACAATCATAACAATCAAAATCGGAAAAACAAATTGAAATTGGATTAAAATCAAACAATCAAACCAAAATTTTCACAAGTGTTTTAATTCCCAAAGGCAAGTATCCCTCAACCAAGAATTAAAAGGTTTAGCTACTCATAATCAAACCAAAAACAACGAATCTATGATAGAAAACATCAAATAAACGATAGGAAAAAAGTTACTAAAGAGAAACAAGCTTCTGGCTCGTCAATTTTATCTTCGTGTTTTGATCCTCCAAAGCGTTCTTCAAAAGGTTGAGAGCACAATCTCTTCTAAAATCTAAAAATCTGATGTAAATTATGAATCATGGTACAAGGAGCCCGTTTCTCGAGTTATGGTAGGTGGATATGCTAGGATAGGGCAAAATATTCCCAAAGATGGTAAAAGACCATATTTCCTATTTTTCTCGGACTCTCTGGCGGTCGATAGCAACAAGCTGGCGAACGATAGCCAGCTTATTTTTTAGGGCAGACTCTTTCGGCGATCGATCCGAACATTTCACCGATCAATCATTGACCTTCATTCTTTTGTCCAGTAACATTTGGCGATCGATCGGGACATTTCACCGATCGATCGCCGAGACACACATTTTGTTGCTCACATTTTCTGCCTTGCTCGATCGATCGAGATCTTCTGGGCGATTGATCGAGAACCTCATTCAACTTTTATGCATTTTTCTTGGTCTACTTTGATCCCTTGTCAACTCCAATGCATTTCTTGATCCTTACTCGCCTTTGTTAGCTCGATTTCTTTGATTCCGCCTACATTTACACAAATATATGATTAGATAGCATATGTATCAAATTCTCCATCAAAATATTTGTAGACAATTAAGCGCAATAGATGTGTCTATTTCTAGTCACATCACTTCACCAAAACCTCCTGATACTAAACTTTCAAATTCTCACTGGCAGGCACTGGATATTGAGCTAAAACTTCCTCCTAAACAATCTCAGGATACATCGATAGAAAACGAGGGGATGAGAAAAGAGTTGAGGACATGCTAGAAATTAACTACATGCTCTTTGAGGCGTATGTCTAGACTACTTGCGAACATGAAAATGATATAGGCGATGTTTGATGCGTTTGAGCCTTTAAAGCCTACAATGTAAACAAAATCAACCCTAGTGTCCCTTTTCGAGCTTTAATGCAAAAGAATGGTTGTATGACAAGCATACAAACGATTATACATACATTTGAAGGGAGTATGATATATTTCATTCACATGCATATGTTGTCATCGATTCATATGTTTGAGAGCTTTATTGTCAAAAGAATGAAATGCATGAAAGAACATAGGGTGCCTTGTGAAAAAAAAATTAAAAAAATAAATATGACTCAAAGGGGAGCCAATGCACAAAAGAGAAAAGTTATTGAAGTAAACCTTACAAAACGAATAAGTTTTCAAAAAAAATCACGCAATAAGAAAAGTTTATAATGTGCATATCATTATACTCTCTTGTTGGATATATCTTATCCTTTCTTTCATAAGCCAATACCTAGGCCAAGTTACAAGCTAATAAAGACCTACTTGATTTGTGTTTGCAAGTGGCTAAGATTGTGGAGAAGAGTGTGCAAGTGAGATTATACTTGTGTTGGTGTACAACTTGAGCTACTGTGGGTTTACAATAATTGAATCTATAATTTGTGCATGACACTTGTTTATGACCACACACGTGTTCACTGCTTTGATGGGTATGAAATGCCTCGGGGTTGAACTTGTTTCATTGTTAGCTTTTCAATGCCTTTCATAACTATGCTTGTTTAAAATTGCCGAGGCATTAAAGTGAGGGCAAGTTTATTTCTTATGAAGATATGAGCCAACAAAAAAGATTGTAGTTTTGTATGATTTACACGAGGACGAGTAAAGTTTAAGTATGGGGGTATTTGATATGTCTAGAAATAGACATGTTTTATGCACTTAACTGTCAATGATTGTGAATGATTTAATGGTTAACTTGATGTTTATGGTTCCTAATCATGCATTTGGTCATATGTAGGAGAAGGTGAAGAAATCGAGCTAAAATGATGGAAGAAGGAAGAAAGTTGAAGAAAAGAGGAAAAAACTGGAATTCAAGACTACATGTCACTCATTTCTCCTTGATTTTCTTCATGACAGCTAATTCGTTGAATTCGTAGATCGTATGAGAAAGTTATGGAAAAAATACTAAATTATTGTGCAGCAGCAGGCAGAATTGTAGGTGCTAATGCCCCACTTGTGATTCGCCTAGGTGCTTGTATTGCTGAAAAAAATGTTTCGAGGCAGAAACATAGGCGCCCCAACTCCCATTCAGCCGTGCCCTAGCATTGAAGAATCCTAAAAATTATGAAAACTTGATTTCTTTCCTTCCTACAAGGATTCTAACCTACCCCATAGCTTACAACCTTTTAAACTCAAAAATCAGACTTACATTCATTAGATAGTTCGGGTAGATTAGTTTAGGCATAGTTTAGAATTTTCTCTTCAATTTTGTTGAAGAACACTACGAAGATCGAAACCAAGGCAGAATTGACAACCTCGATGAGCATAGATCGGATTAGTTTTTCTTTCATTGTTTTTATTTATTTGTTTTTATTAGATTATGAGTAGCTAGTTTTAATTCTTGGTTGAGGAAGACTATACCTTGGATATATTTTTCTTGGGGAGTTTCTTACGCTTTTAATTATCAATTTTATTGAATATCAATGATTTCAGATTTTGGTGATATGATTTATGTTTGTTTATTGGATTGACAACCTAATAACTTGCATACAATCTAATGCTAAATTTGATAGTTGTTTGATTAATCGAATTTACGAAGCAACTAAGATTGATAATTGCCTGATGTTGGTGTTATTAAATTCTTTGGGAAAATCATTGACTAAATTTATATAAACATCTTGCGTTTATATTGTTTAGATTCACCACTCACTAGTTTTGAATGGTGCCATGAATTTAATTTTGAATGAGCATATAGAGATTTCTTGATTGAAGAAAGTTAAACTAGAACACTTGGACTAATTGACTATGAATAACATGAGGGGGGAATTAGATTCCAATTGATGAATATTCAAAAAAATTGAGTCTTTTGTGAATCGATGAAATAGATGATAATATCCAAGGTAGAGACCAAAACCAAGAATCGCTTTCATTAGTTTAATCTTTGCTTTTAGTATTAATTAGTATAATTCATTCACAACCCCACCATTTTTATTTTACTGTTTTCGTTTTGATTTTCATTAACACAAGAATTATCACCTCATTGTGGGATCGATCCCTACCCACACTATTACATTTTTGTTATCAATCTTGAGCATTGAGTGGGGTTAATTTGGGCGTACACGATAAGTGCTACCAAGGTTGGTGGTCACTTTGAAGCCAAACGAACAACAAAGAAGGTATTAGAGTGTGAGTTCTTTTGGCCAATGTTATTTCGCGATTCATATAATTTCCGCAAGTCATGCTATGAGTGCCAAAAGACGGGTATCATATCTCAAAGAAAAGAGATGTCCCAACAACCCAAACTTTATTGTGAAATCTTTGATGTATGGGGCATCGACTTCATGGGACCGTTTACTAATTCTTTTGGCCACATTTATATTTTACTTGCTGTGGATTATGTGTCAAAATGGGTGGAATGAATTAGCCACTTGTAATGATGACTCTAAAGTGATTGCAGGTTTTATAAAACATAACATCATTTCTAGGTTTGGGACTCCAAGGGCCATCATAAGTGATCGAGGCACTCATTTTTTGCAATAGGACGGTGGGGAGTTTATTAAAGAAGTACCATGTGACACACAAGGTGTCCACCGCCTATCACCCTCAAACGAATGGGCAAGCCGACGTTTCCATTAGTGAAATCAAATCCCACTATGAAGGATTGGAGCTTGAGAGTAGATAATGCACTATGGGCCTATCGTACTGCATACAAAACACCAATAGGTATGTCTCCTTATAGACTAATCTTTGGTAAACCTTGTCATCTCCCTGTAGAGTTGGAACATCGAGCATATTAGGCAATCAAGCACTTTAACATGGCAATAGACGAGAGCGGAGAGCATAGAAAGCAACAATTACAAGAGTTGGAAGAGATCCGCAATGAGTCATATGAGAGTTCAAGAATCTACAAAGAGAAAACGATGACCTTTCATGACAAGATGATCTCGAGGAAGGACCTTGAAGTTGGTCAAAAAGTCCTCCTCTACCAAAGGCGCCTTCGCTTATTCCTAAGTAAGTTACGTTCTCGATGGGTTGGATCTTTTATAGTAAATGTTGTTTTCCTCATGGTGCAATTGAGATTCAAAGCCTAGCAAAATCAAGGGCGTTCAAGGTGAACGGACATAGACTGAAACGTTACTAAGAAGGTTTCCATGCCAGTAAAGAGAAAGAAGTGGAGCTTGAAGATCCACCAAACATCACATGATCCATGGATTGGTGTCGGGCCACCGATGTTAAACAGAGGAGCTGCTTGGGAGGCAACCCAAGGGGAGTTAGTTTTCCCTTTACTTTTAATTTTTTTTATTGCTTTCTTAGTGTCACTTTTCTATTTCCTTGCAATTTTAACTTACATTGGGGATAATGTAAATCTAAGTATGTGGGAGGGATTAGTAGTGTGTTTATTGCTTTCTTATTGTAAAAATACAAAAAAATGTAAATTTGAAAAATTTAGAGCTCATAGCGAATGATGAACACATACTTTTGAATCACCAGTCCATGATGAAACCTGGCATGCATGCTTTTGAACATAGATGAATTGCTAACCTTAGAACACTTGGAACTCTAATGCAAATTATGCTTTGACATAGTAGTTGAATATATTGAGCACAAATTGTCATGACTTGTGAAGTGTGCACATCGTAAGTGTGCACAGCGTAGTGAAGATTGTGTGAATTTTGTGATAGTCTCAGGAAGTCTCTGGTACACACTAGAACTTACTACATGCTCTTTGAAGCATATGTCTAGACTACTTGCGAACATGAAAGTGATATAAGCGATCTTTGATGCGTTTGAGCCTTTCAAGCCTACCACGTAAACAAAATCATCACTATATCCTTTTTGAGCTTTAATGCAAAAGAATGGTTGTATGCCAAGCATACAAACAACCACTGATCGCTTTAACAATTATTTTCAGTGTAGCGATTATATACCGTATTGCAAGGTGTCAAGTTTTAGTATAGTAAAAAAGTCAGATGTCGTACCTACAGGGACTAGTAGTAATTACCAGATTCAATTAGCGTAACTATATTTAGCCTACGAAATTGTTGTGAACGATTTATTAATTTACTCAAGTTCAGAAAATAACTAAAACACAAAGATAGAAGATAGTAAACAGTAGAGATAAAAATCAAGACTTCGGTTCACTTAAGTAATCCCCCACAATTCATCTACTAATCCTAATCAAGGTTAATACATCTAAGGTGACAAGTTTTTCGGTTGTAACTAATATAATCTCTCGAGTTATATTAAATATAATGCCAATTTGCAGTAAGTAACTCTCAGTCACTTATTTAACAAATCATTATTGCATATGCTTCGTGAAAACTCCTAGCCTTCGATTAATAACATCATTCAAAAAGGTGGCTAATCCCTTAAAATATTCAACTACAATGTCAAAGCATAATTTGTATTAGAGTTCAAAGTGTTCAAAGGTTAATAATTCACCTATATTCAAAAGCATGCATGCCATTAATTAGGTTTCATCATGGGCTAGTGATTCAAAAGTCTAAGTTCATCACTAACTATGGGCTCAAAAATTTTCAAATTTCTCGATTTTTTTGTATTTTTATAAAATGCAATAACACACACTACTAATCCCTCCCCCATACTTAAATGTTACATTGTCCCCAATATAAGGTAAAAATATGAGAAAAGAGAAAAAATTAAAACTAAGAAAGCAATAATAAATAAAAAAAGGGAAACTAACTCCCCTTGGGTTGCCTCTCAAGCAGCCTCTGTTTAACGTCGGTGGCCCGACGCTAGTCCTTTATCATGGTGGGTCATGTTTGGTGTCCATTTCCACCTTTTCCCACCTCAGTATTCTCTTGACAGCTCGAAGGCAATGTATATTCACCATGTATTTCTTGGATATCCTCAACTCTTTTCTCATCCCCTCGTTTTCTATTGATGTATCTTGAGCTTGTTTAGGAGGAAGTTTCAACTCAATATCAGGTACCTGCAATTCAGAATTAAGATTTTTAGAAGGAGAATTTGGTAAAGTAGTAATAGTACATGAATTATCAGTCAAAATTTCTTCCATACCTCCTTCTTCAACAAGTTGATCATATGTGACTGTTCTAGTAATACGTGATTGGTGATGCCAATAGTGTAATCAATAATAGGAGAAGGAATGTGACAATGAGTATTGAACTTAGCTATCTCACCATCGAACTCCATAGTAAAAGCACCACCACTTACATCTATTATGCACTTGGAACTTTTCAAAAATGGTTCCTAACATAATAGGGCTGCTTTTATTATCATTTTCCATGTCAAGTACGTAGAAGTCAGCAGGAAAGACCAATTTATCAACTTTCACTATAATATCCTCAAGTATTCCCCTAGGACGCACAATAGACCTATTTGCTAATTGAATAGCAATTTCAGATTTTTTTCAGAGGTCCTAGCTCTAAAGATGTAAAGATTGAATAAGGCATAACATTTATTATTGCTCCTAAGTCTAGCATGGCCTTATCAATTCTATTATTTCCATTGTGCATGTGACAGTGAACATACCTGAATTCGTGCACTTAGTAGGGGTTTTCTTCTTCTCATCGGAGAAAAAATCGTCAAACATGTCCTTTTCATCACAGTATTCGACCTTCGGTTCCTTTTTCTTATCAAAGGGTTCATGTTCATATTCAGCATAAGGGGTTGTTGGAAACATACCTTGTGGAGATGCATGATGTGCAAGCTCCTTTTCTTCTAGGCACATGTGTTTCCTCTTCTAGCATGGGTGGAGTCAGTACCACCTTTCCCGGGGTTTCTACCTCTTTGTCACTCCTTGAGGCAACTGCAATTATGGTCTCTCTTGGTGCCTATCGTCTGATATTTGTGTTGCTATTTGATTGACCAATCTTGTAAGTTGCTCCATTTGGTTACCCAAATTCTAAGTGCTAGCCCTAAATTCCTATTCAAATTGCAAAGTAATATCATTAAGTTTTGAAACAAGTTCCTCTAATGACTCACCAGGGGTATGATATTGAGGTTGTTGCGGCCATGGTGGGTATTGCGGTATGTATGGCAGTAGGTTGGACTGCATGTAAGGTGGAGGTGAGCTCATCTATTAATTTACATAGCTGAGATTGAGATGATCACTCCAACTTGGGTTGTATGCACTTTGTCCATTCCCTACGCCAAGTTGGTGCATAAGAAACTCCAATTCTTCTAAGCTACTATATTCCGTCATGGCAATCAGTGTGCTTCAGTGGTTCGAGATTAGATATTCACCTGTAAGCACGAACAAACCAAAGTAGCACTAGAGGGTAACAATAATAATAAAAAAATTATTAACATAAAAATATACAACGCCTCCCCGGCAACGGGGCCAAAATTTGGTCGCGCTTATCGTGTACGCCCAAATTAACCCTACTCAATCCTCGAGATTGATAACAAAAATGTAGTAGAGTGAGTAGGATCGATTCCACGAGGAGGTGTGAATTCTTGTGTTAATGAAAATCAAAAGCAAAACAATAAATTAAACAATGTGGTTGTGAGTGAATTATGCTAATTAAATTAAAACTAAAGATTAAACTAATGAAAGCGATTCTTGGTATTGGTCGACTCTACCATGGATATTATTATGTATTTTATCGATTCACAAATGACTCAATTTTATTTGAATATTAATCAATTGGAAATATAATTCCCCCCTCACCTTATTCATAGTCAATTAGCCCAAGCGTCCTAATTTAACTTTTATCAATCAATCAATCTCTTTATGAGCAATACAGATTAGAATCATGACACCATTCAAAACTAGTGAGTGATGAATCTAAACAACATAAACACAAGAGGTTTATATAAATTTAGTCAATTGTTTTCCCTAAGAACTTAATAAATTCACGCGCACAAAATTATCAGTCTTAGTCGCTTCTTCAATTAGACTTCTCAAACAATCTCTTATTTGATATCCAATTAGCAATAGATTATATGCAAGTCATTAGGTTGTCAATCCAATAAACAAACCAAAATATTATCAATAAAATTAGAAAAAACAATGATATTCAATAAAATCGATAAACAAAAGCGTAGGAATCTTCCAAAGATAAATAAATCCAAGGTATTAGTCTTCCTTAACCAACACCTAAAAACTAGTTAGACATAATCTAAGAAAAATGATAAATAGAAGCAAAGGAAAGAAAACTAATCGGATCTCCACTCCGCTAAGGTCGTCAATCCGGCCTTCGCTTCGATCTTCATAAATTGATGGAGAATTTAAATTTAGTCTAAATTAATCTACCTACTCTACCTATATGCCCTTCAAGTCTGACATTCGATCCATATATGTAGGGGAGTCTAATAGGCAGGTTAGAATCCTCCTAGGATGGAAAGAAATCAAATTTCCATAAGTTTCCAGACTCTGCTGCCAACTGATAGCGGATGGATATCGATCGATCGTGATCGTCAGCCTTTATTTTCAAACATAATCTTTTGCCGATCGATTGCGGCCTTTTGCCGATCGACCGCGAGAACTTTCTGCTTTTTTTCCAGCATGTCTCGGCGATTCGATCGCTGAATGTTGCCGATCGATTGCCGGGATATAATATTTGTTGCTCGGATTTTCTCTTTTGGCGATCAATCAGTGCTTTTTTGGCGATCAATCGCAGTCCTTTGTCCACTTTTATGCATTTTTCTTGATCTACTTTGATCCCTTGTCAACTCCATGCATTTCTTGTTCCTTATTCGCCCTTGTTAGCTCGATTTCTTCGATTCCATCTACATTTACACAAATATACGATTAGGTAGCATATGTATCAAATTAATTATCAAAACATACCAAATCGTGGGCAATTAAACGCAATAGATGTGTCTATTTCTAGTCACATCATTTGTGCTTGACACTTGTTTATGACCACACACGCACATTCGCTGGTTTGTTGAGTATGAAATGCCTAGGGATTGAATTTGTTCCAATGTTAGCTTCTTACCGCCTTTCTTTATTGTCATGTTTAAAATTGTTGAGGCATTAAAGTGAGGATAATTTTGTTTGTTATGAAACTATGAGCCACAAAAAGATTGTAGTTTTGTCTGATTTACTCGAGGTCGAGTAAAGATTAATTATGGGGGAGTTTGATGTAGCTAGAAATAGGCAAATTTAGTGGATTTAATTGTTAATTATTAGGTGTGTTTCAATGGTTAATTTGATGCATATGCTACATAATCGTATACTTGTGTAACGTAGGTGGAATCGAGGAAATCGAGCTAATAAAGGCGAATAAGGATCAAGAAATGTATTGGAGTTGATAATGGATAAAAGTAGACCAAGAAAAATGCATAAAATTCATCCAAAGCATGCGAACGATAACCCAGAATGCACCGATCGATCGCACGAGGCAGAAAAATTGAGCAACGAAAAAATGAGCTGGGCGATCGATCGACGTAGTTGGGTGATTGATCGGCGGATCGAAAAATCTGAAGAAAAAAAAATAATTTGGAAACTCGATTTTTACCATCTTGGGATAGATTTTGCCCTATCGTATCAGCCTCTGTGAGACCCCAACGTCCCATCACGTCAATAATGTAATTATGATGTCACATATACAAATAAAGTTATCAGTCTAAAACTCTCACTACATGCTTCATAATTACTGTGTGGGATTTTATAAAAATTTGGGCAGAGTCTCTAGGTAAACTCGAGTTCCCAAAAATAAACAAAGAGACAATAATCAATTCCCACATTATCACAATATCAACATAATCAATTCCCCCAACAAATCACCAAAATAATGCTTCATTCATCTACTCAATTCATAATGCATCATATCTCTTCAAACTAAAATACATCTAGCACCAAAATATAAGGAGAAATTTGAGATATTTATACAATCCATAAATACATATCCACGAAGCTCCAGACGAGGATTAAATAAAGGAATGTATATCTACTTGCACAAATCCTATTGCCATCATACCAATATTGGTATCACGCTACTACGAATATTCTCATTCAATGGCTTGAACTCCCTTCCAGAACCAGTGTTGTACATGTTTCAATAGAAACAACCCCCACACAGTGTGAGCATCACATATCACAATACTCATATTCATAACAATGCATAAAGATCATGATAAGATCATAATATCACTATTTAAGATTATTGAAAATTTATAAAAATGTACTCTCTGTACAGTTTTGTATCTGTATAGCTTCCATGAACTTTTCCTGTTTCAAACTCACACGCTTTCATAACATCAAGTTCAGTATCGTTATTTAAAATATGATACTCATCAACACGATAAATTCAATACAACCAAAATCTATTCTTTATGCTTAATCATAAAACAATTTCATATCACATGCAATCCTACCTATAAATCTATCTCATTCATAACACTTTCTCATATGATCATGCACAAGGCATCAATACTCAATTTGTGAGGATCCGTTCTTAATCAAGTGTTTCTTTGCACACAATGATTATTTATTTGTAGACAACGGAAGATTATTTAAAAGTTCTGCCAACAAGTGGCTCTAAAAATTTCAGCATGAACTCCGCGCACGAGAGACATACCAAAAAAATGAAAACACAATAATAATATCACAGTGCAGCAAGTAAATACATAATACCATAGCATGTATCATAGGCACCCAGCACATAATCCGTACTAAAAATATTTAGATCATACCATAGCATGCACAATAAGTCTGCAACACACACTTCATACTCAAAATATTTACATAATACCATCAGCAGTAAGTAAAACATCGAATATTCACAAATACGCAGACAGAACTGAAATAAACTCAACATACATAATTAAACTATCCATGACACACCCTGGTATACTTAACTATCCTACGACTGTGATAGACAAAAGAAAACAACCTCATGTAAGACTTCCTGCGAGCATTCCCTCTTTGGGATCCTGGTCACCTGTAATACCTGACATTGCCCACACACAAAGACAACAACAGCCCCTAGGGGTTGAGCCTAAGCCCAATATGAAACTATCAAGTAATTACAACATGTATCTATAAAATGTGATAGATGATGTCATGCAGTGCAATGCAATGTAATGTGATGCATGAAAGGTACAAATCATCTCGGGATAGCAAAAGTCCAGAATATAAGGAATAGCTATCAAATATCTCAAGATACCATAATATCGGAGTCCAAAGAAAGGTATCATCAATCAATATCATGCTCGAGCAGGGCGTCAACTTGCTCATTGCTACGACATCTCTCTCCGCCGAGCTCGGCGTGCCATCATCCGCAGACAGGCATCACAGATACCAACGAAAAGATATGGGTATCAACGAAAGAATCGGTAGGATCAATATGACGTACTCAATGTCCATGCGTGTCAATGCATCATGCAATATCATAATCTCATATGAGGCAACACAATATCTCCAACATGTATGTCATATATCGATGTACATTTATTGAAATGATGTGTGTTAACAAAACATTTATTTTCATATATATATATATCAACTATGAATGCTCATAATGCAATTAAAATCACATAGCCAAGTAATTTCATGTAAGTCACGTAAGTTCAGCAAATCATGTATCAAATAATACAGATACCTGTCGTATGTTACCGATCGCAACATACCTTATGCCTTTTGATCCAAATATTGTTGTTTACGTCATATATGAGATTTCAACACAGAATGTCAATCTGAACAAAACGAATATTCATTTAATTAACTAATATTTATCTAGTTCAACATCGATTCTTAACTTTGAAATTTCTAGTATTAGTACAGAAGATACTACTCTATCTAATAGTATTTTAATTCCTTAGCTATTCAATAAAATAGTTTCTACTACAATTACTATCGACTGAGGAACAAGCCATGCGATCCAGGAGACATATTAAAGCAGTGATTGGAGTATAACTCATGGATATGAATTACTCTGCTATTTACAGCAGCAGCAGTACACTTCTGATTTGACAACAGGAAACCAAAACTCTCTTAACATTGGTCAAGACTTCGAATAACAAAAACCCCAACACCATTGCGGGAAACCATCGGCCCAGATCCAAAAATGACATTGAAGTTTCATAAAATCCTTTTATACTTTATAAATCAAGCTAAACATGATTTAAACTCTTATACTGACACATGCAAGAAAACCAGATCGACATTCCCCCAAAACAACACCAAACTCGAAACAGTCCAACAAAATGACATTTAAATACATGCATTTACCTCATTTTCTAATTAATCATGCTAAAACATGGTTTTAAATGAGTTAAAATTGATTAAGACCATAATGTACGAATTTACACCTCAAACACTGTAAGTCGATCGTCCCTAACCTCGCATGCATCGTCTAAACCAAACCAACTCCACATGCAATGCAAGAAATTCAAACGATTAAATCTCAAATCTGTCCAACTACACCAGTTTGTCAAAATAACTTCAAATGCATCAAAACCAACAGATAAAAAGGCTGGAATTTTGAACTCAAGCTTACTACCTGCTCGTGAACAGTAACCGCGACCTTGCATGCACGATTCCGACGACTCACGAAGGCGATAAGGGTGGAGATGGGAAGCCAAAACGTCGGTCATGGTGAGGGGAAGGTTTCACACATGCATAATCGAAAAATTTAAGATCAAACGCAGAAATTAACGAAAATTCGAAGAACCCTAGAAATCGGGAACTCAATGTTCTTGGGCAAAATCCGACGAATCTCGAAGCTTTCACCGTCGATTCTTGGTGTGGAAAGTTGTGCCATTGAGTTAGCTACATGGTGGTATGTCGAACTCGCCGAGAAGAGGTCGGTCGGCGGCGGGAGCAGCGGTTTAACGGTGAAGGGTCGGACAGACGTGGGACCAGGGGAAAAAATGAGAGAATCGTTTGTAAGTGTGTTCTTTTCACATTTCAGTGTGTGAAAATGAGCTGAATATGCATATTAATATATGTATTTCCAGTCCAGTAACGTACATCGGAGTGTCGTCTGTGTACTGATATAAAATTGTACAATCGATACTTAGGATTTATACCCACTATTATAACACAAACTTAAATTCTTCATTTTGGTAATTTATTTCTAAAATATTAACGGAGTTTATTTTACCAATTCAAAAATATGCCATGCTCCGATTAAATTGTCAGTTGACATTTATATTGTCAATTTCAAATCTAATTAATTAATTTCAAATTAATTTTTAATAAATTCCCAAATTAAAATTAATTAATAGTAATAAATCTCGGGGCCTTATACAACTCGCGACCACGTACAACTACGTATCCCTCATACCACATATATATCTGTACAGATTATTTTCTATACTCATATATTCGGATCACATACAATTACGTATCCACCATACCACATATTTCATACGCAACATACATATCCATTTATTACGTTCCATCATGACATTCAACAATACATGAATATATGAATATGTAATTACTTCATAATATGTATACCTGCTGTGATGTCCAGATTTATTATTAATCATTTGTTGGACTAAATATGATTTAGATTTTATTGATATTTAATTTTAGAATTAATTAATTAGAAGTGGAATTGACCAAGTGAAGGTCAACTGGCGAGTTAATCGAATCCTAAAATATTTTGAGATTGTAAAATATACTCCGATAATATTTTAGAGATAAGTTAATTAAAATGAAGAATTTAAGTTTTGGATTTTTGGGGTATGTATAAATCCCAATCGTTGTCTATAAATAATATTTCAGTGCACCGGCGACACTTCGATGTACAAAACCGGGTTAGGATACAAAAAATAAATATGTTATGTTGGGCATTTTCGGACACACACTAAAATGTGTAAAATCACGCACACAAAACCCGATCCCCTTTTCTCTTCGCTGCTGCTCGACCCTCGCCGCTAAATTGCGCGCGCCCGCCGCCGTCCGAGCTCCTTCCGGCGCGTCCGAACCGCCACCGCCTTCGTCTCTTCCAGGCGCTTCTTTCCATACCAAGAACATGAAGTTTCGTCGCGGATTGCGTCCGGATCTTGCCAAGAAACGCAGCGGTAAAAAACGCGAATTTGTCCGATTTTGGGGCGATTTTCTTCCAATTTTTTTGTGGGTAATCTTCCTCGCCGCTCTGTCGTTATTCACCTGAAATCCCTCGAATTTTTGATGAATTTTTGGTTCGATTTTGCTAGCATTTTGGAAGGGTTGTTAGTGTGTGTTCGTGTGTGTAACAGTGTGTGCAAGTGTGTGTGTTTCTGCATGAGTGTGTGTGTCCAGCATGTGTTTGTGGGTGAAGATGGTGTGTATGTATGTATTCCTTCATGTATTGAAGTGTTGTATTTGGGAATGGGATAGCATGATGAATGCTTTGATTGTTGGAAGTTAATTGGGCTCACTTTATTGAATGGTTAATTGTTGAAAATAAATTGTGGAATAAGTCTTGACTTAGTATTATTATTGGTTAAAAGATGAAGATTAAAATCATGCATGGAATGTGTTTGTTAATATGCTTAAAATGTGATTCAAGTG
The DNA here is from genome assembly GCA_907163345.1 of Haberlea rhodopensis. Taxonomy (NCBI): domain Eukaryota; kingdom Viridiplantae; phylum Streptophyta; class Magnoliopsida; order Lamiales; family Gesneriaceae; genus Haberlea; species Haberlea rhodopensis. Next base: position 21,555,556 of record CAJQUN010000004.1, on the reverse strand, counting down.
TGGGTCTAAGTCTTGTTAGTGGGTGAAAATGACTAACTTTTATGGCTTGTAGCCATTGTGATATTTGGTAGATGTTGGGCTATGGTATGGGATGTGTTCAATTGGAAGCATGTGTAGTGTGAAAATAAGTGGGTTAGATGCATGCTAGTATGTATTATAACATGGAATAGTGTTATAGTGATATTTATGCTCAATTGAATAGCATAGCATGTGTTATTGATTTATGTCACCTTGTTGAGTCACTAATCTTATAGTGAGTTCTAAATCAAGAATTTGGAATCCAATGCATCTTTAATTTGTTAAAGTTGAATTTCTTCAAATAAATGACTTTATGTTGGGATTAAGGGAATTGGATTAAAGGGGTAGAATCTCTTATCTACATGGACCCTTTCTTTCATGTCTTCGTTTGAACCACCTCGGGGTGGGTTTGAATGTTTAGAACATGTTAATTGGCTTAATTGGATTGTTTTAGTTAGACACCAGTTGGATGTTATTATGCATACACCCTTGCACTTCCTTTCCCTCTATTGAACTGGTGTGTCTAGTAAACTGCTATGTGAGTTGGGCGTGATCTTGTGCGTGTGGGTGTGTGTATCCCGCATCATGTGAGTGTTGTAGCGGATGGTGGGAGATGATGGGGTTTTGCATTACCAACGAAATATCATGATTCATGTGAAGATGTGTGCATCGAAGTATTGATTATGATTTATTCATAATATTGAGTTATTGATTTGTGATATGGAAATGAAAGTAAGAACTAATGATGGATATTCATTGCTTGGATTATGAGCTAATATTGAATTGATATTCGATATAGACTCTTCAAGAGACTTCGGACGTTGATGATAGCTTGTTCATGTTGTCTACTATAAGGTACGTGGTGACGTACGAGCAGGTATATCTAGTATCTATACATTCATGTATAAATGCAAATTTGAATATGATGATTCAGGTAAGTGTTTGACTTTAATAATTGAGTTTCATATACGAGTTATGGGGGACACGTAGTGGTATGTGGTCCAATTTTACTTGTTGAGTAGTGATGCCTTGGGCATGAGCGATATGAGAAAGTATCGAGAATGAGATGGTGGGATAACCAGGGTTACATTGGGATAACCAGGTTAACATTGATGTTGAACTATTTATGTTTGAGCATAAATAATATATTGTCATTGTATTGAATTCATAAGTGTTGTTGAGTATTACATTTTCAGTGACAATACTAAACTTGACATTATGAAGTGCGTGAGTTTGAAACAGGAACAGTGTGTGGAAGCTATACAGATTCGGAATTGTACAGGGAGTATATTTTATGAGTTTGAATAATCTAAATTGTTGTATTATGATTTCGTATGTTGATTTGTGATCGAATATTGAGTTGGAGTGTGCTCACCCTGTGTGGGGGCTGTTTCTGTTGAAACAGGTACAACAGGTACGATGCTGCTTTGGAATGCTAGGCTCGAACCTTGTTGGATGATGCTTCCAGAAGCATAGTATGAGATTGAGCCGATATACGAGGTTGAGTGGTTGGTATTTATACTAATTATGCATCCGGATGTGTATCCGTTATTCATTGCTCTTCTGTGAGCACTTGTATCTGCATATGGACTGTATAAGGGTGTTGAAACCCACTTTTGTTGTCTTATTAGTGTGGTGTCTTCCCTGGCTGGGAATTTACTTGTGTTTCTATATTTTGTTTAGTATAGTGTTGTCCCTGTTCGGGAGTCATGTTATGTGATGTGTTTTCATTTCCTAATAGCTCAGTTTATGGGGAGACTCTGCCCAAATTTTTATAAAAACCCACAATGTAAAAGTGGTGCAATCGGGATGGTATTGGGTGACCCATGTAATGATTCTTTTTAAAGAATGAAAAGAAAATGAAAAAATTTATACACATACGACGTCATAAATGAACTAATGACGAGTTTAAGTGTTGGGGCCTTACATTAGTGGTATCAGAGCAGTGGTTGCTCTTTGGGGCTGTTAAGGGCCTAGGAAGTTATTGATAGCACATATTTATGCATGATGGCATTAATGTTGTATGACACAACTAGTTGTTTATGTGCTTTTGTGATATGAAAAGTTGTGTTGCTAATCATTGTGGTTGCAGGAATCGTGTAGAATGTGATGGGATGGCATTAATGGTGATGTCTGGCACTTCATGTATTATGTGTTAAGGGATCTGATTTTGTTGGAAAACCAGGAAATGTGAGACGTACGGACTTCGGATGGTAAAACGTGTTACACCTTTGATTATGTATATCGTGGATAGTGAATCCTTACATGTGATGGTATATGTGAAATGATAGTGATATATATTGTGTAATGGAATCAACTGTTGTGTTCGATTATTGTGGTAGAATTGATGAATGTTTCGATAGCCTTTATCTCTGAGTGAGAGAGGTACTTGCCGCTGTCATATGAAGCGATGGTAGTATGATATTTGCCGCTGTCATGTCTAAGTGAGGTAACATGCCGCTGTCATTGTCGAAGCGAGGGATATCATATGATGCCGCTATGTCGAAGCGAGGGGTCCTAAAATTCCGCTGTTGTATTGGGACCGGAACAGTCACAATTCTAGTGATTAATGTGGAATATTGTGGTTATAAATGGAACGTGATATCGATCATTATATTGTGAACTGTTGTATTAACCTGGATGCAGGTACATGGAGCTAGTGGAAGTTCCGGTAGTTGTTATATTCGAGCGAGGGAGGTACTTGCCGTTGTCATATGAAGCGCTGTCACGTCTAAGTGAGGTAACATGCCGCTGTCATTGTCGAAGCGAGGGATATCATATGATGCCGCTATATGTCGAAGCGAGGGGTCCTAAAATTCCGCTGCTATAACAAGACCGGAACAACCACATTATCGATATTGATAGCGATGTCTCATTCCGCTATATTGGTTGGCGATGGTTCATGCCGCCAGGTGTATTGATAGCGATGTCTCATTCCGCTATATTGATTGGCGATGGTTTATGCCGCCGGGTACATGTATAGCGATGCCTCTTTCCGCTATGTCAATGGTGATGGCTCATGCCGCCAGACATGTGTTTATCGATGGTGCATTCCGCTGATTCCATGGCGATGGTTCTTGCCGCCGATTATATATATTGCGACGTCTCATTCCGCTATTCTGTTGATGGTGTGTATATCAATTTGTGTATTGATATGAAATCATATCTTGTGGAATATTTATGTTGAGAGCAGGGACAATTTAAAGGATCAAGTGTGGATCAACTGTGTACAGTAAGTGTTATTACATCTTATTGTTTTAAGAATATATATTCATTGTGATTATGGATATTATGTATGCCAGCGTTGGCGATGAGTATTATGTACCGCCGTAGGGCGATGAAGATTGATGCATTGCTATTGTGTTAGCAATGAATATTTTTAGCACCACTATTGTGATTAACGATGAATACTGTTGTATCGTAAGTGTGTTAGCAATGAGTATTGATGATGCTTTGATTGCAGATGGCAATAGAAGTTGTGCTATGTACAGTTATGTTATTGCTCATTGGGTATATATGATTTACGCCCAAGAGGATATTGGATCGATCCAGGAGGACAAAGTATCGAGGTAAACCGTTTCAGTTGGTTGAATATATTGATATATGTTGATTCGAGTTATTTTGTTGATTCATATTAATTTTGAAATCATGTACATGTAGAAAAGTTGATAATGGAATTGAAGTGGAAACTAGATGTATCATTCATATTTTGTTGCGGTAATAAGGCAAGAAGGAGTGTAACCTCTGTGATAACACTCTCATATCTACGGTGTGTAGTGATGAAATATTGAAAATAGATGTTAATCATTTTGTGATGATAATTATTGCTGTGAAAGCATGCTAGTTTTGTATGTGGTATGATTAATAATTGATTAATCACCTATTATGTTGAATGGAATACAATCAGGTAGACATGAGTTAATGAGCGGGTCACGGGATGACATGAGTATGTCGCGGGATGACGCGTGATTACTACGAATGTCGTGTGTGGACATGTGACCATTGTGAACATTCATGATTAATGAATTTTTATGTTTCGAGGATGAGTTAAAGATTGATATAAATTGCGTCATTGAAGCATGCAATTGATTCTTATGTTAAATTTCAATCACCCTATATGATGGTGTGAAGTAGCATGTTGTGTATAGAACTGCGAGAAACTTCTGATGCAGGGAATTAATGTTTGATGACAGAAACATTATGAATATCGAAATGCGTAAATGACAAGGTACGTGTTATGTTACTAGTATTTGAGAAATACTAACGAGATTATTTTGTACTTGTCCTATGACAGATAGTAATAGGGTGAAGTAATGTGGAAATGTTGATACTTAAGAGTATGTGAGTACTGTGATTAACATGATATTATGATGCCATTGTGTATTGTAGATGATTCCATCTACAAAGGTATGTCACGAACTATTCGATATTGATGTTGATGCCTTGTGTTAGATGAGTATAATCGTGACATGAAAATATTGGTGTTAAGCCATTTATCATGATTGATACTGATGGTCTATGGCTATGGGTGTGTATAATGCGTATATACGTATGTGAGAATGACTAATGGGTTTTCTAGTCATTACCTTGCACCAGATAATAGCCAGGAGATGATATATGAAAGATTGGTGCGTAAAGGCTCAAGAGTACCGTTACTTCATACGGATGACAGTGATGATGTGCGGATAAGTTGCATACATTTGCAACGACACAGGTATGAAGTTGATTAAGATAAATGTGGTGTATTGTCATATATTCTTGAATATACATGAAAGCATGGATTGCATGATTTAACGAGATTATATGATGGGTACTGTGATAAAAGTATATGATGGGAAATAAGATTGTGCAATGGAATTGTGTCGATGAAAGTACACAGGTATTGAGATATGACAAAGAAGCTTGACGGTTAAACACTTCTTGCGATCGTTGGTGCAAGGGGGCACATGTGTGAGCCATGATGATTCCGATGACTATCACCGTATGGATGGTAAAATCACTATCTTGAGCTATATACGGTACGTAAAGTTTACAGTTGGCTTTTATGATAAGCATGCGTTGAAATTTCGAGGACGAAATTTTATATGTTGGGGAGAATTGTGATGTCCAGATTTATTATTAATCATTTGTTGGACTAAATATGATTTAGATTTTATTGATAATTAATTTTAGAATTAATTAATTAGAAGTGGAATTGACCAAGTGAAGGTCAACTGGCGAGTTAATCGAATCCTAAAATATTTTGAGATTGTAAAATATACTCCGATAATATTTTAGAGATAAGTTAATTAAAATGAAGAATTTAAGTTTTGGATTTTTGGGGTGTGTATAAATCCCAATCGTTGTCTATAAATAATATGTCAGTGCACCGCCACCGCCTTCGTCTCTTCCAGGCGCTTCTTTCCATACCAAGAACATGAAGTTTCGTCGCGGATTGCGTCCGGTTCTTACCAAGAAGCGCAGCGGTAAAAATCGCGAATTCGTCCGATTTTGGGGCGATTTTCTTCCAATTTTTTTGTGGGTAATCTTCGTCGCCCCTCTGTCGTGATTCACCTGAAATCCCTCGAATTTTTGATGAAGTTTTGGTTCGATTTTGCTAGCATTTTGGAAGGGTTGTTAGTGTGTGTTCGTGTGTGCAGCAGTGTGTGTGCATGTGTGTGTTTCTGCATGAGTGTGTGTGTCCAGCATGTGTTTGTGGGTGAAGATGGTGTGTATGTATGTATTCCTTCATGTATTGAAGTGTTGTATTTGGGAATGGGATAGCATGAGGAATGCTTTGATTGTTGGAAGTTAATTGGGGCTCACTTTATTGAATGGTTAATTGTTGAAAATAAATTGTGGAATAAGTCTTGACTTAGTATTATTATTGGTTAAAAGATGAAGATTAAAATCATGCATGGAATGTGTTTGTTAATATGCTTAAAATGTGATTCAAGTGTGGGTCTAAGTCTTGTTAGTGGGTGAAAATGACTAACTTTTATGGCTTGTAGCCATTGTGATATTTGGTAGATGTTGGGCTATGGTATGGGATGTGTTCAATTGGGAGCATGTGTAGTGTTAAAATAAGTGGGTTAGCTGCATGCTAGTATGTATTATAACATGGAATAGTGTTATAGTGATATTTATGCTCAATTGAATAGCATAGCATGTGTTATTGATTTATGTCACCTTGTTGAGTCACTAATCTTATAGTGAGTTCTAAATCAAGAATTTGGAATCCAATGCATCTTTAATTTGTTAAAGTTGAATTTCTTCAAATAAATGACTTTATGTTGGGATTAAGGGAATTGGATTAAAGGGGTAGAATCTCTTATCTACATGGACCCTTTCTTTCATGTCTTGGTTTGAACCACCTCGGGGTGGGTTTGAATGTTTAGAACATGTTAATTGGCTTAATTGGATTGTTTTAGCTAGACACCTGTTGGATGTTATTATGCATACACCCTTGCACTTCCTTTCCCTCTATTGAACTGGTGTGTCTAGTGAACTGCTATGTGAGTTGGGCGTGATCTTGTGCGTGTGGGTGTGTGTATCCCGCATCATGTGTGTGTTGTAGCGGATGGTGGGAGATGATGGGGTTTTGCATTACCAATGAAATATCATGATTCATGGGAAGATGTGTGCATCGAAGTATTGATTATGATTTGATTCATAATATTGAGTTATTGATTTATGATATGGAAATGAAAGTAAGAACTAATGATGGATATTCATTGCTTGGATTATGAGCTAATATTGAATTGATATTCGATATAGACTCTTCAGGAGACTTCGGACGTTGATGATAGCTTGTTCATGTTGTCTACTATAAGGTACGTGGTGACGTACGAGCAGGTATATCTAGTATCTATACATTCATGTATACATGCGAATTTGAATATGATGATTCAGGTAAGTGTTTGACTTTAATAATTGAGTTTCATATAAGAGTTATGGGGGACACGTAGTGGTATGTGGTCCAATTTTACTTGTTGAGTAGTGATGCCGTGGGCATGAGCGATATGATAAAGTATCGAGAATGAGATGGTGGGATAACCTGGGTTACATTGGGATAACCAGGTTCACATTGATGTTGAACTATTTATGTTTGAGCATAAATAATATATTGCATTGTATTGAATTCATAAGTGTTGTTGAGTATTACATTTTCAGTGACAATACTAAACTTGACATTATGAAGTGCGTGAGTTTGAAACAGGAACAGTGTGTGGAAGCTATACAGATTCGGAATTGTACAGGGAGTATATTTTATGAGTTTGAATAATCTAAATTGTTGCATTATGATTTCGTATGTTGATTTGTGATCGAATATTGAGTTGGAGTGTGCTCACCCTGTGTGGGGGCTGTTTCTGTTGAAACAGGTACAACAGGTACGATGCTGCTTTGGAATGCTAGGCTCGAACCTTGTTGGATGATGCTTCCAGAAGCATAGTATGAGATTGAGCCGATATACGAGGTTGAGCGGTTGATATTTATACTAATTATGCATCCGGATGTGTATCCGTTATTCATTGCTCTTCTGTGAGCACTTGTATCTGCATATGGACTGTATAAGGGTGTTGAAACCCACTTTTGTTGTCTTATTAGTGTGGTGTCTTCCCTGGCTGGGAATTTACTTGTGTTTCTATATTCTGTTTAGTATCGTGTTGTCCCTGGTCGGGAGTCATGTTATGTGATGTGTTTTCATTTCCTGATAGCTCAGTTTATGGGGAGACTCTGCCCAAATTTTTATAAAAACCCACAATGTAAAAGTGGTGCAATCGGGATGGTATTGGGTGACCCATGTAATGATTCTTTTTAAAGAATGAAAAGAAAATGAAAAAATGTACACACTGTTGGGAAAACGATTTCTAAGTTTTGGTGATTACAAACACCTACTGGATGAAGTCCTACCGGGTGATAAAGACCAACTGGATGAAGACTCCAACCGGATGTTAAACACCTACTGGATGAAGTCCTACCGGGTGATAAAGACCAACTGGATGAAGACTCCTACCGGATGTTAAAGTCCTACCGGATGAAGGCACCTACAGGATATTGAAGTCTTACCGGGTGATAAAGATCAACTGGATGAACATCTACCGGGTGAAGACACCAAACCAACTGGATAGACATTAACTGGACAAGACATCAACTGGATGACTACCAACTGGATAGACATCAACCGGACAGACATCAACTGGATGGCTACCAACTAGATAGACATCAACCGGACAGACATCAACTGGATGGCTATCAACTGGATAGACATCAACCAGACAGACATCAACTGAATGGCTACCAACTGGATAGACATAAACCGGATGGACATCTACTGGACAACTATCAACCGGATAGTCTCACACTGAACAAAGACATCAACTGGTCATAAGAGGATGAACGACCAGTTGAACAAAGAAAACCAACAGAAGTCTACAGTTCCAGTAAGAGCACTAAGCAACGAGACAAAATAAGTACAACATTCTCTGACAAAGGTACAACAGAGCGGCGCACTCTGCTATATCTCCACCACCATTACCGTCAGGGTTAAAAGAGTCGTTGCTTAACAAAATAGGAAAGAAAACAATATGAATTTGGAAAGCTATCTCTTCCATATACAGAAAAGCTACCGTTGGACAACCAAACCTATAAATACGTCCAAGCAGAAAATGAAGAAGTGCTGAGCGATTTTTACAAGAGATATACTTCAAAGCAAACAAGAAAATCATATTACTGATATTCCAAACGTTCAGCAAAGAGCAGACAAGCAGTGAAACTGAATCTGTGATAGATTATTTCCAATTGAAGTCTGCTGCTCAAAAACACTCGAAGCTAGAAAGTTTATTTTGTAAAGAGTGTTATAGAATCTCTTGTAATCAAAAGTTAAGAAGATTGTGATTGCTAGGAGTTTAGGCCAAGTGTGTTAGTGCCTAAGAAGGTTGTATACTGTAAAGTGTAAACCAAGTCTTCTAGTGAATCCTTCCTGCAAAGGAAGAAGGGGAGACGTAGAAGCGTTGTGCTTCGAACTTCCAGAAACAACTCTTGTGTTATTTGTTCATTGCTTTATTACCTCAGTTTTATTCCTCACAAGTTCAGTAGACGTCTTCCGCACTATAATAAGTGTCTGCTGACTTGCCTGATATTGAGAAGCAACTGTAATACTTAACAGTTTACAGTTAACCAGAAAAAGAAATCGAAATTGAATCTAGTGTTTATTCAACCTCCCCCCCCTTCTAAACACTACCCCGATCCTAACAAGTGGTATCAGAGCTTAGGTCTTCTCAATCTTGAGAAATTACAAATTGCCAAAAACTGATGGCCTCATTCAGCAAGATTCCAATGTTCAAGAAAGACGAATATGATGACTGGAGAATCCGTATGCAAGCACATCTAAATGCTCAAGATGATGATATATGGTATGTAATCACTGAAGGACCTATGAAGATCATGAAAATCAATACAGCTGCTTCTATCACAAGTGGTGATCCACAAATGGTAGAAAAGGAAAGATCTCAATGGTCAAACGAAGAAAAGAAAAAAGCAAATCTGGACAACGTTGCTAAGGACATTCGGTTCAAAACTTTGGACAAAAATATGTTCAACAAAATAAAAATGTGCTCAACAGCCAAAGAAATCTGGGAGAAGATTGCCCAACTCTGTGAAGGAAATGATCAAACCAAAGAAAACAAGCTTACTGTGGCTTTACAGAAGTTTGAGCATATCAAGATGATGAATGGAGAAACTCTCAACGAGTATGATGAAAGAGTGACTGGAATAATTAATGAACTCAGCAGTCTGGGTAAGGAGTTACCCAACAGAGAAGTCACTCTCAAAGTAATGAGAGGTCTCCCAAGAGAATGGGATGTCAAGACCATTGCTATGAGAGAATCGAAGGACATCAACAAGATAGATCTACATGATCTGTTTGCTGATTTAAAAGCCTATGAATTCGAATTAGGCATTCGGGTTGAAGATGAACCAAATACCAGTCAGCCAACCAAAGCTCTCACTGCATCAGAGTCTCTGCCTACTTCTACAGAGATGACTCCAGAAAAGATGTGTAATGATGCTAGGGCAATGTTCGTAAAGAAATTTGGGAAATTCATGAAGAAGAACCAGAGATCTTATCAATCATATCCTCGAAGGCAGAGTTCCAAAGGAAATTCAGAAGAAGAAGAGCGAGTATGCTTCAACTGCCTCAAACCAGGGCACTTCATTGCGGACTGTCCAAAACCTAAAAAGGATGATCACAAAAGAGGATCCAAGGATCACAGAAAATCCAAGGAAACTAGAAGATCATCCAAATGGGACAGAGATCAAAAGGTTTTGATGGCAGAAGAAAGCAAGAGCAAGTGGGCTGATTCTGAATCAGAATCAGAGGAATCAACCAGCTCGTCCAGCGAAAGTGAAGACGAGGAAGTCCACTGCTTAATGGCAAATGATGAAATTGAGGTACACGAGTCTAACCTATCTGAATTCACACATAGTGAACTTACCAATGCTTTGCAGGACATGATCAATGAGTATCGGACGCTATATGAATCTTTTGAAAGCTATAAGACTGAGCACTCAATCCCAATTGAAATGCATAAAAACAAACTTGATTGTGAACAATCGAGGGAGTTGAACTGCTTAAGGGAAACAGCCAGTCTCCTAGTGAAAGAAAGAGATGAAGCCAAGTGTGCCTACCAGAAACTTAGCAAACTGGTTAGCACTTGGAATGCGTCTACTACCAGAAAGGATGAAATGCTTGAGTCTATAAGGCTTGCTGGTGATTTAACAGGCATAGGCTATAATAGAAATGACGGCAGTTCATCTGGTAATGAACCTCAACTGTGTCTAACAAAAGGCAAAGTTCAATCAATGAACTTTTTAAGATCTAGCACAGTATATGACCCTTATGAACTGGTTTAAAGAACCTGTTAATGCAACACTCATCAAGGAACAGGCACAGCACAGGGGTATCGGTTATGTAGAACCACTCAAAGAGGCTAAACCGAGGCAAAAGTTCAGAAATGAACTTAGACCTACTGGTCGAGCAGCTAGAGAGGTTAAACCCAACTGGTACTACAACTGTAAGCCTGTCCAGAAGAGATATATGCTCAATAACAGGAACTACAAGCCAAAAGCACATGCATACACATATTATCACACTCCACAGTCAAGATCATCACCATCATTTATGAATGCACACACGTTTCAGAACACATACCGACCTAAGTCACTCAGGGTCATACAAGTGTGGGTTCCGAAAGGACTAATCCTACCCGGACCCAAGTAGGATTGGGTACCAATCATTATATCGCTTTAATTGCAGGAAACTAGAATGCATCAAGTTCGGAGCTCAGAATGGTTCCTGGACAGCGGATTCTCTAGACATATGACAGGAAATGCAAGCTTATTGTCTGAACTGGTGGACTCCACCGGACCCAGAATAACTTTTGGAGATAACGCAAAAGGTAGAACCGTGGGTAAGGGTAAGATTATCTACGGTAACATAGTCATTAAAGATATTCTTTTAGTTGAAAAACTATGCTATAACTTGATTAGCATAAGCCAACTTTGTGACAATGGTAATGCTGTAGAATTCAATCAACACTCATGCACAATCAAATCAACTGATGGCAGTATATTACTTGTAGGAAGAAGGCATGATAACACATATAAAATTGATTGGAATCTTAATCAGCCTACCTCCTCCACTTGCTTTGCTGCCATGAATTCTTCCAAAAATTGGCTTTGGCACAAACGGTTGAGTCACTTAAATTTTAAAACTATTACCAGTCTGCATAAACTTGATCTAGTTATTGGACTGCCCCAAATTGAGTTCTCAAAAGACAAGATCTGTGCAGCATGCCAACTTGGTAAGCAAATCAGATCCTCCTTTAAGAACAAAGGGAGTAAATCTTCTTCTCGGTGCCTAGAGTTGCTGCATATGGATCTGTTTGGTCCTATACCAGTAACAAGTCTAGGGGGAATGAAGTATACCCTAGTGTTAATAGACGATTACACTCGTTTCACGTGGGTCTTGTTCCTAAGTGGCAAAGATCAAGCTACTCCAAAGCTGATCAAATTACTGAAAAGACTCCAAAATGAGAAATCATGTGGGATAGATAGAATTCGCAGTGATAAAGGTACTGAGTTCACCAATCAATCACTCGAATCATATCTAGATGACCTTGGTATTAAACACGAATACTCTGCTGCTAGAACTCCTCAACAAAACGGAGTTGCTGAGCGTAGGAACCGCACTTTGAAAGAAGCTGCGCAAACTATGCTCGCGGAATCAGAAATATCGAAGAGATTTTGGGCAGAAGCTGTCAACACAGCATGTTATACGCAGAACAGATCAATGATTAATAAGCGAGCAAATAAAACCCCTTATGAGATCTGGAATGGCAGTAAGCCAAATATTTCCTATTTCCATGTGTTTGGTTGCAAATGTTTTATTCACAACAATGGAAAGACTCATCTCACCGCTTTTGATGCCAAGTCTGATGCTGGAATATTCCTTGGCTATTCTACAGTTAGTAAGGCCTTCAGAGTATTTAATAATAGAACGCTTACTGTAGAAGAACCAGTGCATGTAAAATTTGATGAACCTACTGACTGTACTGTATCTAATCTGCAAATCAACAATTTAAGTAATCGACTAAAGCACTTATATTGATGAAAAAGTTGATGATGAGATAGATTACAGAAGCAGGACTGACTGCTCCTTGGAACCAGAAGTTCCTGAAGCTCAAGCAGAGGAGTCTGCTGGCCAACGAGCACTGCAGCCAGCTACCAATGAAACAATTGCATCTACCCCTGCTGCAGTAGAAGGAACAAATGAGAAAGATGAGTCTATCAGAACCTCTGATGTGCCCACTCATATCCAGCCAAGTGAAGAACTCAATCCTCATGGACCTTCGCTCCGGTGGAAGAATGATCATCCACCCGAGCAGGTCATCGGTAACCCTCTTGCTCCTCTACGCACCAGAGGACAAATGATTAATGAATTTCTTCATGCCGCATTCATATCTCATATAGAACCTAAGAAGATTGATGAAGCTATATTAGACCCAAGTTGGGTAGAAGCAATGCAGGAAGAACTAAATCAGTTTGAGCGAAACTAAGTATGGCATTTAGTTCCACGTCCATCGCATCACACAATTATTGGCACTAAATGGGTATTTAGAAATAAGCTAGATGAAAACGGAACAATAATAAAAAATAAGGCAAGATTAGTTGCACAGGGCTACAGACAGGAAGAAGGCATTGATTTTGATGAAACCTTTGCCCCTGTAGCTCGACTAGAAGCAATTCGCATATTTCTTGCATTTGCTGCATTTAAAGACTTTAAGGTCTATCAGATGGATGTTAAGAGTGCATTTCTTAACGGCAATCTCCAGGAAGAAGTATATGTTGAACAACCTCCTGGATTTGAAAACCATCTGCAACCATCTTATGTTTATCATCTGAACAAAGCTTTGTATGGTCTGAAGCAAGCCCCCCGTGCATGTTATGAAACTCTATCAAAATATTTGATTGATCATGACTTCACCATTGGCACGGTGGACAAAACTTTATTTAAATTTACAAAGGGAGACCATACTCTGCTAGTTCAGATATATGTTGATGACATTATTTTTGGCAGTACTAACCCAAAATTATGTGAAAGATTTTCAAAGATAATGCAGGACCAATTTGAGATGAGCATTATGGGAGAATTATCATTTTTAGGATTGCAAGTCAAGCAATCTAGTGAAGGAATCTTGATAAATCAGTCTAAATACACTAAAGAGCTGCTGAAGAAATATGGAATGAGTACCAGCTCAGCTGCTGCTACACCAATGAGCTCATCTGCCAAACTCGACTTGGATAATTCAGGAATACCAGTCGAAGTTACAATGTATCGAGGCATTATCGGATCTCTATTATATTTGACAGCCAGCCGACCAGATATTATGTTTGCAGTGTGTATGTGCGCCCGGTTTCAAGCAAATCTCAAGCAGTCGCACTTCACTGCTGTCAAAAGGATCCTCAAATATTTGAAAGGCACTGAGAATGTTGGTCTATGGTATCCAAGAGACTCAACTTTTAATCTTGTTGGATACTCAGATGCTGACTATGCTGGATGCAAAATTGACAGAAAAAGCACCAGTGGGTATTGTCAATTCCTTGGTGATCGATTGATATCATGGGGATGCAAGAAACAGACATCCATAGCAACTTCCACTGCAGAGGCAGAGTACCTTGCTGCTGGAAGCTGCTGTGCTCAATTGCTCTGGATTCAGCAACAACTCAGAGATTATGGAATTGAGTCCATAGAGGCTCCCATATTTTGTGACAATACGTCTGCCATTGCTATAACATACAATCCAGTTCTTCATACTCGTACTAAACATATTGACATCCGTCATCATTTTATCAGAGATCATGTTATGAAGAAAGAAATTCGACTGGAGTATATTTCTACCGAACAACAGGCAGCAGACATTTTCACAAAACCCCTATCGGACGCTATGTTTTCTTACTTTCGAAATATTATTGGTTTAATTGAAATTACTCCTTGAATATTTTGTTTTAGTAATAAATTCAGGGGGAACTAGTTAGTTTATTTGTATAAATTTAGGGGGAATTTCAGTTATAATCCTATCATGGTTATTTAAGCTCAGCTGGTAATACAATGGTCAGCTGCAGTAGGTGTATCCGTACCAGTAGGACTCTACATCCAGTAGATGCTTTCCTACCAGTCGAACCCTACATACCAGCAGATGTTACCAAATATGCTTTGACAAAAATAACCCTCGATACTTATTAACCTAATGAACGTCGGAATTCAAAATTAGTTTTGTGTAAAATAAATTATGTCACTCCCGCCTAAATCCTGTCCTCTTATTTATTGGTTAAATATTTTTTAATCGTTAGATGATCGCCACGTATACATGTGTCCGCTCATCTACAATACGACGTTACATATACTTTCATTTTCACCGCCATTAGTTTCACTACTCTTCATCTTCTCCAACAATTCACTGCAATTATCTTTTCTTTCAGACAATTTTACTCTAACAAGATTGCTGCTGTTTCTTCCTCATATTCATCCAAAATGTCAAAGAATATACAGCCAAGCTTCATCACCAATGCTGTTCACGTAGATTTTCATTCTATATACACATCATCTGATGAGGAGACAAAGGAGCTGATTCAAAAAACTGGATACCTCAGGACTCTTGGTAATCCTAAGCCAGGCCCCCTCATTCTACAAGGACGAGCTACACGAGTTCTTTGCTACGACCAAGGTTGTTGATGACACCGTGGTGGCATCCGTATCTGGACAGTTGGTTACAATCACCCAACCTGAATTTACCACACACCTGTGCCTTCCCTCCACCGGACTTACTGATTTTTCCACTGTTCCAGTGGAACTACGAGAAGAGATGCGCCTCACAGCTTCTGACTCTGCTCATCGCCTTCAACATCCCCCATTCAGGAAAGTATTAATGAAGAGTCATTATCGACAACTGGCGGACATCATCTCCAAGGGGCTCCTATTTAAAGCTGGATCATTTGATATGATCACCCCTGAAAAATTTGATGTTATGAGTGCAATATGCAAAGGATTGGAGATAAACTGGTCAGTTGTGTTATTTCAAATTCTGACTAGTCTCGTAGTCTCTGGCAAGGGTCAATCAGGCTTTGCTCTCCCGCTAAGCAGCCTTTTTGACAGCAAACACATTAAGACAGGGGCTCTCACCAACCTCCATCCGGGGAGACTTATCACTGCCAAGTATCTTCAGCTTCACAGGCAGAGAAGTGGCAGAGACGTTGGGGTAACTAAGCGCCGATTGACGCAAGTCATCAGCGACTCTGAACAAACCGTCTCAGAATCCGCTGAGTCTTCTCCTCCTCCTCCCCCTCCTAAGAAGCCCAGAACAAGAAAAGCTGCTCCTCCGGCTGTCCGACAGAAAGACATTGCAGCTTCTGATACCATCTCCTCCGCCGGTCCGACAGAAAACATCCCAGCAAGAGAACCCAGCCCTGAAAATCCTCCACCTGCGGAACCAGCTGCTTCATTGGCCATGGTAATCGCTACCTCAGTGGCTCCTGCTGACAATTCTTCTGCAATGATGAGTTCTCAGCAAGCACCAGGCTCTATCAGCTTTAGGACACCCAAGTCCTTGTGTCTGTACTGTCATCCAAAGACCACCCCTGCTGGCAAAGGAAAAACTCTTACGACTCCAGTGTCCACTCCTGTTGCCTTCGAGATCCAAATGGTCATGGATACAGTTGAAGCCAACCTGCAACCATAGCTAGATATTTTTGATCGTTGGGTAAAGGCTCGAGTAAAAGTTTGATTCGATGATTTCGATCCTATTCTGGATCAGGCCAGGGAAGATGAGAACCAAATCTTGGCCTATCTTCAAATCTCAGACCCCGAGAAAAGCCTGAAGCTGCGGAATGTTTTTCGCCTGATGAACTATGTGGGCGAACTTCAAGCCCTTGTTGAAACCCGCCTTCAACACTTCAAATGTGATTCAGGCACAGCGAATCATGATAGAGCCGTTCTAAATGCTCTTGGACCCAAGATGGAAATGGCTGAGCTCTCTCTTCATGATATTCGCATATCCACTGGAATTCACTCATGCTCCACTGCTGAGAATGTTGCAAGCCCCGACCAGCCGGATTTACAAATGGCTATTGCAAATTTGGAGATTGTCCCTTCTACTATGGAGATCACTTCTACTGCCGTGGAGACCACTCCCACTGGAGCGGAGACAGCATCAACTGCCTTGGAGGCAGCCTCTTCTGCTAAAGAACTCTCCTCTGCTCCCAGCTCTTATAATGATCAACCGCCCCAACCGATGGTTGTTGATCACACCAATGTGGACACAGTGATTCAGACGGTAGTTCAGCAAGTTACCATTTCCTCTGGCAACCATGAACCCAGTGAGTCTTCACATTCCAATGATCACACACAGTCGTGTGTTGCTGCGGTTGACCAAGCCACTGCTGATATGGCTGCCCCACTTATTGAAGACACCGCTGATATGGCTGCCCCACTAATTGAAGCAACTGCTACTATAACTGCTACTATCTCAGACTCCCCAGCTGCCCCACTTATTGAAGAAACTAGTTTACTATCCACTGCAGTTGTAGATGCCCATCCCGGTACTTTTGTTCCTACTGCTGATACTCAAATGATTACCGTGGATCCGTCCATGGCTCAAGAACTTTCAGAGGATTTCTTTGTCTTTACAAACCCTCTGGACGAGCCACCAAACATCGCTGCACAGATAGCAAATCTATCCAATGCAATTTCAGCACTAGCCAGCGATGTCAATAAACTCAAACAGGAAGAGCGCACTGCGACTCTTATTCTTGGAACCCATCAGCAGCACGCGGACTCTCAGTTCCAGCAAGTCTACAGAGACTTAAATAGTCTAACTACTACTGTCACCAGACTTCAGACTTTTGCTGAGACTGCAGTTGCTGACGCATTTTCTAGAATTGGCCAGGCTCGTCTTCAGATTACTCAAAATAATGAATCTCTTCATGCTGCCACATCCCTGGCTCTTGGAGAAAAGATTGAAGACGCCAAGAAAGTCTTAACCTATCAGTTGGCCACCATGCAGGCAGCATTTGCTTTTCAGATTCAAGATATATGCAACAGCCTGCCTGCAGCTCCTCAAATAATCCGCAGACTGCCTGAACCCAGCAGAACTGCTCCTTCATCACAGCGAGCTTCAAGTTCAGCTGGTCGTTCATCCCCTGCAACTGGAGCACTCACTCAGTCCAGATCAACTGCTCAACAAAGATCTCGAAGTCCGCGCCAACCGTCTACCGAAAAGCGCGACTATTCCCAACATTGGTTCGGGAGAAATAATATCATTTTCTGATCCCTCTTTAATTACTCTTATCTATTTACTGTTTTTAGTTGACTTTTTCTTCGCATTTATCGTAACAACATTAATGTGTTCACACTAAATGCATTTCTTCTATAAATAGAGACTCATGTTTGCTTTCATAACTCACATTCACGAATCATGATTCTTTTCAATTCTTTGAAAATTCCTTGGTTTACATCTTACAATTGTTCAGTTTCATGGGTTTATTACTTATCTAAATCAACCCCTCATGGGTTGATTACTTATCTAACCCAGCTCCGTTAAGCTTCAGCGTTTGGATCCTGCTCTGATGCTCATCATCAGTCAGGAACTGCAATCAGGAGTTATCTGGGTGCTGATGACAAAAAGGGGGAAGACAGAGATAGAGTATTCTCAACAGAGATAGAGTATTTTCATTAGGTGAATCCATAAATCATGGAGACCTGATGAATATACATTTGAACTCTTCCCGACTTCCTCTCTGAAACAAGGTAGACCGGAAGACAGAGTCATGGAGGCCAGATGCATATACATTTGACTCTTCCTGACTTCATCTCTGAAACAAGGTGGATCGAGCTTTTCCTCTCTGAAATAAGGTGGATCGAGCTCTTCCTCTCTGACATTAGGTGGATCGAAGCTCTCCGGGTCTACAGTACTTGTTTAAAAATTTGTCGTGTATCAGCTATATTGTGTAAAACTAGATTTGTCTTAGATTCTATTCAAGTTATTAGAATTCATCTTAAATAAAGATGAATCTCTCTAAATTGTGCAGTTTGATTACAACTTGTAATCTGCTTATATTTATAACAAATGAAAATTTCTTTTCCATTATGTCTTCAAGTATTTTCAGGATTCACAACTCAAATATTCGAGTTGAAATCGATTATTGCTTAGTTTTGTCATCACCAAAAAGGGGGAAATTGTTGGGAAAACGATTTCTAAGTTTTGGTGATTACAAACACCTACTGGATGAAGTCCTACCGGGTGATAAAGACCAACTGGATGAAGACTCCAACCGGATGTTAAACACCTACTGGATGAAGTCCTACCGGGTGATAAAGACCAACTGGATGAAGACTCCTACCGGATGTTAAAGTCCTACCGGATGAAGGCACCTACCGGATATTGAAGTCTTATCGGGTGATAAAGATCAACTGGATGAACATCTACCGGGTGAAGACACCAAACCAACTGGATAGACATTAACTGGACAAGACATCAACTGGATGACTACCAACTGGATAGACATCAACCGGACAGACATCAACTGGATGGCTACCAACTGGATAGACATCAACTGGACAGACATCAACTGGATGGCTATCAACTGGATAGACATCAACCAGACAGACATCAACTGAATGGCTACCAACTGGATAGACATAAACCGGATGGACATCTACTGGACAACTATCAACCGGATAGTCTCACACTGAACAAAGACATCAACTGGTCATAAGAGGATGAACGACCAGTTGAACAAAGAAAACCAACAGAAGTCTAAACTTCCAGTAAGAGCACTAAGCAACGAGACAAAATAAGTACAACATTCTCTGACAAAGGTACAACAGAGCGGCGCACTCTGCTATATCTCCACCACCATTACCGTCAGGGTTAAAAGAGCCGTTGCTTAACAAAATAGGAAAGAAAACAATATGATTTTGGAAAGCTAATCTCTTCCATATACAGAAAAGCTACCGTTGGACAACCAAACCTATAAATACGTCCAAGCAGAAAATGAAGAAGTGCTGAGCGATTTTTAACAAAGAGATATACTTCAAAGCAAACAAGAAAATCATATTACTGATATTCCAAACGTTCAGCAAAGAGTAGACAAGCAGTGAAACTGAATCTGTGATAGATTATTTCCAATTGAAGTCTGCTGCTCAAAAACACTCGAAGCTAGAAAGTTTATTTTGTAAAGAGTGTTATATAATCTCTTGTAATCAAAAGTTAAGAAGATTGTGATTGCTAGGAGTTTAGGCCAAGTGTGTTAGTGCCTAAGAAGGTTGTATACTGTAAAGTGTAAACCAAGTCTTCTAGTGAATCCTTCCTGCAAAGGAAGAAGGGCAGACGTAGAAGCGTTGTGCTTAAACTTCCAGAAACAACTCTTGTGTTATTTGTTCATTGCTTTATTACCTCAGTTTTATTCCTCACAAGTTCAGTAGACGTCTTTCGCACTATAATAAGTGTCTGCTGACTTGCCTGATATTGAGAAGCAACTGTAATACTTAACAGTTTACAGTTAACCAGAAAAAGAAATCGAAATTGAATCTAGTGTTTATTCAACCCCCCCCCTTCTAAACACTACCCCGATCCTAACATACACATACGACGTCATAAATGAACTAATGACGAGTTTAAGTGTTGGGGCCTTACACCTGCTCATACGTCACTATGTACCTTATAGTCGACAACATGGTGCAGTTACCCCGACTTCCGGAGGCTCATGTACTATCTAAATCAAATCATCAACTCAATATTAATTCATCTGCATTACCTCTGATATCATTTATGCATTACTCAGTTGAAAGCAACTTAAATCAAGCTTCCATAGCTAGATGTGAACTCCTACTTCAAAGTCATCAAGACTCAAAAGAAGTGTAAAAAGTGTCTCGAAATATATACATGAATAAGTCTTGAATTCAACATTTTATTATGTTCTAAATTCCATAAGTATGATTCACAACTTCAAAATATTTTTAGTTTTCAAAAGGAGGAGTTAAGAATCGAATCTGAACTATACAAGACACATCCCCTTCCAAATATTTTTTAGTTTTCAAAAATGCGTACAAGGTCCAAATGACCAACTAACAACTTGTACGGATTCAAGACTTGAATTTGAAAATTAGAGTAAACTTATTCTTCATCTTTTTTAGCAACAAGGTTATATCCTTATTAACAAATATTCATTCATCCGGAGAAGAAACAAGTACAATATGAAGGACAACTACGACACAATTGACCCAACAGTTCACTCGCACACGCAAGCTGCAGTAATCCACAATTGTCGAACCTTCAGCTAAATTCGAAACATGTCAGCATATGTTCGATTAAAAAGCAGCATAAACACTTACACACACTAGATTACGCTGGAAAACACATACCTACAACTAGGAACACGCTTACATACGCTACAACCCACACACACGTTGTTCTCACCGATTTCAGTAGCCAAAACAATGAGAAACAAGTCTTAAACAATAAAATGCGAAGTGGAGAGGAAGGCTCGGCAAGGAGCGCATCTCACTCACTCATAACAACAGAGAAATCGAACAACATACAAAAAGATATTTTTGTATTGTAAGGCCCTCGCTACCTTAACCAACAAAATGCAGCAAAACTTTTGAACCAACAGGGGAAAATTCGAACCCAAGAATCACGAAATTCGAACCCAAGCAGCAACAAGTTTTTTGATAAATCAGCAGGGGAAAATCGAGTAAAAAACCAGTAAGATACTCAAGGGACAAGATGGATTCGGTTCAAGAGACATTACACATACACACCTTGAAGAATCGATGAAGGAGAGTGTGTCTTGTTCGATTTATTCAGCTGCTCAATCGACATAGAGGGTGGGGAGAAAAGGAGAGGGGTGTATAATGCGTAAGACAGGTAGCGAGATATTTGTGTATTGTAAGGCCCTCGCTACCTTAACCCGCTATTAGTGTATTATAACATAAATTAGTGCATAATATCGTGCCATTAGAGAATTCTACACATGCTTCCATAGCATTAATATACAATGTATAAAATTTCTGACATTAATTCACGTAATGTTCAATTCCCCATACCACTCAACTCGTAAGTATGCATCTCATAATACACTATTATGTTCTCGAATCCTTGTGCAATTCTCTTAATATATTGCATGCAACACATAAATGAAAAGAGAAAGGCTCACACCCTTTATACAAACCATATACACATATAGTAGTGCTCACATGCGAGCATCGAATGCGTGAATGTGTATCTAATGTATAAAGCGCCCTACTCAATACTGATACTGGTATATCGGCCCTGGAAGCACCTCCAATCAACAGTTCAAACTAAACTCCGGAGCCACTATTGTACCTGTTCCACCTGCCCCAACAGAGACAACCGGGTGAGCATACCAATACCACCATCTCAATAACAGTAATATCACAATTCATAATTTACAGAATATAAAGTTGTAACTTAAAAGATACTCTCTGCATAGTATCGTCACCATATGGGATCCCAATGCTGTTCATGTTCTCATAATAACTGAAATTATCAAACTCAAAAGTCAGTTAATCATCTCATTGATTAACTTTAAACATGCTCAAACCGATAATGAAATCAAATGTAATTAAATCATTACTCTAATAATTTACAAATAACACATATACCTCTACCATAATTTCACAGTTCCATTACCTCGCACGCAACAGCGGCGGCATCATAACCGATGTTCGCTCCATAGCGACAACATCCAACCATTGCTCGCTCCATAGAGGCACCGTATAATTCGCAATACATACCAATTCATTGCACCCTAGTATATTATTCATTCTACAATGGCACTAATATATAACACTATGCTCGTACGTTGAACATACCTTATGATCCAGCAAGAGCAAATCCTTGCATTTGCCCAGAGATCCCGTGAATTATTGCTAAACACAGTTAATGTAATGCCTCGATTTATGTTATATACGTGTGATATGATTATGGTGTAATTATATCACGTGGCAGTATGATAATGGGGGTTCGAGTGGAACCAAGAATGACTTACTACATGTATGAAAAGAAATATGGTTATGGTGTACAATGATTGAACCATAATATATCAAGAAATATGAAATGTATATGCATTTGAAGGTGCATTAGCATGTGTATTTGAGTTGTAAGTGGGCATTTGAATATGCATGTGAATTGAATTTGACTTAGAGTTGCATTTACATTTGGATGTCATCTTCATGTACATGACACTTAACATGTAATTATCTCCAAATGACATGATATCAAGTAAATTAGGGACTTAAAGTTCTATATCAAGTGGCTTAGAGGTGAAATCACATACTACACCACTTTTCACCTAAAAATCTCTACACAAGCTCCTCTCCATTTCTTTCAAGGTTTTGTTGGTTTGAGCTTGGGTTTCAATTGTAACTTGAGCTAGGAGGGTGTGTGAAGTGGAATTGTACCATCTTGGTAAGAAATTCATAGTTGTATACTTGATTTTGTCATTGGTGTTGATATATGAAACATAGCATATCAAGTGTTCATGTGTACAATCATAACATGTTTTTATGCTAGGAATTGGAATCTATAATGTTAGAATCATGTGAAGATGTTCCTAGATAGTGCATGAAACATGTTTACATGTTAAAATTCGAGTTGTAGGAGAAGAGCTAGGAGGATAAGCTCAAAATCGCCATGTTCTGAACTTTCTGGACATCGGCGATCGATCGCGAGCTTTGTGGCGATCGATCGCCGAGACAGAGTAAATTTTAAGGTGGTTAAATCATGTGGCGATCGATCGGTGAAAATGTGGCGATCGATCGCGAGCAACAGAACACATTGGCGATCGATCGCGAGGGAGGCAGAACAGTTTGGCGATCGATCGGTGAAATGTGCGATCGATCGCCAGAGTTCAAATGTTGAAAATTTTATATTTTTGTAGAATTTAATTTTAATGCCTATGATAACATGATATATTGTTGGCATTATTGTAGCATCATTTCAGGGGACAGGGCAAAGAGGCAATTAGCTATCAACGCCTGATTTATCACTTTTGTGTCGCAATACAGGTACGTGTTGACGTACGGAGTATAGATATGATGCGATGATGATGTTATGGTTTTGATATCATATGATTTATGTTATCTTGTGTCATATGATTGGTAGTTCATATGCATGTTCATACATGGATTTCATATGATTGGGATAGATGCCTTGATAGATATGTGTATATGCTTTGGTGAGATCAATGCCTCGATAGATATGCCTGGTGTGGTATATACTTGGCTGGGATCGTTGCCACGATAGATATACTACATATGCTTTGGCTTGAGAGATATACGCCTGGTGTGGGTATATACTCTGGTTATTATCACCGATGAGCATGGTACTATGATATGTGCTGCTAATATGCAGATGTGATGTGGTTCCACTGACATATTGAGCTGATTAGGCATATCATATGGGGCTCGTGATAATAGGGAAATTGTTGAGACCTGTCATGACATAGTGCATTTGTGGATGCATGATACAGAACATTCACGTTAGATGATTTATTTGTGCTTTATCATTGATATTGATATTGTGGTTTGATATTGCACTGAGATATTTGTTATCTATACTCATTGTGTGAATGTTTCTATAGGGACTCATAGACGTGGGGAGCGTGAGTCACGATTTCCGCTGCGAGGGGAACCACTGCCTAGGAGTTCTTTTGGTTTAGGTTGTTGATGTACATGTTATGTATAGTTTGTTAGGTTTTTGATAACCTTGTAAACAACTTAACTAGTATGAACTCTTAATCCGTGCATGGTACATTACTTAATTCAGACTCACATATGTATGTTTAATGGATACATAATGGATTAAGTAACGAGGACCCCACATTAGTGGTATCAGAGCAGTGGTTTGAGAACGGGGTGAACATGGGTAGAGGAAGTGTATTAGGGAGTTACCTAAACACTTTGAGAATGGTAATAGCATGTTAGTTTTGGAATATGATGTTATTCTAACATGTTATATACTTGTAATGTTATTGTTAACCCTTGTTATACAGCTATGACAGACAGAGGGTATCATGAGGATGTTGGGGATGCCTTGAGTGGCAATGCCAGCGTGAGGATGGTGCCTGTACCACCACCACCGATTGAACAAGGGCCAGTGGAACAGGTATTGTTGCCTGGAGAATTGACATTGACGCAATTTCTGAGCTATCAGCCACCTAGGTTTGAGGGGACTGAGTCAGGGGAACTGGCAGGAGAGTGGCTGGAACGTGTGGAACATATATTTGTATCTGCACCGTGTGCCAAGACTGCGTGGTTACGCTTAGCTGAATTCCAGTTAGCTAAGAAAGCTATGATGTGGTGGAAGTCCACAGTACTTGAGTTGAGGGCTCAAGGACATACAGTGAACTGGGATGTGTTTAGAACAAAGTTTCTGGAGCATTATTTCTCTGTTGCTGCAAGTCAGAGGAAAGAGGATGAATTTACGCATTTGAGACAGGGATCAATGACAGTATCTGATTATGCTGTGCAATATTCTTCTTTGCTCCGGTATGTGCCACATATTGCTGTTAACACCAAAGCTAAGATCAGACAATTTGTGAAAGGTTTGAGGCCTGAGTTGTTTGATAGGGTCATGTCCAATAACCCTACATCATATGAAGAAGCGTTGACTCGAGCTGAGATGGCTGAGATTGCTGTAGGGGTATATACAGATGTTGGACAAGCCCAACCACCTACATCTGACAGTATGAGACCTAGAGGGGACTCATTTAAATCACCACGAGGTGGTGCATCTTCATCTAGGTTTAGTGGAAAACGTTTTGGATCAAGGAAAGGGGAGGATTGAAAATCGAAAAGACAGTCCCAAGGCAGTAGTAGTAGTAGTGGACGTGGATTACAATGTTTTAAATGTGGAGGGCCACATTATCAAAGAAATTGTCCACAGTTTGATACAGTGGTTTGTTTCCGTTGTGGGAAACCAGGACATGTGATCCGTGATTGTCCTCAAGTGGGTGGACAACAGAGGAGAGGACCAGTGTCAGAGAATACAGTGCAGCAGAGACCACAGGGTGTACCACAGTCTGGTGGAGGACAGAGGGCAGGAACTGTTAGTAACCCCATGAGCATACAACGCAGCGGAATAAAATTTTGGGATTACAAACCAGCGATCTATACATAGGGATTCATATCGGATTAGAGAATTACAAGTGTCTTACCCTTGTAGCGTGTTTGAAGCCGAATCCACGGAGCTGCACCACGTCCTACGCCTTCTCCGAGTCAATAGCAAAACACGAATGGTTTTGCCTCAACGGTATCCACACGATCGAATCGAATGAAGGGATGGTTTAATAACAAGTTGCTAGACTTGTTATTAATCCTATACACGAAACAAACTCGATTCACAATCGAAACAACCACCAAACCACAAAGAACCCCTCGACTTTGAAGGAGGCCGAGAGCTCTTGTGATGATGCGGCCGTTTTTCTCTTGCTTGTGTAGGGTTTTGAGTGTTATGAATTGTCTTACAATTAATCACCTTGCAATCATATTAAATATAATTAATTAAAGGCTTTCTTAAAGCTTCATGGGCTTAAGCCCATGATTTAATTAATCCTTATGATAATTAATTAAGACTCCTCTTAATTATTTAATTCATCCCATGAATTTAATTTCCCTTCTCGATTTAATCTTTTGTGCGACCCGATAGGATCTCGTAATGTTGGCAGTGACATAAAATCTCATTTTATGTCGCAAGCATCGAGCGGTATCTAGCAACACATCGATGCTACCCAAATTACGAGAATGTCAATGACTCGACATAACCTTTAGAACTCGTGATAATATTAATCATGTAACTTAATCCCTTTGTCCTTTGTGTTTAGATTGAACACGAGTCATGGAATAGTCATACTCGTATATTCAATCTCTATTTCTTGATCCCCAAGTAGAACTAGAATAAACGAATAAGCTCGATATCTCATATCGACTCATTCGAGCATGGCCATGCATTTTAGTTCTCACTTGATCAAGGGCCAAACACATCTCCTGTTATATAGGAGGGACAAATCCTATCTCGATCAGTCAACATCCCTCTACATAATTCGTAGTGTATCCAATAGTCGCCTTTATAGTATACCCTGTTACGGGTAACGTTTGACGATATCAAGATACATAACTCCTTATGTTGGGATCTCTGATGATCACAAGTCGTAAGGATTACATACATTATTATCACTATGAGAATTGCATATGGCGATCATATAACTATCCATGTTGCATTCTCATGGTGGGTCTGTTCAGTACATCGTTCTCTAACATGTACCCATATGTTGATTTGATATCTCATATCAATGAACAATTCATCGATCAACATATACTAGTCTCTACGTATTATCATTATCCCTTTCATGATAATACTTGACTAGGAACATCTTTAAGAATAATACAATATTATTCTAAGGACATTAACATATATATTAATTCACAATGCACAGTTAAAAGAATAATATACAATAATGAATTGCCATTCATAAATCCATAAACATTGTATGTCTTAAACAATCATCTAATGACTTGTCTTAGGGCATATCCCAACAAATCTCCCACTTGCACTAAGACCACTCAGACATATACCTAATGCCTAGAGATCTAGTATGACGATCATGCTTCTGCTGTGACAGCGGCTTCGTCAATGGGTCAGATACATTATCATCTGTTGGTACTTTGCATATTTTAACATCTCCCCTTTCAACGATTTCTCGAATGAAATGGAAACGCCTAAGTATGTGCTTGGATCTTTGGTGAGATCTTGGTTCCTTAGCCAATGCGATCGCTCCATTGTTGTCACAATAGAGTTCTATCGGATCTTTAATGCTAGGCACCACTCCAAGTTCAGAAATGAACTTCCTCATCCAAACAGCTTCCTTTGCTGCATCCGAGGCAGCAATATACTCAGCTTCCGTTGTAGAATCGGCTACTGTTTCTTGCTTTGAACTCTTCCAGCTCACAGCACCTCCATTTAGGCAATACACATATCCAGATTGCGATCGAAAATCATCTTTGTCGGTTTGGAAGCTTGCATCAGTGTAACCCATTACATTGAGCTCTTCCTCACCTCCATAAATCAAGAATGTATCCTTAGTCCTTCTCAAGTACTTTAGGATATTCTTGACAGCAATCCAGTGACCTTCACCTGGATCAACTTGATATCTGCTCGTCATGCTCAAAGCATACGATACATCGGGACGAGTACATATCATGGCATACATGATAGATCCAATAGCTGATGCGTATGGAATCTTACTCATGCGTTGTCTCTCATCTGGTGTTGAAGGACACTGTTCCTTCGAGAGATAAATACCATGTGTCATAGGCACGAATCCTTTCTTGGATTCTTGCATGCTAAACCTTTTAAGCACCTTGTCTATGTATGTACTTTGACTTAGACCAAGAAGCCTTCTCGATCTATCTCTATAGATCTTGATTCCTAACACATAGGTAGCTTCTCCTAAGTCTTTCATCGAAAAGCAGTTCCCTAGCCAAATCTTTACAGATTGCAAGGCAGGGATATCATTTCCAATAAGAAGTATGTCATCTACATACAACACTAGGAAAATGATTACGCTCCCACTGACCTTCTTGTAGACACAAGGTTCATCTTCATTTTTGATAAAACCAAACTCTTTGATTGCATCATCAAAACGAAGATTCCAACTCCGAGAAGCTTGCTTCAATCCATAAATGGATCGTTGTAGCTTGCATATCTTTCCAGCATCCTTTGGATCGACAAAACCCTCGGGCTGTGTCATGTACACATCCTCGAGCAGATTTCCATTAAGGAAAGCTGTTTTGACATCCATCTGCCAGATTTCATAATCATGAAATGCAGCTATTGCAAGTAAGATCCTTATGGATTTAACCATGGCCACTGGTGAAAAGGTTTCATCATAGTCAATACCATGAATTTGTTTGAATCCTTTTGCAACCAGCCGACCTTTATAGGTTTGTACATTACCATCCATATCGGTCTTTTTCTTGAAAATCCATTTGCACCCTATGGGTCGTACCCCTTCAGGTGGATCAACCAAAGTCCATACTTGGTTTGCATACATGGATTCCATCTCAGATTTCATGGCTTCTTGCCATTTCTCAGAATCATTGCCCATTATAGCTTGTTGATAAGATGACGGCTCATCCTCATCAATAAGTAGTAAGTCACCTTGTTGAGTCACAAGAAATCCATCTCTCTCTGGCTCCCGGTGTACTCTTACAGACCTACGCTGGGCTTGTGTCTCTTGAGCAGGTGCTTCTTCCACAACAATTTGTGGTGCCTGCTCTGTTTCCATCTCAATTTCAGGTTCAGTGTTTTCTTGTGGTTGAACTTCACTAAGTTCTATTTTTCTCCCACTGGTTTTTCTAGAAATAAATTCTCTTTCAAGAAATACACCAGTCCGAGCAACAACTATTTTGTTCTCGGTGGGATAATAGAAATAGTATCCTTTCGTTTCCTTAGGATACCCCACAAATAAACACTTATCAGATTTGGGTCCAAGTTTGTTAGTGGCGTGACGTCTAACGAAAGCCTCACAACCCCAAATCTTCATAAAAGACATACTGGGACGCTTCCCAGTCCATATCTCATATGGTGTCTTTTCCACTGATTTAGATGGAACACGGTTCAGTAAGAAAATCGTTGTTTCTAGAGCGTGTCCCCAAAACGATATCGGAAGATCTGCATGACTCATCATTGATCTAACCATGTCCAACAAGGTTCGATTTCTCCTCTCGGATACACCATTCCATTGTGGAGTATACGGAGGAGTGAGTTGTGGGACTATCCCACACTCCTTTAGATAGTCATGAAACTCTTGGCTTAGGTATTCACCTCCTCGATCTGATCGAAGGATTTTGATACTTTTGCCAAGTTGGTTTTGTACTTCATTCTTGAAATCTTTGAACTTTTCAAAGGTTTCATGCTTATGCTTCATTAGGTACATATACCCATATCTACTGAGGTCATCAGTAAATGTAACGAAGTATTGAAAACCACCTCTAGCTTGTGTACTTATTGGTCCACATACATCACTATGTATTAGTCCCAATAAAACATTTGCCCTTTCAACATGTCCCTTGAAAGGGGCTTTAGTCATCTTGCCCATTAAACAAGATTCGCATGTTTCATATGATTCAAAATCAAATGAATCTAATACTCCATCCTTATGAAGTTTAGATATGCGGTTCTCGTTTATGTGGCCCAAGCGACAGTGCCAGAGATAAGTCGGATTACAATCATTATTTTTAATCCTTTTAGTATTTATGTTATAGATAGGCATATCAAGATTTAATACATAAAGACCATTCACCATTTGTGCACTAGCATAAAACATATCATTTAAATAAATAGAACAACAATTGTCCTTTATTATAAATGAAAAACCATACTTGTCCAAACAAGAAATAGATATAATGTTTTTAGTAATTGAAGGCACAAAATAACAGTCTTTTAAAATCAACGATAAACCAGAAGGTAAAGCTAAATGATAATCTCCTATAGCTAATGCAGCAACTCTTGCTCCATTTCCAACTCGGAGATCAACTTCACCTTTTGCCAATGTCCTACTCCTTTTGAGATCCTGCACATTTACACAAATGTGAGATCCACATCCAGTATCTAATACCCAAGATGAAGAAGTAGATAAATTGACTTCTATAACAAAAATACCTGAAGCGGAAGTCACACTTCCTTTCTTTAGATCCTCCAGATATACTTTGCAGTTTCTTTTCCAATGGCCGGTCTCACCGCAATGGAAACAGTTCCCTTCCTTTGCTATCCCTCCCTTTGGCTTTAGTGCAGAAGACTTTGGCTTAGATTTAGCAAAGACCTTCTTTGCTTTCTTGTTGCCTTTAGTTTTGGCCCTTCCTTTGCCTTTATTCACAATAAGGACATTTGTGGCCTTAGTCTTCTTAGTGTTTGCTTCATATGTTCTCAACATACCAAGCAACTGGGGCAGAGTCTTTTCCATATCAGTCATATTGTAATTTACTACAAATTGACTGAAGCTCTCCGGCAACGATTGCAAGATTACATCGGTGGCCAACTCTTGGTCCAATGGAAAACCTAGCTTGTCCAGATTCTCAATGTACCCAATCATCTTGAGCACATGAGTTCCAACTAAGCTTCCTTCTACCATCCTGCACTGGAATAACGCTTTAGAGACGTCATACCTCTCTTGTCTAGCTTGCTGTTGGTACAACATCTTTAAGTGTTCGATCATATCGAACGCCTCCATTTCCTCATGTTGCTTCTGAAGCTCAGAGTTCATAGTGGCAAGCATGAGGCACCCAACATCAAGTGCGTCACTCTGATGCTTCTTGTAAGCATCTTTTTCAGCTCTTGTAGCTGTTAGGGGAGGTTCCTCAGCGAGCAAGGGTTCCTCTAGAACATATTGTTTCTTTTCTTGTTTGAGGACTATCCTCAAGTTCCTATGCCAGTCTAGGAAATTTGTCCCATTTAATTTGTCCTTCTCAAGGACCGATCGCAGTGATAAAGTGCTAGTAACGTTTGTAGTTGCCATGGATATCTACAATATAAATATGCAAAATAAGTTTATGATTTAAATCATTTAACATGGTCTTATATTAAATGATACTCCCACTATTTTGTTTGAAAAATATCAACCCTCGAAACCTTTAGTGGGCCAAGATCCATATTTCACTTAATCTTGAGTTAGCTTTGGCTAATCGCCCAAGACTCGGTTATTTAGGTAAACAACACTTTGTCAATTACATCACATATAATTCTTGGATATTTGGACGAACAACACTTTGTTCAATTCATCAAATGAATTATAATCCAACCCATGCCTCTAGGTTCCCAATCCTATTGAGATAACCTAGTTAAGTCGTACCCAATTAAAGTATGACGGATATCACTTTTATCCTTTCGTGCCTTACTAAGATTGCCACGGTGCTTTGCTTTGGCAAACCCACACATGTACAATCGAAGTTATTGACGAGTACTTTTATTTGGAAGGCATCTAAAACTTAATATTTTAGAGGGATTTATTGATCTCATGATTAATTTGATAATTTAAAATATGTCCACTACATATAGTTGTATACATATCTACATATATGTGTAATACTATTATCAAACTAAAACATAAGATAAATCATGCATCAACATACATAATTAAAACGTGACATGGTTATAGCCCCTACTAATGAGTTTCTCAAGCCAATGAGAAACTCCTATGAGTCAACCTAAGGTAACTTCATAAGCACCTTCCTTTGGCTCCAATTTGTGAATGGCCTCCTCATCCCGGCACGATGCTCCATCTTCATTGATCACCATCAATAAAATAAACTACACTATTTTACAAGATATAGAATTCCTCGATTCACATTCGAGGGGAACATAGGGGAGGGATAACATTTAGAATGAAATAGAGAAAGGCACGACACGCAGGTCGTATTATAAATTACAATCATTCACAAATCCTATCTAATAGGTCAAAGGGCTATAACCACGCACCATGCTCAAACAACACATAAAGCATGCATTAACATTTAATTAATTAAATTCTAAACAATTTAAATTTAATTCTAATTAAAACTGTAAAATAATTTTTTTTGAAAATTATCGTACGCTCGGGACATCACATGCCACGAACTAAAGCGACTAAAACACGAACCACCATGATTCGAACCAAAACCCACGGCTGGACCAATAGTGGGCCTAGGGTCGAAACCCTAGCCCATGGCCGAGCCATGGTCCATGCGGCGGCTTGGGTGCGGCGCTGCTAGGGTTCAAAACCCTAGCCGCCTTGCACCATCTTGATTCTATCGAGCCAACTTGCACCTTCTCAATACTTTATCGAGCCAAAAGAGTTCAAAACCCTAGATAGTGCGACGGCTTGACCCATGCTCGAGCCAGGGTCCGAACCCTAGCTCTTAGGCGGCGGCCGAGAGGCCAATTTGACTAGGGTTCAAAACCCTAGCCACTTTGTAGCGGCGGCCGAGCCATGGTGACTAGGGTTCGAAACCCTAGCACCTTGGTGGCCTCGGCCGTGAGCCTACACGAGCCATGTTCCGGTTTTTTTTTTATCACGAATTATCATATATTTCGATCCGTCAATTATATCATATATATTATCATACGATGATCTTCACAAAATCGATTTTTCCATATCATATATGAAAATACAGTTTTAAATAGCATGCAATATTAATTCTAACATGATTAAACTATTTAACCACATAAAATCCGATATGAGCCTTGTACACGGCTCTGATACCACTGTTAGTAACCCCATGAGCATACAACGCAGCGGAATAAAATTTTGGGATTACAAACCAGCGATCTATACATAGGGATTCATATCGGATTAGAGAATTACAAGTGTCTTACCCTTGTAGCGTGTTTGAAGCCGAATCCACGGAGCTGCACCACGTCCTACGCCTTCTCCGAGTCAATAGCAAAACACGAATGGTTTTGCCTCAACGGTATCCACACGATCGAATCGAATGAAGGGATGGTTTAATAACAAGTTGCTAGACTTGTTATTAATCCTATACACGAAACAAACTCGATTCACAATCGAAACAACCACCAAACCACAAAGAACCCCTCGACTTTGAAGGAGGCCGAGAGCTCTTGTGATGATGCGGCCGTTTTTCTCTTGCTTGTGTAGGGTTTTGAGTGTTATGAATTGTCTTACAATTAATCACCTTGCAATCATATTAAATATAATTAATTAAAGGCTTTCTTAAAGCTTCATGGGCTTAAGCCCATGATTTAATTAATCCTTATGATAATTAATTAAGACTCCTCTTAATTATTTAATTCATCCCATGAATTTAATTTCCCTTCTCGATTTAATCTTTTGTGCGACCCGATAGGATCTCGTAATGTTGGCAGTGACATAAAATCTCATTTTATGTCGCAAGCATCGAGCGGTATCTAGCAACACATCGATGCTACCCAAATTACGAGAATGTCAATGACTCGACATAACCTTTAGAACTCGTGATAATATTAATCATGTAACTTAATCCCTTTGTCCTTTGTGTTTAGATTGAACACGAGTCATGGAATAGTCATACTCGTATATTCAATCTCTATTTCTTGATCCCCAAGTAGAACTAGAATAAACGAATAAGCTCGATATCTCATATCGACTCATTCGAGCATGGCCATGCATTTTAGTTCTCACTTGATCAAGGGCCAAACACATCTCCTGTTATATAGGAGGGACAAATCCTATCTCGATCAGTCAACATCCCTCTACATAATTCGTAGTGTATCCAATAGTCGCCTTTATAGTATACCCTGTTACGGGTAACGTTTGACGATATCAAGATACATAACTCCTTATGTTGGGATCTCTGATGATCACAAGTCGTAAGGATTACATACATTATTATCACTATGAGAATTGCATATAACGATCATATAACTATCCATGTTGCATTCTCATGGTGGGTCTGTTCAGTACAGCGTTCTCTAACATGTACCCATATGTTGATTTGATATCTCATATCAATGAACAATTCATCGATCAACATATACTAGTCTCTACGTATTATCATTATCCCTTTCATGATAATACTTGACTAGGAACATCTTTAAGAATAATACAATATTATTCTAAGGACATTAACATATATATTAATTCACAATGCACAGTTAAAAGAATAATATACAATAATGAATTGCCATTCATAAATCCATAAACATTGTATGTCTTAAACAATCATCTAATGACTTGTCTTAGGGCATATCCCAACAGGAACACCTCAGGCTCAGGTGTATGCACTGAATAGGGAGGAAGCAGAGGCAGCTCCTGATACTGTGATAGCGGGTAAGTGTACTTTATTTACTTATCCTGCTTTTCTGTTGATTGATACTGGTGCATCACATTCTTTTATTGCACAAGCTTTTGTTGATCAGTATCATATATGCTCGTCTCCACTGTTGATGCCTCTTTATGTCTCGACACCCATGGGAACTACTGTGATGACTTGTCAGAGTGTGTCTGATTGTGCTATTCAGTTTGAGACTGAGTATGGGTTACAGACTGATTTGATTGTGTTAGACATGTCCGATTTTGATGCATCCTTGGAATTGATGTATTGAGTAAATATCAATCTGTTGTGGATTGTAGTCAGAAGGTAGTAAGATTTCAGTCTGATAATGGAACTCAATGGTATTTTTATGGCCAAGGATTGAGGGCAAAGATTCCTTTAATATCAGCAATCCGAATGTCGCGTTTGTTAGAGCGTGGACATGCGGGTTATTTGATTTATACCCTTGATATACTGGAACAGAAAAGAGAAAGGAAAGTGGAGGAGATACAGGTGGTTGCAGAATATACAGATGTGTTTCCAGATGAGATACCTGGATTTCCACCGAGTCGAGAAGTGGAATTTGGTATTGACTTGATACCTGGTACTTCTGCAATTTCACGGGCTCCTTATCGGATGGCACCAACTGAATTGAAAGAGTTGAAAACTCAATTGCAAGATTTATTGGACAAGGGGTACATACGTCCTAGTGTATCGCCTTGGGGTGCTCCGATTTTATTTGTGAAGAAGAAGGATGGGACAATGAGATTGTGTATTGATTATAGACAGTTGAACAAGGTAACCATAAAGAATAAATATCCTCTTCCTCGGATTGATGATTTATTTGATCAGTTGCAGGGATCAAGGATTTATTCTAAGATTGACTTGAGGTCAGGATATCATCAAATACGTGTGAGGGAAGGAGATATACAAAAGACAGCATCAGAACTCGTTATGGACATTAGTTTCTGGTAATGCCATTTGGAGTAACAAATGCTCCTGCTGTCTTTATGAGTTTAATGAACCGTGTTTTTCAGGAATACCTTGATCGATTTGTCATTGTCTTTATCGATGATATACTGATCTATTCACGGAGTGATGCCGAACATGTTCAACATTTGCATATAGTATTGCAATTGTTGAGGACACATCAGTTGTATGCCAAACTCAGTAAGTGTGAGTTTTGGTTGACTAGTGTCGGCTTTTAGGACATGTTATTTCAGAAGAAGGTATATCAGTCGATCCAAAGAAAGTGGAAGCAGTGTTGAATTGGTCAGCACCTATTTCTGTGCCAGAGATTCGTAGTTTCTTAGGTTTGGCTGGATATTATAGACGGTTCGTTGAAGGATTTTCAGCGATCGCCAAACCATTGACACATTTGACACGGAAGGGAGTATCATTTCAATGGTCAGAGGCTTGTAAGCGTAGTTTTCAGGAATTAAAACATCGATTGACTACAGCTCCAGTCTTGATCATTCCATCTGAGCATGACAGGTTTGCAGTTTATACTGATGCATCATTACTTGGATTGGGTTGTGTATTGATGCAGGACAAACATGTAGTGGCTTATGCATCACGACAGTTGAAGCCACATGAACTGAGATATCCAGTGCATGATCTGGAATTTGCTGCCATTGTCTTTGCATTGAAGATATGGCGACATTATTTATATGGTACATCGTTTACCATATACACAGATCATAAGAGTTTAAAATTTCTATTCACTCAAGCGGAGTTGAATATGAGACAAAGGAGATGGATGGATCTGTTGAAAGATTATGATTGTGAGATTGAATATCATCCAGGAAAAGCTAATCTTACAGCAGATGCCTTGAGTCGAAAGGTACATCATACGGCTGATGAGGTAATTCATTTATCCGCATTGATGACTTCTTGTTGTACTTTGGGTTATGATTTTGATATGGAACTAGTGCCAGTAAGGGTATCAACATTGTTGGTTGAACCCGACATATTTGAGAAAATCAGAACGGCACAAATGACGGATGATGAAGTACAACAGTGGAAGGAAAGGATAAGTCAAGGACAATTATCTCAATTTATACTTACAAGTGATGGAACGTTGAAATACAGAAATTGTTGGGTAGTACCTGCTTCATTAGGACTACGCCAAGAACTACTACAACGTGCTCATTGTAGTCGATACATTATACATCCTGGAGGGAAGAAAATGTATCATGATCTACGTACACAATTTTGGTGGAAACGTATGAAACAGGATGTATTGAACTTTGTGAAACGGTGTTTGATCTGTCAACAAGTGAAAGCGGAAAGACAGAGACCAGGAGGTGAATTACATAGTTTGGAAATTCCTCAGTGGAAATGGGAACATATCACGATGGATTTTGTGACTCATTTACCACGGACATCTTCTGGTTGCGATGCCATTTGGGTGATTGTTGACAGACTCACCAAAGTATCTCATTTTGTGCCATATTGTATGACATATACATATCTGAGAATGGCACAGTTATACATTCAACATGTAGTGAGGCTACATGGTATTCCAGGTTCCATTGTATCGGATAGGGATCCGAGATTTACTTCTCATTTCTGGGAAGGATTACAGACAGCGTTGGGAACTGAAGTGCGGTTGAGTACAGCATATCATCCGCAGACAGATGGACAAACAGAGCGTACGATACAGACGCTTGAGTATATGTTGCGTGCCTGTGTATTAGAGTTTGATACCTCTTGGCAAGATTCGTTGCCATTAGTGGAATTTTCTTATAAGAACAGTTATCAGTCTAGTATACAGATGGCACCATTTGAGGCTTTGTATGGGCGACGATGTAGATCGCCATTGTATTGGGATAATGTGGATCAGTCTTCCTTAACTGGACCAGATATGATTCATGAAATGGAAGAGAAAGTAAAGGTCATTCGATTGAAACTTAAAGCGGCTCAGGATAGACAGGCTGCTTATGCCAATAAGCGACGTAGACCACTTGAATTTCAAGTTGGTGACCGTGTGTTCTTGAAAATTTCACCTTTTAAAGGTGTAGTACGGTTTGGTAAGCGTGGAAAATTGTCTCCACGATATGTTGGTCCATATGAGGTTTTGCAACGTATTGGTACGTTGGCATATCGCTTAGCACTACCACCGGCCTTGAGTAGTATTCATGATGTTTTTCATGTTTCACTGTTGAGGAAATATGAACCAGATCCGAGTCATGTCTTACAGCTACCTGATGTACAGTTGGATACAGATGTGTCGTATGAGGAACGACCGGTTATGATCTTGGATCGAGCTGAACGCAGGTTGCGTAATAAGGTGATTCCTATGGTTAAGGTACAGTGGGACAGACGGGGTGTCGAAGAGGCAACATGGGAGACGGAGCAGCATATGATGCAACGGTATCCGGATTTGTTTTCTGGTATGATTTTACAGTTTTATGATACTGTTGGTATATACATATTGTACTGTTGCATACATGATTATGTTTCCTATATTTTTATAATAGGATGGTTGAGTTGTGTATCATGATATGCATGTTTGTATATACAATTTCGAGGACGAAATTCAATGAGTGGGGGAGAATTGTAATGCCTCGATTTATGTTATATACGTGTGATATGATTATGGTGTAATTATATCACGTGGCAGTATGATAATGGGGGTTCGAGTGGAACCAAGAATGACTTACTACATGTATGAAAAGAAATATGGTAATGGTGTACAATGATTGAACCATAATATATCAAGAAATATGAAATGTATATGCATTTGAAGGTGCATTAGCATGTGTATTTGAGTTGTAAGTGGGCATTTGAATATGCATGTGAATTGAATTTGACTTAGAGTTGCATTTACATTTGGATGTCATCTCCATGTAAATGACACTTAACATGTAATTATCTCCAAATGACATGATATCAAGTAAATTAGGGACTTAAAGTTCTATATCAAGTGGCTTAGAGGTGAAATCACATACTACACCACTTTTCACCTAAAAATCTCTACACAAGCTCCTCTCCATTTCTTTCAAGGTTTTGTTGGTTTGAGCTTGGGTTTCAATTGTAACTTGAGCTAGGAGGGTGTGTGAAGTGGAATTGTACCATCTTGGTAAGAAATTCATAGTTGTATACTTGATTTTGTCATTGGTATATGAAACATAGCATATCAAGTGTTCATGTGTACAATCATAACATGTTTTTATGCTAGGAATTGGAATCTATAATGTTAGAATCATGTGAAGATGTTCCTAGATAGTGCATGAAACATGTTTACATGTTAAAATTCGAGTTGTAGGAGAAGAGCTAGGAGGATAAGCTCAAAATCGCCATGTTCTGAACTTTCTGGACATCGGCGATCGATCGCGAGCTTTGTGGCGATCGATCGCCGAGACAGAGTAAATTTTAAGGCGGTTAAATCATGTGGCGATCGATCGGTGAAAATGTGGCGATCGATCGCGAGCAACAGAACACATTGGCGATCGATCGCGAGGTTTGGCGATCGATCGCGAGGGAGGCAGAACAGTTTGGCGATCGATCGGTGAAATGTGCGATCGATCGCCAGAGTTCAAATGTTGAAAATTTTATATTTTTGTAGAATTTAATTTTAATGCCTATGATAACATGATATATTGTTGGCATTATTGTAGCATCATCTCAGGGGACAGGGCAAAGAGGCAATTAGCTATCAACGCCTGATTTATCACTTTTGTGTCGCAACACAGGTACGTGTTGACGTACGGAGTATAGATATGATGCGATGATGATGTTATGGTTTTGATATCATATGATTTATGTTATCTTGTGTCATATGATTGGTAGTTCATATGCATGTTCATACATGGATTTCATATGATTGGGATAGATGCCTTGATAGATATGTGTATATGCTTTGGTGAGATCAATGCCTCGATAGATATGCCTGGTGTGGTATATACTTTGGCTGGGATCGTTGCCACGATAGATATACTACATATGCTTTGGCTTGAGAGATATACGCCTGGTGTGGGTATATACTCTGGTTATTATCACCGATGAGCATGGTACTATGATATGTGCTGCTAATATGCAGATGTGATGTGGTTCCACTGACATATTGAGCTGATTAGGCATATCATATGGGGCTCGTGATAATAGGGAAATTGTTGAGACATGTCATGACATAGTGCATTTGTGGATGCATGATACAGAACATTCACGTTAGATGATTTATTTGTGCTTTATCATTGATATTGATATTGTGGTTTGATATTGCACTGAGATATTTGTTATCTATACTCATTGTGTGAATGTTTCTGTAGGGACTCATAGACGTGGGGAGCGTGAGTCATGATTTCCGCTGCGAGGGGAACCACTGCCTAGGAGTTCTTTTGGATTAGGTTGTTGATGTACATGTTATGTATAGTTTGTTAGGTTTTTGATAACCTTGTAAACAACTTAACTAGTATGAACTCTTAATCCGTGCATGGTACATTACTTAATTCAGACTCACATATGTATGTTTAATGGATACATAATGGATTAAGTAACGAGGACCCCACATTAGTGGTATCAGAGCAGTGGTTCGAGAACGGGGTGAACATGGGTAGAGGAAGTGTATTAGGGAGTTACCTAAACACTTTGAGAATGGTAATAGCATGTTAGTTTTGGAATATGATGTTATTCTAACATGTTATATACTTGTAATGTTATTGTTAACCCTTGTTATACAGCTATGACAGACAGAGGGTATCATGAGGATGTTGGGGATGCCTTGAGTGGCAATGCCAGCGTGAGGATGGTGCCTGTACCACCACCACCGATTGAACAAGGGCCAGTGGAACAGGTACTGTTGCCTGGAGAATTGACATTGACGCAATTTCTGAGCTATCAGCCACCTAGGTTTGAGGGGACTGAGTCAGGGGAACTGGCAGAAGAGTGGCTGGAACGTGTGGAACAGATATTTGTATCTGCACCGTGTGCCAAGACTGCGTGGTTACGCTTAGCTGAATTCCAGTTAGCTAAGAAAGCTATGATGTGGTGGAAGTCCACAGTACTTGAGTTGAGGGCTCAAGGACATACAGTGAACTGGGATGTGTTTAGAACAAAGTTTCTGGAGCATTATTTCTCTGTTGCTGCAAGGCAGAGGAAAGAGGATGAATTTACGCATTTGAGACAGGGATCAATGACAGTATCTGATTATGCTGTGCATTATTCTTCTTTGCTCCGGTATGTGCCACAACACAAAATAATTTTTCAAAAAACAAATGGCCTCTCGATCGATCGGCCAAAGACTCTCGTTCGATCGAGGGCCACAGAACTTTAGGCAACAGAAATCGCCCT
Source organism: Haberlea rhodopensis (assembly GCA_907163345.1). Lineage (NCBI taxonomy): Eukaryota > Viridiplantae > Streptophyta > Magnoliopsida > Lamiales > Gesneriaceae > Haberlea > Haberlea rhodopensis. Next base: position 21,514,839 of record CAJQUN010000004.1, on the reverse strand, counting down.
CGATCGATCGAGCACACTGCTCGATCGATCGCTCAACCTTTTCGATCGATCAAGCAAACTGCTCGATCGATCGAGCACACTGCTCATCGTCGTCAAATTTTGTTAACATCGCGCGACCGATTGGTACACCTTTGCCGATCGATCGGCGACCTCTGTTACAGCCCAAAAATGGCATTTTTTGAGTTAAAACCCCCAAAATAATAATCCCAACACCTAATACACCCCAAATCCTCAACTAGGAACCATAAATCCTCCCCAAAACATAACAACCAAAAATCTCAAAAAATCTAAAACTCAATACCAACTCTACACATGCCCAAACTTTATAATACTACAATCAAAATGAAGATAAATGCGAGGGGAAGAAGATTACCAAATTATCTTCGAGAAATCTCGCTCCGAAATCGAGCCTTCCTCAATTCTCTTCCATGAGAGAAAAGGGGGGAAAAGGGGGGAAGGGGATGGCGTGGGAGAGGGGGAGAGAGGAGAGGGAGAGAAACAAGGCAATCACTGAACACCGAGTCCACTTGGTATGTACGATACCAAGGCTTCAAAAACCCGAGTCTCAAATAATCGCGCCCTGACTCATTAAAAAACATCTGTGTTCAATAATTATCTCTCACTCACTATTTTCATTACCAACCTCAATCCAAAGCTCCAAAGAATCCATATCCCAATAAAACACAATTCCAAAGTTTATCACCACTATGAGAATAAAATATCAACCATTGGATCCAACAACCCCGATACCGGATTTAAAATCCCCGGGAGTCCCGACACCGTAATTATCTCATAATTACTCCAATTAAAATCAATTAAGAATTATAATCACTTCGGGATTAACGCAATTAATTTCCGGATATCACATTTATCCCCCACTAATAAAATTTCGTTAAGAATTATAATCACTTCAGGATTAACGCAATTAATTTCCGGATATCACATTTATCCCCCACTAATAAAATTTCGTCCTTGAAATTTGCACAGGCGTGCTCCCCGTACCGCCGAGACCACACAACCCAATTCGGCTACGCAACATCGGTTCATGTATACATCATGATCGGAACACCAACAGCGAGACATCGACCTCGCTCCAAATCCTGGAATGGAGTTATCCTCCCAAGTCATTACAACCTTAAAGATGTTAACATACCCCGATGTTAACCATCCAAAAGTAGTCAGTCAACCTTAACTGCTATCCAATCGAATAATTCATAATTCCAAAATAGATATCGCCTCAATGATATCTCTACAACTTAGTCTACGATGTCAAGCATACATCGATACGAAGGGAACCACCAGTATACGACAGTATACTCACACTAAACTTGGTTTCCATTCTCCAATCCATCTCGAACCAAGGAGTAGTTGCACCACCTGCAACTCAGATCGGTCAACCCACGGCTACCGAACAACCCAAAGCAAATCTCCAAAGATGTCAATAACAGTGTGTTCCAAGAAATCACATCTTGGTCCAAACACACCATCGAGACTCCACAAGGTCTCAATTTTCCACAGGGAACATGCAAGAAAAAAATTCAATTGCATTCTCACCACATGTATCGATAACGACACCCAACAAATGCGAATCCTGGTCATCCCTCGATTACACTTAGAATAAATAATTCTAACAAAAGGATAAACCATCCACAAGCTTCGTTAGCCAAAAGTACGATAGTCTCCTCTCAAAAGAGAGTTTACCAAAACCTCAAAATTTATTTCTCAGAATAAATTGTCCGACCAAGGTTACCAATCTCAAGGACCCCACAATCTCTTACCAGAGATTTACCAATCCAAGCATAACAATGCTGGTCCACAAATATACATACCGATATGTATACCTCGATACCAAATTAACCACAATCGACTTGGGTATCTCCAATCATACCCACAAGCCTCAAACCAATCTGTCAATCCCCCCAATTATTCTCACTCGGAAGAGAATAATGATTGACGACCCAACAACTAAATGGTGTGAATTTAACATCAACACCATGCGCAACAACTCATCAAATCTTACAAGATTTCAATGGGTATACCAATACCTCTTCCCTCGCATGGAAGGTGTTATGAATCCATGACTCTCCAATCTCGAACCATCGTTCGGAAAAATCTGGATACATTCATACCAAAATGTATCCCGAAACCAATAAATATACAACCGGTTCGGGATAGTTCATCCTTGCCACTATCACTAATCATTCTCAACCCCTATACACGACGTATACAATTTCCAACGATGTTCCGCACTAATATCATTGTACTCACCATTCCCTAGCATCTCTCTAGGGATGTCTCCTTGTACGTCTCACAATAACATAAAGCCATTATCCGGTCCACCACTAGTAATGCTTACCATGGTTAATTCATAATCAACTCGCAACCGATACCAACTGTTCCCACAACAGTATTGTTCCAAAACTCTCCAAGAGATAAAATCGATATAGTAGTGTTACCACAATAACTATATCCCACAACTTTGGTTACGCTTCACCATTGCATCCTTAATGCAAGCATTCTCAATTAGAGGTAACAATAATTGTTAACCCTCTCGTTGGTACTCCCGACTAAGCCGAGCTGAAAGCTCCCTTGAGGTATCTCTCACCTCAACTCAAAGGCATCATAGTGACTACACGAGTCTACTATAACCTCTCATTGTATCATCATACGAGTCCACAACACTTGGTTCCAACAGGCAATATAGTAGTTACAAAAAACTTACTATATTACTGCAACAATAATTCAACTTATCTGGCTAGCAACTCGCAGCCTCCTAAGGTTTATCCAAAACCTACCAACGTATAATACGTTCAATCCTGGCATACTGATCGTTTTTATTTTAAACAATTAATTTCTCAGTGTAGCAATTCTACCGCAAGTGCACGGTGTCAAGTTTTAGTATAGTGATATATAAGAAAGGATGTCGAACCCACAGGGACTAACGTATAAGTACCAAATAAAATTAGTAAAATTATATTTAGACTACGAAAAAGATGATTAATTAATTAATTAAACTAAAGATTAAACAAATAAAACAACTCCTTTGAAGATGCGAAGGAATTCCGCTCAAGAAATCTATCAAGATGTTCGTTCAATTGTGTATAGTCAATGATTTGTTTGTTAAAACAATTACTTATCAATCAATTCTTAAGGTGACGGATTTCCGAATATAATCAATACACTCTCTCGAGCTGTAATGAAACTAATAATAAATTGACACAAGTAACTCTCGTTCACTTAAACCAATTTAATACCGAATAAATCTCTATGAAAACCGTTGATCTTTAAATCTCTCAATTTAAAGTGACCACGTATGTGATTTAATCTCTCGATCTAAATCTTAAACATACAACATGAAATATGTTAGCGTATTATAATATCATCTCTCGATCTCAATTATAATTCACAAGTTCAATCAAAGGTAGCTAAGCTTTGATAGCATGAAGCATATAATTCATGAACAAAAGATATTGGTTCACTCAAACACAACCAAATCAAAGACTCAAACACAATATTCCTTAAATTTGATAAAATAAACCAATTAAATTCAAATCAAATTCACAAGATGTTTAATCGTCTCTCGACCTCAAAAACATCAAATAAAATATGAAAATCAAATTAATCTAGAGTTTAGAAATACGATAAACGTAGTAGCGACTCCGTGCGTCGACCGATCTTTCTTCTCTCGCTTCCTTCCTTGCACTTCAAAGGATTCTTCAACCTTGTTCTTCCGGAGATGAAAGGCGGCTGAGAATTATGGAATTAGGTCTGATAATACTATGAATAGTGGATCCAGTTTTCGTGCCTCTTTGCCTTATTTATAGAAGAGGGGAGATATGGAAGTGTTTCCAAAAATCAGACCAAATCAAGACTTTTATTTTCAGAAAATTCTCCGTCTCGATCGATCGGTTGATATGTCTCGATCGATCAACCGCCTTCAGCTTCCGAGTATGAGTTTCTCTGCCTCGCTCGATCGATCGAGTTGAAGCTTCCGATTGATCGAGCTTTCTTCACATTTTCTTGCTAACTCTCTGCCTCTCTCGATCGATCGAGAAGGTTTATCCGATCGATCGAGCTCCGAAATAAAATGTTGGCCAAAACTTCTTCCTTTGTCGATCGATCAACCTCCTGTTCCGATTGATCGAGATTGCTAGAACTCAAATTCTTCGTTTATTGGCTTGATTTGATCCGTTTTCTTCCTTGTAGCTCAATTCTTCCACATTCCACCTAGATTCCTGAAACAATCAAATAAATACCAAAAAGCATAACATCTTCACGGAATCTACACAAAAATATTTATAAATCAAAGCCCAAATACGCATAATAATCAACCCTATCACATACCATACTATACCATCAATTAGAGTAGTGGGTCATCACCCAATTTTTCTCTAGTACCGATGCACTACGGACATCCCAATGTACTTATTTAATCACAACGCAATCCTAATCCATTAGAGTTCCACACTCTCATATAGGTGTGACAATGTCCACCACATGCCACATCGACATATGTATGTAGTTTCTCAATAACTACCCTCACCACAAGTCACTTGGCAATAGCCACCCTCACCACAAGTCACATGGCCATAGCCAGCTCAACAAGTATACCCAAAGGTGCCATTACTCGTAACACCTTTACTACAATACGTGCTGCAGTACACTTATCTGTACGGCATGACCATCTATCCATCGAGCAACCTGCTCGGCATAACAACCTCGTCAACCTGTGACGCATACATGTCAACACATGACACCCACAATATCATCGTCAACTTGTGACGGTATGTGTCAACACATAACATTCACAAATCCTCGTCAACTCGTGATAGTACATGTCAACACGTGACATCCACAAATCCTCGTCAACTCGTGACGGTACATGTCAACACATGACATCCACAATATCATCATCAGCCCATGACGGTACATGTCAATACGTGACATCCACAATATAATGCTGACACAATAGCAATATAAAATCACACATCGCTAACATGATAGCAACACATTTATATTCCTCACCCAACGGCGGCATACAATCCACACTCATAGCCCAAAGGCGGTATAATCCCTCGCAACGTATATAGCGGTATCATCCATCGCTGCATATACAACGACATAATCCATCGCTATGTATACAGCGGCATAAACCATTGCTACGTATACAACGGCATAATTCATCGCTACTTATACAACGGCATAATCCATCGCTATGTATACAGCGTCACAAACCATCGCTACGTATACAGCGGCATAATCCAACGCTACATATACAGCGGCATAATCCATCTCTACGTATACAGCGGCATAAACCATCGCTACGTATACAACGACATAATCCATTGCTACGTATACAGCAGCGTAAGCCATTGCTAGTATACAATGGCATAATCCATCGCTAAGTATACATCAGCATAATCCATCGCTAAATATATAGTGGCATAATCCATCGCTACGTATACAGCGGCACAAACCATCGGTACTTATACAGTGGCATAATCCATCGCTACATATACAATGGCATAATCCATCGCTACGAATACATCGGAATAATCCATCGCTACATATACAGCGGCAGAATCCATCACTACGTATATAGCGGCATAATCCATCGCTACGTATAAAGCGGCACAATCCATCGCTACGTATACAGCGGCATAATCCATTGCTACGTATATAGCTGCATAATCCATTGCAACGTATACTATGGCACAAACCATCGCAACGTATACAACTGCATATTCCATCGCTACGTATTCAGCGGCATAATCCATCGCTACATATACAGTGGCACAAACCATCGCTACGTATACAGTGGTATAAACCATCGCTACGTATACAACAGCATAACTGTGGACTCAAGAGGTGACTCACATGCATGTAGCACTTTGTTCCTTTCGGACTCAAGAGGTGACTCACATCACATGTAGCACTTAGTTCCCGAACTCATCGCTTCAACGTGACAGCGGCATGCATCATTGCTTCGATATGACAGCGGCATATATTCTATGTCACAATACCCCTCGCTTCGTGTAACAGCGGCAAGTATTCCATATCACAATACCCCTCGCTTCGTGTAACAGCGGCAAGTATTCCATATATTAGTGGCTCAATAATATCCCTCGCTTCAACATGACAGCGGCATCATCGCTTCGACGTGACAGCGGCATGTACCATCGCTTCGACACAACAGCGGCATCATCGCTTCGACATGACTGTGGCTTCATTGCTTCGACATGACAGCGGCATCATCGCTTCGACGTGGCAGCGGCATGTACCATTGCTTCGACATGACATCAGCATCATCTCTTCGATATGACAGCAACATTACCAGGACTTTGTTCCGCAGGCTCAAAAGGTACTCCCATGTACGTGGCACTTTTCCCCGTAGGCTTAAGAGGTGACCCCCATACATGTGCACTTTGCCCATTGGACTCAAGAGGTGATGCCCATTCCGCACAATCTCATCGATATTTCAACATACCTGCATCAATACAATGATATCAATGTGCACAACGAATACAACAATTCACAAGTCCTACTGTGTTATATCAGCGGCTCAATAATATCCCTCGCTTTCAATTATCAGCGGCTCAGCGGTATCCCTCGCTTCCACATATCATTGACCCGCGCTACGATATGACAACGACAAATACCTGATCCATCGCTTGATAAGACATCGGCAAATATTCTGATCCATCGCTTGATCGATATACCTGTAGCAGCACAGTAATTGCAACACATTTGTATGCATAATAACAATAGTAATCTCAATGCCAGTGCATATTCACAATTACCTGCATTCTCATAATCATAATGCAACCATAATGGGTCATCATATCACCTGCCGTCTCCCATCGATGACACCACATTGGTACCATTCTCTGTCCTCAGACAGTGCATCACGTTTCTAAATTCCCTGATTTTCCTACAAAATCAGATTCCTTAGCACTTATTACATAAAGTGCAAATCATTTCATCAATACCATTTCCATCGTATTCCATACGATCTTGCAACCATAATGGTTAGCATAACACCTTTCATTTATGATCACATATCATAATAAGCACATAAGCAGAATAGTCGTGTCACACTATACTAATTGTAATCATGCATATTGCATGTGCTATCCTTTCCCATCAACCCATCCTCTGGCCCTCAACAGCCCCAAAGAGCAAACCACTGCTATGATACCACTAATGTAAGGCCCTCACTACCATAACCCGCTTGTTAGGATCGGGGTAGTGTTTAGAGGGGGGGGGGGGGGGGGTTGAATAAACACTAGGTTCATTTTGGATTTTGCTTGGGTTAGCTGCAGACTGTTAAGTACTGCAATAGCTTCTCAATATATAGCAAGTCAGCAGACACTGAATATAGTGCTGGAAGACGTCTGCTGGACTTGTGAGAGATAAAAACTGAATAGTAAATAAGCAGTAAGTAAATGACACAAGTATTGTTTCTGGAAGTTTGAAGCACAACGCTTCTACGTCTCCCCTTCTTCCTTTGCAGGAAGGTTACACTAGAAGACTTGGTTTACACTTTACAATATACAACCTTCTTAGGCACTCACACAGCTTGGCCTAAACTCCTAGCAATCACAAACTCTTAATTTTATTACAATAGTTTCTATGACACTCTTAAGAAATGAACTATTTAGCTTCGAGTGTTCTTGAGCAGCAGACTTCAGTAGAGGATAATCTCTCACGATTTCAGTAGTACTGCTTGTCTGCTCTTGCTGACCTTTTTAGAGAATATCAGTGAGATGATTTTCTTTTTGCGATGAAGTGTTTCTCTCTGTTTGATCAGATGGTTCAGCTAACCTCTTCATTCTTCATTTGGACGTATTTATAGACATCTTGATCTTTAACGGCAACTTGTCTATATTTGGAAGAGATCCACATTCTGTTACCATTCCATATTCTGATTGTCTTATTTCCTATTTTGTTTAGCAACAGCTCTTTTAGACGCTAATGGTGGCAGAGATATAGCATGGTGCGCCGCTCTGTTGTACCTTTGTCAGAATAGGTTGTACTTGTTTTGTCTCGTTGCTTTGAGCTCTTGCTGGATGGTTAGTCCTATGCTGGCTTTCTTCGTTCAAATGGTCGTTCATTCTTCTATAACCAGTAGATGTCTTTGCTCAATATATGACTATCTAGTAGATTCTTGTCCAGTTGGTGTCCATCCAATAGGTGTCCATCCGGTTGGTGTCCATCCAGTAGGTGTCTATCCGATTGGTGTCCATCCGGTTGGTGTCCATCAAGTAGGTGTCCATCCGGTTGGTGTCCGGTGGTGTCCATCCGGTAGGTGTCTATCCGGTTGATGTCCATCGGTTGATGCTTGTCACCCGGTAGGTCTTTGTCACCCGGTAGGTGTTCATTACCCGGTAGGTCTTTGTCTAGTTGATGTTCGTCACCTGGTAAGTCTTTGTCCAGTTGATGTTTGTCACCCAGTAAGTCTTGTCACCTGGTAAGTGTCCATCACCCGGTTGATGTTTGTCACCACCAAAACTTAGAAATGTTTTCCTAACAATTTCCCCCTTTTTGGTGATTACAAAACTTAGTACTGGAGACTCTTGCTTGATCATAATGAACGGCGACTCCTGTTAAGACGTAGAGACAAACAAAAATTTTTGCAACTTGTTAGAGTAAATAAGCAGATTACGAGTAGTAATCAAACTGAGCCAATGAATGAATATCATTTTTATATAAAATGAATTCTGTTTACATGGTACATCTTACAGATTACAACAGACATCTTACAAGTCATACATCAGACCTAACAAACATCTTACAAGTCATACAACAGACCTATTTTTACAATCTATCCAAATAGAGAAATATAGCCAGTATGGAATGATCCGAGCTGGCTAGTTTCAGGGTTATTGACAAAGGGAGGGGGAGAGAAAGTGCATACAGAGAAGTTTAGAACAGAGAAAGGCCTAGAAAGAGTCCATTATCTTCAAAGTAGTCATCTTTTCATTTGGCAAGATCTCCGTCTTCAATGAAAATACTCTATCTCTGTCTTCCCCCTTTTTGTCATCAGCACCCAGGCATCTGCTGTTCCAAATTCCAGGCTGGTGGGACGCATCAGGGCTGGTCCAGAAAGCTTAAGCTAGCAGACGTGGGTTAGATAAGTAATTGATGTGACTAGAAATAGACACATCAATTGCCCTTAATTATCTACGATTTGGTATATTTTGATTGATAAATTGATACATATGCTACCTAATCATATATTTGTGTAAATGTAGGGAAATGTGAAGAAATCAAGCTAAAATGATGAAAGAATGACTAAAGTTGAAGAAAAGAGGAAAAAACCAGAATCCTAAGACACATGTTGCTCCTTTCTCCTCAAATTTCTATATGTTCGAGCCATGTTTTGGAAATGTGGTCCATAGAAAGGTTGTAGAACTTTGGGTTTTCTTCGCGTGGACAGCTGATTCATCAGATTCAGAGTTTGTACAAGAAAGTTACGGCCAAAATACGAAACTCGCTAGAAAAATGGAGGACAGGCGTAATTACGCCATTATCAGGCGTAATTACTCCAACGCTACGGCATGGACAGGCGTAATTACGCCATTTGGAGGCGTAAATACTGCCAGAAATGCGGGAAGCCATATTTTTGACACGTCATCAGGCGTCTTTACGCCATTTTCTGGCGTAGCTACGCCTGTAGAGTTTTGGAAAGTGTAAAGACTTGATTTCTTTCCTTCCTACATATAATTTAACCTACCCATCAACCACCATACCTCATATACTCGAAAATTAGTCTCTTTTAGAGAGAATTCAGACTTTAGAAATAATTTTTAGATTTTAGAATAATTTTTCTTTCAATTTTTGTGAAGAACGCTCGAAGAACGAGGACGGAATCGACAAGCCGGAATCGTGCTTCCTTTTAGTAACTTTTTCTTTTCCTATTAGTTTGATGCTTTCTAGATTAATTTTGATTGTTTTTAGTATAGTTATGAGTAGCTAAATACTTTTGTGATTCTCGGTTTAGGAAAACGATACATTGGATGTTTACGATTCTTGTGAGATAAGTTTTGATTGTTGATTTTCTTTGAGTATCAATTGTTTTTTTGATTTGATTGTCATAATTGTTATGCATGATTGTTGGATTGATCACCTAGCTATCTTTCATACAATTTAATGCTAAATTAGATATCAAATACGGAATCGTTTGATCCCTCTAATTTACGAAGCAACTAAGATTAATTAAATTCCGCTTGTGAGTTTGTTAAATTCTTAGGAAAAACAATTGACTAGATTAAACATAGACGCTTGGATTATGTTGTTTAGATTCATCGATCTCACTAGTTCATATGCTATCATCGATTTAAATCTTAATCGCTTGTATTTTGATTGATTGTTTGATAAGGGTTAAACTAGAACGCTTGGGCTACTTAACTAAACTGAAGGTGAGATAGGACTTTGATTATTGGATTAAACGTCCATGATGAATATTCATAAGAGAATTGAATGGTATGTGAAGATCGATGACCAAGATAGTAAACACCAATTGTAATGTTAACCGAAAACCGAGAATCGCTCTTTTCTCATAAGTTAATTCACCTAGTTTAATTTTGCATCATAGTAGTAGTATTATTCAATTCATTTCAAAAACCCCTTTTTATTTTCGTTTGCATAAGTTAACACAAGAGATATAACCTTCCTCGTGGGATCGATCCCTACTCACGCTATTACATTCATTATTGTTATTAACTTGAGAGGGTTAATTTGGGCGTACGCGATAAACGCTACCAAATTTTGGCACCGTTGCCGGGGAAGGCAATTTTATTAATTTGTGTTAATTTTTTTATTGATATTCTTCTTCCCGTGCTTTTTACCTGTTTGTTCATGCACGCAGGCGATTTTTCATTAGAGGAGGACGAACATTAATACGATCCCGAGATAGAAAGGACTTTACACCAACTAAGGAGAGAAAATCGAAGACAAGTAAAAGAAGAATTGGAAAGGACTATCATGGCGGAGAATCAAAGCTTACGACAATTAGCGAATCCTACTTTGGATCAGCAAACCTTTCCTACACTTGCTACTAATATAAATTTTGAATTAAAATCTGGCCTAATACATCTTTTACCTTCTTTTCATGGCCTTGCAGGTGAGGATCCGCATAAGCATTTGATGGAATTCCATGTAGTATGCACTACAATGAAGCCAACTGGCATAACTGAGGAACAAATCAAATTACGAGCTTTTCCGTTCTCTTTGAAGGACGCTGCTAAGGATTGGCTCTTCTATTTACCTTCTGGATCCATCACTACATGGAACGAGCTGAAAAGAACCTTCTTGGAGAAATACTTTCCTGCATCAAGGGCGACGAATATCCGCAAAGACATATACGACATTAGAAAACGCCACGAGGAATCACTGCATGAATATTGGGAGCGCTTCAAAAAGCTTTGTGCAAGCTGCCCTCAAGATCAGATAAGTGAGCACTTACTTATTCAATATTTTTATGAGGGACTTTTGCCAAATGACAGGAACTTGGTTGACGCTGCAAGTGGAGGAGCATTTGTGGATAAGACACCCATGGAGGCAAGACACTTGATTGCGAACATGGCAGCCAATTCTCAACAGTTTGGGACTGCTCGATCGGACCATAAGCCTAGGAATCAAGGCGAGGTAAATGTGTCTAGTCTCGAACGACAATTGATTGACTTAACAGGTATCGTGAAACAACTTGCAATTGGAATTGGACAAAGTGCTAAGGTATGTGTGATTTGTGGACTACCGAATCATCCAACTGACGCTTGCCCCACACTTCAAGAACCATCTATTGAGGAAGCAAATGCAGCGGACGATTTCTGGGACATCCACAACGGAAGTATGATCCCTATTCTAGCACATACAACCCAGGATGGCGAGATCATCCAAATTTGAGATATGGGAATCAAGCTGAGCCACAGATACAGCACCAACCACCACCGTATAGACCACCTTTCCAAAGGCCACAACAAGTCCGTTCCGACTCCAACACATGGTGGGTATCTAGAAAATATTGTTAAGGAAATTGCTAATGGATCTGTGAAATTTCAACAGGAAACAAGAGCAAGCATTCAAAGCTGGAGCACTCAAATGGGAAGTTAACCACAGAATAAATCGCATGGAGTCTCAAAGGTCAAACACCTTACCGTCACAGCCAATTGTGAACCCCAGGGAGAATGTGAGTGTTGGGATATGCCCTAAGACATATCATTAGATGATTGTTTATGACATACAATGTAATATGATTTTATAAATGGCAATTCATTATTATATATTATTCTTTTAACTGTGCAATGTGAATTAATATATATGTTATTGTCCTTAGAATAATATTGTATTATTCTTAAAGATGTCCCTAGTCAAGTATTATCATGAAAGGGATAATGATAATACGTAGAGACTAGTATGTGTTGATCGATGAATTGTTCATTGATATGAGATATCAAATCAACATATGGGTACATGTTAGAGAACGATGTACTGGACAGACCCACCATGAGAATGCAACATGGATAGTTATATGATCGTCATATGCAATTCTCATAGTGATAATAATGTATGTAATCCTTACGACTTGTGATCATCAGAGATCCCAACATAAGGAGTTATGTATTTTGATATCGTCAAACGTTACCCTTAACAGGGTAAACTATAAAGGCGACTATTGGATACACTACAAATTATGTAGAGGGATGTTGACTGATCGAGATAGGATTTGTCCCTCCTTTATAACAGGAGATGTGTTTGGCCCTTGATCAAGTGAGAACTAAAATGCATGGCCATGCTCGAATGAGTCGATATGAGATATCGAGCTTATTCGTTTATTCTAGTTCTACTTGGGGATCAAGAAATAAAGATTGGATATACGAGTATGACTATTCCATGACTCGTGTTCAATCTAAACACAAAGGACAAAGGGATTAAGTTACATGGTTAATATTATCACAAGTTCTAAAGGTTATGTCGAGTCATTGACATTCTTGTAATTTGGGTAGCCTTGATGTGTTGCTAGACACCGCTCTTTGCTTGTAACGTAAAATGAGATTTTATGTCACTACCAACATTACAAGATCCTATCGGGTCGCACAAAAGATTAAATCGAGAAGGGAAATTAAATTCATGGGATGAATTAAATAATTAAGAGGAGTCTTAATTAATAATCATAATGAATAAATTAAATCATGGGCTTAAGCCCATGAGGCTTTATGAAAGCCTTTAATTAATCATATATAATATGATTGCATGGTAATTAATTAAATACAACAACTCATATCATACTAACCTAAAACCAAGAAACCACAAGGCCACCAACACACAAAAGAGCTCTCGGCTTCTTCTTCATAGCCGAAGAGAATTTGTGAAATTTTGGGCGAGCCTTTCGATTTAGAATCGAGTGTCTTTCTTGTTCCGGTTTAATAACTTGTCTAGCAACTTGTTATTAAACTATCCCTTCACCCGATTTGATCGTGTGGATACCGTTGAGGCAAAACTTGCTAAGTTTTGCTAGTGACTCGGAGGAGGCGTTGGACGTGGTGCTGCTCCGTGGATTCTGCTTCAAACACGCTACAAGGGTGAGACACTTGTTATTCCTTTATCCGATATGAAATCCTATGTATAGATCTGCTGGTTAGTAATCCATAAAATTTTATTCCGCTGCGTTGTATGCTCCTGGATTACTTACAGTGGTATCAGAGCCGTGTACAAGGCTCATATCGGATTTATGTGGTTAAATAGTTTAATCATATTAGAATTATATTGCATGCTATTAAAACTGTATAAACATATATGATATGTTTATATCGAGTTTGTGAAATTCATCGTAAAATTGTATTTGATATAATTGGCGGATAATTGTATACGATACACGAAAGCGTAAAATCGAGGTGTTGGCTCAAGGTGGTTCGACCACTTCATGACTTGACCCTCGGGCTGCCGCTAGTGAGCTAGGGTTCGGACCCTTGGCTCATGCATGGGGCCGCGCCGCCGCTTCCAAAAGACTAGGGTTTTGAACCCTTGTCACATAAGCCACTCGGCCGCCGCTTGGGACTAGGGTTTTTCGAACCCTTGGCTCGAGATGGTTAAGCCGCCACCGTCATGAACCGTGCATGGTTGGACCGTGACTCGTGGCTCATGAATTCCGGGGTTTTCGAACTAGGTGGCTCGAAAGAAACCAACATGGTGCAAGGCGGACTAGGGTTTGGAACCCTAGCGGCGCCGCACCCAAGCCATCGGCTCGGACCATGTCGTGGGCTAGGGTTTCGAACCCTAGGCCCATAATTGGTCCAGCCGTGGTGTATGGTTGGTTCGAACCATGGTGGTTCGTAGCTAAGTCGCATTAAGTTCGTGGCATGTGATGTCCCGAGCGTACGATAATTTTTTCAAAAATTATTTTACAATTTTAATTAGAATTAAATTTAAAATGTTTAGAATTTAATTAATTAAATGTTAATGCATGCTTTATGTGTTGTTTGAGCATGGTGCGTGGTTATAGCCCTTTGACCTATTAGATAGGATTTGTGGATGTTTGTAATATATAATACGACCTGCGTGTCGTGCCTTCTCTATTTCATTCTAAATGTAATCCCCCCCCCCCCTATGTTCCCCTCGAATGTGAATCGAGGAATTCTATATCTTGTAAATAGTGTAGTTTATTTTATTGATGGTGATCAATGAAGATGGAGCATCGTGCCGGGATGAGGAGGTCATTCACAAATTGGAGCCAAAGGAAGGTGCTTGTGAAGTTACCTTAGGTTGACTCTTAGGATTTTCTCATTGGCTTGAGAGAATCGTTAGTAGGGGCTATAACCATGTCACGTTTAATTATGTATGTTGATGCATGATTTATCTTATGTTTTAGTTTGATAATAGTATAACACATATATGTAGATATGTATACAACTATATGTAGTGGACATATTTTAAATTATCAAACTAATCATGAGATCAATAAATCCCTCTAAAATATTAAGTTTTAGATGCCTTCCAAAATTAAAAGTACTCGTCAATAACTTCGATTGTACATGTGTGGGTTTGCCAAAGCAAAGCACCGTGGCAATCTTAGTAAGGCGCGAAAGGATAAATGTGATATCCGTTATACTTAAAATTGGGTACGACTTAACTAAGTTATCTCAGTAGGATTGGGAACTTAGAGGCATGGGTTGGATTATAATTCATTTGATGAATTGAACAAAGTGTTGTTCGTCCAACTATCCAAGAATTACATGTGATGTAATTGACAAAGTGTTGTCTACCTAAATAACCGAGTCTTGGGCGATTAGCCAAAGCTAACTCAAGATTAGGAGAAATATGGATCTTGGCCCACTAAAGGTTTTGAGGGTTGATATTTTAAACAAAATAGTGGGAGTATCATTTAATATAAGACCATGTTAAATGATTAAATCATAAACTTATTTTGCATATTTATATTGTAGATATCCATGGCAACTAACAACGTTACTAGCACTTTATCACTGCGATCGGTCCTTGAGAAGGACAAATTAAATGGGACGAATTTCCTAGACTGGCATAGGAACTTGAAGATAGTCCTCAAACAAGAAAAGAAACAATATGTCCTAGAGGAACCCTTACCCGCTGAGGAACCTCCCCTAACGGCTACAAGAGCTGAAAAAGATGCTTACAAGAAGCATCAAAGTGACGCACTTGATGTTGGGTGCCTTATGCTTGCCACCATGAACTCTGAGCTTCAGAAGCAACATGAGGAAATGGAGGCGTTCGATATGATCGAACACTTAAAGCAATTGTACCAACAGCAAGCAAGACAAGAGAGGTATGACGTCTCTAAGGCGTTATTCCAGTGCAGGATGGTAGAGGGAAGCCTAGTTGGAACTCATGTGCTCAAGATGATAGGGTACATTGAGAATCTGGACAAGCTGGGTTTTCCATTGGACCAAGAGTTGGCCACCGATGTGATCTTGCAATCGTTGCCTGAGAGCTTCAGTCAATTTGTATAAATGACAATATGACTGACATGGAAAAGACTCTACCACAATTGCTTGGTATGTTGAGAACATATGAAGCAAATACAAAGAAGACTAAGGCCACAAATGTTCTTATTGTGAATAAGGGCAAAGGAAGGGCCAAAGCTAAAGGCAACAAGAAAGCAAAGAAGGTCTTTGTTAAATCTAAGCCAAAGTCTTATGCACTAAAGCCAAAAGGAGGGATAGCGAAGGAAGGGAACTGTTTCCATTGCGGTGAGACCGGCCATTGGAAAAGAAATTGCAAAGTATATCTGGAGGATCTAAAGAAGGAAGTGTGACTTCCGCTTCAGGTATTTTTGTTATAGAAGTCAATTTATCTACTTCTTCATCATGGGTATTAGATACTGGATGTGGATTTCACATTTGTGTAAATGTGCAGGACCTCAAAAAGAGTAGATTGTTGGCAAAAGGCGAAGTTGATCTCCGAGTTGGAAATGGAGCAAGAGTTGCTGCATTAGCTATAGGAGATTATCATTTAGCTTTACCTTCTGGTTTATCATTGATTTTAAAAGACTGTTATTTTGTGCCATCTATTACTAAAAACATAATTTCTATTTCTTGTTTAGACAAGTATGGTTTTTCATTTATAATAAAGGACAACTGTTGTTCTATTTATTTAAATGATATGTTTTATGCTAGTGCACAAATGGTGAATGGTCTTTATGTATTAAATCTTGATATACCTATCTATAACATAAATACTAAAAGGATTAAAAATAATCATTGTAATCCGACTTATCTCTGGCATTGTCGCTTGGTCCACATAAACGAGAACCACATATCTAAACTTCATAAGGATGGAGTATTAGATTCATTTGATTTTGAATCATATGAAACATGCGAATCTTGTTTAATGGGCAAGATGACAAAAGCCCCTTTCAAGGGACATGTTGAAAGGGCAAGTGTTTTATTGGGACTAATACATAGTGATGTATGTGGACCAATAAGTACACAAGCTAGAGGTGGTTTTCAATACTTCGTTACATTTACTGATGACCTCAGTAGATATGGGTATGTGTACCTAATGAAGCATAAGCATGGAACCTTTGAAAAGTTCAAAGATTTCAAGAATGAAGTACAAAACAAACTTGGCAAAAGTATCAAAATCCTTCGATCAGATCGAGGAGGTGAATACCTAAGCCAAGAGTTTCATGACTATCTAAAGGAGTGTGGGATAGTCCCACAACTCACTCCTCCGTATACTCCACAATGGAATGGTGTATCCGAGAGGAGAAATCGAACCTTGTTGGACATGGTTAGATCAATGATGAGTCATGCAGATCTTCCGATATCGTTTTGGGGACACGCTCTAGAAACAACGATTTTCTTACTAAACCGTGTTCCATCTAAATCAGTGGAAAAGACACCATATGAGATATGGACTGGGAAGCGTCCTAGTATGTCTTTTATGAAGATTTGGGGTTGTGAGGCTTTCAGTTAGACGTCACGCCACTAACAAACTTGGACCCAAATATGATAAGTGTTTATTTGTGGGGTATCCTAAGGAAACGAAAGGATACTATTTCTATTATCCCACCGAGAACAAAGTAGTTGTTGCTCGGACTGGTGTATTTCTTGAAAGAGAATTTATTTCTAGAAAAACCAGTGGGAGAAAAATAGAACTTAGTGAAGTTCAACCACAAGAAAACACTGAACCTGAGATTGAGATGGAAACAGAGCAGGCTCCGCAAGCTGTTGTGGAAGAAGCACCTGCTCAAGAGACACAAGCCCAGCGTAGGTCTGTAAGAGAACACCGGGAGCCACAGAGATATGGATTTCTTGTGACTCAACAAGGTGACTTACTACTTATTGATGAAGATGAGCCGTCATCTTATCAACAAGCTATAATAGGGCAATGATTATGAGAAATGGCAAGAGGCCATGAAATCTGAGATGGAATCCATGTATGCAAACCAAGTATGGACTTTGGTTGATCCACCTGAAGGGGTACGACCCATAGGGTGCAAATGGATTTTCAAGAAAAAGACCGATATGGATGGTAACGTACAAACCTATAAAGGTCGGCTGGTTGCAAAAGGATTCAAACAAATTCATGGTATTGACTATGATGAAACCTTTTCACCAGTGGCCATGGTTAAATCCATAAGGATCTTACTTGCAATAGCTGCATTTCATGATTATGAAATCTGGCAGATGGATTGTGGGGTCTTCCCACCTTAACAGTGATTAATAGACAAAGGAAGGACTAATCATGCATTAAGGTAACATCTTAAGGTTTCGGTTGTTACACGAGCTAACAGGATTACAGGCCAAAATACAAAGCTTCAAAAAAAAACAGTTCATTACATTCCAAAAGAATGTCATTTAGATTTACACTACTCCTAGAGTAGATACTAATCATAACTTGAATCCTATACATTCCTGTGTCCCTCGTAGCTCACTGCCTCAACCCGACCCTTAGTCCTTTCGTCCAAAAGCGTACCTACAGGGACAACACATCATGAGCATATACAATTTCACTTAACAACATAAAAACATTATAATAAATGCATGAAATCTTGGTTAAGTAAATATGCTGGTTATTCATTAACTTCTTATTGTTGTCCCTGATTCAAAATCATGCATAGGGGGCACCTTACCCCGTGGCACCTTACCACAATATCATCGCATGGCTACTTACCATGTGGGGCACCTTACCCCGTGGCACCTTACCACAATATCATCGCATGGCTACTTACCATGTGGGGCACCTTACCCCGTGGCACCTTACCACAATATCATCATGTAAACATTATCATATAAGCATCATATAAACATCATTGTATAAACATCGTATAAACCTCATCGTATAAACATCATCATTTCATCATGAATACTCATGCAATAAAAGCATAGTTGTAGTATAAAGATGTGTGTTACCGTCCGATGCCCGTACGCCTCTTACGTACCTTTTCAAAAAGAGGAGGAGTCAACAGACTTTATCTCCTTGATGGTGCCGGTACCTGGATGGTTCTACAAGACAACATAATACCATTTTAGATGCCTCAAAACCATCTCACATCATAAACTTAAAACAAAACATCATTATATTTTTCAACTTTCTGCCTGTCTCGATCGATCGGCCCAAAGTCTCGATCGATCGAGACACTGTGCACTAACAGTGCCTTAGCTTCCTGCCTCGCTCGATCGATCGAAGTATTTTACCGATCGATCGAGAAGCTTCACCGATCGATCGAGAAATCCTTCGATCGATCGGCATCACAATTTTAAAACATACATTAGACCCACTGTCTCGCTCGATCGATCGGAACCAAATCTCGATCGATCGAGAGCTCGATTTTCCCCAGATTTTTGAGCACTACTTTTCACACCATCTTTTCTACTTCACAACACATCTTTCATGCTGAAACTATCATGTGAATAACTTCATAAAATATCCATGTAAGTACTTAAATCAAAGGTTTAACAAAACCTAAGCTAACATGCATCATAACATCATCATAAACTTAGAGCTCAATCAACTTACAGAAAGCAGGGCATCATGGCATTACCCAGATTTTCGAACACCCTAGTTCACATGCTTTAATCCTTCATATAAAACACATAACATGCTCAAGGAAAAATACTGAGAGCTTCATAATAACACCATTTAATCATTTAAATCGAAGGTTTCAAGAAACCTAAGCTATCATGTCATTTTTACCATACATAAAAGCAAGAACCTAATAAGCTTAAAAACACAGACAGAGCATGGTTTCTTACCCTACTTTGCTCCGATTTTTGAGAGACTTCCAAGGGATGAAAATGGCAAGGCTCCTCAAGTTTTTACTCAGCAAGTGCTGGTGTTTCTTTGGGAGAGAAGGGTCGAGATTTGGGATGGAAGGATGAGGCTGAATGATTGAGCCAAGTGGGGTGAGAAGTCAGCCTATCAACAGTTTGATTGGCATGGGTTAGGGGGGTGGTTGCATGTAGGGTGGTTTGTGGTGTTTAATTGTGTCCCGGTATTTCATACGATGTATAAAAATATCTTCACTTGATATTTTATAATTGTACTACATCAATACAACAATTAAAAACACGTAATATGCCCCCTAAACCATATCATCATTTCATAAATATAATCCCCCACTTAAAATACCACAACCCTCTTAAATACATCGCAGCACATAATCATATAACATTTCGGGGGTATTACATGGATGTCAAGACAGCTTTCCTTAATGGAAATCTGCTCGAGGATGTGTACATGACACAGCCCGAGGGTTTTGTAAATCCAAAGGATGCTGGAAAGATATGCAAGCTACAACGATCCATTTATGGATTGAAGCAAGCTTCTCGAAGTTGGAATCTTCGTTTTGATGATGCAATCAAAGAGTTTGGTTTTATCAAAAATGAAGATGAACCTTGTGTCTACAAGAAGGTCAGTGGTAGCGTAATCATTTTCCTAGTGTTGTATGTAGATGACATACTTCTTATTGGAAATGATATACCTGTCTTGCAATCTGTAAAGATTTGGCTAGGGAACTGCTTTTCGATGAAAGATTTAGGAGAAGCCACCTATGTATTAGGAATCAAGATCTATAGAGATAGATCAAGAAGGCTTCTTGGTCTAAGTCAAAGTACATACATAGACAAGGTGCTTAAAAGGTTTAGCATGCAAGAATCCAAGAAAGGATTCCTGCCTATGACGCATGGCATTTATCTCTCGAAGGAACAGTGTCCTTCAACAGAAGATGAGAGACAACGCATGAATAAGATTCCATATGCTTCAGCTATTGGATCTATCATGTATGCCATGATATGTACTCGTCCCGATGTATCGTATGCTTTGAGCATGACGAGCAGATATCAAGTTGATCCAGGTGAAGGTCACTGGATTGCTGTCAAGAACATCCTGAAGTACTTGAGAAGGACTAATGATACATTCTTGATTTATGGAGGTGAGGAAGAGCTCAATGTAATGGGTTACACTGATGCAAGCTTCCAAACTGACAAAGATGATTTTCGATCGCAATCTGGATATGTGTATTGCCTAAATGGAGGTGCTGTGAGCTGGAAGAGTTCAAAGCAAGAAACAGTAGCCGATTCTACAACGGAAGCTGAGTATATTGCTGCCTCGGATGCAGCAAAGGAAGCTGTTTGGATGAGGAAGTTCATTTCTGAACTTGGAGTGGTGCCTAGCATTAAAGATCCGATAGAACTCTATTGTGACAACAATGGAGCGATCGCATTGGCTAAGGAACCAAGATCTCACCAAAGATCCAAGCACATACTTAGGCGTTTCCATTTCATTCGAGAAATCGTTGAAAGGGGAGATGTTAAAATATGCAAAGTACCAACAGATGATAATGTATCTGACCCATTGACGAAGCCACTGTCACAGCAGAAGCATGATCATCATACTAGATCTCTAGGCATTAGGTATATGTCTGAGTGGTCTTAGTGCAAGTGGGAGATTTGTTGGGATATGCCCTAAGACATATCATTAGATGATTGTTTATGACATACAATGTAATATGATTTTATAAATGGCAATTCATTATTATATATTATTCTTTTAACTGTGCAATGTGAATTAATATATATGTTAATGTCCTTAGAATAATATTGTATTATTCTTAAAGATGTCCCTAGTCAAGTATTATCATGAAAGGGATAATGATAATACGTAGAGACTAGTATGTGTTGATCGATGAATTGTTCATTGATATGAGATATCAAATCAACATATGGGTACATGTTAGAGAACGATGTACTGGACAGACCCACCATGAGAATGCAACATGGATAGTTATATGATCGTCATATGCAATTCTCATAGTGATAATAATGTATGTAATCCTTACGACTTGTGATCATCAGAGATCCCAACATAAGGAGTTATGTATTTTGATATCGTCAAACGTTACCCGTAACAGGGTAAACTATAAAGGCGACTATTGGATACAATACGAATTATGTAGAGGGATGTTGACTGATCGAGATAGGATTTGTCCCTCCTTTATAACAGGAGATGTGTTTGGCCCTTGATCAAGTGAGAACTAAAATGCATGGCCATGCTCGAATGAGTCGATATGAGATATCGAGCTTATTCGTTTATTCTAGTTCTACTTGGGGATCAAGAAATAAAGATTGGATATACGAGTATAACTATTCCATGACTCGTGTTCAATCTAAACACAAAGGACAAAGGGATTAAGTTACATGGTTAATATTATCACAAGTTCTAAAGGTTATGTCGAGTCATTGACATTCTTGTAATTTGGGTAGCCTTGATGTGTTGCTAGACACCGCTCTTTGCTTGTAACGTAAAATGAGATTTTATGTCACTTCCAACATTACAAGATCCTATCGGGTCGCACAAAAGATTAAATCGAGAAGGAAAATTAAATTCATGGGATGAATTAAATAATTAAGAGGAGTCTTAATTAATAATCATAATGATTAAATTAAATCATGGGCTTAAGCCCATGAGGCTTTATGAAAGCCTTTAATTAATCATATATAATATGATTGCATGGTAATTAATTAAATACAACAATTCATATCATACTAACCTAAAACCAAGAAACCACACGGCCACCAACACACAAAAGAGCTCTCGGCTTCTTCTTCATAGCCGAAGAGAATTTGTGAAATTTTGGGCGAGCCTTTCGATTTAGAATCGAGTGTCTTTCTTGTTCCAGTTTAATAACTTGTCTAGCAACTTGTTATTAAACTATCCCTTCACCCGAGTTGATCGTGTGTATACCGTTGAGGCAAAACTTGCTAAGTTTTGCTAGTGACTCGGAGGAGGCGTTGGACGTGGTGCTGCTCCGTGGATTCTGCTTCAAACACGCTACAAGGGTGAGACACTTGTTATTCCTTTATCCGATATGAAATCCTATGTATAGATCTGCTGGTTAGTAATCCATAAAATTTTATTCCGCTGCGTTGTATGCTCCTGGATTACTTACAGTGAGCGCTATCACTTTGAAGATGAGCGAAGATACAGCTGAGGAGAAGGTGGTACTGACGCCACCCAAGCAAGAAGAGATGAAGGAGACGGAGAAGGACGTTGAAGAGCCCATACAAGAGGAGGAACCACGGGGTAAGTTCCCTAAATTTTCTGAATGTAAAATTGAACCCCCATTCCCCCTTGCTTTTAAGGAGAATAGGAAAGATGAGGATATCAAGGAACTATATGAAACTTTCCGACGATGTGAGGCAAACGCTCCACTACATGATGCCATGATGAAGATACCTCGATGTGCGAGATTTTTGAAGGAAGTTTGGAAAGCGGATAAGAACACGGAACGCAAAATGTGCCCCAAGATCGAACTAGGTGAGAATGTTCGGCAGTCATCCAAAGAAGCATTCCCACAAAATGCAAGGACCCTGGTATGTTTTCTATCCCATGTGTGATTAGGACCATTAGGAAAAGAGAAGACAATGCTCGATTTAGGATCTTCCATTAATGTCATGCCTTACTCAATCTACACTCAACTGAAACCTGGACCTTTGAAAAGAAATAACACTGTGATTCAATTAGCTGATAAGTCCACAGTTATACCTAGGGGGATAGTAGAGGACGTACTTGTGCATGTAGAGAATTTGGTTTTCCCCGCCGATTTCTATGTCTTAGACATGGAAAATTGTGATTCATCTAGCCCCATTCTTTTAGGGAGACCATTCTTGAAAACATCAAAATCTATGATAGATGTGCATAGCGGCATGTTAACAATGGAGTTTAATGGCGAGGTTGCAAAATTCAATAATTATGAACCCTTTAAAACTCATGATCTGTAAGACCCCGTTATCTAAACAAGATACTAAGGTGCAATTAAGAGAACTAATCATATATAAATCAGAGTATTAGGCCGTGTTGATTACCCTGAGCTTAAGAATTACAGTACCAAAAGTTCAAAAAGGAATTATACATATTCCTAACAAAAGGTACTACACTATAGCTTTACTCTACACTTTGTAGAAACTATACAAAAAGAAATTTCTGTTCTGCTAATCCTGTAGCACTCCTTACAGCTCATAGTATCAACCCCAACCCTGGTTCTCATCGTCAAAAGCACCTACAAAGACAACCCCCAACACATGAGCACATCATAGTTCATATCGATCATAATATGAATATAAAGCATAAATGCATAAATCATAGGCATAGGATACTTCCTGAATTTCCAATGCATTTAAAACGCCCATTTTGGTTGTCCCTGTACCATAACTCATAATAAAATCAATACATGATATTATGGCTTCTTTAAATAAATGTCATGACATATCTTTACTTCTTAAATCTTTACTTCAATCCTTAGTCAGTTTATCATCAGCGTATTTTAATGCCCCTCGCTTCATAACTTTAGAATAAGCGGAATTCCCCTCCCCCGCTTCTTCATACAAGCGGTATTTCTATCCTCGCTTCGTATGGTAAACCTCGCCTCCATGTGCAAGCGAGCCTCCCCCCTCCCGCTCCACATTTTTAGCGGTATAAGCGGTAAGCATTAAAATCATCACTGTGATAACCCTGAGTCGTGGAATACACACCATTTTAAACCAAATACATCCCAACAACTTACCACCACAAAAACCTCATAAAACCATACCCCAAACCCATATTGTGATATCCCCGAAATTATTATGTGATTTTTAAACGTTAATTATGTTATGAAGATTATGGTATTAATTCATGGGTTGAATTAATAATATAGGGGAAATGCATTTCAGGGTGCATGTGTTATATGTTGGGAATTTGGGTTATGGCATGATTATTTGGGGTGGGTGTTATTTATTTTGGTGAAGCATGTTTAATTAGAAATTGAAGTATTTTATTGAGCAAATACTATAAAATATCATGTGAGGATATTGTAATACATCGTGCTAAATACCGGGACCAAAACATAACACATCACACCACCCAACACCCAACCACCCCCATTTGACCCATACCCTGCAGGCTGCCCATACCCCTCACTTTTCCACTCTCCCACTCCACCTTCCCATGTTTGAAACTCTCCCATTTCCTTCCCAAAAACCGTCCAGCAGCTGCTAAGTAAGATAGGAGGAGATCTTCCATTTTTATTGCTTGGAAACCTTGCAAAAATCGGAGCAAAAGAGGGTGAGAAGCCATGTCCTGTTTTGGTTTAAAGTTGTTTAAGTTCATGTTTTTAATTGGTGAAAAAATGGCATGTAAGTGTAGGTTTGGATGAACCTTCGATTTAAGTACTTGCATGATGTTTTTATGAAGTTCCTAGCATGTTTACTTGAGCATGTTATATGTGTTATGTGGTAGATTTGTTGGTATAAAAAGTGGTGCTCGAAAATTCTGGAAAATCAAATATGATACCCTGTTTCAGAAAAACTTGAGTGAGCACTGTTTTAGTTGGGCAATTTTGATGCATGCGGGTTTAGGTTTGGGTATAACTTTGATATGATTACACTCATGGTAGTATATTGTAGCTCTTAGCATAATTGTTCAAGCATTTGGTATGTCTTATATGCTAGATTTGATGGTATGAATATAGGTGTTGGAGAATTCTGGAAAATCGCACTGAAACAGAGCGACCGATCGATCGATCGGTAAAGAACACCGATCGATCGGTAAAAGCCGTAGCATTTTTATTAAATTCGAAGTGATCACCGATCGATCGGTGATGAGGACCGATCGATCGGTGTGCCCTGATTTTGAAAAATGTGGAATTTGTTTAGTTTTGGTATTGGGTTATAATGAGGCATCTAATATTGTGTTGTACACTTGTGTAGAGCCATCACAGGTAGCCACAACACAGGGGATATAGTCCTGCAATATACCATATTTTGGAAAGGTATGTAAGCGACGTACGGGCATCCCAACGGTAACATGTATTACATATTCATTATTTGCCATACGATAAATGCGAGTTGTGCATTATGAGTACGATACATGTTGTTATGCATTGTTGTTGCATATGTATGTTGTGGAATAAATGTATTGGTTTATTTGGTAGTTTTGTACCAAAAAAATGGAGTTTGCTCGAAAAATCGCAGCGACCGATCGATCGGTAGCAGGGCAACGATCGATCGGTGCATGTGCGAAGCGAGGGGTGAAATTCCTTCACTTACCGATCGATCGGTGAAAGCTACCGATCAATCGGTGGATGACTAACGATCGATCGGTGGCTTGGACCGATCGATCGGTGAAAGGCCGTAGCTTAAATTTTAAATATGAACAGTTACCGATCGATCGGTAAGGGTGACCGATCGATCGGTAAAGCAATTTTGCTGAAGATGATTTTCTTGGCTTAATTGATGGAATTTTTGGTATTAGGCTATTATTTAGCTTCTAATATTGATTTGTATGGTTGTGTGGAACCATCCCAGGTGCCAACAACATCGAGAAGATAGAGCTCTTCAATTTCTCCACTTTTGGAATTAAGGTACGTAAGAAGCGTACGGGCATCGGACGGTAACGCACTCCTAACTCTAACTATGCATTGATTGCATAAGTATTTATGATGATGATGATTGTGATAAATAAGTTTAAGATGATGATGTTTGTGAAGATGATATGATAAGTAAGTTTATGATGATGATGTTATGATGATAATGTTTATGATAAGTAAGTTTATGATGATGATGTTATGATGATGATGTTTATGATAAGTAAGTTTATGATGATGTGATACGATGTTTATTATGTGGTAAGATGCCACAGGGTAAGATGCCCATATGGTAAGAGGCCATGCGATTTTATTATGTGGTAAGATGCCACAGGGTAAGATGCCCATATGGTAAGATGCCATACAATGTTCTTATGTGGTAAGATGCCACGGGGTAAGATGCCCATATGGTAAGAGGCCATACGATGTTATTATGTGGTAAGATGCCACGGGGTAAGATGCCCATATGGTAAGAGGCCATACGATGTTATTACGTGGTAAGATGCCACACGATATTATGATATGGTAAGATGCCACACGATAGGGTAAGATGCCCACGTGGTAAGATGCCACACGATGTTATGATACGGTAAGATGTCATACGATGGGGTAAGATGCCCATATGCACGAATGTGAATCAGGGTCAACAAAAAGAAACTGACGAATAAACCGCATGTTTACTTAACTATGATTTTGTACATTACTGTTATATTTATAAGATGACGATGTTCATATGATGACGATGCTATACGATGATGATGCTATATGATGATGATGTTATAAGATGATGATGTTATAAGATGATGATGCTATAAGATGATGATGTTATATGATGATGATGTTATAAGATGATGATGCTATAAGATGATGATGTTATAAGATGATGATGCTATAAGATGATGATGTTTATAAGATGATGATGCTATAAGATGATGATGCTTATAAGATGATGACGCTATAAGATGATGATGCTTATATGATGATGATATTATAAGATGATGATTTTAATCATTCATGTCAAGAATTAATGATTATATGCATGGCTATGAAACAGGGACAACCAAAGAGGGTTAATGCAATTAACCAGGAAGTATATGTTACCAATTATTTTCATGCATTTATTTATATGCCATTGACTTATGATGTTAAGTAACGATATACATGCTCATGATGGGTTGTTCCTGTAGGTACACTTTGGACCGAAGGGCTAAGGGTCGGGTTGAGGCAGTGAGTAAAGGAGCATGAAAGAAGATAGGATACAGGACTTTTTGGATAGTCTCTACTCTAGGAGTAGTATAATTCTATCGCTTTAACATTCATTATTGAGAATGTAATTAGTTAAGTCTTAAAATTTCATTGTTGGCCTGTAATCTTTTTTAGCTCAAAGCTACAATCGGAACCCTAAGACGTTATTAATGCTTGTTTAGTCCATAAATTGTGTTAAGATGATGTTAAGGTAGGAAGACCCTACACAAACCTAAACCCACATGCATCAAAATCGCCCAACTAAAATAGTGTTCACTCAAGTTTTTCTGAAACAGGGTATCATATTTGATTTTCCAGAATTTTCGAGCACCACTTTTTATACCAACAAATCTACCACATAACACATATAACATGCTCAAGTAAACATGCTAGGAACTTCATAAAAACATCATGCAAGTACTTAAATCGAAGGTTCATCCAAACCTACACTTACATGCCATTTTTTCACCAATTAAAAACATGAAGTTAAACAACTTTAAACCAAAACAGGACATGGCTTCTCACCCTCTTTTGCTCCGATTTTTGCAAGGTTTCCAAGCAATAAAAATGGAAGATCTCCTCCTATCTTACTTAGCAGCTGCTGGACGGTTTTTGGGAAGGAAATGGGAGAGTTTCAAACATGGGAAGGTGGAGTGGGAGAGTGGAAAAGTGAGGGGTATGGGCAGCCTGCAGGGTATGGGTCAAAGGGGGGTGGTTGGGTGTTGGGTGGTGTGATGTGTTATGTTTTGGTCCCGGTATTTAGCACGATGTATAGTATTTGCTCAATAAAATACTTCAATTTCCAATTAAACATGCTTCACCAAAACAAATAACACCCACCCCAAATAATCATGCCATAACCCAAATTCCCAACATATAACACATGCACCCTGAAATGCATTTCCCCTATATTATTAATTTCAACCCAATGAATTAATACCATAATCTTCATAACATAATTAATGTTTAAAAATCACATTATCATTTTGGGGATGTCACATGATCAATCTAGTTACGATATTGATATAAATGATGAATATGATTATGATTTTGATAATGATGAATTATGGGAGATGGGACAGGCTAATGATGGCCTTGATGACAACGGAGGTATGGATTCTCATTTTGTGCATAATGTTCATACTATTGCGCTTTATCTACTCATGATACTCTTGATCCTCTCTTTTCTAACTTGCAGGATCGTAGGATTGAAAAGACACACCCTCCCGATCGACCACAGTAATCAACAAATGATGGAGGAGGAACAAGGACTGAGGACGCCTACTCAAAGGTAAACAAACCAAAGTTCAAGGGACTTAAGAAGATATTGATGTGTTTAAAGAAGGATAGAGCGACATCGCATCACCCACTTTGATAGAGGACTGACGTCGGGCCACCGACGTTAAACAAAGGCGCTGCTTGGGAGGCAACCCAAGGGGAGTTAGTTTCCTTTCTACCTTTCATTTTCATTTTTATTGCTTTAATAGTTAGACTTTTCTCTTCTCTTGTATTTTGTCTTACATTGGGGACAATGTAAGATTTAAGTATGGGGGAGGGATTAGTGGTGTGTTATTGCTTTTTCTCATACAAAAATACAGAAAAATCGAAAAATTTGAAAATTTTGAGCTCATAGTTAGTAATGAACAAATGCTTAGAATCACTAGCCCATGATGAAACCTAATTGATATCATGCATGCTTTTGAACATAGGTGAATTGTTAACCTTGGAACACTTTGAACTCTAATGCAAATTTTACTTTAACTTAGTAGTTGAATATTTTGAGCACATTATTGTCATGGCTTGTGAAGTGTGCATAGCTTAGTGAAGATTGTGTGAATTTTGTGATAATCTTAAGAAGTCTCTAATACATGCTAGAACTTAACTACATGCTCTTTGAGGCGTATGTCTAGAATACTTGCAAACATGAAAGTGATATAGGCGATCTTTGATGCGTTTGAGCCTTTCAAGCCTACCATGTAAAGAAAATCAATCAGTAGTACCCTTTTTGAGCCTTAATGCAAAAGTATGGTTGTATGCTAAGCATACAAACAACCCCCATTCGACATTCTTTGATTAGCTTATCATCCTTCCCTAATAAGCCTAAAATTTTAATTCTAACCATACCTTTGAAGGGAGTATGATGTGTTTCATTCACTTGCACTTATGTTATCAATGATTCAAATGTTTTGTGAGCTTTATTGTCAAAAGAACGGAATGCATGAAAGAAAAGGGATGCCTTGAGAAATTTGATAAAAATATGACTCCAAGGGGAGCCAAGGCACAAAAGAAGAAAAGTGTTGAAATAAACCTTGTGAAAAATAACAAAGTTGAAAAATTCATGCAAGAAGATAAGCTTTTAGTGTGCATATCATCATACTCTCTTGTTTGATATACTTTTACCCTTTCTTTCATAAGCCAATACTTAGGCCAAGCTACAAGCTAATAAAGACCTACTTGTTCGTGTTTGCAAAGTAGCTAAGATAGTGGAGAAGATGGTGCAAGTGATCTTATACTTGTGTTAGTGTATGACTTGAATTATTGTAGATTTGCATCTTTTGGATCTATAATTTGTACACAACACTTGTTTATGACCACACACGCACATTCACTACTTTGTTGAGTATGAGATGTTTAGGGATTGAAATTGTTCCATTATTAATTTTTCACCACCTTTCATTACTATGCATGTTTAAAATTGTTGGGGCATTAAAGTGAGAACAAGTTAGTTTGTTATGATGCTATGAGCCAAGCAAAAAGATTATAGTTTTATCTGATTTACTCGAGGTCGAGTAAAGAGTAAGTATGGGGGTGTTTGATGTGACTAGAAATAGAAACATCTATTGCGCTTAATTATCTACGATTTGGTATATTTTGATTGATAAATTGATACATATGCTACCTAATCATATATTTGTGTAAATGTAGGGAAATGTAAAGAAATCAAGCTAAAATGATGAAAGAATGACTAAAGTTGAAGAAAAGAGGAAAAAACAAGAATCCAAGAAACATGTTGCTCCTTTCTCCTCATATTTCTATATGTTAGAGCCATGTTTTGGAAATATAGTCCATAGAAAAGTTGTAGAAATTTGAGTTATCTTCGCGTGGACAGCTGATTCATCAGATTTAGAGTTAGTACAAGAACGTTACGGCCAAAATACGAAACTCGCCAGAAAAATGGAGGACAGGCGTAATTACGCCATTATCAGGCCTAATTACGCAAACGCTACGGCATGGACAGGCGTAATTACGCCATTTGGAGGCGTAAATATGCCAGAAATGCGGGAATCAATATTTTTGACACGTCATCAGGCGTCTTTACGCCATTTTCTGACGTAGCTACGCCTCTACCATAAAGCGTAAAATCGTCCAGGAATCCATATAAAAACGCCTAAAATACACAGCAAAATAAGTGTAAAAATCACACTTATCACCTCCTACCCTATATACAAGAAAATTGTACCTCATATCAGACCATTCATCGTATTTTAGAGTTAGAGTAAGCTTCTCTGAATTGTTGAAGAAGAATTTGAAGATTTCAAGGCACGGGACGTAAGTGACATTCCGGAATCGTGCTACTCTTTAGTAACATTTTCTTTTGTTTTTAATTATGCTTTTCGTATTGGATTTTGATTGTTTTACATTGAGCATGAGTGGCTAAACTCCTTGTGATTCTTGGTTGAGGAAGACGATACATTGGAGTTTACGATTCTAGTGAGATTACGTTTTGTTTGTTGATTTTCATTGAGTATCAATTGTTTTTTCGGATTTTATTGCTATGATTGTGGTGTTTGGTTGTTAGATTGATCACCTAATTATTATTCATGCAATCTAATGCTAAATTAGATATCAAATATGGAATCGTTTGATATCTCTAATTTATGAAGCAACTAAGATTAATATATTTCTGCTTGTGCGTTTGTTAAATTCTTGGGAAAAACTATTGACTAAATTAACATAGACGCTTGGATTATGTTGTTTAGCTTCAACAATCTCATTAGTTCTTATGCTATCATCAATTTAAATCTTAATCGCTTGTATTTTGATTGATTATTTGATAAGGGTTAAACTACAACGCTTGGGCTACTTTACTACCGTAAGGTGAGATAGGACTTTAATTATTAGAATGAATGTCCAACGATGAATATTGATATGCAAATTAAATCGTATGTGAAGATCGATAATCGAGATAGTAAACCACAATTGTAAAATCAATCGAAAACCAAGGATCGCTCTTTTCTCATTATTTAATTCATCATAGTTTAATTTTTCATAGTTTAATTAATAGTTCTCTTAGATTTTGCATCATAGTAGTAACTTAATTGATTTCAACACTTTTATTTTATTTTGCATACGTTAACACAAAGATATGCCCTTCCTCATGGGATCGATCCCTACTCACGCTACTACATTCATTATTGCTATTAACTTGAAAGGGTTAATTTGTGCGTACGCGATAAACGATACCAGATCCTTTACCTGCATGGTTGGAATAACCAATACCCACCAGAGCATCACCACCCATATTTTATACAGCAACCATTCGAGCATCATAGTGAGAAGATGGATGTTTTGAAGGAGACATGACTCAGTCAGAAGATATGGTATGTAAATTCATGGCATCAACTGAGCAACTTTTAGAAAACCAGACCATCTATACACGTCACCTGGAGCAGCAATTAATGGTTCTCATGGAAACATTTTCGGCGAGTTGCCATGAGGACGAGATGATATCTACAAATCAAAGGGTGACGAATCAAGTTTGGTTACATGATGATGAGTAATCCACCAACAAAGTTTGTGGGAGCGATCCGACTCATGTAGAGTCAAGGGAAGTTGAATCTCTTCAAGTGTTTGAGCCTACAACGGTAGGATTATCTCCCATGGGAAGATGAGTCGTGTGTGTTGTTGGAGACTGAGCGTATTTTCGAAAATAATGATGAGCATGCATCGATGGTGATTCCCTTCATGCCATATATGAAACCATTCTTCCCATCGATGTCAACTTAACCAATCTGCACCCTCTACGAGATGAAGCCAATCTTAGAATTCTTTTCCCATGCCTACAATTTCAAGAAGCGTGTTGTTGGAGAGACGAGCGTACAATGCCATTATCTTGCCAAGCTTGAGGGCATACACAATCAAGACCCATATGTGATATCATATGATACTTACTATGGGCGGAATCCGCTCTTTGATGGTTGCTTGTAATGGTCAAGCAGAATAGTAGAAATCAAGTGCTTCTTCAGAGGCAACCAAAGCAATATCCTTTATAGTTTAGTTTATTTGATTTCAATTTTTGCATTTAGTTTTTATTATCTCTCGTATAGACTATTTTACTACTTGAATTCTTCTTTTGCGAGGTACTCAGTCGGTGCAATGAATCCCCATAGCAGTAGACGATTTTGAGAGCCAAATCTTCCTCAACCCTCATGCAAGCATATTGATCAGGGGAATTTACCGTGTCCCTTTTAATTCTTTTAAACATTGAGGACAATGAGTTTGAAATTTTTTTTAGAGTTCAAACTTGAGAAAAGAATGAACTAGAGCAGTGGATGGTATTCCATGATGATTTTGGTATCACAATGCATGTTGGCTTGAGTTTTGATGATTGTTAGACTTGTACGTGAATATCTTATTTTGAGTTAGCATATCAACAATGAGGAATACTTGAGCACATTGAGTCGTGATCCTGTGGATTGCATGTGGAGTAGTGAAGATTTGTGTAATTAATGACTTTTTCTTGAGCATTTGCGAGTACTCTAGGACCTATTTGAGAACACTTTGAGGCCAAATTTAAGGTTACAAACTTAATTTGGAGATGATCTAGGTGATTTTGATTCGGATGAGCCTTTCGAGCTTACCATGATAAATCTCATTCCCTAGTGTCTCACTTTGAGCCTAATTGAAAAAGAATGGTGTATGCATTGCATAAAATTAGACCACATTCAACATTGTTTGTTTAAACTCATTGTACTTACCATTATGAGTCTTAATTTAAATTTTATCCTTACCCTAAAGGAGTATAATGAATCTCATCGATGCATTTGAATTTTACATGTTGATGAGCTTATTGAAAAAAAAATTGAAGAATGAAAGAAATGAGATGCTTTATGAGTTAAAAGAAATAACCGCAAAGGGCTAATGGATAAAAGAAAAGACCCTTGTGAAAAAAAATAGTAAAATACAGAGAGTCAAGGCTAGAAAGAAAGAAAAAAAAAGAAGAGAAGTTCAATATGTGCTAACACATGAACTTTATATACTTTTTATTTGTGCTAATCCTATCATATCTTTGTAACTGAAACCAAGGCCTAACATTACAAGCTAAAGACTTTTTGATCCAAGTCTTGGGAGTAACTACATTAGTGAAGAAGTGTTTGTAAAGTAGGCCTATGTGTGCTCATCTATAACCTTGACTATTATTGATTTGATCTATGGACTATGCATGAAGCTTAAGATTGACAATAGCATACACGCACGCTATGATGTTGAGATGTGTTGCTTGATTTAGAAGTAAACATGTCGTTTAACTTTTTGATTAATTCTTTGTGTTGTGTGTAAGTGAGGTTTCTAAGATAAGTGTTAGTCACGAGCTAATTTGTTCAAGTATCAAGAATGAACTCGACTATTTTGATTTTAATGATTGCTCGGGAACGTTAAGTTCGGGGGAGTTTATAAGTGCCATTTTTGCACTAATATTTTGTTGTTTTCTAGTTACTTTTTACAATGATTCGTAAATGATATTACACTTTTGGTATGAGTTTTGGATGTTTTAGGAATTTAGGTAGAAGTGCGATGAATTGACAAAAAGACCCCAAATAACTTTGAAAATGTGGGGAAAAAAATACCAAATGAGCCAAGACGTTGAAGGAGAAATGTAAATCTCGAAGTTGAAAAAAAGCTGCCTAGTGGGATCGATCGGGCTCAAGAGTATGATCGATCGGGCTATCCAAAAAGCTGAATAATAAAAGCTGAAGAGCGTGATCGATCGGTCTAAGGAGCGTGATTTTTCGCGCGGTGAAAATTTGCACACAATCTTTCCTTTTTAAGAGTTTGAATCCTACAAGGAACCTAACTTCTTTTGTGCAACTATAAAGGATGACCATATGGACAAAATAATCAGAATGGAACCATAGTTTAACCTAGGATACATTCCAGCCTCCATCTCACGTCCAGAATACGCCTTCCATCAACTATCATCCATCATCCACCATACACAAATTTTCTTCCGAGGAATTGGAACAACCCAACAAGGAGATTGAAGAACACTATCGAGAAGGAAATAAAAGAGGAAGCTAAGATCTACTGATGGGGTCGATGCCAGGAGTTTATTTTTGTCTTTAAACATTAGGTTTGTTCAGTTTTGCACTATTATTTTGAACTAAGATTATTTATCAAAGTTAGGGAATCCTTTGTTTTGAATCTATGACTTGATTATTGGTGACTGATTAAATTTCTAGATCCTATGTGCATAATCTATTGTTCTCCATTTTTTCAAAAGGAGTAGCTACCTTTGAATGATTATATACATCGTAATTGAGGTTGACCATACCATGTTACGATACGACATAGTAAATTAGGCTATGATTTCAGATTGAGATCGACATATGAGATCAAATACACGTGTGATAGCAATATATCACCCAATCGAATGCTAGTTTTCATTGAACTCAATGCAATGATTGTCCAATAAGGACACGAAAGTGCCTTATTACACATTAATATTAGGTTTGGCATAGCTTGACTATAGTACATTGAACTAATTTGAAAAACTCGCCACCTTAGAGCTATATGGATATTCAATCAAGAGTCATAGTGTAGGGTCTTCCTACCTTAACATCATATTAATAGCGTATTATGAACTAAACATGTATTAGAGACATCTTAGAGTTTTGGTTGTTATGTGAGCTTAATGTAATTACAGGCCAAAATGAAACTTCAATAGTTAGTTAATTACATTCCCCAAAATGAATGTTAAGGCTAACAAAAATCCTGTATCTATCTTCTTATGCTCCTTTAGCTCACCATCTCAACCCGACCCTTAGTCTCGATCCAAAAGTGTACCTACAGGAACAACCCATCGTGAGCATGTACATCGTTACTTAACATCATGAATTAATGGCATATAAGTAATGCATGGAAATAGTTGATAACATATACTTCCTGTTTAATAGTACTATCCTTCCTTGATTGTCCCTGTGTCATAATTACGCATATAATCATTAGCTCAAGACATGAGTGAATAACATCATATTTCGTATATAATCTCACAACAATCCATGTTAATTAGAAATGGGACTATCCGGGTGCTATTATGACAGCGGTACAATTGGCCCCCTCGCTCGACATAACACATCTTATGATACCCATCGCTACGCCTTGATAGCGGATGTATCTCTTATTCAGCGGATGATACCCATCGCTACGCCTTGATAGCGGATGTATCTCTTAGCTCAGCGGATGATACCCATCGCTACACCTTGATAGCGGATGTACCCCATCACTCAGCTATGTGAGCGGCAAGACCTTCCTCGCTTGCCCATAATAGTCACCGGACATTCAACCATTCTAAGTAGCATAGTCAAACATGCGTCATCATCTTATAAACATCATCATCTCAAACATCATCATCTTATCATAAGTGTCATCATAACATCATATCATCTTTGTTTATCACAACATTATCATCATAAACTTATTCATCATAGTCATCATAATCATCATCATAATTACTCATGCAATTAATGCATGGTCATAGTTTAGGAATATGTTACCGTATGATGCTCGTACGTTTCTTACGTACCTTAATTCCAAAAGGAGGAGAAATTGTGGAACTTTATCTCCTCGAGGTTGTTGGTGCCTGGGATGGTTCTACACAACCATACAATTCAATATTAGAAGTTAAACAATAGCCCGATACCCAAAAATTCAACAAAAATCAACATTTTCAAAATTTCGCAGCTGGCGATCGATCGCTTCGCTGAGGCGATCGATCGCCTCAATTTCTTCTTCTCGGCGATCGATCGCGCCAAACATGGCGATCGATCGCCTACCCTTTGAATTGGCTACTGCCTCTCGGCGATCGGTCGCCTCTTTTAAGGCGATCGATCGCCTGCCCTGCATTTTGGCTACTGTCCATAGGCGATCGGTCGCCTCATTTCAGGCGATCGATCGCCTCGCGCAGACACGAGATTTCTCCATTTTTGAGCATTAAATCTTACACCAACTTCAACCAACATTTATACCAACAACTCATAAACATTAAAACACTTAAAACCTTCAACACACATCATAAAATCACTAAAAATCCAACATCCCACAAGGAATCACACTAACTCAAACAAACCCATTTCAAACCCTTTTTAAAACCCTTCAAAAACTCAATCAACACTTCAACAACATCCATAAGTGATATATAAACATCATAGGCACTAAATCTTACCAAGAAGTGCAAGAATGAAGCTTTTACAAGAATTCCTTCCCACCTTTAGGGCTAAAATCGAAAATGAGGGGAAAGGGGGTTTGGGAAAGTGATTTTGGGAATTGAGTGTAAAGTGTAAAGTGAGGTAAGAATGGTGGGTTAAATATCAAATCCCTTTTATTTAACTTGTACCCCAATAATTAACATGATGTATATAAAATACATCAACATGGTAAGCATTTATAAAATGCAATCAACATCATTAAATCCATATCATCCTCATAATAAAAATCGACATCCTTAAATCATGTTAATTCTTCATTTCCACACATAACTTAATCATCGTAATAACTCATCATATAAACATAATTAATGTCCAGGTTACCATTAATTAATTTCGGGGCATCACACATAGGGGATTTGTTAACTGACGTATTGATAATCGTGAAATTTTCTCGTTAACTTTGATTTGAGTGGTTGGCTCTGCCACTGCTTCCATGGGACTTAAGCATTTTTTCTACTTCTAATTTCACGTGTACAAATATAACCCTAACTATTATTTGATTAACGTGAAATTAGACGACAATTTTGTTCATTACGATAATATAAACGTTTATCCTTTACTTCACATGTTTATAGAAGGTAATAAATAATATTTATATCTTTACTCCTAATTAGTTTTACTAATATCCCCAATTATTATTTAATTTATATGCAATCAGATCATAATTTTGTCAGGAAACAACTTCATAAGGCGTAATACTTATTGTATTTACTTCGAATGATATGATTATATTGGTAAATTGTAGAATGATTCGATATAAGATATAACAATGATGGATAAATACTAGTATGTTCACTTTGAATGATAAGATTGATACGAAATTATGACAACGATAAATTACTTTTTTTGTCTCGCAAGCTTATTAATGATGATGTTTGATTTTCTTTATCTACTAAGTGTTATTTCAAGAACAACCGGCACTGATACAATTTGTTGAGTAAACAAGTGGATTGATTCAACTACTCTGATACCACTTGTTAGGACCAATACCGAGGGGTTGATTAATCCACTCAGCTCAGTCCTAAACTCTAAACCCGTGAAAATAAAGTTGATGTATTGTATTAAAAAAAGTAGTTGTATTAGTTAAAAATATATTATTATATCCTTAAAATTTATGATTATTTATTTATAAGGGTAATGTATAATTTAAATTCTAACTAAATATTCATTAGAGTAAAGGCTTAGTTGTTGATTTTTATAAAATTTGTATTCCGATAAAACTATGTTTAAAGTATTTTTATTTATGAAAGATTGGAGTTTGAGTACGAGGGAGAAAATGCATATTTTGTATTTAGGGTTATTAAGGTAAATGAATAAACCGGGATAAATTATCACCTTCCCAAAGTGGATATGTTCTTTGCTACCCCATGTGGTAGATCAATCATATATCTGATATATTCATATCCAACATTGGGAATATACCACATGTTGGTACTTGGATGTGCCTCATGGAGCACTACCCCATGAGGTAGCCAATAACATTTTCCCAAAGTGATTACATATCTTACCAAGATAGTGAAATTTGTGTAAATAGTGTGGGCTTGATGATAAACACATCTAAGTAAATATGAGATGAAGAGTGATTATTTATCGTTCACCTCCTAACCGATGCTACTAAACATAGCCGATCCATGGCGAATGCAAGTAGTGGTTTGGGGGCGACTGGATTTTTTATAAAAAAATTACATTATTTTTCTAAAAAATTGTATTTTGCCTCCCTAAAATTATATTTTGACCATTTAAATATTTTTTGTCATCCAAGTTTTATGTAATTATTTTTGCCCTAAAACGAAAATTCTAGATTCGCTCTGTATAGTACGTTGGTTTATTTGAATGAGTAATATCTGGATTTATTCTAAATTCACTGTCATTTAATTTAGACACATTATTAACGGGTTTTTTATTAAATTAATCGAAAAAACAAATTAATTTAACAAAATATCCTAATTTTAAATTCGTTTTTAAAGTAACCCAAACCGCCATCTCGGATGGCGCCTTCATGTAAAGGCGCCATCTGAGATGGCGCCTTTCGTATCTGATAAAAAAATTAATTGAAGGCGCCATCTTGGATGGCGGCTTCAAATAAAAAAATTTTTTTTTTTATGAAGGCGCCATCGAAGATGGCGCCTTCTCGGGTATAAATACCGCGGCCGAGCCCTTCATTTTTTCATACCGAAGCGAAAATCACATATCATCATAGTTTCTTATCTTATTTTTATCGTTAAAATTGTTCAATCTCCAATCTCAATTAACCACTCTCGAAGTATTTTTCAGGTAAAAATGTTGTTATATTATTGATTTTATCTTATTGTTTTTATCATATGGATTTTATAAATTTATTAATTATTTGTAATATTTTATAAATTTTTCAGATATGTCGATTCAAATATTATTATATTGTGGAGGTAATATATTACAGGATTTGGATACCATTAGATATGATCGTGGTCCAATAAGAGTTACCACAATATCTCGCACAATTAATTTTATGCAGTTGTTGACCGAAATATATAATATCACGGGCATCGATGGCAACCAGTTTCTTCTGAAAATACATGTAAGACATATGTTTAGAGATTATGCCGGGGTACGACAGACAATTTTGCCAATCGATAATGATTATAATTTAGCATGGCTATTGGATTCAGAACAAGGTCTTAGTTGCTTGGAACTTTACATAGAAACGGAACAAAGAAACTATGATTATATTCCAGAAAATGTAGATTGTTTGCCTGTAGTTGCAGAACGACCGACTGTCTCCGGTAGACACCACGATGACGATCCAATAGATGCTGATGTTATTGCTCCTGAGCCACTAGCAGACAGTTTCGCTGAATTGGGAAATGATATTCAGTCAGAACCAGATGATATTCCGTCCGAGGATGATGCTGATGACGATGAGGTTGACATTTGTGTCATGTCAGAAACAATTGCAGATGAAGATGAAGGGGTCCCAATCACCCAGGAAGTGTCAGTTAATGTACCGGAGACAACCACGACAACTAGTCATGTCCTTTATCCAACAATTCCATTCTTCTCAATGACACATCCTGAAGTATTTGCAGACTCAGTAGACATTCCAACAGGTAAATGGGGTAGTTATTACGATTACTCCAAAGGGGATCTGCATGTAGATATGGTCTTCAAAAATAAAGCACATCTGCAGGCAGCTGTGAAGGATTACTCTGTACGTGTTGCAAAACGAGAGTACCGCGTTGTGAAAAGTACAAAAACATTGTGGAAAGTTGTGTGCAAACACAGTACAGAAGATGCACCTTGTAGATGGTACATGCGCGCCTCGTTGAAGAAGAAAGTTGGATTATTCAAAATAAACAAATATGGAGGTTCTCACACCTGCCTTTTGAGTGAGCTGTCTATCGATCATGCAAATTTGGACAAAAACATGATTGCTAGCTTGTTAGTGGGAATTGTTCGGCGTGATCCATCTTTCGAGATAAAGTATGTAATTCAAACAGTCAAAGACAAATATGGATTTGAGATCTCTTATGCAAAAGGATGGTTTAGTTTGCGACGTGCTGTTGAGAATGTGTATGGGACATGGGAGAGCTCCGTTCAGAAACTGCCTTACTATACGGGAGCTTTGCAAAAATGGAATCCCGGCACCGTCATTGAGTGGGTTCACCTTGACAATGCCAGACCAAGAGAGAAGACATTGAATTACGTGTTCTGGGCCTTCCGACCATGTGTAGAAGGATTTCAACATTGCCGCCGGGTAATAAGCGTGGATGGAACACATCTGTATACGAAATATCAACATAAGATGTTGATTGCCGTGACAATGGACGCTAATAATCAAGTGTTACCTTTGGCATTTGCAATTGTTGACGAAGAAAAGTTTCTGTCATGGAGATGGTTTTTGGAGATGATAAGCCAGCATATTGTGAGAAGATCTGAGGGTGGTGCATGTTTGATTTCTGATCGTCATCCGGGCCTCATTGCAGCAGCCGATTGTATTCCTGACTTCAAATCACCGCGTGGAGTACATCGATTTTGTTTGAGACATGTTTGCTCAAACTTTAATAGTCGTTTCAAATCCGTTCATTTGAAAGACTTATGTTGGAGAGCGGGATCAGAAAATCAACTCACAAAATTTGATCGCACAATGGAAGAGATAAAACTTATAGAGCCAAGGGCTTTTGATTACTTGAGTCGTATCGATAAGTGTCAATGGTCTCTTGCTCATGACGGAGGCTGGCGTTGTGGTATCATGACCACAAATATGTCAGAATGCATAAATGGAGTTTTGAAAGGTGCTCGTCGGCTTCCAATCACCGCCATTGTGCAATTAACTTTTGATCGTTGTGTACTATATTTTGTCGAACGGATTAAGAAGATGGAGCGAATGATTGAAAATAATCAAGAATGGCCAGATTCTGTGTTGGAAAGATATGGTCGTGCCGACTATCATTCCATCCATCATGATGTCCAGATATTCGATCGTAGACACCTTACAGCTTCTGTTATCACAAGAGTACGACCAGGACGTGGGGGTAACACCCATGTTGTGCATCTAAAATCAGGAGAATGTTCTTGTGGAAAATGGAAAGAGTTCGGAATACCTTGCTCACATGTGATCCAAGTTTGTCGAAAGTATGGCCTAAATGCAAAAACATTTGTGAAGGCATATTACAATATGAATGAATATTGGAGCACATATCAAGGGCAGTTCGAACCAATATGGGGGGAGGAGTATTGGGACACCCCATCTTTTGAGTTGTACCATAACTCCACTCTGCGAAAAACCAGAAGAGTGGGTCGAGATCGAACAACGCGCATTCAGAATGAGATGGACTGGCCAGAAGCCCGTGCAAGACGACAAATGGCTTCATCTTCTCGAAATCAATAAATAATTTTATGTGTAATTTATTGTAAATTTATTTTGTAAATGATTTTACGTTATTGTGAAAATTGGTTGTTTGTCTATCACACTATTTTAGTATATGTTCAATTGCTCACAAAACAACATTGTTCAATATGTCAAAAAAATATCAAATATCAAATATTTACAAAAGAAAGACAACAAATATCATCCACGACCACGACCACGACCACGACCACGACCACGACCACGAGGCCTCGTCTGTAAATGACCTCCGGTACCACAAGGAGGAGGAATGATCTCTCTGCGAACTCTCTGCCTCCTATCCACAGGTACATCAGTAGGTGGTCGATATGGTGTGAACTGTGGAAATGCAACAGGTGATACATCAAAATCGAGGCCCGCAGATGTGGTATATGATTGTGGAAATTCATATCCCACATCTGTACCCTGCTGTGTGTACATCGGAGCATACGGAGTGAATGGTGAAGGATCATACATCTGCGGCTGCGGGACATAATAACCAGTAAAAGATGTAGATGGACCTGCCCCATCTGTCGGTATAGGTGTATACGTAGATGGACCTGCCTCATCTGTCGAGAAAGGTGTATACATAGAAGGCCCTGCGATATCAGTCTGTACTGGTTCTTCATCAGGCTCGTGAACTTCTTCGTCTGGTGGGAAGTTTCTGTCTCGTCGTTCACGAGCCACTTGCATCACATCCTGCGCTATTGCCCTATGATGATCTCTCATCGACTCCATATACGTGCTAACAGATTCTCCCTCAGCAGGATAGCGGTCGCAACTAACACTTAACTGTTGCATCTGATCAAGCTGAAAAGTGAATAACAATAATTACATGTTCAATCTATAAATCCATATGACATATTCTACAAAACAAAGTTTGAATATATTTACTTACCACATGATGCCACGCTGGGCCGTCACCATGTTGGTATCCGGTCTGTACAAATTGCCTTTGATGGCCAATATATCTGCGGGTGACTCGGTCATACCACTCACTATATCCAACCACTACTGCACAATATAGTGGTCTGTCCACACATAAATCACCTGCCATCTCCCATTTCTGCACGTATCCAATATGATGTGCACTCCAATCCTTGTTCATACTTCCTCTTCGATCAACAGAATGCAATTTATCATCCCTTGATTGTGGATCTGTGGGGATGTCTTGGAGCATTCCAAATTGACGAAGAACCCTATCAGGACGGTGCATCTCAACAATTTCATAACAAATTAATGGGCCGGCATATGTCCATAACTGGTGGCTCAGATGCTCAGTACACTCATCAGGGTATGGCTGCCAATTAAACTACAAATACAAAATTGGATTAAAATAATATAAACAACATTATTAACTTTCATAACAAACACAACTAATATACTGCTTACTTGAGTTGATGGCTGCTCATCAAGAATGTCCCTAATGATACGTACAGAATGCCTCCCTGTTTCCGTGAACCTTAAATGGCATGTCCACCTGAAAAAAACACATTTACAAAATCTATAAATATATTTAAATTTAAACATATAAAATAGCACAAAACATAAAAACATTATTACCTTGCACCATATGGAGCAGCAGGTAAGATATTCTCCTCATTGATAATTATTGGGCCAGTGTCGAATCTAGCATCACCCAGTTGAGGAGTTAAACCAGGTAATCTTGACCATGCCCAAATCTAAAATATTATCAGGAATAATATCAGCTATTATGACGACAATAATATTTCAAACATTTGAAAAGTGTTAATGTAAAGTTTACCTGTACGACCTGTAATGCACCACCGATCACTTTTTTGCCTCTCATCGAGGAAGTGCATAACTCACGGTACAAATATGCCAATACGGCACTCCCCCAACTATAACTACCAACTAAATGAATATTCTCTATCATATGTAAATATAATAACTTTACAGTATTGCCGGACGAATCAGGAAACAAAATTCCACCAAACATCAATAACACACAGCCCCTAGTATAACGGACTACATCTTCTTCCGTACTGTGCTCAGTAAGAGCATTATTCACCAAATGATTGTTTATGGCAGATAAAAATAACTTTGCACCTTTAAAGTGTGCAGTATCCGGTACAAATCCCAAAAGCATATGGCAATATGCTTGCCAGTCAGGTATACTCCTATCATAATCAATACCGGATACTACATTACCATCTACTGGCAATGCCCATATAACTGCAATGTCTTGCAGTGTGATGGTCGCCTCTCCGGATCTAAGATGGAAAGTATGTGTTTCACGGCGCCATCTCTCAGCTAAAGCCGTGATGAGGTGAAAGTCAAGTGTAATTCTACCAGACCTATAAACACCATAAAAACCAAAACTGTCCAACAAACTCGCAACACGAGTATCGAGGGGGCAAAGATCCCAAAAATACTTATCAGGGTTTCTGCCTCGAAGTGTAGAATCAATATCACCTGCCCAAACAGCTTCAGATCGATGACCTGACTGCAATGATAGCAGATGACTGTCAATCGGTCCTGGTCCTCTTTGTAAATCCATCCTGAAATATTACACAATAAATATCAATATAACAAAATATCAACATGGCAACCACCACCCGCCCCTACCGGTGACAACACGGCAACCGCCGCCGCCGCCGCCGCCGCCGCCGACGCCGCCGCCGCCGCCGCCGCCGTGTCGGAGTACAAAATTACGGCAAAAACTTAAAATTTGTAAATCATCCGACGGTTTGACAT
This sequence comes from Haberlea rhodopensis, assembly GCA_907163345.1. NCBI lineage: Eukaryota > Viridiplantae > Streptophyta > Magnoliopsida > Lamiales > Gesneriaceae > Haberlea > Haberlea rhodopensis. The sequence continues at coordinate 21,470,150 of CAJQUN010000004.1, read as the reverse complement.
TATCTCGAAACTATAACTAATTTTTCAATAAAAACTACCAAACAACAAAATTTAAAAACAACCAACAACATATTTCAAATTTTACAACTTTCAAAAATTTAAATTCAAACTTGTAATGTTACCTGAAATTCAAAAATGTTGAACAAGCAAGCTCCAGAAATGATAAATCACGATGATTTTGTAATTTTTGCACAAAAATAAGCAAAGATCTGAGATGAGAATGAGAAATTTCAGAGAAAAGCCGATGAGAAATGAGGAAGAAGAAGAGGGGGCGGATTTATTTTTATACTGAAGGCGCCATCCAAGATGGCGCCTTCATAAAATATTAATTTTTTATATGAAGGCGCCATCCAAGATGGCGCCTTCAATTATTTTTTTTTTCAGCTACAGAAGACGCCATCGCAGATGGCGCCTTCACCTGAAGGCGCCATCTGGGATGGCGTTTTGGGTCATTTTAAAAATGATTTTCAAATTCGGATTTTTTGTTAAATGTTTTATTTTTTTCGATTAATTTAATAAAAAAGCCTATTTCAGACCAATAATTTAGTACGTGATTTTAGTACATGTACCTCGACATGTACAACTATCAGTGGGCACACTGATCGCATAGCTCGTCAAAATTACAGAGAAAAGGGTAAGAATAAAGTGTAAGTTATCAAATACTGTACATCACATAAATTCAGACGACTGGCTACTCGACTCCAAGCTCAATTCTCAACAATAACGGTTGATCTGTTCTAGATTCAAGTTCCCGTTTTGTATTTGTAAGAGCGAGGGATTTCGGAAAGGTTGAAGGGATTCCTGGAGAAACCCTAATTTCATCTTCCCTGGAATGCTTGAAATTGTGAACTGAATTCTGTATTGGATTTGAACAGTTTTTAGTTTTTTACCCTGTTTCTCGTATGGATAGATCTAGATCTAAGAGATACTATTATGACCAGGACTATGAATCTGAAACCCTACACTCGAGGAGCAAACCACGCTATGGCAACAATTCACGCGGTGGTGGTGGAGGGGGGCACCATTACGCTCCGAGTTACCCTCGCCGTTACTCGGTTGGAGGAGGCGGAGGAGGCGGAGGGCGTAAAATGCAGGACCCTTCGTTGATGGTCACCACTAGCTACCGAATTCTTTGCCACGACGTTAAGGCGGGTGGTGTGATTGGAAAATCTGGGAGCATAATTAAGGCGATTAGGCAGCACACGGGGGCATGGATCAATGTGCACGAGCTGATTCCTGGGGACGAGGAAAGGATTATAGAGATTTCCGACACACGTAGGCGAGACCCAGATGGAAGGATGCCCAACTTCTCGCCTGCTCAGGAGGCATTGTTTTTGATACATGACCGGATATTGGAGACTGAGATGGGAGGATATGGTGCGTTTGGGGAGGATGTAAATGAAGAATATGGTAACAGGGGAGGCGGTAATGGCGGTAAAATGGTGACAAGGCTTGTGGTGTCGCGGATGCATGTGGGGTGTTTGTTGGGGAAAGGAGGGAAGATAATTGAGCAAATGAGGAATGAGACCAAGACTCATATTAGGGTTTTACCTAGAGATCACACTTTGCCACGATGCGTTGCCATGTCTGAAGAGATAGTTCAGGTTTCGACTGTATTTTCTCTTTGGACTCTGAGTATATCCGTCCACATGGCTGGTACATAAATTAAAGCAATAATATAATAATAATCACAATCAACCATCAACTCTGGTACAAAAGGGGGCCTCATGGATGTAGTTGCAAAATCCCAATTTCTTGACTCAAAAATTCCTGAAGTTATTTCACTCTTTGAGAATGAACTGTTTTCTGAACTTCGGGGACAAATATATTGGATGGTTTAGGTGTAATCCTAAAATGGTGGAATTCCTTAATTTATGAACTTGATCATGTTAAGCAGCATGTATGTATGCTAGTATCTGTTCAGCATCTACTTGAGAAACTTTATGGATTTTCACAGGGTTCGGGAGTTTTAACTTCAGGATTATGGTTTGAATGAAGCATTTAGTTTTTCAATTGTCTTGATGATGTGCTATTAGGGCTAGTCCATCCACAGTTCTTTGCTTCTGCGTCATTAGGTGACATTTTTTGGAAAGCTCAAGGTTGTGGCTTTCATGTTGTTCTTTTTCTAAACATGCACGATTCATTGTGATTGAAAGGAAATAGCTTGAGCACTAATAAACTATTCTAGGGCACTCTTCATTTTGATTCCTTACTCCTTCATGGACCACAGAGCTTGACGGACTATATCCCTTGAGTGGTTTCTAAAGTTTTCTGTTTTTTCTAATGAGTGTAACTTTGCATGTTCTCACGAATTTAATTCTTTTTAGCCATGCTCTTGGTAGATGGATATTTTCCATTCTTGCCTGGAAATAACTTTATGGCGCGTATAAATGTTTTTAATCTCTCCTGCAGATTGTTGGTGAAATGAATGCTGTGAAAAATGCTATAGCGATAATATCGTCACGTTTGAGAGAGAGTCAGCATCGGGATAGAAGCAATTTTAATAATCGGCTACATTCGCCAGAGCGTTTTGGTCTTGCTGATGATGATTTTAACTTGAATGGTGCTACAGCTAGGAGATCTTCTGCGGAAGGTACGAGTTTTGGGCCAAGATATTCTGCTGGTTCCAAGGGTAACAACTATTCCTCACATTCATCTGGATATGCCATTGAGTCTGGACCTGGTCCTGTACCTGAAAATGCTCCATCTTACTATGGAGATGAAATTGTGTTTCGAATACTTTGCCCTGTTGAAAAAGTTGAATGTGTTTTTGGAGAATCAGATGGGATTATGGACTTGCTTCAAAATGAAATTGGTGTCAGTGTTGATGTTACTGATCCAGTTACTGGTTTAGATGAGCATATAATTACTATATTATCTGACGAGGTATGCAACTGTTTTTTTCCTGGATATTTTTTGCTTTTGGAAAAGCGTAAGTTGTTTCTCTGGATGTGCTATAGGGTCCTGACGATGAGTTGTTTCCTGCGCAAGAAGCCTTGTTACATATCCAAACCCGCATAATTGATATTGCCCCAGAGAAAGAAAATATTATTACCACTCGATTACTTTTACAATCAGATGAAATTGTATGCTTAAAAGATGGCTCATTACTTGACAAGGGCAAAATGGGCGGTGCAAATGTGGAGATCCTACCGAGAGGAAAACTTCCCGCTGCTGCTGTATTGGGGAGCAATGAGATTATCCAAGTTGGTACTCATTCACTTGTAAATTTAAACACGTCAATATATTTTAAAAATATTCATGTCTCCTAACCGTCTTCATTGAGTACTTTAGATGGTTCAAGTGAAACAATTATAGAATCGAACGTGTGGTAACAGTGTAAGTCAATCATTTTAAATCGTACGGCAGCAACATCATGTTCGGGCCATTGTACCTATTTCCAAAGAGAATGTGCGGTATCATACAATTTAGTTCTTCAAGTTCTCCTTAATGAAAACTATTATGGTGTTAATTATAGTCTCATGTTTCCAGATTGATGTTTCTGCAATACAGATTAATGCATTAACTGGAAACTACATAGAATTTTAGGAGAAAACACATCTTTGGTGACACCACACTACCACATTTATGTATGCCCTCATGAAGTGTTAATAGGTATATCTTGTTATGTGTTTTGGGTCTTTGGTGATTGTTGTTCGTCTTCAAGTGCCTGCTGCTTGAAATTTTATTGACCAAACACCCACCTTTGGCTAGGAGACAAGAACGCCTTAAAAGGCTTATTTGACTAGATCGACACCAACTGGGTGTGTTTTTGTATAAACAGATAGTTGGGGAGATCAAAGCAGCTCGAGAGGCTCTAATTGAGGTAACATCAAGGGTTCGGAGTTACATATACAGGGAATTTCTTGAAAAGGATGCGCCAGCACCAAATGTTTCTATACTTAGTCATATGGAAGGTGCTGCTGAACCCGAGTCAGCATCTAGTGACAATACAACTCCATCTATTGAAACCCATTCCGGAAATAGTACCGTTGTTTCAAATCATCAGAGCACATCAACCTCGGCACCGGTGCAAAAAGTGAAGGTCAGTAAACAGATCTTGCATCTATTTGTGTCAATTTATGACAGCTATTTAAGAGTTGGTACTTAATTTACAGGACATTGGAACATTGAAGCCAAATGAAGCTGTCCGTCGTGAAGATACTCCCAGTGTCTTGAATAGGTAGTGCATCATCCCTGTAGTAGTATCTCTCGAGGTGGAGATTCCCCTCTCTACACGGCCATGTTCTCATCTTATTCACTTTTCATCCCAGAATTGCTGTACCACTCGTCACCAGAAGCACACTGGAAGTTGTATTACCACCACATACGGCAGCTAAACTCGTTACAAAATCCAAAAAACTCGCTTTAATAAGTGAGGTGAGAATGCTTGCCTAGTTTCTCGTGCCCTTTTCACATACAAGGATACACAACATTTTGACATATGGCTTTTATGCGAATAGTTATCTGGAGCGACTGTGAAATTGATTGAAAACGGAGCAGACTCAAGTGAGAAGGTCATACAAATATCAGGTACCCCAGATCAGGCCGAGAAAGCTCAAAGTTTGCTACAAGGATTTATTTTGAGCAGTAAGTCGGATTTTTATTTTCTACATATAAGTATTTGTACTCACCTACATTGCTCGAACAATTTATCTGACATTGCTGCTGCTACTTGTTCAGCCGAGGAGGATGGCCCTTAAATGCGATGGAAGATGTTTACGACGGTCTGAGTTTTCCTGTTTTTTTATTTGACAGCAGAATGTACAAAATGAAACTGTTGGGCATTTGAGCTTTCTGCGATTCGGTTTGGTTTGGATGTAATATAATATTGGTTGTTTTTAATCAAATCAACTTATATTGAGGTAAGCTCGTGCACCATATTGTTGGAGTAACCATCAATCGGATAATATATTATATGAACAGAGCTTTTCATTATGTGCAAATAAGATATGCCTCAGTGCGAGCGGCCAAGACCTTGGGCAAATGATTGTTATAAGCAAATTTCAGTAAGATCCAAATACATGAAAGCAGAAAGAACAATACACAAATGAACTTGCACAAAAGTCAAATTTACTATAAGGTTAGAAACATGTCTACAATTTTTTTCCAAGATAAACAAATAGATGAATAGACATACTAAAATTAAAATGTCGACACTCACATAAAAAACTCAAGTCGCTCTTCGAGATTTTCAAGGGCGGTACGAATAGAATACCAACTATTTGCCACATGAACAGCGGCATCATCATCTCCCTGGGATTCCTTCACGAGCATAAATCCAAATCATGTTTCTGGTGAGAGTCATCGGTGGACGTTTTCCTATGATTGAGACAAAATTCGTCGAATTTCGTGCAAATCACATATTTTTTCGAGCATGGTATCGATCTCGTCCACTTCCATCTTCTATTACATTTGAAAAAGGAAAGGGAAATTGATTTGAACACCGGAGGAAGGAAATAATGGAAGCGTAAGAAATGACGAGGAAGAGGAAAAACCACCACACTTCTTTGGGAAAAAAACTGATACACAGTCAAAAACTGGGCAATTGCCTTTGGGAAGTTTCTCTTGGTTACTGATTTTTCCATATTATTCGTTTCTCTTGTGTTTATAAGGGATAAAACTATCCCACCAACTGCTATTGTAAGTTAATGGATAACTGATCTTGCGATATTATCCTTTCATCTGATAAATATTAATAGCATAACTAGCGGCTATTTTGAAGTTTTGCATTGTCATACCAAAAACAATTTTTATGAATGACTCTTTATAATATAGTAGTAGATAGTAGTGATGATAATAATTAATACATAAATAAAAACATCAACAATGATGGAAAACATGCCATAAATGTTTGGACAATCAAAATTTTATTATTGTGGCTGAGATAAGCGATGTGACTAGAAATAAACACATCTATTGCGCTTAATTGTCTACGATTTGGTATGTTTTGATGGATAATTTGATACATATGTTACCTAATCGTAAATTTGTGCAATTGTAGGTGAAATCGAAGAAATCGAGCTAACAAGGGCGAATAAGGATCAAGAAATGCATTGTAGTTGACAAGGGATCAAAGTAGACCAAGAGAAATGCGTAGTTATATCAGCTGCCCGATCAATCGCACAGAAGAGCTCGATCGATCTAGCAAGGCAGAAAATTTCAGCAACAAAAAATGTGGATGCTCGATCGATCGAGAGAGGCATAAAAATTAAACAATGAAGAGTAGCAGTCGTCGATCGATCGAGAGAAGTGCTCGAGCGATCGAGCGAGCAGAATCCTCAAATTTTTGGAAACTTAATTTTTACCATCTTGGATAGATTTTTACCTATTAAATCCGATTCCCACCCTATTTGCACAATTTTGGGACCTTAAATCATACATCTTTCATTATTTTAGGGGAGAACATGATAGTTTTGAAGATAGAATAGATTTTCTCTCAAACTTTTGAAGAACGACTCGAAGACAAAGACGGAAGCGACGCTCCGAAATCGTGCTTCTCTTTAGTAATTCTTTCTTTTCCTATTAGTTTGATGTTTTCTATAATAGATTTGATTGTTTTTCGTTTGATTATGAATAGCTAAACCTTTTAATTCTTGGTTGAGGGATACTTGCCTTTGGGGTTAAAACGCTTGTGAGAATTTTGGTTTGATTGTTTGATTTTAATCCAATTTCAATTTGTTTTTCAGATTAGATTATTATGATTGTTGTGTTTGATTGATAGATTGATTACCTAGTAATCATATACACAATCTAATGCTAATTAAGAAGCAACTAAGATTGATAATTACCTGTTGTTGGTGTTATTAAATTCTTAAGAAAAACGATTGGATGATTAACTCTAACGGCTGTAGTTTTTATTGATTAGATTCATCAAACTTACTAATTTTGAAGCTATCATTGAATTAATCATAACGGCTGTAGTTTTGGTTAAGGATTTGACAAGAGTAGAATTTGAATGATGTTTTCTATTTGACTACGATTAAGGTAATGGAGGAATTAAATTTCCAGTTGATGAATAATTGAATGAAATCGATTAGTTAGTGATTTGATGATCAAGTGAATAAATTCCAAAGGTATAGTTGACCAAAAATCAAGGATTACTTTTTAATCTTGATAATCTAGTAATTTTGTTTGCCTTAGTTTAATTAATTATAATTGAGAATTGAAAAACCCCCTTATTTGTTTAATTTTGTTTTTCGTTAAATCAAGAGCATACACTTCCCCGTGAGATCGATCCCTACTTTCACTACTACATTAGTTTTATAAAAAGTGGAGTTAATTTGGGTGTACACGATAAACGCACACCAAATTTTGGGCCGTTGCCGGGGAAGGCGTTTACTTTTGTGTTAACTTTATTTTTATTTTATTTGCTACTTGGGTTTGTTAATGAGTACAGGTTAATTGTTTGATCACGAAGATAATTTCACTACGATCCTGAAATCGAGAGGACACTACATCGGAGAAGAAGAGAAGCAAGGATACTGGAGGAAGAAGAAGAGAGGAACACGATGGTTGCAAATCAAAGTTTACGATAATTGGCCAATCCAGATTTGAACCGACAAACTCTTTGCATTACTTTTCCTGCCTTTGCAACAAATGTCAATTTTGAACTGAAATCTGGACTAATACATTTGTTGCCTTCTTTTCATGGACTTGCCGGAGAAGATCCTCATAAGCACTTGATGGAGTTCCATGTTGTTTACACCACCATGAAACCGACTGGTATTACTGAGGAGCAAATAAAGCTGAGAGCTTTCCCATTCTCTTTAAAGGACGCTGCAAAAGACTGGCTATTTTATCTACCATCAGGATCGATCAGGACATGGAATGAACTGAAGAGGACGTTTCTTGATAAATACTTCCCAGCATCGAGGGAGGCTAATATATGAAAAGAGATCTACTCTCTAATATATGAAAAGAGATCTACTCTCAATACACTGGAGAGACACTGCATGAATACTGGGAACGCTTCAAGAAGTTGTGTGCAAGCTGCCTGCAACATCAGATAAGTGAACATCTACTCATTCATTACTTTTATGAGGGTTTGTTAACCAGTGACAGGAATTTGATGGATGCTGCGAGCGGTGGAGCTTTCGTGGATAAGACACCGGAGGATGCGAGAAGCTTGATAGCCAACATGGCAGCCAACTCACAACAGTTTGGCAACTTTAGAGCTGAGCCAGCTCAAAGGAAACAAGGAGAGGTAATGTATCTAACCTAGAACAACAACTTAATAGCCTTACCTCTCTTGTTCGTCAAATGGCAGGAGGAAACTGATAGACAGTGAAGCCGTGTGGGATATGTTTGGAAATGAGTCATACCACGGATTCATGCCCATCACTTCAAGAGACTTCTGCTGAGCAACTGAATGCAGCAGGGGGATTTTCGGGGCAACCTCAATGGAAATATGACCCTTACACCAACACATACAACTCAGGATGGAGAGACCATCCTAACTTGAGCTATGGACCACAGTCGATGAATCACGTTCCACCTCAAGTGCCACAGCATCCACAACATCCACCACCATACAGGCCACCTTTTCAGAGGACACAACAGTCTAATTTCCCTTCTACCAATGACAGGCTAGAGAATATTATTCAAGATCTTGCTCATAATGTTACAGAATTTCAACAGGAAACAAGATCCAGTATTCAAACCTTGAACCCTCACCACACTCAATCGTGTTGAAGCCCATGGATCGACCACCTTACCATCCCAAACAGTGGTGAATCCAAGGAAAAATGCAAGTGCAGTCACACTTAGGAGTGGTAAAGAATTGGATCGGAGAAGGAGGAGAAAGATCAACCCAAGGGTGGTGAAGAAAAGGAATCCGAAGTTGGAGACAAGACCAACGTGGAACATGAGGTACCAAAAGGTAAGTCTCCCTCCTTTCCTGCATATAAAGTGCCACCCCCGTTCCCCCAAGCATTCAAGACAATAGGAAAGTAGCTGGACTTAAAGGTTTATATGACGCTTTTCGACGGTGCGAGGTAAACATTCCTTTGCTTGATGCGATTCAACAAGTACCTCATTATGCAAAATTTTTAAAAGATTTATGCACTGCGAAAAGAAATCATAGGTTGAAGGGACCCAAAAGATCGAATTGGGTGAAAATGTGTCAGCTGTAATCCAAAGAAAGATCCGTACCAAGTAGTGAATGAGGTTCATTGGCTACTTTAGCGTTTTAAAATAAATTTGCAAAAAGTCGAGTTTCCGCTGCGGAAGACTTGATGTCAATCGACAAATAAACAATATGAAGAAATAAATAAATGCGTAATAAAAATAAAGCAATAAAGAACACGCGAATTTGTTATAGAAGTTCGGCGATGAATCGCCTACGTCTCCTCTTCCCGGCCAGAAAATGTTTAACCGAGATTCCACTAGAACAATTTGATATTGGCCTTAAGGGCTCCAAGTTAGCCACAACACACTCTTCCCGAGTAAAGAACTCTTCACGAGTAACACACTATTCATGAGTCTTCTTGGCCTTAAGGGCTCCAAGGATAGCCACACAAAAACTCTTCCCGAGTTACCCACACTCTTCACGAGTCTTCTTGGCCTTAAGGGCTCCAAGGATAGCCACACACTTGCACCAACTTTACTTGTTGATGACTTATACAATTTCCAACTTGCTTCGGTGTTGGAGGACCTTACAATAAATCAAATGAAACCTTCACGGTGTAACAACACGAAGAACACAAGAACTCTCACACAAAAAATGAATCACAAACTCCAATACAACATAAATGTATGAAGTTTGCAATGCTAGATAGAATTTGATTGAACACAACTTTCTTGTAGTTTATAGACTTGTTTCTTGTCATCAAAATGCTCCAAAACATCCATATTTATAGTGTAGAAGGCCACAAGGCTCCTACTAGACGTTGCTACACTTAAGGCTTGAATCACTCCAAGATCGCCTCGGACATCGCCTCGGGCGATCACCATCGCCGCGCTCCAACGGTCACCAAAATACACAGATCGCCTCAGGCGATGTACTGATCGCCTCAGGCGATTGTTCCCAAAAAATAATGCCATAGCCTCGGTTGATAACAAACTTTCATCGCCTCAAACGAAGTCTTCATCGCCTCAAACGTTCCATGCATCGCCTCAGGGGATCTCGCCATGCGCGCGATCCTCGGTGTCGCTTCAATCGATGTGCGTGGCGATGACTCCCTTGGCTGCCATTGCCTGGGGCGATGATCACCGTTGCCTGGGGCGATCTGCCCGATGCCTTGCACATTTGATTTTCTTCAACCAATCAACTTTTCAACCATCCTAATCTTGTTTCTTGAACTTGTGGTAACCACCAAAGTTATAGCTTATCCTCTTAGCTACGCATGGACACCAAAATCATCGAACATCGAATATTGTTACCATCTCATCCTGTACACTAAGTAGATACATTAGTATAACAAACACAAGTTTTGTTGATCATCAAAACTCATAAATAATTTGGAGATAAATTAAGCATTAAACTCAACAATGCGTTTAAGGCTCAACAATCTTCCCATTTTTTATGATCACAAAACTTGATAAACTTGAATATGTAATATGCATGAAATATGAGTAAACAAGACTCCCCCTTAAAAATTGCATAGCACATACAAGTTTTACCAATTAAAGCATAAAAAGCTCTCCCCCTCAAACCATGCACAACTCTTCCCCTAAAATCATGCATCAATAAAGCTACAAGTTTATCACAAAATTCTCCCCTTTTTGTGATAATCAAAAAGCACAAAGTTCAAATAAACATAACATAAATTATATGTTGACACATAGCCATATTCTAACAATTTTCACATGTTCCTCAATCGACAAATAAACAATAAGATTTTTACCATAATGAGTTAAGCATAAATCATGCATTTAAACAAATATGCAACAAAGTTCATTATCATAATAAGATATCATTTATTTCAATCATTTAATCCAATACTCAATTTGCAAAATTCAAGCATATAAACATATAAGAGTGATTATACAAGAGTTCTAATATATGGAGAACATATAGTCACAAAGATATGCACATGCTAAGAGGAATGCAATTTACTATCAATAAATATTGAGCTTCATTATTTATTGGTCACAATTAATTTGTGCCAATGAAATTTTGTACTTGCTCTATTAGATGCGCAATAAAATAAATTTACCTTGGATGACAAGAGTAAGTTCTTATCATCGGTCTTATACCTCGTGCTTCCTCTATTGTGGCGCATAAGATGATTTCCTCCATTGAGGTGCTAGTGCCTTCATCCTCCATCTCTTTGTTGTTCCTACAAAACAAGTTGACAATGGGAGGTTCTTTGCTACCCATTTTATTCTTGGGTCCTTGCGGGTTAGCTTTCATCAATGCCTTTGGAGTCCATTTTCACCTTTTATTTGGTTGGTATTGGTTTTTAACAAATCTACATTTGTTCTTTATATGACCAACCTTACAACAATAAGTACAAGTAGGGGGAATATGCTTAGCTTTAGCCAACAAGCTTGTGAAAGTTTTAGATTTGCTTGAAAAGCCTAGTCCGGCTTTATCGAAGCTACAACGTTGCAAGCCACGGGGACTAATAAGCAAGTACCAAATAAGATGCTTTTAACTATATTTAACCTACGAAATTGAATTAATAATTAAACTAATAATTAATTAAATTAACACTAATCCAACCAAGTCAATAAAAGTAAACGAGAAAAATCCACTAGAGAAGATTATCGAGACTTTGGCTCACCAATGCAATACCCTACAATTCTCGATTGAATATCCAAATATTTCTAAGGTGATGAGTTTTCCTAATGCATTCGTTATACTTTGGTCCAGTTATAACAAGTCTAATATTAATGTTGTAGTAAACCACTCCCCTGTCCTCATTGAACAATTAATATCGAATAAAGATCTATGAAAACTACTAGCCTTCGATTTTGTACATCTATTGCTATCACACGTGTGCTAGATTTTACTTGGCCCGTCTCAACCTAAAACCCACGGTATAATTTATTATATCATATTGCAATATCATATGGTCAAGTCAATCAAAATAAAGTAATCATTCAAGGGTGATCAATCCATCAAAAGCATGAAGATCAATAAATTATACGCAAAGAATTAAGGAATTCAATCAAATAAATCATCAAATCATAAGTTCATGACAAAGGATTCGCCTAGCCTCAATAAATAAATTAGTTCAACATAGTAAATAAAAACAAATCAAAACTAATATTGAAAGACAAGAATAAACTCCCAATGTCGACTTCGTTCGTAGATCCTTGCTCCCTCTCTCGCTTCCTTCTCGATCGTCTCTTCAATCGCCTTGTTGAAGATGTTCCAAAATCCTAGGATGGTTGATGGATGGAGGTGGATGATGTTGATATGGAGGATGAGTGGATGGAGACTATTTACTAGGATGTAAAATCTGATAAAAAATCATATTTTCGTCCAAGACCTAATATATATAGTGGTGAAGGAGTTTGGTAAAGTTTGGACTCAAAATAACCAAGGAGGAAACAAAATCTCGAAATTTTCGGGTTTGGTGATCGATCTTCGTAAGTTGCCGATCGATCGCAGATCTCAAAATCTCCAATCTTGCGATTTGGTCCCTACTTTTCCATATTTAGCTCGGTTTGGTCCTTTTTCATGCAAGTCAATCATGTAGCTCAGACATCTCACTTACAGACAACAAGAGTCACTCAGGAAGTTCAACACGTTGTGTTTTCTCCTAGATCAAGCAACATGTCTCTGAATCAGAACGTGCGTGTGTGATATTATCACTTTCAAGTTCCATGCAATTTTCAAAGATCAAATCATGCTAGGTAATGAAAAGTAAGATTTTCTTTGAGCACCCCATTGTCCTATTTTCAAACAACTTCTCCACTAATTAGTCATTCTCTAGACTTGGATCAATAGGTCTTTTTAAGCTTGTAATGTTAGGCCTAGGTGTTGGCTTCAAAGAAAAGATAGGATATCACAAAGAAAAGAGTATAAGCATGTAATGTTCATATTTTTAGCACAAAATTGAGCTTCTCTTCTTTTTCTTTTATAGCCTTGGCCAATTTGGGTCTTAATTAGATACTTTTTTTTTCAAGACTTTATCTATCTTTTTCTTTTCTCATTCATCAATTTTTTCAATAATAAGCTCATCAAAATATAGCAATTTATGTGCATCTAATGAGAGCTCAAATAGGTAGGTATAATGAGTTGCCAAAATATGTTGAATGGGGCTAATAGTATGTTAAACATACTCCATTCTTTTTCAATTAGGCTCAAATTGGGATACTAGAGATTGATATATACATGGTAAGCTTGAAAGGCTCAAACGGTCCAAAGATCGCCTAGATCATCTCCTAATCAAGTTCATGACTATAAATTTCGCCTTGAAGTGCCATCATCAAATAGTTTCTAAGGTACTCTAAGATGTTCAAAACAATTCATCAAGTTCACAAAGATTTTCACTACCACAAATGCAATTCACAAGATCGTGACTCAAATGTGCTCAATGTATTCCTCATCTTTGACATGCTAACTCAAAACAAGATATTCACAAACAAGTTTTACAATCGTCAAAACTCAAGTTGACATGCATAGTGAGATTAATATTATCATGGAATAGAGACCACTACTACGATTCATTCTTTTCTCTCTAATTGAACTCATAAAAAAAACATTTAGCTCTCAAAATAATCGGACGATTCATCAAACTCATGAAGACAACTGGAGCATTCGTCACACCAAATGGCATCACTAGGAACTCATAATGTTCATAGCGAGTTCTAAATGATGTCTTCTGTACATCCTCACACGGATTTGATGATAACCATCTCAAATCAATCTTTGAATAGATCATCGAGCCTTGTAACTGATCAAATAAATCATCAATATGGGGAAGAGGATATTTATTCTTAATCGTTACCTTATTCAATTGTCTATAATCAATTCACAGTCGCATTGAGCCGCCCTTCTTCTTAACAAACAATACCTGAGCACCCCAAGGCGATACACTAGGACGTATGTACCCCTTGTCCAATAGGTCTAGTAATTGAGTTTTCAACTCTCTTAATTCAGATGGTGCCATTCGATATGGTGCTCGTGAAATTGCAGAAGTACCAACTACCAATTCAATGCCAAATTCCATTTCTCGACTTGGTGGAAATCCAGGAATCTCATCTCGAAATACATCTGCATAATCTGCAACTACTGGTATATCCTCTACTCTTTGTTATACTTTCTTATCTGTTACATCAACAGCATAAATCACATATTCCGTATGTCCACGTTCTATCAAGTGGGACATTCAAAGAGCAGATATCAATGGAATCTTTGCACGTGATCCTTGTCCATAGAAGATCCATTGCTTTCCAGTACCAGACTGAAATCTCACTGTCTTCTGACAACAATCTACATTAGTTTTATATCCGATCAACACATCAATATCAAGAATACAAACAAAATCCATCATATCTAGCACAATCAAATCGGTCTGTATTCCATACTCAGTATCAAACTGAATCACACAGTCAGACACACTCTGACAAGTCATCATAGTAGTTCCCATGGGTGTCGAGACATACAGAGGCATCAATAGTGGAGACGAGCATATATGATACCGGTCAATAAAAGCTTGTGCAATAAATGAATGTGATGCACCTGTATCAATCAAAAGTAAAGCGGGATAAGTAAATAAACTACACTTGCCCATGCTTACATCATCAGGAGTTGCCTCTGCTTGCTCCTTGTTCAGTGCATACACCTGAGCCTGAGGTGGTCTTGCTATCTGTCCTCCAGTCCGTGGAACACCATGTGGTCTCTGCTGCACTGTACTTTCTGACATATTCCCTCTCATCTGTTGTACTCCAGCTTGAGGACAATCTCGTATCATGTGTCCTGCCCTCTCACATAAAAAACATACAGGAGTATCAAGTTGTTGGCAATCTCGTTTAAAATGTGGTCCTCCACAGTTAAAACATTGTAAACCTCGATCACTGCTACTACTACTGTCTTGGGACTGTCCCTTGGCACCCGTTCACTGCCTTTCCGCATCATAAATCATTTCCCACTAAATCTAGAGGAAGAAGCACCTCCTCATGATGCTTTAAACGGTTCCCCTCTGGGTCCGATGCTATCTGATTTAGGTGTTTGGGATTGTCCTACATCCTTATACACTCCAACTGCAATTCAGCCATCTTGGCTCTAGTCAATGCTTCCTTAAATGAAGTAGGGTTATTAGAAATCACCCTATCGAATAACTCAGGCCTTAAGCCTTTCACAAACTATCTAATCTTTGCCTTTGTATTTGCAGCAATATGTGTTGCATACCGTAACAATGAAGAATACTGCAAAGCATAATCAGACATTGTCTGGTTCCCTGTTTCAGATTAGTAAACTCATCTTCTTTCCTCTGCCTCACAGCCACAGAGAAATAGTGATCAAGAAAACGAGTTCTGAAGACATCCCAATCCACAGTCTGTCCTTGAGCTCTCAGCTCAATCAATGTGTCTTTCCACCACATCATTACTTTCTTCGCCAATTGGAACTCAGCCAAACATAACTAAGCTGACTTGGCACATGGTGCTGATACAAAGATCTGTTCCACACGTTCCAATCATTCCTCCACTTGTTCCACTGATTCAGTACCCTCAAAACGAGGTGGCTGATAACTCAGAAACTGGGTCAAGGTTAATTCCTCAGGTAACAGTACATGTTCTACCGGACCTTGCCCAAGTCGTGGTGGTGGCACTGGCGCCAACCCAACACTAGCATTACCACTCATAGCATCCCCAACATCATCGTGAGGTACTCTATCTGCCATTACTGTACATCAAGTGTTAACAATAACATTCAGAAATATAAAGCATGTCAGTATAACATCATATCAATACTCTGAACATGCTTTCAAGTTATTAGGCAACTCCCTAATACACTTCCTCTACCCTTGTTCACCCCGTTCTCGAACCACTGCTCTGATACCACTAATGTGAGGCCCTCGTTACTTAATCCGTTATGTATCAGTTCATTATGCATATGTGAGTAGGAATTAAGTAAAGCATACATTGATTACGAGTATTATTATGTAGGTTGTTACAAGGTGCATACACTGATTACGAGTATTATTATTTAGGTTGTTACAAGGTGACAAAATCCTGTCATAATATACATCATATGGACAGCAAAACAACATAGACCATTACATACTCCTAAGCAGTGGTTCAGCTCACAGCGGAATAAGACTCACAATCCCGTCCTCTCAAGTCTATGAGTCCCTACAGAAACAATCACACAACATGAGTATAGATAAACAACCATCTCAGTGCTATATCAATGAGAAACATAAACAATAAAGCACTATAAACATCAATTGTGATTGTTTTGTATCATGCATCAGTAAATGCAAATATGTCATGATATGTCTCACTTATCATCCTGTTATAACGAGACCGATATGATATGCCTATCTCAGCTCAATATGTCAGTGGAATCTCCTCACATCTTCATATTAGTAGCACATATCATAGCACCGTCCTCATACATTATAACAGCCAGAGCATATACTCGACCGGAGTATACTGCTCATGCCAAAGCATATGCAGCATACCTATCATGGCAACAATCCCAGCCAAAGCATATGCTCAACAATGGCATATCTATCGTGGCAATGATCTCAGCCAAAGCATATGCGACATACCTATCGTGGCATCCATCTCACCAATATGACTCTCATAAATGTACATGCATATGATACCACTAATCATATGATACAATTCCACATCATCATCACAATAATATCATATACTCGTATGTTAACACGTACCTGTCGTGCGACACAAAGATATAACTCAAGTCAATGTCTAACCGCCTCGTTGTCCCGTCCCCTGTGATGATGCTACAACAATATCAATAATATATCATGTTATAATAGGCGTTAAGAATCAAAGTCCACAAAATATTACATTTTTCAAAACTTTAACCCCTGGCGATCGATCGCCACTTTTCACCGATCGATCGCCAAAAAGTTCTGGCCATCACGATCGATCGCCACTTCTTCTCGATCGATCGCCCAAATGTTCTGTTCACTTGCGATCGATCGCCATATTTTCACCGATCGATCACCAAGTGATTTCACCGCCTTATTTTTTACTTCGCCGATGTTCAAAAATTTCAGAACCTGACGATTTTGAGCTTATCCTCAAGGTGTATCTCATACAACTCGAAAATCCACATCAAAACATGATATTTGTATGATATACCTTCATTTAAACATTTTTCCATATCATTATAACTCAATCTTTCTTTCTATCATGCATAAATGGAAAAAGTATTAAATGATAATCCTCAACCCCAACTCATCTTTCACAAACATCACCAACATAAAAACAAATACACAAAGCACATAATCCTTACCATACAAAGCCAACTTCTAGGTTGCAACAAGTTTCCTTGATTCCAAGTTCAAATCCAAGAAAAAGAAATAAGAGCAAGCAAGGGGTTTTGAGAGCAAGTGCAAATTTCTCTCAAATTCATGTCAAATGTAAATTCCAACTATGTGATGCATGTTGTCTCTTGTTCACTATAACACAACAATGTTAAGTCCCTACCACATGTCTAAATGAGCTTTCATGCATATCCTTAGTCCTGCTCGATTCAACCTGAACCTGAGTCCACATCATATCGTAATTATTCATAATTACGCCATAACCATATCAAATATGTAGACGTCATATCAAGGCTTTACACACTACTTCTGCATACATCATTCATACTCCATAAATATAATGTGGGATTTTATAAACATTTCGC
The DNA here is from genome assembly GCA_907163345.1 of Haberlea rhodopensis. NCBI lineage: Eukaryota > Viridiplantae > Streptophyta > Magnoliopsida > Lamiales > Gesneriaceae > Haberlea > Haberlea rhodopensis. Next base: position 21,452,365 of record CAJQUN010000004.1, on the reverse strand, counting down.
CAAAGTCTTCCCGTACTTTAGACATATCGTGAAATATCAATTTATAAATAAATCCACATGACAACAACAAAAATCTCACTCAACGATTCCTCATCAATTTAACCCCAAACGTTCACCAAACTAAATTCATATAGCACATGCTATATACTCAATTCATAATGTCACATACCTCCCCAAAGTAAAAGCGCATGAACATCAAAACATAACCATCATTATCATTAATACTCATCCAACACTTCTGAAAGCTGTATGATCTCACAAAACTCGAGCTTACTTCTTGAAATAGTGTTGTACCTACTTTACTTGTTTCAATGGAAACAGTCACCCACATAGGGTGAGCATATTGAACACGCAATAATATATACAATCAATAATCATAAATCAAATTAATGTATAAAATCGTAATGCATGAGAACATTGTTATTGGAAATCTATAAAGAGTACTTCATGTATCATCTGAACCAATATAGGCTTATCTGATTTGTTCCTGTTTCTATAATTCCAAAACCAACAATAATAAAATCCACAATAATAGTATGATATTATTGCATTATTCCTAAATTGACTAACGATAAATTAATTCTACGTCAACCCGTGACGTTCCATATCATTTCGTGACATTCCAATAGTTCGACGTCAACCCGTGACGTTCCATGTCAACTCGTGACATTTCAATAATCCGATGTCAACCCTTGATGTTTAATGTCAACCCATGACATTTCAATAATCCGACATCAACCCGTGACATTCCATGTCAACTCGTGACATTCCAATAATCCAACATCAACCCGTGACTGTTCCATGTCAACCTGTGACATTTCAATAATCTAACGTCAACCCGTGGTGTTCAATGTCAACCCGTGACATTCCAATAGTTCGACATCAACCCGTGACGTTCAATGTCAACCCGCGGAATTTTAATAATTTGAAGTCAACCCCTGACGTTCAATGTCAACACACGACGTTCCAAAAATTTCACAATTCACAAATATTAACATCGTTCAATTAATAAATATAAATTGAATATACATCTATTGCTCGTATGTAAAACACGTACCTTAAGGTCGAAACATGATTTAGATATCCTCGACAACCGAAGGCTCGTACAATATCTATATTGAATATTAATTCATTATTAATATCTTAGCAATAACCCTCAATAATATCATCATTAATCTAATAGATTCGGCATGTATCCTATCAAAATCAATCACATTTACCGTACTCCATATACTACTCAAAACATCCCATGACATTCGAACAAGTAGTATATTCATTTCTAAGGTTCTTCCTTTAGCACCTTAATCATTGTGTAAATCTTCTTAGAATAACATAGATATCATAAAAGACATCCATAAAACACCACATTTCAAAATCCCAACGCTTAAAAAAAATTTCAAAAATTTAAGACCCGCGATCGATCGCTTGCCATCTCGCTCATCCTCAAACTTCACACTTGGCTCATCTTCATATGGGAATTCCTCGGATAATTCCGCCAATGTATGCTCAATTACTGTAGGAGGCTCGCATTCCCTTAAATCTTCCACATTATTCGGATCCCTCCCCCAAACTTGGTTGGTTGAGTGATCATTGTCATGTAACCCAACTCGATTTGCCGCCTCTTGATTTGTAGCTCTCGTCTATTTCTCTTGGCAGGTCGTTGAAATTGTTTCAATAAGGACCGCTATTTGCTACTCCAGGTGACGCATAGAGTTTGTTTCGCTCTCCAAACAGTTTTCAGTTGATGCCATGAATCTTATTAAGGTATCCTCTAACTGAGTCGTATGTCTGCAAAACTATCTCTCATCTCTTCGTGATGTTCAAATGGTTGGGGTGTATCATGAAGGTAGTGAGGCTCTAGCGGGTATTGGTGGCTCCAACCTTGCAGTGAAGAATCCCAATACCAATGGTGGTCGAAGTCCGCCATATCATTGAACAGGTGCAACACACTGTCCTCACCTCTATTAAACAGGGGAATCCCAGTCGCCAAAGCTCCACTGAATACCCATCCTTGTATCTTTGCATCCAATCCATTGTAAAAAAATTACAGAAGAGTAAAGTTCGAAAAAGTTATGATACCATAAAGTGGTTGCCAAATTGTTGAATCTCTCTCACGATGCATAGAAAGGCTCTGAAGGTTGTTGGGTAAATATTGTGAAGACTTGTTGATGGAACATTACAAGTATCTCGCAAGAAAACAAAACAATAAAATATAAATATAATTAATTTTTTTTCAATAATAATAAAAAAAAAATTATTAAATTACAGTGATCTCGTATGATATTACTAAAGTTAGTCCCGGACAACGGCGCCAAAAACTTGATCTTTGTTTACTTAAACAGAAAATTTTAGTGTAGCGATTTGTACCGCAGGTGCACGGTTTCAAGTTTTAGTATAGTAGATAAAAGTCGAGATGTCGTACCCACAAGGACTAGAAAATAAGTACCAAACTCAAGTAGTTTAACTATATTTAGCCTACGATAATTAATGATGAATATTATACTAATTTGACTAAAGACTCAATATGTAACCCAACAAGTAGTAACGAGTATAGAAATCAGTAAAGACAATTATCAAGATGTTGGTTCACCCATGTAATCTCCCATAATTCGCCTATTAGTTAAGATTCCATACGTTCTAAGGTTACGAGTTTTCCTAATGCACTTGTTATATTATGGTCAAGATATAACAAATCTAATATTAAGATGCAACAATGCAATGTTCATGCACTTATTTATCACTCAATATTGTATGACAATTTATGAAAACTACTAGCCTTCGAGTTTGGTAAATATATTGCTATCACACGTGTGTTCGATTTTACTTAGTCAGTCTCAATCTAAACCCACGGCCTAATTTATTATGTCGGATTGTAATATTGTATGGTCAAGTCAATTATAATATATAAAATTCATTCAAAGGTGATCAATCCTTTGAAAACATGAAAAACAATAAATTATGCTCATAGAATTGTAAGAATCAATCAAAACTTAAATTGAATCATGGTTCAAAACATGGGATCCCCTAAGTCTTGACAACAAAACTTAGGCAACAATGTCATCACATAGTAATGCATAAAAACGTTTTACAACAATCTAAACATTAAAATCTCTGAATAATTAAGAACAAAATTTAGAAATACAAAAATAATGCTAGGCGTTGACTCTTTGCACTACTGCTCGTCACGTCTCTCACGGATTCGGCTTCCTCTTCAATGGTTTACGATGGTTTGAATGAAGGTAGGAGATGGAGTATGGTAAAGGATGATATTGTAGGGTGAATAATAAGCCAAAGGTCCCTAATTTCGTCCAACTTGCTCCTTTAAATAATGGGGGAAGGGTTTTTATGTTTTTGGACACAAAATCTTCAAATAGGAAACAAATCTCGAAATTTCAGCATCTGGCGATCGATCCCAAAGACCAGCGATCGAGCAACAACTTTTTCTGCCACCGGCAATCGATCTCCATATCCTGGACGATCGATCGTGTCAGTAGAAACAGTGGGAATGTTTTACTTTTTTTTTTTACAAAACTCAAATTCTTGTCCTTCTTCGCCATATTCGCTCGGTTTGCTACTTTACATCATTAATTAGCTCAAATCCTCCACTTTTATTCACTTGGACCTAGATTCCTGAAATCAATGAAAATATACCAAAAAGCATAAAATCATCCAGGAATCCATACAAAAACGCCTATAATTTCATAGCAAAATAAGTGTAAAAATCACACTTATCAAATGCCAAGGATCATGACACATCCCGTTGCCAAAGGTAAGAAAGGAAAGAGGTAAAGAGTTTGATTCTAATGATAATATTGATATTAGTTCACTCACATCTCCCCAAAGAGCAAAGCAACTGCAATTGGATCATCAATTTTCAAAATTCCTTGATGTTTTTAAGAAATTGCACATTAATTTTCCTTTTGCAGAGGTTTTGGCTCAAATGCCTTCTTATGCTAAGTTCCTTAAAGATATATTATCTAATAAGAGAAAACTTGTTGACTTTGAAACTGGTAAATTTTCTGATGAGTGCTCCGCTATATTGCAAAATAAATTGTCTCATAAGCTTAATGATCTTGGTAATTTCTCAACCCCTTGCACTATAGGTATTACCACAGCATTGTGCGATCTTGGTGCAAGCATTAATCTTATGCCTTATTCATGCTTTTTTTAGTAATTGGGGGTTGGAGAAGTCAAAGCCACTACTATTTCCCTCCAACTTGCCGATAGGTCTATAAAATATCATAGGGTGTTATAGAGGATGTGTTGGTTAAGTTGACAAGTTTATCTTTCCGGTTAATTTTGGTGTGCTAGACATGGAGTAGGATAGTGAGATCTCTCATTTTTAGGTCGTCCTTTCTTGGTAACCGCAAGATCTCTTATAGGATGTGCAGAAAGGTGAATAAGTTTTAAGGATGAACAACGAGCATGTAACTTTTAATGTTTTTCGCACCATGAAATATCTTGTTGATCCTTCTGATTGTTATAGAATAGATGCTATTAATGAGATTTTTGAGTGTAGCATGAAGGATCATCTTCAGCAATATCCTTTGGAAATTTACTTGGTGAACTCGAATGCTTTGGAGTAAAATCATGAAGAGGTTAAGAAATGTAAGCATCAAAGCCCTTGTCAAAATTGGTGAACTCGAAGATTGCGGAGCTTGGACATATTTCAAAATCACTGAAACCATCCATAGAAAAACCCACAATCCTCGAACACAAAAATATCCCTTCTCATTTGAAATATTTATTTTTAAGAGATAATGGTAAACTACTAGTGATTGTTTCCTATTCCTTGACAGGTGACGAGGAGAAGAAGCTTGTCAGAGTGCTAAGGGATCACATACATGCCGTTGGATGGAGCATAACCAACATCAAGGGATCTCCCCCTCAATGTGACAAGATTTTAATGGAGAAGGAGCATTCTCCCACTACCCAGACTTCCTATTTTTTATAGTAAATGGGTGAGCTATATTCAAGTAGTACCTAAGTAAGGTGGAATCACTATTGTTGAAAATGAGAATAATGAATAATACCTACTATGACTATGGCTGGTTGGCGTATGCGTATAGATTACAACAAATTGAATGATGACACACGTAAGGATCACTTCCCTCTTCCCTTTATTGATCAAATGTTAGAACGATTAGTAGGGCACGCTTTTTATTATTTTCTAGATGGTTACTCCGGCTATATGCAAATACCTATAGACCCTGAGGAGCAAGACAAAACCACTTTTCACTTGCTTTATGGGACTTAGCATATAAGCGGATGCATTTGGCTTATGTAATGCTCATGCCACTTTTCAACGTTGTATGATGGAAATCATTCATGATAAGGTTGAAAGTTAATTGATTTTTATGGAAGACTTTTCTGTTTTTGGTTATTCCTTTTATTCTTGCTTAACTAATTTGTCAAAGTACTTCAAAGATGTGAAGAAACCAATCTTGTGCTTAACTAGGAAAAATAGCATTTCATGGTAAGAGAAGGAGTTGTCATTGGTCACAAATTTTTGAAAGGGAGATTGTAGCAAATAGAGCTGAGCTAACGTGGAATCCCCCCCCCCCCCCCCCACTAATGTCAAGGAGAATCATAGTTTTATCGGGAATGCAGGTTTTTATAGGCATCTTTATCAAAGATCAAGAATTATGTAAGGATCGGATGGAAGTGTTTAAAGGGAGGGTGAATAACATTCACAAAATTTTGTTATTTTTCAAGTATAAGGTTGATTTAACAGATGAGATCGATTTCTCAATCAATCTGAACTTTGCAGACTACTTTTGAGTTAAGTGCGGAATCAACCTGCTAGGTTTAGGAATATCGATCTGATGGCTAGAGACAAAAGTAAGTTGCGTAAAATAAGAATACATGATATGTGTCTGGAAGTTCGAAGGCAAATCCTTCCACATCTCCCCTTCTTCCCCTTAAAGAATGATTCACTAGAATACTTTGACTAATACAACAGATGCACAACCTCGATTTAGCTAGATTTATCCACTTACTAGACTGAAACTCTTATGACTCAATCTGTTCAGACATAATTCGTCTGACAATTACAATTTTACTTCACTTTGTTATCTTGCACATACACAAATGATAGAGTGAATAAAATTAGCATGGTTGATCCTTAATGATCAAATACAACAATATCACGTGCTGTAAATTTTGAGCGGAGCTTGAAAGAGATCTATGCTTGCTTCAATAGAATGTTTTATTGAATGATTGTAGATGTGTTACTTCGATCATTGAATTTACATCCTTATATAGACGTCTTGGCCATTGTTAACATTTTCGGATTTGTGCATCTTCAGATTTGGTCAACTTCAAATTCCGCAAATGTGCAACTCTTTAAGCTGCAGTCTTCAGTCTTTATTACTATGCGGATACTTTCCTTTCTAGATCTTTTACTGTAGTACTAATATGATAAAAGCTTTTCTGTCTTGAACCATTTTAAGAAACGACTTTGTCATCAGATCGGCTAAAGACTGCAAGTTTTTTTCAACAATTGATGCGGCATTAAATGCTTAAATAGTCGTTGATACTCACTCCTTTAGAAGTTTTAATCTAAATAGCTTAGGAACGCTCAAGATAGACTTTTATCCGTCTGGACGAATATCAGTTCGAATTTGTTTTGCGAGCTAGTCTACTTCTCGTCCTCTAACTGAGCCAATCTGTTTTGTCATATTTGAAATCTAGAACTAACATATTAGCAAGCCTTTAACAAATCTACTAATGAATGATACTCCTTTTGTTTTTTCTGAGGATTATTTGCAGACCTTTTAGGTACTGAAGTAAAAGTTAATCACTGCCCCTATCATCGTTGCACCGGATTGGAATTTACCATTTGAGCTTATGTGTGACGCAAGTGATAGTCTGCAAAGACCATTCAACCTTGAAATACTTATTAAGCAAGAAGGATGCCACACCAAGGTTGATCAGATGGATCCTTCTACTACAAGAGTTTGACATGGAGATTGTGGATCGCAAGGGAACTGAGAACCAAGTGGCATACCTTCTCTCTAGACTGGGGAAGCTCGTTGAAGGTGATCATATTATTGGAGATGAATTCCGTGACGATAATTAATTGACATCTCTAATCTACTTTGGTACGCAGATTTTGTTAATTATTTGTCATGTAAGTTCATCCCTCCCCATTTTACATATCAGCAGAAAGGAAGTTCTTTTATTTGAAATATTATCTTTGGGAAGATCCTTTATTGTTTAGAATATGTGCAGATGGCATAATTTGTAGGTGCATTCCAGCGGAAGAGGTAAGCTCTATACTTTCTCATTGTTATGATGGCCCAACTGGAGGACACTTTGGAGTAAGTAAAACTGCTACCAAGGTTCTTCAATCGGGTTTCTTTTTGCCTACATTGTACAAGGATGCACGCACCTTTGTCATGAATTGTAATGAATTCCAACATTTTGGTAACATTGCTAGGAGACATGAGATGCCATTGAATAATATTCTGGTTTGTGAGTTGTTCGATGTATAGGGGATTGACTCCATGGGGCTGGACCCTGATTCATTTGGTAATAAATACATCTTGGTGGCAGTGAATTATTGTCAAATGGGTGGAAGCTATTGCATGTAGGACTAATGACTCTAGGGTGGTGACACAATTTTTAAAGAAAAATATTTTTGCAAGATTTGGAACACCTAGAGCCATTATTAGCGATGGGGGATCGCATTTCTGTAATCACCAATTGAGCTCTCTCTTGACCAGGTTGGGTCACTCATAAGGTGACAACACCTTACCATCCCAAACTAGTGGTAAGGTAGGAAATAGGGAACTTAAGAAAATTCTTGAGAAGACCGTTGGATCATAAGGAAGGAAAGTGCTAATAAATTGCATGATGCACTTGGGGCATATAGGTCTGCATTCAAAACCCTATTGGCATGTCCCATTTTTCCGTGGTTTATGGCAAAGGATGTCACATTCCTGTTGAGTTAGAACATAGGGGATTACGGGCTACTAGATTCTTAAAATTTGATGTCCAAGCTACATGTGATCAAAGAATTTACAGTTGAATGTGCTGGAGGAACTTTGAATTGATGCATATGAGAATGCAAAATTTACAAGGAGAAGACGAAGAAGTGACATGTGCAAAGATTTTGAATAGGGAGTGTTGAGCCTTAAACGCGTTGTTGAGTTTAATGCTTCATTTATCTCCGAATTATTTATGAGTTTTGATAATCAACAAAACTTGTGTTTGTTACACTAATATGTATACTTAGTGTACATGTTTACATGGTAGAAAGTGAATTGGTTGAAGGAAATCAATTGTGCAAGGATGGGCACGATCGCCCCAGGTGATGGTGATCATCGCCCCAGGCGATGGCAGCCAAGAGGAACTTTGCCCCGCACATCGACTGAAGCGACGCCAAGGACCACGCGCATGGCGAGATCGCCTGAGGCGATGCATGGATAGTTTGAGGCGATGGAGGGATCGTTTGAGGCGATGAAGATTTCTGAGCAACCGAAGCTACGGCATTGATTTTTGGTATCGATCGCCTGAGGCGATCGGGACATCGCCTGAGGCGATCAGTGGAGATTTTGACCGTTGGTGCGCGGCGATGGAGATCGCCTGAGGCGATTGACGAGTGATTCAAGCCTTATGTGTAGCAACGGCTAGTAGGAGCCTTGAGGGCCTTCTACACTATAAATATGGATGTTTTGAAGCATTTTGAAGACAAGAAACAAGACTATAAACTACAAGAAAGTTGTGTTCAATCAAATTCTATCTAGCATTGCAAACTACATACATTTGTGTTGTATTGGAGTTTGTGATTCATTTCTTGTGTGAGAGTTCTTATGCTCTTCGTGTTGTTACACCGTGAAGGTGTCATTTGATTTATTGTAAGGTCCTCCAACACCGACGCAAGTTGGAAATTGTATAAGTCATCAACAAGTGAAGTTGGTGCAAGTGTGTGGCTATCCTTGGAGCCCTTAAGGCCAAGAAGACTCGTGAAAGATGTGGGTAACTCGGGAAGAGATTTTGTGTGGCTATCCTTGGAGCTCTTAAGGCCAGGAAGACTCGTGAAGAGTGTGTTACTCGTGAAGAGTTGTTTACTCGGGAAGAGTGTGTTGTGGTTAACTTGGAGCCCTTAAGGCCAAGATCAAAATTGTTCTAGTGGAACCTCGGTTAAAGGTTTTCTAACCGGGAAGAGGAGACGTAGGCGATTCATCGCGGAACTTCTATAAAAAATTCTCGTGGTCTTTATTGCTTTATTTTATTACGTGTTTATTTATTTCTTCATATTGTTTATTTGTCAATTGACATCAAATCTTCCGCAGCGCAAATTCGACTTATTTGCAAATTCATTTTAAAACGCTAAAGTACCCAAACAAGAGGTAACATGTTATAATTGTCAACATAAAGGTCATTATGCTAATGAATGTCCTAGGAAGAAGAATGAGGATAAAGGGAAGAAGAAAGCCCTAATGGCAACATGGAGTGATAGTGACTCCGATGAAGAAGAAGCAACAAACCTTTGTCTCATGGCCAAAGATGATGCAAATGACGAAGAAGAGGAAAGCGACGATGATGTACCATCTTTTGATGATTTATTTGAAACATATAATGAGCTTATTGATGTTCTTGGCAAAACCAAGATGAGTAACAAATTGCTCAAGCTTGAGTTAGCCAAGAGAGATGAAGAAAATAATTCATTGAAAAATGAATTAATTTCTTTGAAGAAATCATTTTGCAAGTTTAGTGAAAGTAGTTTAAAATTGGAAGAATTGCTTGGCTTGCAACGATATAACGTCGATAAAGCCGGACTAGGCTTTCTAGCAAATGAAAAACTTTTTCAAACTTCTTGTCCAAAGCTAAGCATATTTCCCCTACTTGCACTTATTGTTGCAAGGTTGGTCATACAAAGAACAAATGTAGGTTTGTTAAAAACCAATACCAACCAAACAAGAGGTGGAAATGGATTCCAAAGGCTTTGATGAAAGCTAACCCGCAAGGACCCAAAAATCAAATGGTTACCAAAGATCCTCCAATTGTTAATTTGTTTTGTAGGAACAACAAAGAAATGGAGGAAGAAGGCACTAGCACCTCAAGGGAGGAAATCATATTATGCACCACAATAGAGGAAGCGCGAGGTATAGGACCAATGACAAGAATGTACTCATGTTATCAAAGGTAAATTTATTTTGTGCATTTAAAGAGCATTGACAAATTTCATTGGTGTTTTTGACTCGAGCTTCCATGGTGTTTTTGACACCCAAACTCAAAACCAACACCACATACACCTTGAACACCTCAAAAACTCCATTAAAACTCAATAAAAACTCCAATAACAAACTTTAAGATTTTTACCCAAAAATCCACAAATCCAAATCTAACATAATACTCAACCAAAATCAACAATAGTACTACCAAATCGAAGACAAGGACGAGTGGAAGATTAATACCTGATTATCTTCGAGAAAATCGGCTCCCGAGCCAAGCTACCAACGATTTCTCCTCCAAGGGAGAAAAGAGGGGAAATGGGGGAAGGTTTAGGCGTAGAGAGAGAGGGAAGGAATCCGTGCCAAATGACGGAATACCGAGTCTACTTGGTATATATAATACCAAAACTCCAAAATACCAATCCTTCCACAAATACATCATGACTCATTAAAAATCATCTATTTTCAATAATTACCTCACAATCTCTATTTTCATTACCAGCCCCAGTACAAAGTACTCCGGACCCCAAATCCCACCAAAAACAAAATTCCAAGGTTATCACCACGATGAGAATACAATCTCGTCCCTTGGATCCAACGACTCCAAATACCGGATTTAAAATCCTCGGGAGTCCCAATACCGCAATTAATTCATAATTGCCATAATTAAAATCCATTAAGGATCATTACCACTCCGGGATTAACACCATTAATTACCGGGCATCACAATTATCCCTCACTAAAAAAATTTCATCCTCAAAATTTGCACGGCGTACTCCACGTATTGCCGAGATTACAAAATCCAAACGGATTCACATCGTCGAATCATGAACATATCATGAACGACACACCAACCGCGAGGATATCGACCTCACACCAAAACCTGGAATGGGGTAAACCTCCCAAACCATAACAACCGCAACAGAACGTCAGCATACTCCAATGCTAAACAACCAAAAGCAGTCGGTCAACCCTAACTGCTAACCAAACGAATCATTTGTGATTCCAAAATGGATATCGCCCCAATGATATCTCCATGACATAGCCAACGATGTTAAAGATACATCGTTACCAAAGAAACCACCAGTACACTTCAGTGTACTTATACCATAACTGGTTTTCGCTCTCCAATACCATCTACATCAAAGGAGTGGTTGCACCACCTGGCAACACAGATAGGGCCAATCACGGCCACCGATCAACACAAAACACATCTCCAAAGATGTCTACATCCGTATGTTCCAAGAATCATATCTTGGTCCAAATATACCATCGAGACTCCACAAGGTCTCAAGTTCCCGAAAGGACATGCAAGAAAATCAATTGCATTCCCGCCACACATGTCAACCACGACACCTAAACACATCCGAATCCTGGCCATCCCTCGTTTACCCAAGGATTCAATAATCCTAACACAGGAAGGCTATCGAATTATCCAGTAAGAATTATCATGATCCCAAAAACTACAATTCCTCCTCGGAGGAAGTCAACCAAACCTCACGATCATTCCTCAGAATACATCGTGCCAGCGAGATTACCAATCTCAAGGTGCCACAATCTCTCACCGGAGATTCATTCATCCAAGCATATAAACCTGATGCTCGACGAGTACTAAGAAAATGCTGGCATTCGTATACTCACACCTGGTACACATGCTTAAGCGCCAAAAGTACCTGCATACACAATGCAATTGACTCGGGTATCACCGATCATACCCAAAAGTCCCAATCTCAACTGTCAATCTTCTCTTATTCGCACTCAATGGAGATTGATGATTGACAAACCAAAACCAAAGGGTGTGATTCCAACATCAACACCACACAAACCAAATCAATGAATCTTCCAAAGATTCCCAATAGGTATATGAATGCTGCCTTCCTCACAAGGAAAGCGTCATGAACCCATGACCCTCCAACCTCGAACCACCGTTCGAAAACCTGGATATATTTATACCAAAGTATCTCGAAACCAACAAATACCCAACTGGTTCTGAATACTGCCTCAATGCCACTATCACCAAATCGAAATCCGTATACACTACGTATACATAGTATTCCACAAAACTTGAGCATCTCCCCAATGACGCCTCCTCGAACGTCTCGCTGGAACAATAAAGCCATCACCTAGTCCAACACTAGTAGTGCTTACCATGGTTGATTCACAATCAACCCTCAACCAATATTAGCTGTCTCCATGACAGTACAATCCAAATCTCTCCAATAGATAAAATCAATATAGTAGTGTAGGGCCTCACTACCCTAACAGTGTTATAGTGACATAAGAAGGACTAATCATGCATTAAATAACATCTTAAGGTTCCGGTTGTTACATGAGCTAACATGATTACATGCCAAAATACAAAACTTCAAAAATTATTCATTACATTCCCAAAAGAATGTTAACATTTAGATTTACACTACTCCTAGAGTAGATACTAATCATGACTTGAATCCTATACATTCCTGTGTTCTTCGTAGCTCACTGCCTCAACCCGACCCTTAGTCCTTTAGTCCAAAAGTGTACCTACAGGGACAACACATCATGAGGATATACAATCTTACTTAACATCATAAAAACATCACAGTAAATGCATGAAATCTTGGTTAAGTAAATATGCTGGTTATTCATTAACTTCTTTTTGTTGTCCCTGATTCATATTCATGTATATGGGCATCTTGCCCTGTGGCATCTTACCACATCATAAACATCGTATGGCCTCTTACCATATGGGCATCTTACCCCGTGGCATCTTACCACATAATAACATCGTATGGCCTCTTACCATATGGGCATCTTACCCCGTGGCATCTTACCACATAATAACATCGTATGGCCTCTTACCATATGGGCATCTTACCCCGTGGCATCTTACCACATAATAACATCGTATGAATATATAAACATCTTATAAACATCATCATTTCATCATGAATACACATGCAATAAAAGCATAGTCGTAGTGTAAATAGATGTGTTTTACCGTCCGATGCCCGTACGTCTCTTACGTACCTTTTTAAAAGGAGGAGGAGTCAACAGACTTTATCTCCTTGACTGTGCTGGTACCTGGGATGGTTCTACATAACCACACAACACAATATTAGGCACCTCATAATAATCCAAAAATCAAAACTCAAATAAAAATCACATTTTTAAAAATCAGGCACTACCGATCGATCGGCCCTAATCACCGATCGATCGGTGAACACTTCGAATTAAATAAAAAAGCTACGGCTTTTGCCGATCGATTGGTGTTCTTTACCGATCGATCGGTCGCTCTGTTTCAGCCCAGATTGTCCAGAATTGCCGAGCACCTCATTTCATGCACTTATAACCACCTCATAACACATAAAACGTGCTCGAACAAAAGTGCTAGGGGCTCTAACATACTTCCATGCAAGTGCTCATATTAAAGTTTCATCAAAACTAAGCTAAGCATACATCACAAAGAGCCCACCAACTCAACACTCAACCAAGAATTCCCCAGAACAGGGCATAAAAACTCAGCCCAGAATTTTCGAACATGCATCTTTATAGCAACGAAACTACCACATAACCCGTAGTTCATGCTCAAACAAATATGCTGGTAATTTCACCAAACTACCATGTATGTATTCACGTCAAAGGTTTACTCAAAACCTAAGCTAGCATGCTTCAAATCTTCATAATAAAACTCCTACTCAACATAAAAACAGGGCACTTCCCCTGCCCAGATTTTCGAGGAACACTTTTCACAACTCGAAATCTAACACATAAAGCATGTAAGTTGCTTAACAAAACATGCTAGGGGCTTCATAAACATTACTTACAAGTATTCATAACAAGGTTTCATCAAACCTAACACTATCATGCCAAAACTGCTATGAAGAACATACATGCATAAAAACGAAAAAGCTGGTGAACCTAGCGTGATTCCTCACCACTTTTGCTCTTCGATTTTCGTCAAGAAAAGATAAGTAAAATCCTATCTCTTTCTTCCTAATAGCAGCTCAAATTACAGACGAAAGGAAGGAAAGAAGAAGGAGGTTTTTGGAAGAGTTAAAAGTGAAAATATCTGAGTGCAAACTAGCCTACTTGGCCAACAGCTTTCCAGAAAACAGGGGAGGGGGCGTGGGTTGCTGCAAGTGGGGGTAGGGTGGTTGCATGTAGGGTGGTCTTGTGGTGTTTAATTGTGTCCCGGTATTTAGTACGATGTATTAAAATATCCTCACTCGATATTTTATAACTTCATTTAATTAATACATCCTTTAAAACACCCAACATGCCCCCTAAATCATATCATCACATCATAAATATAACCCCCAATTTAAAAGTACCACAACTCCCTTAAACACATTGTAAATCATCATCGTAGCATATAATCATAACATAAAACATTTCGGGGGTATTACATTACTCCCCTACTTATAAGATTTCGTCTTCGAAATCCACATGCATCATCATATCGAAACTAAACATAAAAACATACCAGAGAATAGTTCCGGATAGTGCTGCACCATATGTCGTTCCGTCTCCCACGTAGCCTCCTCGACACCCCGACGATCCCACTGAACTTTGACCATCGGTATAACTTTGCTTCGTAGTCTGCGATCCTCTCGATCCAGAATTCTGATTGGTCGTTCTACGTAGGACACATCTGAGTCTAACTGAACTTCAGTAGGCTGTAAGACATGAGACGGGTCTGGCTCATACTTCCGTAACATAGAAACGTGAAAAACATCGTGTATGCCAGATAAAGACGGCGGTAGAGCCAAACGATATGCCAAAGTACCGATATGCTGCAATACTTCATATAGCCCGACATACCTCGGAGATAACTTTCCCCGCATACCAAAACAAACCACACCCCTGAAGGGCGAGATCTTTAAGAAGACCCTGTCTCCTAACTGGAATTCCAGCGGTCGTCGCCGCTTATTGGCATAGGCTGCTTGCCTATCCTGGGCCACTTTCATCTTTTGGCGTATCATCTTAATCTTTTCTTCCATGTCCTTGATCATATCCGATCCTCCGACCGCTTTGCTAGTCAAGTCCTCCCAATACAGCGGTGACCTACATCGTCGTCCATACAGAGCTTCAAAAGGAGCCATTTGAATGCTAGCCTGATAACTGTTATTATAGGAGAACTCCACCAGCGGCACTGAATCCTGCCACGGAGTATCAAACTCCAAAATACATGCCCTCAACATGTCCTCGAGCGTCTGAATGGTACTGCTCTGTTTGGCCGTCTGTCTGAGGGTGATAGGCCGTACTCAGTCTCACCTCTGTGCCCAAAGCTGTCTGGAGACCCTCCCAGAAATGTGAAGTGAACCTCGGGTCTCTGTCAGACACTATCGAGACTGGAATACCATGCAACATTACCACATCCCGTATATACATTTGGGCAATCTTCAAGTATGTAAAAGACATGCTGTAAGGGATGAAGTGAGCCACCTTCGTCAGCCTATCCACGATCACCCAGATCGCATCAAATCCTGAGGCCGTCCTTGGCAAGTGGGTCACGAAGTCCATAGATATATGCTTCCACTTCCATTCAGGTACCTCTAAGCTCTTCAGCTCGCCACCAGGCCTCTGCCTCTCTGCCTTTACCTACTGGCAGATCAAACATCTTTTAACAAAAGCGATCACCTCACGCTTCATGCGTCTCCACCAGAATTGACCGCATAGGTCTTTGTACATCTTCTTTCCCCCTGGGTGGATACTGAACCGACTACTGTGAGCTCGCTCCAATATTCCTCTACTCAACTCTGGTGTAACTGGGACTACCCATCGGTTGCCCAGTCTAAAAGAATCATCCTCAGCCACTCTGAACTTGGATGGTTGACCCTGAAGTACCAACGACGTCCATCTCTGAACCTCATCATCCGACCTCTGGGCCTTCCTGATTGCCTCAAATATATCTGGCTCCGCCAATAAGGTCGACACTCGCACAGGCGACGTGTCTATATCGAAATCATAGCCCAGATGGCAATAAGAAGTTATCAAAGTCGACAAACACATAACATCCTCTGCAGTACTCTTCACCTTCCGACTTAAGGCGTCTGCTATTAAGTTCGCTTCACCGGGATGGTACTCAATCTCACAGTCATAGTATTTGAGTAAATCCATCCACCTTCTTTGCCTCATATTCAACTCTGCCTGAGTGAATAAGAACTTCAGGCTCTTATGGTCCGTATATATAGTGAAAGACGTGCCATACAAGTAATGCCTCCAAATCTTCAAG
Organism: Haberlea rhodopensis; assembly: GCA_907163345.1. Taxonomy (NCBI): domain Eukaryota; kingdom Viridiplantae; phylum Streptophyta; class Magnoliopsida; order Lamiales; family Gesneriaceae; genus Haberlea; species Haberlea rhodopensis. Next base: position 21,435,967 of record CAJQUN010000004.1, on the reverse strand, counting down.
GAAAATATGATGGCCGCCAGTTCCAAATCATGCACTGGATACCTAGCCTCGTGTGGCTTCAGCTGCCTCGATGCATAAGCCACCACATGCTTATCTTGCATCAACACACAGCCCAAACCCTGCAGTGACGCATCCGTATACAAGGCAAATCTCTTATTCTCATACGGAATCACCAACACAGGCGCTGTAGTCAAGCGACGCTTCAGTTCTTGGAAACTTTCCTCACAAGCCTCAGACCAAAAGAAGGGGACTCCTTTCTGAGTCAGCTGTGTCAGGGGTTTGGCGATCTTTGAAAAACCCTCGATGAAACGTCGGTAATATCCTGGCCAAACCGAGAAAACTCCGTATCTCAGGTACAGAAGTGGGTGCAGTCCAATCCATCACAGCTTCAATCTTCCTGGGATCCACAGATATCCCAAGGCTAGATATGACATGTCCTAAGAATACCACACTGTCCAACCAGAACTCGCACTTGCTAAGCTTTGCATATAACTGATGATCCCTAAGGATCTGGAGTACTGTCCTCAAGTGCTTTACATGTTCTTCTTCAGTCCTAGAGTAAATGAGTATATCGTCAATGAAGACTATGACGATCTGATCCAAAAATGGCTGGAACACCCTGTTCATCAGACTCATAAAAACAACTGGGGCATTTGTCACCCCAAAAGGCATGACTAAGAATTCATAGTGCCCATATCTAGTCCTGAAAGCTGTCTTCTGAATATCATCTTCTCTTACTCGAATCTGATGGTACCCCGACCTCAGATCGATCTTACTGTAGAGTCTCGTACCCTGCAGTTGATCAAACAAATCATCAATCCTTGGGAGCGGATACTTGTTCTTTACTGTGGCTTTGTTCAGTTGCCTGTAGTCAATACATAGACGCATCGATCCATCTTTCTTCTTAACAAATAAGACAGGTGCACCCCAGGGCGATACGCTAGGGCGTATGTAGCCCTTGTCAAGGAGCTCTTGCAACTGAATCTTTAACTCTCTTAGCTCCGCTGGTGCCATCCTATACGGGGCACGAGAAATGGCAGACGTCCCCGGTAGTAACTCAATCCCAAACTCGACCGCTCTCGTCGGTGGGAATTCGGGAATCTCCTCCGGAAAAATATCAAGAAACTCCGCCACTACGGGCACATCCTCAACCTTTAATTCTTTCCTCTTTTCCGCAATATCCACAGCATAGATAAGATATCCTGTATGGCCTCGTTCCAATAACTGTGCCATCTTGACAGCAGATATCAACGGAATCTTTGGACGAGAACCATCCCCATAGAATGTCCACTGGACTCCCAAATCAGATCTGAACCGGACAGTCCTCTGCCTGCAGTCCACAACTGCCTGATACTTATTTAGCACATCGATGCCCACAATGCAATCGAAGTCTGACATTCCCAGCACAATCAAATCCGACCTTAACTCGTTATCCTCAAAATAAATGAGGCCATCGAAAACAATCTGATCTGTAGTCAAACTTCTTCCAGCGGGGGTCGAGACCATAAGAGGCATGGGCGACGGAGAAGTGCATATGTGGTGCCTTTCCACAAAACTCGTCGACACAAAAGAGTGTGACGCACCTGTGTCTATCAATATAAAAGCAGGGTGCGTAAATAAAAGGCACATACCCGCTATAACCTCCTCCGGAGCCGCTGTAGCCTGCTCCCTCGTCAAAGCATACACCTGCCCCTGAGGTGGCCCCGTGGGCTGACCTCCATACTGCCTCGGTGTATAAGGTGGTCTGTGCTGTGCCGCTCTGTCCGCAGGCCTCCCCGCAGAGTTCTGCTGTCTTCCCCTGTTGGGACACTGCCGAGCAAAGTGGCCTCTGTCGCCACAGACATAGCATCCTACGCAGTCTTTTGCCAAATGTGGTTGCCCACAAAGAGTGCACTGAACTCTTCCAGATCTGTTTCCCTGAGGCTGTCCTCTTCCCGTAGGGGCGTCATTCCTACGATTCCCCTTCCAACGATTCTCGGTCCTCTTGCCACTAAATCTCGATGCTGAAGTGTTCCCCCTAGGCTTAAACTGATCACCCCTGGGCTTCAAATTGTCAAAAGTAGATTTCTGAGGGGGTACTGGAGGTGGCACGGCATCAGAGTATGCTCCAACTCCTAGTTCGGCTAGCTCAGCCCTTGCAAGTGCATCATCAAAACAGGCAGGACCATAGGTAATTACCCTGTATACAGTTCCGGCCTCAATCCTTTCATAAATTCCTCATCTTGGCCTGGGTGTTCGCAGCAATGTGGGGCACATAACGGAGTAAAGAACAGTAATGTAGAGCATAGTCTGATACAGGCATGGTACCTTGTCTTAAGTTGGTAAACTCATACTCTTTAGCCTGTCTCGCAGCAGCTGAGAAATAGCGGGTCAGAAACCTAGTCCTGAACAGTTTCCAATTGATCTCCTGACCCTGAGCCTCTTGCTCTATCACTGTGGTCTTCCACCACATCAGTGCCTTCTTAGCCAGCTGAAATTCTGCTAATCTGATCCATGCCATCTTTGCACAAGGCGCTGCCACAAATATCTGCTCTATCCTCTCTAGCCACTCCTCGGCCACTTCCCCGGTTTCCGTTCCTTCGAACATTGGAGGTCGGTATGTCAAAAACTGAGACAAGCTCAACTCCCCGGGTAATAATTGCTGTTCAGAGGGCTCTTCCCCCAAGGCTGGCGGTGGCAGTGGATTCGTACGTCCAGCACTTGCATTTACACTAATAGCGTCACCCACTTCTACATTTCCTGCCATGCTGCAACACAAGGGTTAACAACAATACCAAAAGTAGTTCATAAAGTACATCGTTAGATAATTAAACATGTTAGTATAACATCTTCTACTTCATATGCAACATACATATAAAACATGTTTAAAAGTAAGCACCTAGCCAACTTATTGTTAAGGCTACCCTTCACTCATTCCCGGGTTATCTAACCACTGCTCTGATACCACTAATGTAGGGCCTTACTGTAAGTAATCCAATGAGCATACAACGCAGCGGAATAAAATTTTTATGGATTACTAAACACCGGATCTATACATAGGAGTTCATATCGGATAAAGGAATACAAAAGTCTCACCCTTGTAGCGTGTTTGAGCCGATTCCACGGAGCAGCACCATGTCCAACGTCTCCTTCGAGTCACTAGCAAAACTTGTCAAGTTTTGCCTCCACGGTATCCACACGATCAAATCGAACAAAAGGGGATAGTTTAAGAACAAGTTGCTAGACAAGTTCTTTAAACCGAAACCAAAAACCACACTTGATTCACAATCAAATGATGGCACAAAGTCACCAAGAACCACACGGCTATGAAGAGGCCGAGAGCTCAAGATGGTGCGGCGGCCGAGAGCCTCCTTGGTCTAGGTTTTATGATATGATGTGTTAATCTAATTAAACACCTTGTTAACAAATTATATATGATTAATTAAAGGCTTTCATAAAGCCTCATGGGCTTAAGCCCATGATTTTAATTAATCCTTATAATTATTAATTAAGACTCTTCTTAATTATTTAATTCATCCAATGAATTTAATTCCCTTTATCGATTTAATCTTTTGTGCGACCCGATAGGATCTTGTAATGTTGGCAGTGACATAAAATCTCATTTTACGTTACAAGCAAGGAGCGGTGTCTAGCAACACATCGAGGCTACCCAAATTACAAGAATGTCAATGACTCGACATAACCTTTAGAACTTGTGATAATATTATCCATGTAACTTAATCCCTTTGTCCTTTGTGTTTAGATTGAATACGAGTCATGGAATAGTCATACTCGTATATCCAATCTTTATTTCTTGATCCCCAAGTAGAACTAGAATAAACGAATAAGCTCGATATCTCATATCGACTCATTCGAGCATGGCCATGCTTTTTAGTTCTCACTTGATCAAGGGCCAAACACATCTCCTGTTATATAGGAGGGACAAATCCTATCTCGATCAGTCAACATCCCTCTACATAATTCGTAGTGTATCCAATAGTCGCCTTTATAGTTTACCCTGTTACGGGTAACGTTTGACAATATCAAGATACATAACTCCTTATGTTGGGATCTCTGATGATCACAAGTCGTAAGGATTACATACATTATTATCACTATGAGAATTGCATATGACGATCATATAACTATCCATGTGGCATTCTCATGGTGGGTCTGTCCAGTACATCGTTCTCTAACATGTACCCATGTGTTGATTTGATATCTCATATCAATGAACAATTCATCAATCAACACATACTAGTCTCTACGTATTATCATTATCCCTATTCATGATAATACTTGACTAGGGACATCTTTAAGAATAATACAATATTATTCTGAGGACATTAACATATATATTAATTCACATTGCACAGTTAAAAGAATAATATATAATAATGAATCGCCATTCATAAAATCATAAACATTGTATGTCAAAACAATCATCCAATGATTTGTCTTAGGGCATATCCCAACAAATCTCCCACTTGCACTAAGACCACTCAGACATATACCTAATGCCTAGAGATCTAGTATGACGATCATGATTCTGCTGTGACAGTGGCTTCGTCAATGGGTCAGATACATTATCATCTGTTGGTACTTTGCATATTTAACATCTCCCCTTTCAACGATTTCTTGAATGAAATGAAAGCGCCGAAGTATGTGCTTGGATCTTTGGTGAGATCTAGGTTCCTTAGCTAATGCGATCGCTCCATTGTTGTCACAATAGAGTTCTATCGGATCTTTAATGCTAGGCACCAATCCAAGTTCAGAAATGAACTTCCTCATCCAAACAGCTTCCTTTGCTGCATCCGAGGCAGCAATATACTCAGCTTCCGTTGTAGAATCGGCTACTGTTTCTTGCTTTGAACTCTTCCAGCTCACAACACCTCCATTTAGGCAATACACATATCCAGATTGCGATCGAAAATCATCTTTGTCAGTTTGGAAGCTTGCATCAGTGTAACCCATTACATTGAGCTCTTCCTCACCTCCATAAATCAAGAATGTATCCTTAGTTCTTCTCAAGTACTTCAGGATATTCTTGACAGCAATCCAGTGACCTTCACCTGGATCAACTTGATATCTGCTCGTCATGCTCAAAGCATACGATACATCGGGACGAGTACATATCATGGCATACATGATAGATCCAATAGCTGACGCATATGGGATCTTACTCATGCGTTGTCTCTCATCTGGTGTTGAAGGACATTGTTCCTTCGAGAGATATATACCATGTGTCATAGGCACGAATCCTTTCTTTGATTCTTGCATGCTAAACCTTTTAAGCACTTTGTCTATGTATGTACTTTGACTTAGGCCAAGAAGCCTTCTCGATCTATCTCTATAGATCTTGATTCCTAATACATAGGTGGCTTCTCCCAAGTCTTTCATCGAAAAGCAGTTCCCTAGCCAAATGTTTACAGATTGTAAGGCAGGGATATCATTCCAATGAGGAGTATGTCATCAACATACAACAATAGGAAAATGATTACGCTCATACTGACCTTCTTGTAGACACAAGGTTCATCTTCGTTTTTGACAAAACCAAACTCTTTGATTGCAATCATCAAAACGAAGATTCCAACTCCGAGAAGCTTGCTTCAATCCATAAATGGATCGTTGTAGCTTGCATATCTTTCCAGCATCCTTTGGATCGACAAAACCCTCGGGCTGTGTCATGTACACATTCCTCGAGTAGATTTCCATTAAGGAAAGCTGTTTTGACATCCATCTGCCAGATTTCATAATCATGAATGTAGCTATTGCAAGTAAGATCCTTATGGATTTAACCATGGCCACTGGTGAAAAGGTTTCATCATAGTCAATACCATGAATTTGTTTGAATCCTTTTGCAACCAGCCGACCTTTATAGGTTTGTACATTACTATCCATATCGATCTTTTTATTGAAAATCCATTTGCACCCTATGGGTCGTACCCCTTCAGGTGGATCAACCAAAGTCCAAACTTGGTTTGCATACATGGATTCCATCTCAGATTTCATGGCCTCTTGCCATTTCTCAGAATCAGTGCCCATTATAGCTTGTTGATAAGATGACGGCTCATCCTCATCAATAAGTAGTAAGTCACCTTGTTGAGTCACAAGAAATCCATATCTCTGTGGCTCCCGGTGTTCTCTTACCGACCTACGCTGGGCTTGTGTCTCTTGAGCAGGTACTGTAAGGCCCTCGTACCGTATTATAGGAAATCAGGTTTAGCTTCTCAATAATTATGTGATTTATCTTATGTTAATCATATGGTTGAGAATAACCATGAGGAATATTATCTTTGATAATAACTTGATATCATACTTAACATTTTGTAAATGTGATGTCCCGATATTTGATAATGAGAATTAAGTACAATTTGTATTAATTTGTTAGAAATTAAGTAATGAGAATATAATATAATTAATGAGAGTGGAAATTGATATTGTATTGTCAAGTGACAGTCGGGTCAGAACATGATGAATGAAAAATATAGTTTTGGAATATTCGGATTAACACATAAATTTTATTAAAATGATTTAATAAATATAAAATTTGCATTAAATCGAAAGATTTAATTTTTGTGATTCAAATAAGGACACGAAGTCATGTGTTGACTGTACATGTGATGCACATGCACCAGTACACCGGTGACATCCCGATGCTCATAATTGGTCGGGAATTAATATATATCGGTGTAGGACGTAAAACACATAGCAAAATGTGTAAAACACACACAGATCGTGGACACGCACTCAAAGGTGCGAAAACACGCACAACCTCGCGATTCACCGACCACCTTGTACTTATCCGCTCCGTTCGCCGCCGTCCGACCACCTCTAGACGATACCGATATACCACCGTGTTTGCAACTCTCAGAAGAATCTTTCCATACCAAATAATCGAGTTTTGGTGTTGGAAAAGTGGTTCGATTTTGATCTGGAACGATGAAACTCGTGCAGACTAGGGTTTGAGCGATTTTGATTCGATTTCTTCGATTCAACAGCGAATTGGACGAATCCAATGCACCGAATATCTTCCTTGCACCTGGACGAAACTTTCTAAACCGGTCACCGCCCCTATCGCCGCCGGAGCTCGCCGGAATCGGCTGATAAGCGTGCGTGATACTGTACGCGAAAGGGGTAAAATTTGCAATCTGAGTTTTACGACTTTGCTTCGATAATTACCAGTTAATTTGGACTATAATTATTGAAAAATAATTTGAATTGGTGAAAAATAATTTACCAAATTAATTTCTGATGTAATCGCATCAATTTAATTACCCTAAATTGGTTAAGCTGTGACTAAAATTGATAACCAATTTTTAATGATTGGTTTATTGAATTGTGAATTTATATTGATATACAGTGACTACTTCAACCCTACAAGCTCAAGTACTCTTGTAGATCGAGAAAGAAAGGTATGTTGCGATCGGGTAACATACGACAGGTATCTGTATCATTTGATATATGATTTGTTGTTGAATTATGTGACTTACGTGGCTACGTGATTTTATTTAAATATGTGGCATTCAAAGCATTCATAATTGCCATCGATGTATGAAAATAAATGTTTTGTTAACACACATCATTTTTATACATACATCGATGCATGACATACACGTTGAGCTATATCCTTGAATACCCTGATATTTCTTGGATTCTGATATCGAACATTGGGGATTGGTACTGCAATACTATGTTGGCATTACATGGCTCGATATGCATAGGGAATCGTGGTCCCCTTTGATTGGTATGATTTGTTGAGACGGGGATTGGTGGCACCTTGCTGATGTCATCCGTCTGGATATCCCTATATGATTATGTGATGTCAGGACCTGGGGTTGGTGGCGCTTTTGCCGACGTCCATCCGTCTGGATACCCTATAGGCTTGACAGGCTCGAGCTATTCTGATATGGTTGGACTTTCGTTTATTGATTCAGATATACCCAGTGGATGGGTGTACGATATGATACCGACATGGCATGGCATGCATTGCATTGCATTGCATCATATATCACATTTTATAGATACATGTTGTATATTCCATGATAGTTCCATATTGGGCTTTTGCTCACCCCCAAGGGGGGCTGTTGTTGTCTTTGTGTGTGGACAATGGCAGGTTATACAGGTGGCTAGGACCCAGAGAGGGCATGTCTGGTGGAAGCCACACTTGAGAGGTTTATTCTTTTGTTTATCCCAGTATTATATGTATATGTTTACCAAGGGTTTAACCCTGTGGTGTGTGAGGAGTTCATGTATTTTAGTTTATTTCACCCAATGTGGATATCTGTTTAGCAGTTTAACTGGTGTATGCTGGATATGAACCGATTATATATATTTTCAGTATATGTTGATTTGTGTTGGTGGTATGTTCCTCGTGCGATGAGGTCATGCCAAAATTTTTAGGGCCACATGGTCATATATATTAAACAAATCTTCCGCTGTTTACACTATAATTATCATTGTGTGATCATTAATCACATGATTAGGATTGGGCCCTCACAGTATGGTATCAGAGCATAACTGGGAATGCTCAATTTTGAGTCTTGTGTACACTTGAATAGGCACAAATAAATGTGTGCGCTTGTGTTTGAATTATTTGACTTATTTGCTTTTACTTGGCTTGGCTTGCCTTGGTATGATGTTACATGAGATTGATATGTGAATATGTTGATTTCGTGTAGTAGTGATATCGCTCACGATATTAATACTATACGATTGTGAATAAACTGTTATATGTGGCAGTATGAGGTAGGGAAAGAGTATAATCTGAGACCTACTATCAATGAAATGCTGAATGATTTTAACTTTGTTGACTAAATTAATGTATAGTATGGGTATCGTTTATGGTATTCATTCTATATAACTTGGATGTAAATGGATGTGGTTAGAGCAATGTAATTGCTCCTAAACCTATTGGAAGTAGCAATGTCGAACGATAGATTTGCTGTGATGTAATGTCCTTGGTGTTGTTTGAGCCACCTACATTTTCGGCACTGAGAATGCTAGAAAGGGTGAGACGTTGCTTTGATAAGATGACAGATGGGTTTAACATTGTTACAAATAGTAAAGTAATGAACATGTCGTATAAAACATCGTTATATGTTTTGAAGATACGACTATGTGCGATTTAGATTTTGAATTTTGGAAATATTCTTGGGGGATTTTATCATTCAAATAATTTTTAATGTATTTCTAATGAAAGTGAATAGTGAATTGCAACAAGTTATCTGTTGCAAAATGTGCATTGAGTGTTTTGTCATAATTTTTCTCCTATACCTGATAATTCTAAAGATGGGTATGCAAAAGTCATCAATGCTTACCTATCAGCTACGGAGATATCATAAGGAGATTAAAATGGCAAAATTGGTGTTGGCAATTTATTTTATCCACCCACTTTATATTTAAGTGGGGGAGGTTATGTTCTCTGATCAAATGATATCTGGTTGAGTATTAATTGTTTTTAAGGAACTTATATTACTTATCCTTATGACATGTTATTGTTGTTTGGATAATAATATGATTCTCAGGTGAATGATCGAAACTACTGATGATCACTTTCATTAGGTAGTTCGATTTCTTCGCTTAATATGTGTGTGGAATTTTATAGCCTGGTTGTTCAAGCTGAAATTCCTTTATGTTTATGCTATATCATAATTCGATTAATAAAAAGTAAATTATGAGTAATTGGTTGTAATACAGATGCAGCACAGATGTGTGACATGTTCTTATTAAAGAAAGAATGTATATATGTACTGACGTGATCTGGACTCTGTGCAAAGAATTAAATCAATGGTAACATAGTTGATTAAATTTTTGTTGACATAGACATGCCCGGATGTGGCATGGATCCAATATTTTGGCAAATTTGATTTATTTCATACTCGGAACTGACATGGACCTATGCACCTATGTGTATGGATCTCGTTGTGATATCCTCGAAATGGTTAATTGCATTTGGGCATTAATTGTGATTATATGATTAATTATGGTGGTAATTAATTATGTGTTGGAATTATTATGTTGAAATGTTTAGTGACATGGTAGATGTGATCGGGTAGCATTTCAGGGTGCATGTTGGGAATTATGGTTGGAAGCATGATTTATTTGCCTTGGTTAGCAATTAATTAGAAATCATGTGTTTAATTGATATTTTGGTGCATTTGGTTTAATGCTTTGGAAAATATCATGTTGGGGTGTTTTATACACCATGATTTGTGGATTGCATTTTAATTAAACTCAACACTTTTATTCCCCAACCCCACCTCATCCACTCTCACTTTACCTTAACCAAACAACACCCAAACCCTTCCCCTTTCTCTCCATTTTCGAGTTCAAGCTTTGGGGTGAAGAGAAACCTTTCAAAAATCTTGATTTGTGGAGTATATTGGGTGATTTGAGGTCCCCAAGAGGTATGGATACCTCATGGTTAATTTTGTTGTGTTTTGTTTAAGTTTGGTATGATTTTGAAGGGTTTTGAAATGGGTTTGTGTTGGGTTGTTGTGGGTTTGGTTATATGTTGGATTTATACTTGTTTTGAAGTATATTATGGTGGTTTATGTTGCATTTGTTGTTGTTGGTTTGTTGGGTTAAGTGTTGGTATGGATTGGAAGGTTTTTGGGAGCAAAAATGGTGAAAATCGCATGTCTGTGCGAGGCGATCGATCGCCTGAAAAGAGGCGACCGATCGCCAAGGGACAGTAGCATTTTTGCGGGTTAGGCGATCGATCGCCTAAAATGAGGCGACCGATCGCCGAGAGGCAGTAGCCAAATCAAGGGCTAGGCGATCGATCGCCATGTTTGAGGCGACCGATCGCCGCGATGAAAATTTTGAGGCGACCGATCGCCTGGGTGAAGCGATCGATCGCCGCCTGTGGATTTTTGGAAAATGGTTTATTTTGTCAAATTTTTGGTATTTGGCTATTATTTGGCTTCTAATATGGGGTTGTGTGATTGTGTAGAACCATCCCAGGTAGCAACGCAACCGAGGAACTGAAGCCATATCAAATCCACTTTTGGAAAGGTACGTAGTGGACGTACGGGCACCCAACGGTACATGTATCTTATATACTCATTGTTTATGCATTGTGGATGCGGGTATATATGTGGTATTGCATTGTGGATGCAAATACATGTTATGCATGATGTTTATAGATGCATATGATTATTGGTGCACATCCCATGACTCGTGGTCATCCCTTGATGATTTTAATGCTTGCCGCTATTTGTTTTGGTTCCGCTAAATGTGAAGCGAGGGGTGGGAGCGCCGCATGTCACATTTGAGCGTGGTTATCATATAGGGCGAGGAAAGGGTATTTGCCGCTCAATGAGAGGCGAGGGGTGGGAGTCCCGCATGTCCATTGAAGCGAGGTTATTCCTATGCCGCCTATATGTAAATAAGCGAGGGGCATTAAAATACATTGTGATGGACAGACTAGTGATTGGTGATCAGTATTTGGTATTGATGAGATGGCATATGTCATGACATGTTTAGACCATTAAAAATAATCTATTGATTATACTCATGAGTTATGGTACAGGGACAACCAAACGGGAAGCGTTTGAAATGCATGGGAAAAACAGGAAGTGTTTTATTATGATTATGCATTTACGCTTTATCTTCATATTGTGTTGAATATGAATGATTATTATTGCTCATGTTTGGGGGTTGTCCTTGTAGGTACCTTATTGGCATGATAGAAGGGCTTGAACGGGTTGAGGTGGTGAGCCTTGTGAAGAATTCTTTTGAGGCAGAAAGGACAGGATTATTTTGGATAGTATCTACTCTAGGAGTAGTATAAAACTATAGTTGAACACATTCATTGATTGGAATGTAATTAATCCATTGGTAGTCCTTCTTTTTGGCATGTAATGCTTAAGCTCATAGACTCAACACGTTCTTTTACACTCTGATCTTTTATATTAGCTCTATTATGCCTTGATTCCGCACTTAAGGATTAGGGTCTTTACATTAGTGGTATCAGAGCAGTGGTTAGAGAACCCGGGAACGAGTGAAGGGTAGCCTTAGCACGATTGGCTAGGTGCTTACATTTGAAGCATGTTTATGCATGTGGTGCATATTGATGTATATCATGTTATACTAACGTGCTTATTCTCATTCCCGTTATCTAACGGCATAACATATATTGCTTTGGAATTGTTGTTAACATTTGTGTTACAGCATGGCTGCTAATGAGGAGGTTGGAGATGTTGGTAGTGTGAACGCAAGTATTGGGCAGGCAAACCCTCTACCTCCACCGGCCGTAGGCATGGAACCCGTAGCTCAGTTATTACTACCGGGTGAGATCAGTTTGACGCAATTTCTGTCTTACCATCCGCCCCGGTTTGAGGGGACAGAGTCCGGAGAAGAGGCTGAAGAGTGGCTGGAAAGACTTGAAGAGATCTTTGTATCGGCTCCTTGTGCTGTTACAGCTTGGCTGAGGCTGGCGGAGTTTCAGTTAGCAAAGAAACCTCTAATGTGGTGGAGGAGCACGGTGATGGAGCTAAGAGCACTAGGTGCTGTGATCGATTGGACACTCTTCAGGACTAGGTTTTTGAACCGGTACTTCTCCGCAGCGGCGAGGTAGACGAAGGAGGATGAATTTACAAGTTTGAAACAGGGGAACATGACGGTGTCAGACTATGCCACACGGTACTCTTCGTTGCTGAGGTACGTTCCCCACATTGCCACCAATTGGCACGCTAAGATGAGGAACTTTATGAAGGGGTTGCGACCGGAGCTCTATGACCGGGTTATCACCAATAACCCAACTTCTTTTGATGATGCTCTCACAAGGGCGGAGCTTGCCGAGCTTGGGGTGGGAGCTTATCCTAGTGCTATGCCACCACCAGTACCGCAGCAGAGGCAGACTAGTGACAGCTTGAGGCCTCGGGGTGAGCCATTTAAACCCCGTGGTGCCTCTTCATCTTCACGGTTTGGTGGAAAGAAGTACTTTGGTCAGAAACAGGATAACAAGAAGAATTGGTCGGCCAATCGAGGGTCTTCACAAGGGAATAGGCCGGGAGAGCCGAGGTGTGACAACTGTGGAGGGCCACATTCTTCGGCCAAGTGTCCTGCCTGTTATATCTGTGGCAAGATGGGCCACATCGCTCGGTATTGCCCCACCCTGGGGAGGACAGTCAGAGTTTCAGGGCAACAGGCCGAGGTTTGATGATAGGACAGTGCAGCAGAGGCAGCAGTTTGGGCCTCGACCATCGGGAGGTCAGACAGTGGGACCACCCTCAGGGGCAGGTGTATGCACTGACCAGGGAGCAGGCCCAGGCAGCCGGTACGGGTCATTTATTTACGTACCCTGCTTTTATTTTGATCGATACAGGTGCCTCCCACTCTTTTGTATCGGTGGGTTTTGTGGAAAGACACCATATGCGCACGTCTTCTCTACCCACGCCTCTTTTGGTCTCGACATCCCACTGGAAGAAATGTCGTTGCTGATCAGTTTATGGCAGACTGCCTCATTTATTTTGAGGGCAACGAATTGAGGTCAGACTTGATTGTGTTGGGCATGTCAGACTTCGACTGCATCTTGGGTATTGATATTCTGAACAGATATCAGGCAGTGGTAGATTGCCGGCAGAGGACAGTGAAGTTCAGACCTGAACTGGGCAGTCAGTGGACTTTTTATGGCAACGGTTCTCGTGCGAAGATTCCGTTGATTTCAGCGATCAAGATGACTCAGTTGTTGGAACGTGGCCACACGGGCTATCTCATTTATGCCGTGGACACGTCTGGGAAGAGTAAAGAACTAAGAGTTGAGGATGTGCCAGTGGTAGCAGAGTTTGCTGATGTATTCCCAGAAGAGATCCCAGGATTTCCACCGGCTAGGGAAGTTGAGTTTGGGATCGAGCTGTTGCCAGGGACATCCGCTATCTCTCATGCACCTTATAGGATGGCACCGGCTGAGTTGAGAGAGTTGAAAGAACAGTTGCAGGACCTCCTTGACAAGGGATATATACGCCCGAGCGTATCGCCATGGGGCGCACCGGTTCTCTTTGTGAAGAAGAAGGACGGTTCGATGCGGTTGTGCATCGATTACCGGTAACTGAATAAAGCCACAGTAAAGAACAAGTATCCTCTCCCAAGGATTGATGATCTGTTTGATCAGTTGCAAGGTACCAGGGGTGTATAGCAAGATTGATTTGAGATCCGGGTATCATCAGATTCGAGTCAGAGAGGAAGATGTTCAGAAGACAGCATTCCAGACCCGATATGGACATTATGAGTTCCTAGTGATGCCGTTCGGCGTGACGAATGCTCCAGCAGTCTTTATGAGTCTGATGAACATAGTGTTTCAGCCGTATCTTGATCAGTTCGTCATTGTGTTTATTGACGACATTCTCATCTACTCCCGGAGTGAGGAAGAGCATGTGAAACACTTAAGGACAGTGCTTCAGATTCTCAGAGAGCATCAGTTGTATGCTAAGCTCAGTAAGTGTGAATTTTGGCTGAACAGCGTAGTATTTCTGGGGCATGTCATTTCGAGCAGCGGAATATCTGTGGATCCCACGAAGATCGAAGCTGTGATGGAGTGGGCTGCCCCCACTTCTGTGCCTGAGATTCGGAGCTTCCTTGGTTTGGCCGGATATTATCGACGCTTCGTCGAGGGCTTTTCGAAGATTGCCAAGCCGCTGTACGCAGTTGACTCAGAAGGGAGTGCCTTTCTTTTGGTCAGAAGCTTGTGAGGAGAGCTTCCAGGAATTAAAGCACTGGTTGACGACGGCGCCAGTATTAGTGATCCCTACGGAGAACTCCAGATTTGTTCTGTATACTGACGCATCACTTCAGGGCCTTGGGTGTGTTCTGATGCAAGATAAGCATGTGGTAGCTTATGCATCGAGGCAGTTGAAGCCGCATGAGACCAGATATCCAGTTCATGACTTGGAATTGGCGGCTATCATCTTCGCCCTGAAGATTTGGAGGCATTACTTGTATGGTACTTCGTTTACCATTTACACGGATCACAAGAGCCTCAAGTTTTTATTCACTCAGGCAGAGCTGAACATGAGGTAGAGGAGGTGGATGGACCTACTCAAGGACTATGATTGTGAGATAGAGTACCATCCGGGGAAAGCTAATTTGATAGCAGATGCTTTGAGCCGGAAAGTGAGGAGTTCTGCTGAGGATGTCATCCATTTGTCAGCCATGATGACCTCCTATTGCCATCTGGGCTATGATTTTGACATTGATGCATCACCTGTGTATGTATCAACCTTGTTAGCTGAGCCAGATATCTATGAGAACATCAGGAGAGCTCAGAGGTCAGATGATGAGGTTCAGAGGTGGTTATCTTTAGTAGATCTTGGTCAGCCAACGAAATTCAGAGTGGCCGATGACGGGTCTTTGAGATTGGGCGACCGTTGGGTGGTTCCGAGTACGCCGGAGTTGCGTAAAGGAATCTTAGAGCGAGCTCATAATAGCAGGCTTAGCATCCACCCAGGCGGGAAAAAGATGTATAAAGATCTACGTGGTCAGTTTTGGTGGAAGAGAATGAAATCTGATGTCGTCGCTTTTGTTAAGAGGTGTTTGATCTGCCAGCAGGTTAAGGCAGAGAGACAGAGACCTGGCGGCGAATTGAGAAGCTTGGAGATACCGAAGTGGAAGTGGGAACACATTTCCATGGACTTCGTGACTCACCTGCCGAGGAGTGCTTCAGGCTTCGATGCTATTTGGGTGATCGTGGATCGATTGACCAAGGTAGCTCATTTTATCCCCTATAGCATGACTTTCACCTTTTTGAGGATGGCGCAGTTGTATATTAGAGATGTGGTGAGATTGCATGGGATCCCCGTTTCCATAGTGTCAGATCGAGATCCGCGATTCACATCTCATTTTTGGGAAGGTCTTCAGTCAGCCTTGGGATCTGAAGTCAGATTGAGCACTGCTTATCATCCTCAGACGGATGGCCAGACCGAGCGTACTATCCAGACGCTCGAGGACATGCTGAGAGCTTGTGTTTTGGAGTTCGATGCCTCTTGGCAGGATTCAGTGCCTTTGGTAGAGTTTTCTTATAACAATAGCTACCAGGCGAGTATTCAGATGGCTCCATTTGAAGCTCTTTATGGCAGACGGTGTAGATCACCCTTGTGTTGGGATGATTTGGACCGCAAATCGGTCGGAGGACCGGAGTTGATTCGGGAGATGGAAGAAAAGATAAAGACGATAAGCAGAAAATGAAAGCAGCCCAGGACAGACAGGCAGCTTATGCAAACAAACGGCGGAGACCGTTGGAATTTCAGTTGGGAGATAAGGTCTTCTTGAAGATCTCGCCTTTCAGAGGCGTTGTGCGATTTGGGATGCGCGGGAAACTGTCTCCGAGGTATGTTGGACCGTACGAGATTTTGCAGCGCATTGGCACCTTAGCTTACCGACTGGCTTTGCCGCCTTCTTTATCTGGTATACATGATGTGTTTCATGTATCGATGCTGCGGAAGTATGAGCCGGATCCGTCGCATGTTTTACAGCCTTCCGAAGTTCAGTTAGAGTCCGATGTGTCTTATGTGGAACGGCCTGTCAGAATTCTGGATCGAGCAGACCGTAGACTTCGGAACAAAGTGATACCTATTATCAAGGTTAGTGGGATCGCAGGGGTGTCGAGGAGGCTACGTGGGAGACGGAGCGGCATATGGTGCAGCACTACCCGGAGCTATTCTCTGGTATGTGTTGATGTTTAGTTTCTTTTGGGGTAAGTGCATGTGATTTCGAGGACGAAATCTTATAAGTAGGGGAGTATTGTGATATCCCCGAAATGGTTAATTGCATTTGGGCATTAATTGTGATTATATGATTAATTATGGTGGTAATTAATTATGTGTTAGAATTATTATGTTGAAATGTTTAGTGACATGGTAGATGTGATCGGGTAGCATTTCAGGGTGCATGTTGGGAATTATGGTTGGAAGCATGATTTATTTGCCTTGGTTAGCAATTAATTAGAAATCATGTGTTTAATTGATATTTTGGTGCATTTGGTTTAATGCTTTGGAAAATATCATGTTGGGGTGTTTTATACACCATGATTTGTGGATTGCATTTTAATTAAACTCAACACTTTTATTCCCCAACCCCACCTCATCCACTCTCACTTTACCTTAACCAAACAACACCCAAACCCTCCCCTTTCTCTCCATTTTCGAGTTCAAGCTTTGGGGTGAAGAGAAACCTTTCAAAAATCTTGATTTGTGGAGTATATTGGGTGATTTGAGGTCCCCAAGAGGTATGGATACCTCATGGTTAATTTTGTTGTGTTTTGTTTAAGTTTGGTATGATTTTGAAGGGTTTTGAAATGGGTTTGTGTTGGGTTGTTGTGGGTTTGGTTATATGTTGGATTTATACTTGTTTTGAAGTATATTTTGGTGGTTTATGTTGCATTTGTTGTTGTTGGTTTGTTGGGTTAAGTGTTGGTATGGATTGGAAGGTTTTTGGGAGCAAAAATGGTGAAAATCGCATGTCTGTGCGAGGCGATCGATCGCCTGAAAAGAGGCGACCGATCGCCAAGGGACAGTAGCATTTTTGCGGGTTAGGCGATCGATCGCCTAAAATGAGGCGACCGATCGCCGAGAGGCAGTAGCCAAATCAAGGGCTAGGCGATCGATCGCCATGTTTGAGGCGACCGATCGCCGCGATGAAAATTTTGAGGCGACCGATCGCCTGGGTGAAGCGATCGATCGCCGCCTGTGGATTTTTGGAAAATGGTTTATTTTGTCAAATTTTTGGTATTTGGCTATTATTTGGCTTCTAATATGGGGTTGTGTGATTGTGTAGAACCATCCCAGGTAGCAACGCAACCGAGGAACTGAAGCCATATCAAATCCACTTTTGGAAAGGTACGTAGTGGACGTACGGGCACCCAACGGTACATGTATCTTATATACTCATTGTTTATGCATTGTGGATGCGGGTATATATGTGGTATTGCATTGTGGATGCAAATACATGTTATGCATGATGTTTATAGATGCATATGATTATTGGTGCACATCCCATGAGTCGTGGTCATCCCTTGATGATTTTAATGCTTGCCGCTATTTGTTTTGGTTCCGCTAAATGTGAAGCGAGGGGTGGGAGCGCCGCATGTCACATTTGAGCGTGGTTATCATATAGGGCGAGGAAAGGGTATTTGCCGCTCAATGAGAGGCGAGGGGTGGGAGTCCCGCATGTCCATTGAAGCGAGGTTATCCTATGCCGCCTATATGTAAATAAGCGAGGGGCATTAAAATACATTGTGATGGACAGACTAGGGATTGGTGATCAGTATTTGGTATTGATGAGATGGCATATGTCATGACATGTTTAGACCATTAAAAATAATCTATTGATTATACTCATGAGTTATGGTACAGGGACAACCAAACGGGAAGCGTTTGAAATGCATGGGAAAAACAGGAAGTGTTTTATTATGATTATGCATTTACGCTTTATCTTCATATTGTGTTGAATATGAATGATTATTATTGCTCATGTTTGGGGGTTGTCCTTGTAGGTACCTTATTGGCATGAAAGAAGGGCTTGAACGGGTTGATGTGGTGAGCCTTGTGAAGAATTCTTTTGAGGCAGAAAGGACAGGATTATTTTGGATAGTATCTACTCTAGGAGTAGTATAAAACTATAGTTGAACACATTCATTGATTGGAATGTAATTAATCCATTGGTAGTCCTTCTTTTTGGCATGTAATGCTTAAGCTCATAGACTCAACACGTTCTTTTACACTCTGATCTTTTATATTAGCTCTATTATGCCTTGATTCCGCACTTAAGGATTAGGGTCCTTACACTCGTGTTCAAGGAATGATGATTTTCATTGTTCCGGATTTGGATAGAATTTGCATGGACCTGAATATTACCTCGGCATAGACTCCATGCATTTGTGGTAAGGTTTTTGGGAAAGATTCCTGCATATATTTCCAGAAAGATGAGTAAGAATTTCGATTTGGGAATCATGACTATTTCAAAGATTTTTATGTGTATAAAATGATTCGACTTGAATGAGTCGAAATTATTATGATATTTTGTATGACTATGAATTGCAGTTCTTTACGTATGCTAATGGATCTGCACTCTGAGTAGTATCAGGTGTCAATCCAAAGCCAAGATGTGTTGATAACTATCTTAGAAGCTCGATATATTGTTAAGTCATACAAGTCTTCTAATTTTTGATATTTCATGTATTTGATGAGTCAAATGTTTTAAAAAAAAAATAATCTTTGATTTGATTATGATTGTTTCTATTAATGATCTCTTGGTTATTCCAAGATGAAAATATGATGTGTTGGTTATCTGAAAGTTGATATTTCAGATTCTATCTACAAAATGCTTCTGATCAGCTGTCCAATCTGAATTTGGATTGCAATGAATGGTAACATTGAGAAAGAAACTGATACTTGTAGGATATCTGAAATTAAAATTTCAGCTTCCTATGAAGAAGTGATGAGATATGCCAAACTATCCAAATGAAAATTTTGGCTGAACAAAGTGATACTCTCGTGCCACGTCATTGCTCGACATGGTATTCCTGTTGCTCCAACTAAGGTTAAAGCAGTGTTAAACTGGCTGAGACCTACTAATGTTCTTGAGGTCCGATTGTTCATGGGTTTAGCAGGATTTTTAAAGTTGTTTTATCGAAAAGTTTGTTTAAAATTGCTAAACCTATTACTCAGCTGACACAGAAAAATTAAAAACTGTATTTGGTCAGATGAGTATAACACAAGTTTTCTTAACTTGAAAATGAGACTAACCACTGCATATTCATTTATTATTCCTTCCGGCCGGAGGATAATGGTTTGCACATCTGTATTTTTAAAAGGTTTGGGTTACGTCTCGCCAACTTAAATCTTATGAGATTCGATACCCTGTACGTGATTTAGAATTGGCGGCAATTGTTTTGCTTAAAAGATTTGGACGCCATTGTTTATCCGGGGGAAAATTCATTATTTATTCGGACTACAAGAGCTTGAAATATCTATTATCTCAATCTACTATCTATATGACGCAACACATGTAGATAGATCTCCTAAGTGGTTTATCTTCTGTTGTTCAAATCATCAAGGTACACGTAAATGTTTGTATCTCAGGTTAGACATTTGATTATTATCAACGATGTTATTGTATGATTGATTTCTTATGTCAAATGCTCAACGAAATAGTACTTTGATTATGGAATCCGAAGAATTATTATCTTTGGGATATATATCTGATTTTAGC
The DNA here is from genome assembly GCA_907163345.1 of Haberlea rhodopensis. Taxonomy (NCBI): domain Eukaryota; kingdom Viridiplantae; phylum Streptophyta; class Magnoliopsida; order Lamiales; family Gesneriaceae; genus Haberlea; species Haberlea rhodopensis. The sequence goes on along the minus strand of CAJQUN010000004.1, from coordinate 21,415,777 downwards.
TTTTATTTAAAGGACACGGTCAATTGATTGTCCATGAGACTCTAAAATTGTATACTTATTTTTTTATATGTATGTTATATGTATAATTAAATGGATCGGTTATATATTAATGGACCGAGATTGGTCAAATCATTTGTCTTGATTTTATTTGTTTAGTACCCAGAGTTTATTTTCAAACTTTGGCAACATTGTAGAATACAAAACGGATATTCTCGAATATGTCGTAGTCGAAGTTTGGTTTTATTTTGAAATTCTGGTATTCATTTCAGAATACATTTGAGTTGAGTATATGTTTAACTATATGGTGCATATATATTATTCGAATCCTTAAGACAGTGCAAGATATCTGTCTTCGAGGTATCAATGGGTAAACAATATTGGTGGAATACAAGAAGTGAATAATAAGATTCGGTGGATGCTCAAATGATGGAAAACTGCCCAGACTCAGTAAGCTAGTTATAAGAATAAGCGTGGACACTTCTGAAATGGCAACAGGGTGATTTAATCCTTTTCAAAAATCTCTATGTTAAAGGTATGTTGAGTTTTGTAAGATTTTATTTTTATTGTTTGTAATGTGTTTCGTACCTCAATATTGAGGAATTAGAAACATGACTTGATAAGTATTCTTCAATCTGATGATGTTGAATTTAATTATTCAACGTTCTGCACTGAAGAATTAATTTTGTGTTCTAAATTGAAAAGATGGTTTCTTATAACCATTCTCTTCCATTGTTATAAGATAAATAAACTAGTCATTGATTTTGATTCAGCTTAATGCTAAATGAATTGAGTTTATGAAGTTGATGTTTTTCCGATTATAGTCTTGACATGTACTGTAATTGGTGAATGGTTTATGATCTGCACTTGGGATATTTCGAGGACGAAATATTTTAGGTGGGGGAGAAATGTAAGGCCCTCGTACCGTATTATCGGAAATCAGGTTTAGCTTCTCAATAATTATGTGATTTATCTTATGTTAATCATATCGTTGAGAATAACCATGAGGAATATTATCTTTGATAATAACTTGATATCATACTTAACATTTTGTAATGTGATGTCCCGATATTTGATAATGAGAATTAAGTACAATTTGTATTAATTTGTTAGAAATTAAGTAATGAGAATATAATATAATTAATGAGAGTGGAAATTGATATTGTATATGTCAAGTGACAGTCGGGTCAGAACATGATGAATGAAAAATATAGTTTTGGAATATTCGGATTAACACAGAAATTTTATTAAAATGATTTAATAAATATAAAATTTGCATTAAATCGAAAGATTTAATTTTTGTGATTTAAATAAGGACACGAAGTCATGTGTTGACTGTACATGTGATGCACATGCACCAGTACACCGGTGGCATCCCGATGCTCATAATTGGTCGGGAATTAATATATATCGGTGTAGGACGTAAAACACATAGCAAAATGTGTAAAACACACACAGATCGCGGACACGCACTCAAAGGTGCGAAAACACGCACAACCTCGCGATTCACCGACCACCTTGTACTTATCCGCTCCGTTCGCCGCCGTCCGACCACCTATAGACCATACCGATATACCACCGTGTTCGCAACTCTCAGACGAATCTTTCCATACCATATAATCGAGTTTTGGTGTTGGAAAAGTGGTTCGATTTTGATCTGGAACGATGAAACTCGTGCAGACTAGGGTTTGAGCGATTGTGATTCGATTTCTTCGATTCAACAGCGAATTGGACGAATCCAATGCACCGAATATCTTCCTTGCACCTGGACAAAACTTTCTACACCGGTCACCGCCCCTATCGCCGCCGGAGCTCGCCGGAATCGGCTGATAAGCGTGCGTGATACTAGTACGCGAAAGGGGTAAAATTTGCAATCCGAGTTTTACGACTTTGCTTCGATAATTACCAATTAATTTGGACTATAATTACTGAAAAATAATTTGAATTGGTGAAAAATAATTTACCAAATTAATTTATGATGTAATCGCATCAATTTAATTACCCTAAATTGGTTAAGCTGTGACTAAAATTGATAACCCATTTTTAATGATTGGTTTATTGAATTGTGAATTTATATTGATATACAGTTACTACTTCGACCCTACAAGCTCAAGTACTCTTGTAGATCGAGAAAGAAAGGTATGTTGCGATCGGGTAACATACGACAGGTATCTGTATCATTTGATATATGATTTGTTGTTGAATTATGTGACTTACGTGGCTACGTGATTTTATTTAAATTATGTGGCATTCAAAGCATTCATAATTGCCATCGATGTATGAAAATAAATGTTTTGTTAACACACATCATTTTTATACATACATCGATGCATGACATACACGTTGAGCTATATCCTTGAATACCCTGATATTTCTTGGATTCTGATATCGAACATTGGGGATTGGTACTGCGATACTATGTTGACATTACATGGCTCGATATGCATAGGGAATCGTGGTCCCCTTTGATTGGTATGATTTGTTGAGACGGGGATTGGTGGCACCTTGCTGATGTCATCCGTCTGGATATCCCTATATGATTATGTGATGTCAGGACCTGGGGTTGGTGGCGCTTTTGCCGACGTCCATCCGTCTGGATACCCTATAGGCTTGACAGGCTCGAGCTATTCTGATATGGTTGGACTTTCGTTTATTGATTCAGATATACCCAGTGGATGGGTGTACGATATGATACCGACATGGCATGGCATGCATTGCATTGCATTGCATCATATATCACATTTTATAGATACATGTTGTATATTCCATGATAGTTCCATATTGGGCTTTTGCTCACCCCCAAGGGGGGCTGTTGTTGTCTTTGTGTGTGGACAATGGCAGGTTATACAGGTGGCTAGGACCCAGAGAGGGCATGTCTGGTGGAAGCCACACTTGAGAGGTTTATTCTTTTGTTTATCCCAGTATTATATGTATATGTTTACCAAGGGTTTAACCCTGTGGTGTGTGAGGAGTTCATGTATTTTAGTTTATTTCACCCAATGTGGATATCTGTTTAGCAGTTTAACTGGTGTATGCTGGATATGAACTGATGATATATATTTTCAGTGTATGTTGATTTGTGTTGGTGGTATGTTCCTCGTGCGATGAGGTCATGCCGAAATTTTTAGGGCCACATGGTCATATATATTAAACAAATCTTCCGTTGTTTACACTATAATTATCATTGTGTGATCATTAATCACATGATTAGGATTGGGCCCTCACAGGTACTTCTTCCACAACAGCTTGCGGTGCCTGCTCTGTTTCCATCTCAATCTCAGGTTCAGTGTTTTCTTGTGGTTGAACTTCACTAAGTTCTATTTTTCTCCCACTGGTTTTTCTAGAAATAAATTCTCTTTCAAGAAATACACCAGTCCGAGCAACAACTACTTTGTTCTCGGTGGGATAAGAGAAATAGTATCCTTTCGTTTCCTTAGGATACCCCACAAATAAACACTTATCAGATTTGGGTCCAAGTTTGTTAGTGGCGTGACGTCTAACGAAAGCCTCACAACCCCAAATCTTCATAAAAGACATACTAGGACGCTTCCCAGTCCATATCTCATATGGTGTCTTTTCCACTGATTTAGATGGAACACGGTTCAATAAGAAAATCGTTGTTTCTAGAGCGTGTCCCCAAAACGATATCGGAAGATCTGCATGACTCATCATTGATCTAACCATGTCTAACAAGGTTCGATTTCTCCTCTCGGATACACCATTCCATTGTGGAGTATACGGAGAAGTGAGTTGTGGGACTATCCCATACTCCTTTAGATAGTCATGAAACTCTTGGCTTAAGTATTCACCTCCTCGATCTGATCGAAGGATTTTGATACTTTTGCCAAGTTGGTTTTGTACTTCATTCTTGAAATCTTTGAACTTTTCGAAGGTTTCATGCTTATGCTTCATTAGGTACACATACCCATATCTACTGAGGTCATCTGTAAATGTAACGAAGTATTGAAAACCACCTCTAGCTTGTGTACTTATTGGTCCACATACATCACTATGTATTAGTCTCAATAAAACATTTGCCCTTTCAACATGTCCCTTGAAAGGGGCTTTAGTCATCTCACCCATTAAACAATATTCGCATGTTTCATATGATTCAAAATCAAATGAATCTAATACTCCATCCTTATGAAGTTTAGATATGTGGTTCTCGTTTATGTGGCCCAAGCGACAGTGCCAGAGATAAGTCGGATTACAATCATTATTTTTAATCCTTTTAGTATTTATGTTATAGATAGGCATATCAAGATTTAATAAATAAAGACCATTCACCATTTGTGCACTAGCATAAAACATATAATTTAAATAAATAGAACAACAGTTGTCCTTTATAATAAATGAGAATCCATACTTGTCTAAACAAGAAATAGAAATAATGTTTTTGGTAATTGAAGGCACAAAATAACAATCTTTTAAAATCAATGAACCGGAAGGCAAAGATAAATAATAATCTCCTATAGCTAATGCAGCAACTCTTGCTCCATTTCCAACTCGGAGATCAACTTCGCCTTTCGCCAACAATCTACTCTTTTTGAGGTCCTGCACATTTACACAAATGTGAGATCCACATCCAGTATCTAATACACATGATGAAGAAGTAGATAAATTGACTTCTATAACAAAAATACCTGAAGTGGAAGTCACACTTCCTTTCTTTAGATCCTCCAGATATACTTTGCAGTTTCTTTTCCAATGGCCGGTCTCACCGCAATGGAAACAGTTCCCTTCCTTCGCTATCCCTCCCTTTGGTTTCAGTGCAGATGACTTTGGCTTAGATTTAACAAAGACCTTCTTGTTTTTCTTGAAGTTCTTAGCTTTAGTCTTTCCTTTGCTCTTATTCACAATAAGAACATTTGTTGGTTTAGACTTCTTGCTATTTGCTTCAAAAGTTCTAAGCATGCCAAGTAACTGTGGTAGTGTCTTCTCAATTTCAATCATATTGTAATTTAAGACAAATTGACTGAAGCTTTCAGGCAACGATTGCAAGATCACGTCAGCGGCTAACTCTTGGTCCAAAGGAAAACCCAGTTTCTCTAGATTCTCAATATACCCAATCATCTTGAGTACATGAGTACCAACCAGATTTCCTTCTACCATTCTACACTGGAATAACGCCTTAGAGACGTCATACCTCTCTTGTCTTGCTTGTTGTTGGTACAGTTGCTTAAGATGATCGATCATATCAAACGCCTCCATTTCCTCATGTTGCTTCTGAAGCTCAGAGTTCATGGTGGCAAGCATGAGGCACCCAACATCAAGTGCGTCACTTTGATGCTTCTTGTAAGCATCTTTTTCGGCTCTTGTAGCCGTTAGGGGAGGTTCCTCAGCAGGTAAGGGTTCCTCTAGGACATATTGTTTCTTTTCTTGTTTGAGGACTATCCTCAAGTTCCTATGCCAGTCTAGGAAATTTGTCCCATTTAATTTGTCCTTCTCAAGGACCGATCGCAGTGATAAAGTGCTTGTTACGTTGTTAGTTGCCATGGATATCTACAATATAAATATGCAAAATAAGTTTATGATTTAATCATTTAACATGGTCTTATATAAAATGATGCTCCCACTATTTTGTTTAAAATATCAACCCTCAAAACCTTTAGTGGGCCAAGATCCATATTTCGCCTAATCTTGAGTTAGCTTTGGCTAATCGCCCAAGACTCGGTTATTTAGGTAGACAACACTTTGTCAATTACATCACATATAATTCTTGGATAGTTGGACGAACAACGCTTTGTTCAATTCATCAAATGAATTATTATCCAACCTATGCCTCTAGGTTCCCAATCCTATTGAGATAACCTAGTTAAGTCGTACCCAATTTAAAGTATAACGGATATCACTTTTATCCTTTCGCGCCTTACTAAGATTGCCACGGTGCTTTGCTTTGGCAAACCCACATATGTACAATCGAAGTTTTTGACGAGTACTTTTAATTTTGGAAAGCATCTAAAACTTAATATTTTAGAGGGATTTATTGATCTCATGATTAGTTTGATAATTTAAAATATGTCCACTACATATAGTTGTATACATATCTACATATATGTGTAATACAATTATCAATCTAAAGCACAAGATAAATCATGCATCAACATACATAATTAAACGTGACATGGTTATAGCCCCTACAAACGATTTTCTCAAGCCAATGAGAAAATCCTAAGAGTCAACCTAAGGTAACTTCACAAGCACCTTCCTTTGGCTCCAATTTGTGAATGGCCTCCTCATCCCGGCACGATGCTCCATCTTCATTGATCACCATTGTGGGGTCCTCGTTACTTAATTCATTATGTATCCAGTTAACATACATATGTGAGTCTGAATTAAGTAAGAACATACACTGATTTAGAGTATTTTACTAGTTAAGTTGTTACAGTACCAAATCCTGAGTACAAAAACCAACTAAATTTGTTTTCTACATATACATTACATGTAAAATTAACAACCTAAGCCAGTACAACTCCTATGCAGTGGTTCACCTCGCAGCGGAATAAGACTCACGATTCCCACGTCTATGCAATCCTACAGAAACATTCACAAAACGTGAGTATAGATAAACAACTATCTCAGTGCAATATCAAAACACAATATCAATAACAATGATAAAGCACAATAAATCATCTAATGTGAATGTTCTGTCTCATGCATCCACACATGCACCATGTCATGACATGTCTCAACAAGTACCCTATTATCACGAGACTAAAATGATATGCCTATTCAGCTCAATATGTCAGTGGAACCACCTCACATCTTCATATTAGCAGCACATATCATACTACCGTCCTCAAATGATAATAGCCATAGCATATACCCAAAAACCGGCGTATATCGCTATATAGCATAACCGAGCATATACCCAAACCAGACGTATAGCTCTCTGTCACATAACCGAGCATATATCCAAACCAGGCATATATCTCTATGTCACATAACCGAGCATATATCCAAACCAGGCATATATCTCAAATACATAACCGAGCATATACCCAAACCAGGCGTATATCTCACATACATATGATATCCATGAATGTACAGGCATATGATACTACCAATCATATGATAACAACATAACACAATTCATATGATATCAATCTCATAACATCATCACACAATATCTATACTCCGTACGTCAACACGTACCTGTACTGCGACACAAACGAGATAAATTAGGCGTCACTGGCTAAGTGCCTCGTTGTCCTGTCCCCTGAGATGATGCTACAACAATGCCAATAATATATCATGTTATCATAGGCATTAAAATCAAATTCTACAAAAATATTTCATTTTTCAACATTTTGGCACTGGCGATCGATCGCTATCAACACCGATCGATCGCCAAAACTCTCTGTCCCCTCGCGATCGATCGCAACTACTTGGCGATCGATCGCCACAATGTTCTGTTCACAGCAATCGATCGCGACAATTTCACCGATCGATCGCCACACATTTTCACCGCCTTAAAATTTACTCTGCCTCGGCGATCGATCGCCACAAAGCTCGCGATCGATCGCCGATGTCCAGAAAGTTTAGAACATGGCGATTTTCAAGCTTATCTCCATGGTTCTTCTCCTATACCTCATATTGAACCATTTCAACATGTTTCTTGCAATCCCTAGGAACATATTAACATGTTTCTAACATCATAGATTCCAATTCAAAGCATAGAAACATGATATGATTCTTCACTTGAATACTTGAATTTTCATTTCACATATATAACACCAATGACATATTTCAAGTGTAAAGCTAAGAATTCCTTACCAAGATGGTACACTTTCACTTCACACACCTTCCTAACTCAAGTCACAAGTCAATCCCAAGCTCAAACCACCAAAAACTTGAAAGAGATGAAGAGGAGCTTGGTAGTGTTTTAGTAGGTGTAAAGTGAGTACTATGTGATTCTCTTCCCTAAAGCACCTTGATATAAGGTCATTAGTTTTTCTAACCACTTGTTATCATATTGTTTGGAGTTAATGACATGTTATCTAACATGTACATGAAATGAACTTCAAATTCAAATACAACTCCAACTCAAATTCAAGTCACATGCATATGCAAATGCTTACTAAATCAAGTCATACATTGCCATATGTCTCATATTCATTTCATGTATGTGAGTATTAACCCTCGGTTCAACCCGAACCCGAGTCCACATCGTACCGTAATTATTCAACATCACGCCATAACAAATCGAGGCATTACAACCATCAACAATTAAACTATACTATTTACAAGATATAGAATTCCTCGATCACATTCGAGGGGAATATAGGGGAGGGATAACATTTAGAATAAAATAGAGAAGGCACGACACGCAGGTCGTATTATAAATTACAAACATTCACAAATCCTATCTAATAGGTCAAAGGGCTATAACCACGCACCATGCTCAAACAACACATAAAGCATGCATTAACTTTTAATTAATTAAATTCTAAACATTTTAAATTTAATTCTAATTAAAACTGTAAAATAATTTTTGAAAAATTATCGTACGCTCGGGACATCACATGCCACGAACCAAAGCGACTAAGCCACGAAGCACCATGGTTCGAACTACAAAAGCGCACGGCTGGACCAATTATGGGCCTAGGGTTCGAAACCCTAGCCCATGGCCGAACCAAGCTCGAGCGGCGGCGGCGCTAGGGTTCCAAACCCTAGCCGCCTAGCACCTTCTTGAGTTTTCATCGAGCCATCTTGATTGAAACAATGGAATTTGTTAGCCACGAGTCACGGTCAGGACATGCACGGGGTTGGCTCAACCATCTCGAGCCAAGGGTTCGAAAAACCTTGCTCTCATGTGGTAAAGCTACTAATCCATGCATGCGTGAACCATTATCGAGCCAAAGAGTTCAAAACTCATCCACGTCTCAAAACCTCCATGCATGAACATGAGCCACAACGACTAGGCCATCTCGAGCCAAGGGTTCGAAAACCCTAGCCCTCATGTGGCTAAGCCGTGGGTCAATATGCTAGGGGTGGCCGAAACTTTGATTAAAATTTTGATTATTCGCTTTGTGTATCGTATACATCAAACATCAATTATATCAAATATAATATCATGATAATTTCACAAACTAAATATTAACATATCATATATGTTCATACATTTTTAAATAGCATGCAATATAAATTCTAACATGATTAAACTATTTAACCACATAAATCCGATATGAGCCTTGTACACGACTCTGACACCACTGTAAGTAATCCAATGAGCATACAATGCAGCGGAATAAAATTTTTATGGATTACTAAACACCGGATCTATACATAGGAGTTCATATCGGATAAAGGAATACAAAAGTCTCACCCTTGTAGCGTGTTTGAGCCGATTCCACGGAGCAGCACCACGTCCAACGTCTCCTTCGAGTCACTAGCAAAACTTGTCAAGTTTTGCCTCCACGGTATCACACGATCAAATTGAACAAAAGGGGATAGTTTAAGAACAAGTTGCTAGACAAGTTCTTAAACCGGAACTAAAAACCACACTTGATTCACAATCAAACAAACTCAAATATTAAAACATCGACCATACCAAATCACTAAAAACCTTCAATAAACATACTCAGATACTCATAAATTCAACACCCAACCAAAATAATACCAACCCCAACAAACCCATTTCAAAACCCTTCAAAACTTTCCAAAACTCAAACCAAACATTATAAGAACAACAAGGAATGATATATAAACATCCTAGGCCTCAAATTTTACCAAGAAGTACAAGAACAAAGCTTTTACAAGAACTTCTTGTCCACTTTGGTGCCAAAATCGAGTTTGAGGGGAAAAGTGAGGGTTTGGGAGATTTGGGGATTTTAGTAAAGTGATTTGGTAAAGGTGGGGGTAGAGGTTTTAAAGTAAGTCAAATTGACTCCCCACAACTAACATGATGTATTAAACATCCCAACATGATATTTAAAAGGCATTACATCACAATGCTCCACAATCTCCAATAAATGCATGTTTTACCAATAAATGACTACCAACCCAAGTAAGTCATTAAAACACCCAATTACCCAACATGCGTCACATGCACCCCGAAATGCATTCCCGGTCACGCCTACCATGTGACTAAGCATTTCAACATGATAAATAAATCCAGCACATAATTAATTACCACCATAATTAATCATATAAACACAATTAATGCCCAAATTGCAATTAATTATTTCGGGAATATCACAATACTCCCCTACTTATAAGACTTCGTCCTCGAAATCACATGCACTTACCCCAAAATGAAACTAAACATAATCACATACCAGAGAATAGTTCCGGGTAGTGCTGCACAATATGCCGCTCCGTCTCCCACGTAGCCTCCTCGACACCCCTGCGATCCCACTGAACCTTGATCATAGGTATCACCTTATTCCGAAGTCTACGGTCTGCTCGATCTAGAATTCTAACATGCCGTTCCACATAAGACACATCGGATTCTAACTGAACCTCGGAAGGCTGCAACACATGAGATGGATCCGGCTCATACTTCCGCAGCATAGACACATGAAACACATCATGTATACCCGATAAAGAAGGTGGCAAAGCCAGTCGGTAAGCTAAGGTGCCAATGCACTGCAAAATCTCGTACGGTCCAACATACCTCGGAGACAGTTTCCCGCGCATCCCAAATCGCACAACGCCTCTGAAAGGCGAGATCTTCAAAAAGACCTTATCTCCCAACTGAAACTCCAACGGTCTTCGCCGTTTATTCGCATAAGCTGCATGTCTGTCCTGGACTGCTTTCATTTTCTGCCTTATCATCTTTATCTTCTCTTCCATTTCTCGAATCAATTCCGGTCCTCCGACCGATTTGCGGTCCAAATCATCCCAACACAAGGGTGATCTACACCGTCTGCCATAAAGAGCTTCAAAAGGAGCCATTTGAATGCTCGCCTGGTAGCTATTATTATAAGAGAACTCTACCAAGGCTACCGAATACTGCCAAGAAACATCGAACTCCAATACACAAGCCCTCAACATGTCCTCGAGCGTTTGGATAGTACGCTCGGTCTGGCCGTCCGTCTGAGGATGATATGCAGTGCTCAATCTAACTTCAGTTCCCAAGGCCGACTGAAGGCCTTCCCAAAAATGAGATGTAAATCGTGGATCTCGATCCGACACTATGGAAACGGGGATCCCATGCTGTGGGGTCTTCCCACTTTAACAGTGATTAAAAGACATAAGAAGGACTAATCATGCATTAAGGTAACATCTTAAGGTTTCGGTTGTTACACGAGCTAACAGGATTACAGGCCAAAATACAAAACTTCAAAAATAATTCATTACATTCTAAAAGAATGTCATTTAGATTTACACTACTCCTAGAGTAGATACTAATCATAACTTGAATCCTATACATTCCTGTGTCCCTCCGTAGCTCACTGCCTCAACCCGACCCTTAGTCCTTTCGTCCAAAAGTGTACCTACAGGGACAACACATCATGAGCATATACAATCTTACTTAGCATCATAAAAACATCATAGCAAATGCATGAAATATTTGTTAAGTAAATATGCTGGATTTCTCATTAACTTCTTATTGTTGTCCCTGATTTATAATCATGCATATGGGGCATCTTACCCCCGTGGCATCTTACCACAATATCATCGTATGGCCTCTTACCATATGGGGCATCTTACCCCGTGGCATCTTACCACAATAACATCGCATGGCCTCTTACCATGTGGGGCATCTTACCCCGTGGCATCTTACCACAATACATCGCATGGCCTCTTACCATGTGGGGCATCTTACCCCGTGGCATCTTACCACAATTACATCGTGTAAACGTCATCATATAAGCATCGTATAAGCATCATCATATAAACATCGTATGAACTTCATCGTATAAACATCGTATAAATATCATCGTGTAAACATCGTATAAACATCATCATTTCATCGTGAATACTCATGCAATAAAAGCATAGTTGTAGTATAAAGATGTGTGTTACCGTCCGATGCCCGTACGCCTCTTACGTACCTTTTCAAAAGGAGGAGGAGTCAACAGACTTTATCTCCTTGATGGTGCCGGTACCTGGGATGGTTCTACAAGACCACATAATACCATATTAGATGCCTCAAACCATCTCACATCATAAACTTAACAAAATAAAACATCATTATACTTGCCAACTTTCTGCCTCTCTCGATCGATCGGCCCAAGGTCTCGATCGATCGAGACACTGTGCACAAACAGTGTCTTAGCATCCTGCCTCGCTCGATCGATCGAACATTTTACCGATCGATCGAGGAGCTTCACCGATCGATCGAGAAATCCTTCGATCGATCGGCATAAAAATTTTGAAAGCATGCATTAGACCTTCTGTCTCGCTCGATCGATCGGAACCAAATCTCGATCGATCGAGAGCTCTGAAAAATCGGGATTTTCCCCAGATTTTTAAGCACCTCTTTTCATACCATCTTTTCTACTTCATAACACATCTTTCATGCTGAAACAAACATGTGAAGAACTTCATAAAATATCCATGTAAGCTCTTAAATCAAAGGTTTAACAAAACCTAAGCTAACATGCATCATAACATCATCATAATCTTCATCCTCAACCATCCTATATAAAAACAGAGTATCTTCTTCTTTGTCCAGGTTTTTCGAGCACATAGATTCATAACAAGAAATCTATCACATAAATCATGTAAAATGCTCAAACAACCATGCTAGTAGTTACTTAATACTACCATGTAAGCATCCTTACCAAGGTTTCACCCAAGCCTACACTTAGCATGCGTTAAAAACAACCCACAAACCCAAGCTCAAACACAAACCCAGAAAAATAGGGTACCCACTTACCCCTCGCTTTTTGCTCCTCTTTTTGCAAGGATTTGAACACCTTCTTACCAAGCTTTTTCCTTTCCTTACAGCTGCTAAGCTGGAACGAAAATGGGGGGGGAAAAAGAGAAGGAGAAGGGAATGATTTGGCTGCAAGGAGTGATTGGAAGCATGGGCATGATCAAGTGGGGGGTATGGGTTAAACAAGTGGGGAAGGGGTGAGGTGGCCGATTGGGGGGTGGTATGGTTGGGGTGCCTTGAGGTGTTTAATTGTGTCCCGGTATATAGTACGATGTATTAAAATATCCTCACTCGATATTTTCTAACTTCATTTAATTAATACATCCTTTAAAACACCCAACATGTTCCCCACATCATATTATCATAACATAAATCGTGGCCCCCAATTTAAATACACCACAACCCTTAAACACATCATAATTTATCATCGTAGAACATTATCATATCACATTTCGGGGGTATTACATGACTCCCCTACTTATAAGATTTCGTCCTCGAAATCCACATGCATCACTATATCGAAACTAAACATAAAAACATACCAGAGAATAGTTCCGGATAGTGCTGCACCATATGCCGTTCCGTCTCCCACGTAGCCTCCTCGACACCCCGACGATCCCACTGAACTTTGACCATCGGTATTACTTTACTTCGTAGTCTGCGATCCTCTCGATCCAGAATTCTGATTGGTCGTTCAACGTAGGACACATCTGAGTCTAACTGTACTTCAGTAGGCTGTAAGACATGAGACGGGTCTGGCTCATACTTCCTTAACATAGAGACATGGAAAACATCGTGTATGCTAGATAAAGATGGCGGTAGAGCCAAACGATAAGCTAATGTACCGATACGCTGTAAAACTTCATATGACCCAACATACCTCGGAGATAACTTTCCCCGAATCCCAAAACGAACCTGTTGGGGTTCAACAATTGCCTCTGCTTTGTGATCGGTCGAACACATGGTGCTTGTGCCAGCGTATGGTTGAAAAGATTGATGTTGCGCCATTACCCTTAACTATAGTTATTGGTAAAGCGGTAAGCGCTCGATCCTACAATTGGTATCAGAGCCAAGGTCGCGTGTTCGATTCCCATGAGTTGCAGAGAGTGCAATTATTGTGGGAGGGATTGTTGGGGTTCAACAATTGCCTCTGCTTTGTGATCGGTCGAACACGTGGTGCTTGTGCCAGCGTATGGTTGAAAAGATTGATGTTGCGCCATTACCCTTAACTATAGTTATTGGTAAAGCGGTAAGCGCTCGATCCTACAGAACCACACCCCTGAAGGGCGAGATCTTTAAGAAGACCCTGTCTCCTAACTGGAATTCTAGTGGTCGTCGCCGCTTATTGGCATAGGCCGCTTGCCTATCTTGGGCCGCTTTCATCTTTTGGCGTATCATCTTAATCTTACCTTCCATATCCTTGATCATATCCGGTCCTCCGACCGCTTTGCTAGTCAAGTCCTCCCAATACAGCGGTGATCTACATCGTCGTCCATACAGAGCTTCAAAAGGGGCCATTTGAATGCTCGCTTGATAATTGTTGTTATAGGAGAACTCTACCAGCGGCACTGAATCATGCCACGGAGTATCAAACTCCAAAATGCATGCCCTCAACATGTCCTCGAGCGTCTGAATGGTACGCTCTGTTTGGCCATCGGTCTGAGGGTGATAGGCCGCACTCAGTCTCACCTCTGTGCCAAAGCTGTCTGAAGACCCTCCCAGAAATGTGAAGTGAACCTCGGGTCCCTGTCAGACACTATGGAGACTGGAATACCATGCAATCTCACCACATTCCGTATATACATTTGGGCCATCTTTAAGTATGTATACGACATACTGTAAGGGATGAAATGAGCCGTCTTCGTCAGCCTATCTACGATCACCCAGATCGCATCAAATCCTGAGGTCGTCCTTGGCAAGTGGGTCACGAAGTCTATAGATATATGCTCCCACTTCCATTCAGGCACCTCTAAGCTCTTCAGTTCTCCATCAGGCCTCTGCCTCTCTGCCTTTACCTGCTGGCAGATTAAACATCTTTTAACAAAAACGATTACCTCACGCTTCATGCGTCTCCACCAGAATTGATCGCATAGATCTTTGTACATCTTCTTTCCCCCTGGGTGGATACTGAACCGACTACTGTGGGCTCGCTCCAATATTCCTCTACGCAGTTCTGGTGTATCTGGGACTACCCATCGGTTGCCCAGTCTCAAAGAGTCATCTTCAGCCACTCTGAACTTGGATGGCTGACCCCGAAGTATCAATGATGTCCATCTCTGAATCTCACTATCCAACTTCTGGGCCTTCCTGATTGCCTCAAATATATCTGGCTCCGCCAATAAGGTCGACACTCGCACAGGCGACGTGTCCACATCGAAGTCATAGCCCAGATGGCAGTAGGAAGTCATCAAAGCTGGCAAACACATGACGTCCTCTGCAGTACTCTTCACCTTCCGACTTAAGGCATCTGCTATCAGGTTCGCTTTACCTGGATGGTACTCAATTTCACAATCATAGTCTTTGAGCAAATCCATCCACCTTCTTTGCCTCATATTCAACTCTGCCTGAGTGAATAAGAACTTCAGGCTCTTATGATCCGTATATATAGTGAAGGACGTGCCTTACAAGTAATGCCTCCAGATTTTTAAGGCAAATATGATGGCCGCCAGTTCCAAATCATGCACTGGATACCTGGCTTCGTGTGGCTTCAGTTGCCTCGATGCATAAGCCACTACATGCTTATCTTGCATCAACACACAGCCCAAACCCTGTAATGACGCATCCGTATACAAGGCGAATCTCTTATCTTCAGACGGAATCACCAGCACAGGCGCTGTCGTCAAACGACGCTTCAGCTCTTGGAAGCTTTCCTCACAAGCTTCAGACCAAAAGAAGGGGACTCCTTTCTGAGTCAGCTGTGTCAGGGGTTTGGCAATCTTCGAAAAACCCTCGACGAAACGTCGGTAATATCCTGCCAAACCGAGAAAACTCCTTATCTCAGGTACAGAAGTGGGTGCAGCCCACTCCATCACAGCTTCAATCTCCTTGGGATCCACAGATATCCCCTGGCTAGATATGACATGGCCTAAGAATACCACGCTATCCAACCAGAACTCGCACTTACTAAGCTTCGCATATAACTGATGATCCCTAAGGATCTGAAGCACTGTCCTCAAGTGCCTTACATGCTCTTCTTCAGTCCGAGAGTAAATAAGTATGTCGTCAATGAAGACTATGACGAACTGATCCAAATATGGCTGGAACACCCTGTTCATCAAACTCATGAAGACAGCTGGGGCATTCGTCACCCCAAAAGGCATGACCAGGAATTCATAGTGCCCATATCTAGTCCTGAAAGTCGTCTTCTGAACATCATCTTCTCTTACTCGAATCTGATGGTACCCCGACCTCAGATCGATCTTACTGTAGAGCCTCGTACCCTGCAACTGATCGAACAAGTCATCGATCCTCGGGAGTGGATACTTGTTCTTCACTGTAGCTTTGTTCAACTGCCTATAGTCAATGCATAGACGCATCGATCCATCTTTCTTCTTAACAAATAAGACGGGCGCACCCCATGGCGATACGCTAGGGCGTATGTAGTTTTTGTCTAGGAGCTCTTGCAATTGAATCTTTAGCTCTCTTAGCTCCGCTGGTGCCATCCTATACGGGGCACGAGAAATTGCAGACGTCCCTGGTAGCAACTCAATCCCAAACTCGACCTCTCTCGTCGGTGGGAATCCGGGAATCTCCTCCGGAAAGACATCAGGAAACTCCGCCACTACGGGCACATCCTCAACCTTTAATTCCTTCCTCTTATCCGTCATATCAACAGCATAGATAAGATATCCTGCATGACCTCGTTCCAATAGCTGTGTCATCTTGACAGCAGATATTAACGGAATCTTCGGACGGGAACCATCCCCATAAAATGTCCACTGGACTCCCAATACAGATCTAAATCGGACAGTCCTCTGCCTGCAGTCTACCACTGCCTGATACTTGTTCAGAATATCGATGCCCACAATGCAATCGAAGTCTGTCATTCCCAGCACAATCAAATCTGATCTTAGCTCATTATCCTCAAAATAAATGAGGCCATCATAGACAATCTGATCCGTAGTCAAACTTCTTCCAGCGGGGGTCGAGACCATAAGAGGCATGGGGGACGGAGAAGTGCATATGTGGTGCCTTTCAACAAAACTCGTCGACACAAAAGAGTGTGACGCACATGTGTCTATCAATATAAGAGCAGGGTACGTAAATAAAGACACGTACCCGCTATAACTTCCTCCGGGGCCGCTGTAGCCTGCTCCCTCGTCAAAGCATACACCTGTCCCTGAGGTGGCCCCGCGGGCTGACCTCCATACTGTCTTGGCACAAAAGGTGGCCGGTGTTGTGCCGTTCTGTCCGCAGGTCTCCCCGTAGAGCTCTGCTGTCCTCCCCTGTTGGGACACCGCCAAGCAAAGTGGCCTCGGTCGCCACAGACATAACATCCTACGCAGTCCTTTGCCAAATGTGGTTGCCCACAAAGAGTGCACTGAACTCTTCCAGATCTGTCTCCCTGAGACTGTCCTCTCCCAGATGGAGCATCATTCCTACCTTTCCCTTTCCATCGATTCTCGGGCCTCTTGCCACTGAATCTCGATGCTGAAGTGTTCCCCCTAGGCTTAAACTGATCACCCCTGGGCTTCAAATTATCAGAAGTGGATCTCTGAGGGGGTGCCGAGGTGGCACAGCATCAGGATATGCACCGACTCCCAGTTCAGCTAGCTCAGCTCGTGAGAGTGCATCATCAAAACAGGCAGGGCCATAAGTGATCACCCTGTCATACAGTTCAGGCCTTAAGCCCTTCATGAAGTTCCGCATCTTCGCTTGAGTGCTTGCAGCAATGTGTGGCACATATCGTAGTAAGGAACAATAATGTAGAGCATAGTCAGATACAGGCATGGTACCTTGTCTTAAACTGGTAAACTCATCCTCCTTGGCCTGTCTTGCAACGGCTGAAAAATAGCGGTTTAGAAACCGCGTTCGGAACATCTTCCAATTAACTTCCTGTCCCAGAGCCTCTTGCTCAATCACTGTGGTTTTCCACCACATCAGTGCCTTCTTGGACAGCTGAAATTCTGCTAACCTGATCCAGGCCGTCTTTGCACAAGGCGCTGCCACAAATGTCTGTTCGATCCTCTCTAACCATTCCTCAGCTTTCTCTCCTGATTCAGTTCCCTCGAACATCGGAGGTCGATACATCATAAACTGAGCCAAGCTCAATTCCCCAGGTAGCAACTGCTGTTCAGAGGGTTCCTCTCCCAAGGCTGGTGGTGGCAATGGATTCGTACGCCCAGCACTTGCATTTACACTAATGGCGTCACCCACTTCTATGTTTGCTGCCATGCTGCAACACAAGGGTTAATAACAACACCAAAAGCAGTTCATAAAACTCATCGTTAGATAATTGAACATGTTAGTATAACATCTTCTTCTTTATGAATAACATACATATAAACATGTCCAAAAGTAAGCACATAGCTAACTATTGCTAAGGCTACCCTTCACTCATCCCCGAGTTATCTAACCACTGCTCTGATACCACTAATGTGGGGTCTTCCCACTTTAACAGTGATTAAAAGACATAAGAAGGACTAATCATGCATTAAGGTAACATCTTAAGGTTTCGGTTGTTACACGAGCTAACAGGATTACAGGCCAAAATACAAAACTTCAAAAATAATTCATTACATTCTAAAAGAATGTCATTTAGATTTACACTACTCCTAGAGTAGATACTAATCATAACTTGAATCCTATACATTCCTGTGTCCCTCGTAGCTCACTGCCTCAACCCGACCCTTAGTCCTTTCGTCCAAAAGTGTACCTACAGGGACAACACATCATGAGCATATACAATCTTACTTAGCATCATAAAAACATCATAGCAAATGCATGAAATATTTGTTAAGTAAATATGCTGGATTTCTCATTAACTTCTTATTGTCGTCCCTGATTTATAATCATGCATATGGGGCATCTTACCCCCGTGGCATCTTACCACAATATCATCGTATGGCCTCTTACCATATGGGGCATCTTACCCCGTGGCATCTTACCACAATAACATCGCATGGCCTCTTACCATGTGGGGCATCTTACCCCGTGGCATCTTACCACAATACATCGCATGGCCTCTTACCATGTGGGGCATCTTACCCTGTGGCATCTTACCACAATTACATCGTGTAAACGTCATCATATAAGCATCGTATAAGCATCATCATATAAACATCGTATGAACTTCATCGTATAAACATCGTATAAACATCATCGTGTAAACATCGTATAAACATCATCATTTCATCGTGAATACTCATGCAATAAAAGCATAGTTGTAGTATAAAGATGTGTGTTACTATCCGATGCCCGTACGCCTCTTACGTACCTTTTCAAAAGGAGGAGGAGTCAACAGACTTTATCTCCTTGATGGTGCCGGTACCTGGGATGGTTCTACAAGACCACATAATACCATATTAGATGCCTCAAACCATCTCACATCATAAACTTAACAAAATAAAACATCATTATACTTGCCAACTTTCTGCCTCTCTCGATCGATCGGCCCAAGGTCTCGATCGATCGAGACACTGTGCACAAACAGTGTCTTAGCATCCTGCCTCGCTCGATCGATCGAACATTTTACCGATCGATCGAGGAGCTTCACCGATCGATCGAGAAATCCTTCGATCGATTGGCACAAAAATTTTGAAAACATGCATTAGACCTTCTGTCTCGCTCGATCGATCGGAACCAAATCTCGATCGATCGAGAGCTCTGAAAAATCGGGATTTTCCCCAGATTTTTGAGCACCTCTTTTCATACCATCTTTTCTACTTCATAACACATCTTTCATGCTGAAACAAACATGTGAAGAACTTCATAAAATAACCATGTAAGCTCTTAAATCAAAGGTTTAACAAAACCTAAGCTAACATGCATCATAACATCATCATAATCTTCATCCTCAACCATCCTATATAAAAACAGAGTATCTTCTTCTTTGTCCAGGTTTTTCGAGCACATAGATTCATAACAAGAAATCTATCACATAAATCATGTAAAATGCTCCAACAACCATGCTAGTAGTTACTTAATACTACCATGTAAGCATCCTTACCAAGGTTTCACCCAAGCCTACACTTAGCATGCGTTAAAAACAACCCACCAAACCCAAGCTCAAACACAAACCCAGAAAAACAGGGTACCCACTTACCCCTCTCTTTTTGCTCTTCTTTTTGCAAGGATTTGAACACCTTCTTACCAAGCTTTTTCCTTGCCTTACAGCTGCTAAGCTGGAACGAAAATGGGGGGAAAAAGAGAAGGAGAAGGGAATGATTTGGCTGCAAGGAGTGATTGGAAGCATGGGCATGATCAAGTGGGGGGTATGGGTTAAACAAGTGGGGAAGGGGTGAGGTGGCCGATTGGGGGGTGGTATGGTTGGGGTGCCTTGAGGTGTTTAATTGTGTCCCAGTATATAGTACGATGTATTAAAATATCCTCACTTGATATTTTCTAACTTCATTTAATTAATACATCCTTTAAAACACCCAACATGTTCCCCACATCATATTATCATAACATAAATCGTGGCCCCCAATTTAAATACACCACAACCCTTAAACACATCATAATTTATCATCGTAGAACATAATCATATCACATTTCGGGGGTATTACACATGAAATCTCACCACATCTCGAATATACAACTGCGCCATCCTCAAAAAGGTGAAAGTCATGCTATAGGGGATGAAATGAGCTACCTTAGTCAATCGATCCACAACCACCCAAATAGCATCAAAACCTGAAGCACTCCTCGTCAAGTGAGTCACGAAGTCCATGGAAATGTGTTCCCACTTCCACTTCGGTATCTCCAAGCTTTTCAACTCGCCGCCAGGCCTCTGTCTCTCTGCCTTAACCTGCTGGCAGATCAAGCACCTCTTAACAAAAGTGACGACATCACTCTTCATTCTCTTCCACCAAAACTGACCACGTAGATCTTTATACATCTTCTTCCCGCCTGGGTGGATGCTAAGTCTGCTACTATGAGCTCGCTCCAAGATCCCTCTACCCAACTCCGGCGTACTCAGAACCACCCAACGGTTACCCAACCTCAAGGATCCGTCATCGGCCACTCTGAATTTTGTTGGCTGACCAAGATGTACTAAAGATAACCACCTCTGAACCTCATCATCTGACCTCTGAGCTCTCCTGATGTTCTCATAGATATCTGGCTCAGCTAACAAGGTCGATACAAGCACAGGTGACGCATCTATGTCGAAATCATAGCCTAGATGGCAATAGGAGGTCATCATAGCCGACAAATGGATGACATCCTCAGCAGAACTCCTCACTTTCCAGCTCAAAGCGTCTGCTGTCAAGTTATCTTTTCTGGGATGGTATTCTATCTCACAATCATAGTCCTTGAGTAAGTCCATCCACCTTCTCTGCCTCATGTTCAGCTCCGCCTGAGTGAATAAAAACTTGAGGCTCTTGTGATCCGTGTAAATCGTAAATGAAGTACCATACAAGTAATGTCTCCAAACTTTAGGGCGAAGATGATAGCCGCCAATTCCAAGTCATGGACTGGGTATCTAGTCTCATGCGGCTTCAACTGCCTCGATGCATAAGCTATTACATGCTTATCATGCATCAGTACACACCCAAGGCCCTGAAGTGATGCATCGGTATACAAAACAAATCTGGAGTTTTCTGTAGGAATCACCAATACTGGCGCCGTCGTCAAACGGTGCTTCAACTCCTGGAAGCTCTCCTCACAAGCTTCTAACCAAAAGAATGGTACTCCCTTCTGGGTCAACTGTGTCAACGGCTTGGCAATCTTCGAAAATCCCTCGACAAAGCGTCGATAATAACCGGCCAAACCCAGAAAGCTCTGTATCTCAGGTACAGAAGTGGGTGCAGCCCACTCCATCACAGCTTCAATCTTCCTGGGATCCACAGATATCCCGCTGCTAGATATGACATGCCCCAGAAACACTACACTGCTCAACCAAAATTCACACTTGCTGAGCTTGGCATACAACTGGTGATCTCTGAGAATCTGGAGCACTGTCCTCAAGTGTTTCACGTGCTCTTCCTCGCTCCGGGAGTAGATGAGAATGTCGTCGATGAATACAATGACGAACTGATCAAGATAGGGTTGGAATACCCGATTCATTAAGCTCGTAAAGACAGCCGGGGCGTTCGTCACACCGAACGACATCACTAGAAACTCATAATGTCCATATCGAGTCCGAAACGCTGTCTTCTGCACATCCTCCTCTCTGACTCGAATCTGATGGTACCCGGATCTCAAATCAATCTTGTTATATAATCTGGTACCTTGCAACTGATCAAACAAGTCATCAATCCTTGGGAGAGGATACTTGTTCTTCACTGTGGCTTTATTTAGTTGCCGGTAATCGATGCACAACCGCATCGAACCGTCCTTCTTCTTCATAAAGAGAACCGGTGCGCCCCATGGTGATACGCTCGGGCGTATATATCCCTTGTCAAGGAGTTCCTGCAACTGCTCCTTCAACTCTCTCAAGCCGGTGCCATCCTGTAAGGTGCACGAGAAATAGTAGATGTCCCCGGTAACAACTCGATCCCAAACTCAACTTCTCTAGCCGGTGGAAATCCTGGGATCTCCTCTGGGAATACATCAGCAAACTCTGCTACTACGGGTACATCCTCAACTCTCAATTCTTTATTCTTCCCAGACGTGTCCACGGCATAGATGAGATAGCACGTGTGGCCACGTTCCAACAATTGAGTCATCTTGACTGCTGAAATCAACGGAATCTTCGCACGAGAACCGTTGCCATAAAAAGTCCACTGAATTCCCAAATCAGATCTGAACCTCACTGTTCTCTGCCGGCAATCTACCACTGCCTGATATCTATTCAGAATGTCAATACCCATGATGCAGTCGAAGTCTGACATGCCCAACACAATCAAGTCTGCCTTCAACTCGTTGCCCTCAAAATAAATGAGGCACTCTGCCATAAACTGATCGGCAACGACATTTATTCCAGTGGGTGTCGAGACCATGAGAGGCGTGGGTAAAGAAGACGTGCGCATATGGTGTCTCTCCACAAAGCCCACAGATACAAAAGAGTGGGAGGCACCTGTATCTATCAAAATAAAAGCAGGGTACGTAAATAAATGACACGTACCGGCGATCACCTCCTCTGGGGCTGCCTGGGCCTGCTCTCTAGTCAGCGCATACACCTGCCCCTGGGGCGGTCCCACTGTCTGACCTCCCAATGGTCGAGGCACAAACTGATGCCTCTGGTGCACTGTCCTGTCATCAAATCTCGGCCTGTTTCCCTGAAACTCTGACTGTCCTCCCCGAGTGGGGCAATACCGAGAGATGTGACCCATCTTGCCACAGCTATAACAGGCAGGGCACTTACTCGAAGAATGTGGCCCTCCACAATTGTCGCACCTTGGTTCCCCCGATCTATTTCCTTGCACAGGCCCTCGGTTGGCCGACCAATTCTTCTTGTTCTCTTGTTTCTGACCATAAGATTTCTTCCCACTGAACCGCGAAGATGAAGAGGCACCACGAGGTTTAAATGACTCTCCTCGGGGCCTCAAGCTATCAGTAGCTTGCCTCTGTTGTGGCGCCTGTGGGGGTACAGCACTAGGATAGGCTCCAACTCCAATCTCCGCAAGCTCTGCTCTCGTGAGAGCATCATCAAAGGAAGTGGGGTTATTGGTGATAACCCGGTCAAAAAGCTCCGGTCGCAACCCCTTCATGAAGTTTCTCATCTTTGCGTGTCCGCTGGTGGCAATGTGTGGAACATACCTCAGCAACGAGGAATAATGCATGGCATAGTCTGACACCGACATGCTCCCTTGTTTCAAGCTTGCAAACTCATCTTCCTTTATCTGTCTCGCCGCCGCAGAGAAGTACCGGTTCAGAAACCGGGTTCTGAAGAGCGTCCAATCAATCACTGCACCCTGTGCTCTCAGTTCCATCACCGTGCTCCTCCACCACAATAAAGGTTTCTTTGCCAACTGGAACTCCGCCAGCCTCAGCCATGCCGTGACAGCACAAGGAGCCGATACAAATATCTGCTCAAGTCTTTCTAGCCACTCTTCGGCCTCCTCCCCTGATTCTGTCCCCTCAAACCGGGGCGGGTGGTAAGACAAAACCTGAGTCAAACTAATCTCACCAGGCAGTAACAACTGAGCCACTGGTTCCATGCCTACAGCTGGTGGAGGTAGAGGGTTTGCCTGACCAATACTAGCATTCACGCTCCCAAAATCGCCAACCTCTTCATTAAGGTTCCCCGCATTCATAGCAGCCATGACAAAGGTTAACAACAATTCCAAAACAAATATATATGTTATGCCGTTAGATAACAGGAATGATAATAAGCATGCTAGTATAACAGGATATACATCAATATGCACCACATGCATAAACATGCTTCAAATGTAAGCACCTAGCCAATCATGCTAAGGCTACCCTTCACTCGTTCCCGGGTTCTCTAACCACTGCTCTGATACCACTAATGTAGGACCCTAGTTCCTTAAGTGCGGATTAAAGGCATAATTAGAGCTAACATAAATTATCAGAGTAAAATAATCGTGTTGAGACTATGAGCCTTAAGAATTACATGCCCAAAAATAAGGACTATCAAATGGATTAGTTACATTCCCAAATCAAAATGAATGTTATCAACTATAGCTTTACACTACTCCTAGAGTAGACACTATAGAAAAGTAATACTGTCCTTCTTTTCCCAAAATGTCCTTCTCAAGCTCACCGTCTCAACCCGCCTTAGCCCTTCTTATCATGCCAAAAGTGCACCTACAAGGACAACCCCCAAACATGAGCAATGATAACATTCATATTCAACACAATATGAATATAAAGCGTGAATGCATAAATCACAATAAAACACTTCCTGTTTTCCCATGCATTTCAAACGCTTCCAGTTTGGTTGTCCCTGTACCATAACTCATGAGTATAATCAATAGATTATTTAATGGTCTACACATGTCATGACATAATACCATTTCATCATCACAAAATACCAATCACCAATCCCTAGTCTATCCATCACAATGTATTTTAATGCCCCTCGCTTATTTACATATAGGCGGCATAGAATAACCTCGCTTCAATGGACATGCGGCGCTCCCACCCTCGCTTCACATTGAGCGGCAAATATTCTTTCCTCGCGCTATATGATAACCACGCTCAAATATGGCATGCGGCGCTCCCACCCCTCGCTTCACATTTAGCGGCAACAAATCAAATAGCGGCAAGCATTAAAATCATCAAGGGATGACCACGACTCATGGGATGTGCACCAATAACCATCATATGCATATACAATCACAATGCATAATTCAACATGTATTTGCATCCACAATGCATAATTCCACATATACTCGCATCCACAATGCATAAACAATGAGTATATTAGATACATGTACCGTTGGGTGCCCGTACGTCTTCTACGTACCTTTCCAAAATGTAGGATGTGGTAGGACTTCACTTCCTTGGCTGTGTTGCCACCTGGGATGGTTCTACATATTCACACAAATCAATATTAGAACCCAATAATAGTCCAATACCAAAAATCCCACAAAAATAATCAAAAACACCCATTTTGGTGTCTCGCGATCGATCTCCATGAAGTCCCGATCGATCGCGAGATCACACTGCCTCGTCCAACAAAATTTTCCAATTCGCGATCGATCGCCGAGTTTGCGCCGATCGATCGTGACCTCGCCGATCGATCGCGCCAAACTCGCGATCGATCGCTGAAGGCTACTGCCTTCACCCTTGCAGCTCGCGATCGATCGGTGGAAAGCGCCGATCGATCGCCGAGTCCTGTACACCCGATTTTCGGGCACTATTAATCCTTCTCCTTCCCCAACTCAAACAAACTCAAATATTAAAACATCAACCATACCAAATCACTAAAAATCTTCAATAAACATACTCATATACTCGTAAATTCAACACCCAACCAAAATAATACCAACCCCAACAAACCCATTTCAAAACCCTTCAAAACTTTCCAAAACTCAAACCAAACATTATAAGAACAACAAGGAATGATATATAAACATCCTAGGCCTCAAATCTTACCAAGAAGTACAAGAACAAAGCTTTTACAAGAACTTCTTGTCCACTTTGGTGCCAAAATCGAGTTTGAGGGGAAAAGTGAGGGTTTGGGAGAGATTTGGGGATTTTAGTAAAGTGATTTGGTAAAGGTGGGGGTAGAGGTTTTAAAGTAAGTCAAATTGACTCCCCACAACTAACTTGATGTATTAAACATCCCAACATGATATATAAAAGGCATTACATCACAATGCTCCACAATCTCCAATAAATGCATGTTTTACCAATAAATGACTACCAACACAAGTAAGTCATTAAAACACCCAATTACCCAACATGCGTCACATGCACCCCGAAATGCATTCCTGGTCACGCCTACCATGTGACTAAGCATTTCAACATGATAAATAAATCCAGCACATAATTAATTACCACCATAATTAATCATATAAACACAATTAATGCCCAAATTGCAATTAATTATTTCGGGGATATCACAGGGTCATCACCCAATTTTTCTCTAAAACACCAAAGTACAACGGACATCCCGATATCCTTACTCAACCACAAAGCAATCCCAATTCCGTAGGATTTATTCCACACCCTAATGGGTGGATGTGATAATGTCCACCACATGTCACCTAGGTATAAGAAAGTAGTCTCCTCAATAACTACTCCTACTGCCAGTCACTTGGCCATAGCCATTCCAACGAGTATATCCAAAGGTACTACTACTCATAAAATATTTACCTCAAATATGTGCTGTGGTACACTTCCGGTACCGCACACCCAATAATTCATCGAGCAACCTGCTCGGCATAATGGTCTCGTCAATCTGTGACTCAGACACTACCTTGTGCTCACCATTGGCACTCCAAGCCATACAATCAACACATATACTCAAATGTATTATTCATGTAATGACGACATGCGTCTACATAGAACACACACGCCATGACATCGTCATCCTATGATGGTAATGTCAACACATGACATCCAACATAACATCGTCAACTCGTGACGTTGCGTGTCGATACGTGACACTCATAATGTCCTCGTCAACCCGGGACGGTATATGTCAATACATGACATTCATAATCTCAACGTCAAGCACGTGACGGTATATGTATATCAATGCATGACATCCACAATAATGCTAATAAAACAGTAATATATCATACCTCATCGCTAACAAGATAGCGACATACCTGCATCCATCAATCCACAGTGGTACACAGGAAGTACCCATCGCTCGAAGGCGGCGTGATCCAGTGCTGCGTACATAGCGACATAACCAATCGCTATAGAATCAGCGGCATGATTCTTCGCCATAGAGTCAGCAGCATAAAACATCGCTATAGATATCCGGCGGTATGAACATGAGCCATGGATCTAGCGGAATGACCCATCGCTATATAATTACTGGCGGTATGAACCATCGCCATAGATTTAGCGGAATGGCATATCGCTATGTAATGCCTGGCGGTATGAACGATCGCCATAGATGTAGCGGAATGAACCGTCGCTATATAATGCCTGGCGGTATGAACCATCGCCATAGATGTAGCGGATTGAACCATGGCTATGAATACCCAGCGGCATAAACCATCGCCAATCAACTAGCGGAATGAACCATCGCTATATGAATACCCAGCGGCATAAACCATCACCAATAAACTAGTGGAATGAACCATCGCTATATGAATACCCGGCGGCATACACCATCGTCGATAAAATAGCAGAATGTACCATTGTTATATGAATACCCGGCGGCATAAACCATCGCCGATAAACTAGCGGAATGAACCATCACTATATAAATACCGGCGGCATAAACCATCGCCAATAAACTAGCGAATGAACCATCGCTATATAAATACCCAGCGGCATAACCATCGCCAATAAACTAGCGGAATGAACCATCGCTATATGAATACCCGACGACATAAACCATCACCAATAAACTAGCAGAATGATATCCCTCGCTATAATATGGCAGCGGTCATGTTCTTCGCTTCATATTAGCGGCAAATATCCTTCATCGCTAAATCGCTTCGACATACCAGCGGCATATAATATCCCTCGCTATAATATGACAGCGGTCATGTTCTTCGCTTCATATTAGCGGCAAATATTCTCTCATCGCTATGGTATGACAGCGGCATCATTACTCCTCGTTTTAATCATGACAGTGGAAATACCCCTCGCGTTAATATGACAGCGGAAATACCCCTCGTTAGACAATACCAGCGGAAAATAATATCCCTCGCTATAATATGACAGTGGTCGTGTTCTTCACTTCATATTAGCGGCAAATATTCTCTCATCGCAACGGTATGACAGCGGCAAGTATTCACATCGCTACGCCATGAAGGCGGCAAGTATTCGCATCGCTACGCCATCTATGCAACCACAATGCATAACCCATATACCAATATACATCGTTAAGAGTGTATTTTAATGCACCTAGCTTCAAATGTGACATGCGGAATTCACCATCGCTTCAACATTTAGCGGCAAAGCATTAAAATCATCACTGAATATATATGCAACCATAACGCATAATCCATATCCCAATGACCCTGCAACCACCATGGTTAGCAACATCATATTCCAAATATGAACGCATATCATAAATGCACATAAGCAATATAGTTGTGTCACACAACACTAACTACCATCATGCACAAGTATGTGCTTCCCATTTCTATCAACATGTTCCTAGGCCCTCAACAGCCCCAAAGAACAAACCACAGCTCTGATACCACTAATGTAAGGACCCCCGTGCCCTTAACTCATTATTAGTATATTAACCCATGCAATTTGTCCATTCAATCATGTTATCAGGGGAAAGACTACATACAACCGTGGCATGAAATACCATCTATAAAATTTCCCTTGTATCATTCCATTAAGTATCCGGTTTTCCCCAACCAAGCCCATACATATCATGCACCCTTGTAATACACTAACATGTTCTCAGTTCATTTAGCAATTCAATAATTCATTGCATGCAACCCATAAATGAAAATAGACAGGCCTTTGCCTTTTTATACAACCATATACACATATAGCAGTGCTCACATGCGAGCATCAACAAATGTATATGTA
Source organism: Haberlea rhodopensis (assembly GCA_907163345.1). NCBI lineage: Eukaryota > Viridiplantae > Streptophyta > Magnoliopsida > Lamiales > Gesneriaceae > Haberlea > Haberlea rhodopensis. Next base: position 21,386,700 of record CAJQUN010000004.1, on the reverse strand, counting down.
TCAAATGTATAAATCAATGTGCTCGATACCATCACTGGTACTTCGATCCTGGAAGCACCTCTAATCCATAGCTTGAGCTCAACTCCAAAGCCATCGATGTACCTATTCACCTACCCCAACAGAGACAGCCCCGACACGGGGTGAGCATATCAATACCACCAATCCAATAAGCACAATATTACAATTCATAATTTACAGAATGTAAATGCCACAAATTTAAATGATACTCCATGGATGGTATCATCCTTATCCGGGATCTCAAAATAACAAACTCATCAAATTCCCAAAGCCAGTTAATCACCAAAAGGGTTAACCGAAACAATTCCTGCCATGCCAGTTCCATAAACAAATATGATTAAATCATTAAATAAAGGACCATAGATCACATATATCTAACCAATGATTCAATGTTTCTAATTTCATCGCTCGCTCCACAATAGCGGCATTTTAACCACACGCACGCTCAACAGCAGCGGCGTCATAACCGATGGTCGCTCAATGGCGACAACATCCAATCATTCCTCGCTCAAAAGCGGCACCATATAATTCCCAATGTATATTCATTCATCGCAATTACCATATACCATGCGTTTCAATATCCATTTATCGCAAGTACCATATACCATGCATTTCAATATCCATTTATTGCAAGTACCATATACCATGCATTTCAATATCCATTTATTGCAAGTACCATATACGATGCATTTCAATATCCATTTATTGCAAGTACCATATACCATGCATTTCACAGTTTCAACATTATAACAGGCTATGCTCGTACGTTATACGTACCTTATGACTTCCTTAGACCAAACCAAACCTTGACTGAGTCCCGCGACCCGATGAATTATGTGCTACCACATAAAATAACTCACAATCAAATATAAGCATGCAACCACGTGCCCAAGCACGTTTACAACCTCGAAATATATCGCCAATCCTTGACGATTTACCGTTTTAAAAGACCCCGGGCGAAGCATGCATCAAAAACTCAACACGAAAATAATCCCCACAAAACGGCACTGACGATCGATCGCTTCATCCCAGGCGATCGATCGCCTCTCAAAAATAGGCACAGGCGATCGATCGCTCCATTCCAAGCGATCGATCGCCTCTCAGTGTATTTGGCTACTGCCTCATGGTGATCGATCGCTTCCTCTGAGGCTGTCAATCACCTCACTATTCATCTTCCTCAAAATTCCACCAACGTCGCGGCGATCGATCGCCCCGCCCTAGGGATCGATCGCCTCGACCTGTATCAGACAAAAATGGCGTTTTTCTTGCAAAATTTTTCCCAATAACAATCCTCACACTCCATACAACATAAATCCTTAACAAGGGGCTATAAATCAACCCCAAAATACAACAACCCAAAAATCTTTAAAACCCAACTCAAATCCTTCCCAAACACCACAATAAAACTATCAAATCGAAGATAAATGCGAGGGGATGATAATACCTTATTATCTTCGAGAAAATCGGCTCCGAAGTCGAGTCTCCATCAACTTTTCATCAAGGGAGAAAAGAGGGAAGGTTGGGGAAATGGTGGAGCGCTGGTGAGAGAGAAATGAGATCCAAATGATCGAACACCTAGTCCACTTGGTATATATAGTACCAAAACTCCAAAATCCCGAGTCCTCCACAAATACATCATGACTTATTAAAAATCATATGTTTTCAATAATTATCTCTCCAACATCAATTCCCATTACCAGCCCCAGTACAAAGTACTCCGGACCCCAGATCCTACCAAAGACCAAATTCCAAGGTTATCACTATGATGAGAATACAATCTCATCCCTTGGATCCAACGACTCCATATATCGGATTTAAAATCCTCCGGATTCCCAATATCGCAATTAATTCATAACTGCTAGAATTAAAAATCCATAATGGATCATTATCACTCCGGGATTAACGTCAATAATTCCCGGGCATCACAACTTTTCTAGTGGTTTGTTGTTCTTGAACCATTGCAAGTTATATTATATTGTCATTCCTTTCTAATAGAAACATTTTCTCTAGGAAGAATGTACTTGCGAAACAAACACTTTCCCCAATTGATAATATAAATTTCCACAAAATAACATAAGATGGATCAACTATCCAACTCATCTCCCACTGGCTGCTTCACATAAGCAGAACAATCTAAAATCTATATTTGGATTATTTTTCAGTCCATATCGTATATGGAGTTTTGGTCATTGCAATTGTATGAATTATGTTCAACTAATATGTAACTTTAGAGAGTTACTCAGAGAGAATCACATTCTGTTTAAGATAACTCAACATTCTCTTGCACTAACATTTAGTGATCCATATACGTACATATGAATCAAATTCATGGACATTCAGCACATGCTAAATATATGTTGGATTTAAGTTATCATTCTTTTTATAATCTTTGAATATAATCATACTAATCATTCATAAGTTCACCAGATTCAATAAAACATGCATTCTTAAAAATACTGCACATCACATTCGCATATTTAAAAGATAATCATTCTCTATCAAAATAGGAACAATGTTCATGATTCTAGAAGAAATAAATAATTGCTAAAAACAATTCCTAATTAGTTCAAGATTTATATTAAATAAATGTTTCAAACAGCCTTTGCAACAACTCTTGATACAATGCTAGCCTCAGGTAGGTTCACCTTCCTAGGGCTCTATACTCTTCTCAACGTATGCAACTCTTTGCAAAGATTTGAGCACAACTGGTATCATATACCAACGAAGTAGAATCAATAGAAACATTTAATTTTAATATAAAACATACTCTTTCTAGAACGCTTCTAATCTAGGTATTCCTTACAATTTTGCGCCAGTGATCAGCAGTGAAAACATAGATGCCTCTCCTTACTTAGTTACTACTATATCCATTTTTGTCTTTTGAGGTTGGGAACCATTTCACTTCCTCTTCTTTATCCTTGAATTCCTACCATTAGTAGAAGATTCGACAAGAAGAACACGTTTCTCCTTTTGAATCCAGGACTCATGAGTTTCCAACATTTTGACTATAAGATCAAATCTACAGTCAATTAATGAGGTATTGTCACATTCAGATTTTCCAATTTCTCAACAAGATATATTTTTCTTACACCATGCTCATAGACCGAAGCCCCACCTCGCATGTGAAATAAAATAGCTCTTTTGAAATCGCGAGTGACAGTAATCTCGTCCGTTCACCAAACAACACTTGTAGGTGTTGGAAAATATCAGCAATGTGAGCGAGTTTCTCATATCTATGTTGAAACTCATTGGTGACATTGATGCTATAAAATAGCTCTTTTGAAATTGCGATTCACAGTAATCACGTCCGTTCACCAAACAACATTTGTAGGTGTTGGAAAAAATCAGCAATGTGAAAGAGTTTCTCATATCTATGTTCAAACTCATTGGTGACATTGATGCTATCATATAGCACCTAGCCGAGAGATCATCGTCCCACCAATTCTCAAGTGTGGCGATCTCTTCATGAAACGAACCGGGAGAAACTTCAACAGGAGGCTCCCACCAAGGGTATACAACAACTTTTTAGAAGCAAGCATTATTTTAAAATTAATAGCCAATCCTGGTGGTTGATTTGTTTATATCAAGACTTGATGTAATCGGATTCACGCAATCACAATACTGAGAATAAATAGAAAATATAAGCAAATCGTTTGATTATTAATTAATTCAAAAGCTATGGACTTTCGTTATCGAATGCTCCCTGTTAGGATCGATTTCGGGGGTGGGTTGCCATTCCACACCCGAGTTCAACCAACTTGAGCTTCAATAGCTCGTGTTCTTGAAATAATTGCACCGAGAGATTATATCGAGTTCGGTTACAAAACCGAGCGGAAGACACTCGACATAACCCGCTCTAAAACCGATTACTCATTTGAAAGGCATTTTAAAGATATGCAAGAAAGTATGTAAAAGCAGTAAGGTAAATAACACAAGCATTTGTTTCTGGAAGTTCGGAGCACAACGCTTCTACGTCTCCCCTTCTTCCATCTCATGGAAGGATACACTAGAAGACTTTGATTTATACAACTCTTTGTACAAACCCGGTCCAGTTGGGCATTCCCCATCCAACTAGAACTCCTAGCAACTCAACTATGTATGTTCTTTAATGTCTCACATACAAAGACCTCTCAATCGGTTGTGATGAATCATCAACCGTTACAATGGTATTCACTCTTCTATTTTAGCTCACAAATACAATGAATAGAGTGAATACAAAGGCACAAATGATTCCATAATGAATCTGATACAGCAAGGTAAGAGGTGCCAAAGGTTTGAGGAGTGCTCTTCATTTAGCAGCTTTTGTCTTTGAAGTTCCTCAATTGAATCCCAAGTGGGTTTGCTTTGGAAGGCTTGGATTGATCTTTAATCAGCTGTTATTGAGCTTCCAAATCATGTATATATAGCCCCAAGTAATGATATATACGTTAGATACAAGAATATAACCGTTGGGACAGTTTTGGTAAGCTTTCAAACATTTCAACGGTCATATTCTGCTTCTGGGCTATTTTTGGAAGTCTGCTGGTCTGGTCAGCCAGTTGGTCTGGTCAGCTGGTCTGGTCATCCAGTTGGTCTGTTCAGCTGGACTGGTCACCAGTTGGTCTGGTCAGCTGGACTGGTCATCCAGTTGGTCTGGTCAGCTGGACTGGTCATCCAGTTGGTCTTGTCAGCTGGACTGGTCATCCAGTTGGTCTGGTCAGCTGGTACTCCAACTGGTCCTTCAGCTGGTACTCCAGTTGGTTCTCTCCAGCTCCAACTGGTCCTTCAGCTGGTACTCCAGCTGGTCCCTTCAGCTGGTACTCCAACTGGTATGAGGTCTGCTGGTACCAGTTGGTCTGAGGTCTGCTGGTACCCTGCTGCCCAACATCTGCTGTTCTGTTCTCTTGGTTATATCTCTTGATTCGTTGATTTCTGGGCAAAGTGATCTTCATAAAAGTTGTAGCCCTTTCTCTTAGCTTTCCACGGAATCAAGAATCGCTTGATTTCGAGTTTGTATGAGAGAGTTATACTCGAAATACAAGGCGATGGTCCTGCTGTATGTTTGCTGGATGCAGCAGCACATGGTATGACTTGCAGAAGCTTTTTGGCCATCTTAACGTCCGGTTCAGTCTTTCACTTCCAAAGATGACTTGTAGATCTTTGTCTTAGCTTTCCAACCCATACTGAATCGTTCTGTTCCGATAAGCGAGCTATGAGATATGATCAATTTAGTCAGCAGCGCTCGAGCTCTACTGGATGCTGAATTCTCATTTCAGCAACCAAACTCAAGGTCATTTCTTAGCAGATCATCAAGCTGTAAAATATCATCTATGAACTGCACACTTGATGAAATATGTTAGCAACACAATAACAAGTTTTGTTAACATCAAAACTAAGATTATTCGGTTTTCCAAAACCCAACAATCTCCCCCTTTTTGATGATCACAAAACTTGAATAAAAATATGAACATTAAAGCACAATGTTGCATAACAAGAAAAAATCATATTTTTTAAACAACATATTTCTCCCCCTTTTTGTGTGAATCAAAAAGGAAGACAAATAAATTTACTCCCCCTCAAGGATTGAGATTAAACTCTCCCCCTTAATTTTAAAATGTTTGAAAATTTGAGCAAGTGAGGGGCAAATGGGGTAGGCTAAAACAAATTAACAAAATGTAATGCACATTAATTTTTGAAAAAATAACCTCTTTTGATGATGGATGAAGCATACTTGGCAACAAATTTGAATTTCTTGACAAAACTCAACAATGTCCATTTCATCTTTCTGCGGTGGCAGCACACTTAGTCCAACTTGAACTAATAAACTGCTTTTCCTCGAGCAAGTTTGGGCTGCAAGACCTATACCGTTGCGATCCTATATGAGTCTAGTTTGCAACGCAAAAAACGGTTCGTCATTTGGACATCCGAGCAAGAAGTTATGCCAATTTTCCCAAAGTCGCTGCAAGCTGCCAGAAAAACTGAATGCTCTGTTAGAAAAAAAATTTCAAAATAAAAATTTTAAACTTAAAATGAGTTTAGAACATATTGAACGAAAATTTGAACATTTAAAATAGATTTTAAAATTATTTTCGTGCAAAATGAATGCAATGAAATTGATTTTTATGCTAAAAAATTTCATACACCAAATTTTGAAAAAATATGCTATGAAAATATTTCATGCTCATGAGAAAATTTTGAAAAAGATTTTAAAAGAAATCCGCTACAAAAGTCGGTTCAAATGCTTTCCAAGAACAACCTGCTCTGATACCACTTGTTAGGATCGATTTCGGGGGTGGGTTGCCATTCCACACCCGAGTTCAACCAACTTGAGCTTCAATAGCTCGTGTTCTTGAAATAATTGCACCGAGAGATTATATCGAGTTCGGTTACAAAACCGAGCGGAAGACACTCGACATAACCCGCTCTAAAACCGATTACTCATTTGAAAGGCATTTTAAAGATATGCAAGAAAGTATGTAAAAGCAGTAAGGTAAATAACACAAGCATTTGTTTCTGGAAGTTCGAAGCACAACGCTTCTACGTCTCCCCTTCTTCCATCTCATGGAAGGATACACTAGAAGACTTTGATTTATACAACTCTTTGTACAAACCCGGTCCAGTTGGGCATTCCCCATCCAACTAGAACTCCTAGCAACTCAACTATGTATGTTCTTTAATGTCTCACATACAAAGACCTCTCAATCGGTTGTGATGAATCATCAACCGTTACAATGGTATTCACTCTTCTATTTTAGCTCACAAATACAATGAATAGAGTGAATACAAAGGCACAAATGATTCCATAATGAATCTGATACAGCAAGGTAAGAGGTGCCAAAGGTTTGAGGAGTGCTCTTCATTTAGCAGCTTTTGTCTTTGAAGTTCCTCAATTGAATCCCAAGTGGGTTTGCTTTGGAAGGCTTGGATTGATCTTTAATCAGCTGTTATTGAGCTTCCAAATCATGTATATATAGCCCCAAGTAATGATATATACGTTAGATACAAGAATATAACCGTTGGGACAGTTTTGGTAAGCTTTCAAACATTTCAACGGTCATATTCTGCTTCTGGGCTATTTTTGGAAGTCTGCTGGTCTGGTCAGCCAGTTGGTCTGGTCAGCTGGTCTGGTCATCCAGTTGGTCTGTTCAGCTGGACTGGTCACCAGTTGGTCTGGTCAGCTGGACTGGTCATCCAGTTGGTCTGGTCAGCTGGACTGGTCATCCAGTTGGTCTTGTCAGCTGGACTGGTCATCCAGTTGGTCTGGTCAGCTGGTACTCCAACTGGTCCTTCAGCTGGTACTCCAGTTGGTTCTCTCCAGCTCCAACTGGTCCTTCAGCTGGTACTCCAGCTGGTCCCTTCAGCTGGTACTCCAACTGGTATGAGGTCTGCTGGTACCAGTTGGTCTGAGGTCTGCTGGTACCCTGCTGCCCAACATCTGCTGTTCTGTTCTCTTGGTTATATCTCTTGATTCGTTGATTTCTGGGCAAAGTGATCTTCATAAAAGTTGTAGCCCTTTCTCTTAGCTTTCCACGGAATCAAGAATCGCTTGATTTCGAGTTTGTATGAGAGAGTTATACTCGAAATACAAGGCGATGGTCCTGCTGTATGTTTGCTGGATGCAGCAGCACATGGTATGACTTGCAGAAGCTTTTTGGCCATCTTAACGTCCGGTTCAGTCTTTCACTTCCAAAGATGACTTGTAGATCTTTGTCTTAGCTTTCCAACCCATACTGAATCGTTCTGTTCCGATAAGCGAGCTATGAGATATGATCAATTTAGTCAGCAGCGCTCGAGCTCTACTGGATGCTGAATTCTCATTTCAGCAACCAAACTCAAGGTCATTTCTTAGCAGATCATCAAGCTGTAAAATATCATCTATGAACTGCACACTTGATGAAATATGTTAGCAACACAATAACAAGTTTTGTTAACATCAAAACTAAGATTATTCGGTTTTCCAAAACCCAACACTCCCACTAAATTTTTTGAAATCATCACCCTCATGACATATGAACGGAAAATCGTATTTTCTTAGTGGGCTTGGAGTCCAACTAGCTCTTGATAGCCCTGGGTGAAGGTCCAACCGATCTCATGATACTAAAGGAAGCTCACAATTGCATCATATGCAACCCCCATGATATTCGTCTCGTGATTGGCATAACCCTACAGTGGCAGGCCAATTATGCCTTCTCACATCAAAGTAACCCATCTCACGATGGTAATGTCCGCCAATAAGACCCCACGAGGGTGAGAAATCTTAAAGGTTACAAAACCCTATCCATAATTAAGTGTCAGTTAAACACATAGCTTTCCCATGCCAGATGCCCCCAACGAGGGTGAGACAAGACACCTGACACAAGTAGCGTCTCATGGCTTAACTGTTGATGGAAGACAGGAAGTAACAAACTACTTTGAGCTCCCTTTACAGTTTCATATTTAAATTTTTGAATCATATTCAAAAAAGGGATTTAATAATTTTAAATCTCATCAAGTACTTGTTTGTTTGTTTGTCGGATTCATGCAACTATGTTTTATTCATGCAATCATATGTAGTAATAAAAAATACAAACAAACATTTATCATACATCATATGCATAATAAAAATAAATATGGAAGATTACGGCCTTTTCCTAATGGATCTACGTGAGTCATACATGGATCACAAGTCTATCTAAGGTGATGCAGGTATGCAATGCAATCCTATTACATTTTTGGTTCCATTATACATGTCTTGATTCTTGGTGCTCCATCTTCAATCTCGATCTCCCACTAATTCTAATGATTTTACGTTTAAATCGTGCAAACAAGAGAATAGGGATACAAATCCGTGGGATACATCAGAAAATAGAGATAGCAGGCTCGTAAGCCTGATAACCAAAAATCACAATTATAATGAAACAATAAAAATCTAAGCATTCACCTAAACACATTGGTCAAGGCCCGTAATCATCCACCATGCAATCACATCAAATGTAATTAAACATTAAACTAACCAATTACATCATATGTAATTTTACTAATTACATCACATGTAATTAGAGCACAATAATTAATTTCTTTTAGCGTTTCCCACTAATCGCATCTTTAATTGAAAATAAAATTAACAAATTAAATAAAGCCATTTTATTTAATTTCTAATTAATTAAATTTCAATAAATTAGTAAAATCTCTATTTTACCTTTTAATCATATTAATCAAAAATTAAATTAACAAACTAAATGAAACACTTTAATTTAATTTCTAATTAATTAAATTATCAGTTAATTGATAAAATTACTATTTTATCTTATAATCATGATATTAATCGAAATAAATTTAACAAATTAAATGAAATATTTTCATTAAATTTCCAATTAATTAAATTTTTAATTACTTGGTAAAATCTCTATTTTAGACTTTATAAATTAAAATTAATAGTTTTAATAAATTAAGTATCATGATCTATTGTTCCAAAAATTAATATCCGGATAAAACATCTAAAATGACCCAAAATAATTTATGGACTCCAAACATTTTGGATCCAAAATTAACAAAACACTTTCAACCCAAAATATCATATTTTCGGATTTATCAAACAATTTTTTTTTTATTTTCTGAAAATATTGTTCATCATCCCTAAAATCCGATTTAGGGTTTTTGCAGCTAGGGTTACCAGCGCCGCCACCCGCCGCAGCCGCCTCCAAGGGCCGACCACGCTTTTGCTAGATCTCGCATCCCGTAGCTTCACGCTAGCGACGGTAGACCACACTTTCGCTTTGCCACCGGGATCTTGCATACAACACTTCACGCTAGCATTCATGGCGGCTGTGCTGCAACAATTGCAGCACCGCGCGAGACGGTTTTCCAGCCCCTGCGCGCGACCAGCAATTTCACCCTTAGGTGTGACGAAAGATTTCTGTGTGCGGGGAGTGATTTCCCATCCGTCGCAGTGCTGCACTGGCGAGGGAACCTGCATCGTTTAGGCGACAAGCTCGTGGGCTGCGCTATATGCAGATGGTTAAACCTCCGCCAACAGTGCCACCGGGAACACTTTCCGATGTTGACTATTTTGGGTTGGATTAAACTCCTTTTATTCAAATTATCTATATTTTACTAGACTCCGTAATTTTTGAAAACCCAAATATGATTAGTATTACGTAGAAACGATCCAATAAATTTAATTATGAATACATGAATCAAAGCGCAACCTGACTCTGATAACACTGTTGGGTTTCGTACCCCGGCATCAGATCCAAACGCAGTGGAATAAACATAAACAGATCTAAACCGGGGACGGATCGATCGCGCCTGATTCATATATTAAAACATGCATAAATCGAATATGAATAAATGCACGAAAATGGGATTACCAATTATCCTCGAGTCCAATCAACCTGACCAGATCTACAAGCTCAACACCAGTGCTAGTTTGATGTTAGCTTTTGTGAGAGAGAGAGAGAGAGAGAGTGAATTGATTGAGGGTGATTAATTATTTTAACCCTAGATACAAATGTCATATTTATAGTTGTAATCAGCTAATTGGGTCATGTTTAACAAGCCTATCGGGCCAACGTTTGGCTAGTAGGGCATTTATACTAACATTTTGCACACCTTAAGTTTTACAGTACATATAGATTATGGTCTAGTACCCTATATACATTGTGACTTTCTAATGCAATAAATAAGTGGCTACATGCCACTTTAAATTTAAAAAAATAAAAAAATTTGTTGGTCTAAATGATATATGATTCCATGTATTTGAATTAGAAACATGGAATCAATTAAACTATTGAAATCAAGACTTATCAAAATATTGAAATTGACTTCAAAAAAGGATGCTGTTTCGTCCCATTCTTAGCAACATTCTACCCTTCGATGAGCTGTAATTATATTAATTAATCAAGTATAATAATTATTATTACGTAGGATACATTTATCTTTCAATTATGATTACTATAACATTTAACATATTATTAAAATCTTCATAAATTAATATTCAATAAATTAATAATTTTTGCAAAATAATTTTTTCAATCCCAACTTAGACAAGTTTACAAACTTATTAATTTTGATAAATTAATAAAATAATATTTTTTTAGGAATACCTTTATACAAATTTATAATCTCGTCGATATCATAAATTAATAAGTCCCTAAATTATAGACATAATAGAAAAATTTAATAAAATATGAATATAATTTTGTTTGTTTTTCTTCTCGAAATTTTAATATATGTGGATTCCATCTCTAACTTTTTCTCATTGCATTCAAAAACTTTATTATCGTTTTCTCAAACTACAACAAAAATTGTGAAGAGTTGTTACCACTATGAGTGCTTCATTTTATGTGATTAGTTCCGAATGTACTGAATCATCATCAACTTCATTTTCAATTGGATTTTCAATGACATTAGCCACAAATCAAATGACATATCGTCAAGTGCAACCAGTCCAAATTTTAATCCAATCCAAATTTTCGTCGACCAATCCTCTTCTAAACTTTGGATATCTGGACATATATCATTTTCTTCCGGATAATCCAACAAGTAATTGACATCTATTTTATTGTGAAAACTGAGATCATTAATAATATTCTCCAACTCATTAATGGCTTCTTCAGAAGTTGTTTCATTTATGTTCTTTGAGGCTGCTTCATCCCCCAAACAAATTTTGCAATGTCGGAAACAATTTGTTATTCTCTTGTTGAACATTTATCGTCATATCTAATACAGCAAGATTGATGGGATCTAAAATATTAATTTTTATGGGTAAGATTGTCCCAACTCATAGGCTTCTAATATCTTACGGAAAATCTAATGCGGTAGGCATCTTGAAAGTTCTTATAATCTCAAAATCACATGGCTGGATTTTTTATGTTAGGTGGCAAAAAAAAAAAACTCAACATTTCTTAGCCCTTCAATATTTCTTGGATTTGCTAAATAATTATATACTAACAAAATTCTTTTACCATGCATTTTCTGGTCAACAATGATAAGTGTCATTTTCTGGTCCAGCCAAATAACGTTGAAAATGACTCAACCAAACTTACCCGTCAAAGGAATGAAGAAAAAAATCACAAAGTTTGATACTTCCTAGTGCCCGATTGATCCAGAGCAAGAGCCCGATCGATCGATCATGGCAGGGTTCTAGTCAACAATATTTACAGGTGCGTGATCGATCTGACGAAAGACGTGATCAAACGTGCGTGGCATGAACTTTTTAAAAATGGAATTTAAGAAGTTGCGATCAATCGATGCATTGTAGCTATCGATCGTCGACACAATTTTCTGAAAAATAAATTTCTTTTTGAAGAGTTTGAGTCCCACAAGGAAGCTCCTTCCTCATCCACTATATAAGGCAACCCATGGACGAAAATAAGGACTTTTGCCTCAAATTTTTATGCTATAATATCACACTCCATCCCATACCACTTCAATCCATTGAATAGCAAGATACATCGGAAGAGTCGGAACGATGCAGTGACGCAATGAGTCAACATATCGCATCTTTTCATATTTCTAAACTTTGTTCTTGATTATTTTCAAATTTTTTATGTTTATGTTGTTGAAAACAATATAGACTTCATTATTTGATTATGATTGTTGGCTTTTGCTTATCAAGACTAGGGGATCCCCATGTTTGAACCCATAATTTAATTAATAGTTTTTGATTGATTTCTTACAATTCTATGTGCATGATTTATTGTTATCCATGCTTTTGAAGGATTGATCACCTTTGAATGATTATATATATCATGATTGAGGTTGACCGCACGATATTATGATACAACATAGTAAATTAGGCCGTTTGTTTTAGATTGAGATCGAGAGATGAAATCAAACACACGTGTGATAGCAATAGATTACATAATCGAAGGCTAGTAGTTCTCACAAATAGTCATGCAATATTGATTGTTCAATAAGGACACTGGAATGGCTTATTGCATTGTTAATATTAGACTTGTTATAGCTTGATCATGGTATAATGAATAAATTAGGAAAACTTGTCACCTTAGAGCGTAGGATTTCAATCTTAACTAAAAGAAGAATTATGAGGTATTACATAGGTGAACTAAAGTCTTGATAATTGTCTCAATAAATTTCTTCATTTTTTATCACTCGTTTGGTTTGGATATTGTTCTTGGTTTACTTAATATAATTTTCACTAAATAATCATCGGTTAAATATTGTTAAGCTAATTAAATTTGGTAGTTATTAGTAGTCTTGTGGGATCGACAACCTTTTCTCTAATTCACTATACTAAAACTTGACAGCCGTGCACTAACAGATTAATCATACACATCTAGAATTTTATTGTTAATAAAGCGACGATCAAGTTTTTGGCGTAGTTGTCGGGGACTAGTTTAATAATAACGTACGAGATTAATTGACTGTAATTAAGCCATTTTTCCTTTTAGTTCTCGATTTTTTTACTATTTTACTACTTTGTTTCTTCTTTCGTTGACTTTTACAGGTAGTTATCTTTTTGGTGCATGTTAAGGAGTAGCAAGCCTACACTTGAGCCTATTGATCATGAAATTGAGAGAATTGTTCTTAGAAGACTACGAGAAGCTCGAGCATTGGTGGAAAACAACCAGAGAAGAGAAGGAGAAGGTGAAGAGTGGAATGAGGTAGTGCCAATTACGCGATCACTGATGGACAATGCACAACCCTCTTTCCATGGATCGTTGTCTAGCATCACTAGACTGCATTCAGGCGAACAAATTTGAAAATCAAGCCTGCCATCATCCAATGATCCAGCACTCGGTGCAATTTGTAGGACCACCTAACGATGATCATAATGCTCACATCTCCAGCTTCTTGGAGATTTGCAACACTTTCAAACACAATGTCATTACTGACGACGCCATCATTTTAAGACTCTTCCCTTTTTCTCTTCATAATAAAGTTAAAAGTTGATTGCATTCACTAACTGCATGATCTATAACTACTTGGGATGGTACAAGCATTCTTATCAAATGCTTTCCACAATCCAAGATAGCAAAGATGCGCATTATATCACTACCTTTGCAACATTATCTTGAGACACTGTATGAGGCTTTGGAAAGTTTCGTGATATTATTAAGAATCGCCATGTTAACATACCTTTATTGATGCTCTGTGGCAAATGCCGAACTATGCCAAGTTTTTAAATGAGATATTGTCCAACAAGCGGAAACTGGGAGAGCATAATACAATAAATTTAACTGAGGAACGTTCAGCGATAGTTCAAACCAAATCGCCTCCTAAGTTAAAAGATCCAGAGAGTTTTACGATACCTTGTACTATTGGTTCTATGTCATTTAATAAATCACTGTGTGATTTGGATGAAAGTGTAAATTTGATGTCTTTGTCTGTTTACAGGAAGTTAGGTTTAGGAGAGCTGAAACCTACTAGGGTTTTCATTGCAAATGACGGGCAAGTCCATTACATATACACAAGGGATCATCGAGGACGTACCATTCAAGGTTGAAATTTAATCATTCCGGAGGATTTTCTTGTGTTGTACATGAATGAATATACTGAGATGCCACTGATCTTATGAAGACCATTCCTAGCGACAGGAAGAGCATTAATTGATCTCCAAGAAAGGAAGTTGATACTCTGTGTAGGAGAGGCTCAAGTCATTTTTGACATGTTCAAAACTATGGAAAACATACACACGAAGCACCTCTGTTTTAATGTCAATACTATTGATCCAATGCCTGTTATGGGGTGCAGGATAAAAGCAAAGACTCAGTGGATAAGAATCATGGCCAGAACAAAGAAAAGAAAGTGATGACCCCACTAAAATCCCATCCACAAGGAGGTAAATTATGTGAAGGAAACATAGTCTTAGTGCATAAATTCAAACTACGATTGTTCCCAAGAAAATCAAACTCACATTGGACTGGACAAATCAAACTGGTCAAGGTATTACCTTCCGGTACTATAAAGATAACTGATCAAAAGGGGGCATATTAATAGTAAAAGGACAGAGGTTGAGGCACTATCAAGTGGACGAGGTAAATTCATGCAAGACTTTCCATTTTGACAACTAAGGCGAAATTGGTAAAAAGTCCAGCTAGGGGACTATAAATCAAGAGCGTTTTCCTTCATTTTTCTTTGTTTTTGAATTCATAGTTTCACATTTTGTTTTGGATTTTTGGTGTTTGACATGTGTTTGATTTTCATGTACAGTGTGGAGTGGAACAATCTTGGCATGGGCGTTGGAACAAAAGAAAATATTCATATTACCGCAATCTATCTCGAGCTACAAGTTTTATTTTTTTCAAGGCACGCTCCTCCGCGATCGATCCGAGGGAGTACGAGATTGATCGATGAGAGTAAATTTTTGTTTTTAAAAGAGCGCACAAAACCCTTTCCCCAAATTTTGCCTCTTTTCTCCGCAAATCATCCCCACACTCTTAAATTCATAAACTCTAAGATTTTCAAATATACTCTTCAATTAACACTTTAAGTTCAAATTTTTGCAGATTCTACAAGTTGAATAATGAATTTGGGCACTCCAACATGAAAGTGAAGCCCTTTCAAGCCAAGAACTCCATATCATCCCAAGTTCAAATCTTTTGAGGTATCTTGGCTTAATACTTCACAGTAATTCATGATTGATGATTAATTAGGTGGGTTGTGAAGAGAGTTTAGATTTTTCTGCATTGTGGAAAATTTGGGAAACTATACTTGCTTGGTGGTGAATTGTATCTCGTGGAACTTATTGTATTGATTGGTGGTGTCGAATTATCTTGGATTGTGGATTTTGATATTGTTGCTTGGATTGGTGGTGTTTTGAGTTCCGAGGGTATGTCACCCAAAAAGAAGCAAAATCAGGTTGCTTCATCTTCGCAAGGTTATGATTCATTGAAATTTGCAAATGAATTAGCTGGCGAGTTCTACCAGGTCTATCGGAGAAAGCCCCTCATTAGGGAGTGGATATCAAAACTCTTGACTGTGAGGTGATTAGAGATGGCAAGGAGAAGAGGATGGTTCACATTTATCCAACCACCAGGAAATGTTGTGATCCCTGTTGTGCGGAAATTCTATGCAAATTTAAGGACACATAGCCACACTGATTATTACAAAGTTTTTGTCCGGCGCAACTCCGTTTCTTTTCATGCCAACTTCATCAACACCATCTATGGCATGTCTCCAATAAGGGATGATGAATACTCGATGTACATTAAAGAGCATCTCGACTACACTGAGATCATCTCCACCATCTGCCTTGAGGGCACAATCTAGAAAAGAAACCGAGAGAGCAACCCACTCCTGGTCAAAAAATCTACATTGAAACAGGATGCGAAGGCCTTCCACTTTTGGCCTGCAGCGCCCCACCATTATTATTGCACTTTGCAAGAAAAAGGGTGTTGTCTGGGACGTCTAAGGCATCCATTTAGGTGGCCAATCCACAACCACCATCAGTCCAAAGGAGAGCGCCGGTCTGACCCTCGATCAGTCATGACACACCTGGACCATCATCACCTACTGCTTCAGGGCATGTTATTGAGCTCCTTGAGCGCAAGCTCCATGACATTCGTCATGAGCCTTTAGCATGCACTGAGATCAAAGGGTGATGCATGATGTGTCTAGAAATAGACAGATTTAGTGGATTTAATTGTCAATGATTAGGTATGTTTTGATGGTTAATTTGATGCATATATTACCTAATCAAGTAATTGCTTGAATGTAGGTAGAATTGGAGATAAAGAGCTAATAATGATGAATAAAGGTCAAGAAATGCTTTGGAGATCAAGAGGATCAAAATAGACAAAGAAAAATGCACAAAAATTGTAAGGACCCCATATACTTAACCCTTGATTAGTGTATTAATCATTATGTGTGGCACATGCTTTCAATAAAATTATTCGGGAAACTCAGATGATACTTTACCATTGAATGGCAATTACAAAGTTTTCTTTAACATATAGTGTTATAAGCTCATCATCCTAACAACAACAGACTCATAGGGTTCGCCCAATACACCACTTTTTACATTGTGGACTTTTATAAAAATTTGGGCAGAGTCTCCCCATAAATAGAGCTATCCCGAAATAAAAACATAACGCATAACATAATTCCCGGCCAGGGAAGACATAAAACTCATCAGAAAACAGCAATATCAAGTAAATTCCCAGCCATGGAAGACACCACACATATGACAACAAAAGTGAGTTTCAACACCCACAATACACCAATGACTCTCATATCATTTAGCAATTCTACCTCTAATTGCATGCAACATAGAATGAAAGAGTGAAAGACTCATGCCTTTATATACAACGCATATACAAGTAATCTTGCTCACATGCGAGCATCATGAATATGTATATAACCCTCATGGGTATATAAGTACTCTATACGATACCGTGCTCCATCAAGCCCTGGTACCACGATCCTGGGAGTACATCCAATCAACAGCTCGAGCTCATCTCCAAAGCCATCGATGTACCTGTTCACCTGCCCCAACAGAGACAGCCCCCAACGGGGTGAGCATACCAATTCCACAATTTCATAATCATAATGACATAATACATAATTTACGAAAATGTAAATATTGTGGAACATATGTGATACTTCCTGCATGGTATCATCCTCATCATAGCGTACCCCTGTAATAACCCTGTTCTCAAAACAGATAAATCATCAAATCCTGAATATACAATTAATCATCATATTGGTTAACCCTAGCCAGTTTCAATTTAACAACATTTCATAACATCTTTCTTTATCTAGCAATTATCATAATTCTAGATATCATATTGAGATTTCCTTAACTTCCGATACTAGTTAATCACTTCTCTGATTAACTACGTCTCTGTTCTTATTCATTACCAATAGGGAATAAAATACAGATATCCTAGATATCTAATCAAATACCACCTTTTTCATTTCTTACTTCAAGTAGCATCATACTATCGGTGTTTGCTCCGTAGCAACCACACCCCATCATTTGCTCGCTTCATAGCGGCACTAAACATTTCACCATGTGAATCAACATAACGAAATCAAGTCCCGGTACCATCATAGTAAAACATTTCATGTATTTTAAATCATGCATCATACTTGCAAAAACATCATTTAAACTATGCTCGTACGCTAAACGTACCTTAAATCCTCGAAGTCCGAGCCAAACCTTGTTCGAGTTCCATGCCCCGAGGAACGATGTGCTAACACGATAAATAATTCACAATTATTTACGAACATGTAACCCATGCTCAAGCACATCCATAACCCTCAAAATATTGTCGACACACGACAATTAAACATCTAAAAGACCCGGGGCAGGGTACATGCAGGGAGGGAAAACGAATGCAACATATCGAAAAATTGCTCAAGAACACCTTCAATAATTCGAACCCAACCAACACAAATCAAACCCGAATAATCACCATAATTCATCTAACACATGAATTAATCAATTAACAACATCAATAATCGCCCCACATGCCAAAACCCCCAAAATTCGAATTCAAGCCCTAACTTCGAATCCAATTCCTCAATTTCGAACACAATCAAGCATCATAATGCATTTAAACATGAATTAATCGAATAACAACAAGAATCATCATCCTCATGCCAAAAATCCAAATTTTCGAACCCTAACTCACAAAAAATCGAGCTGAAATTCGAACTAAAAGCAACAATTATTTCGAACCATAAAAGTCTGAAATCATCGACTCAAAATCAGCTTAAAAACGCCCCAAAAACACCAGAAAAATCGTACCAAAAACATACCAAAATCGAGCTCCAAAAATCGGACAGAAACCAGTTTTCGAACCCTACGCTTCTCTGGCAAATCCGAGCTCAAATCGCGACCAAACTTCAAATTGATGGTATGGATAGGAGCGCCTGGAAGAGACGATTCCAACGGCGGGTGGCACGCGCCGAACGGCGGCCGGACGGCGGCGGTCCGACGACTTTTACGCGCGGGGTCAAAAGGGGATCGGGAAAGCTACGCGGGGAAGAGAGAGGGAGAAGGTGCTGAAATGGTTCCGATAATTAAAATCTCGGGTTTAACTGGTATTTATAGCAAAAATACCCCGAAATACTAATATCCCCACAAATACATCATGATTCATTAAAAATCATCTGTTTTCAAAAATTCTCTCTCTAACTCAAAAATCCCCTACCGGTGCCCACACACAGCACCCGAGATTCTGAGTCACACTAAAAACCCAACTCACAGGTTTTCATCGAAATGAGAATACGATCTCAACCTCGGGATCCAACGATCCCAACTACTCAAATAGACGAGCCCGGAAGGCCCAACGCCTCGATTAAACTCCAAATCGCCACGTAAAACAACTTTAGGGGTTATTACCACTCCGGGATTAACATCCCTAATCCCCGGTCATCACAATATCCCCCACTAAAAGAATTTCGTCCTCGAAATTAGCACCGGTGTATCACGTAACACCCAGGCTACACAACAATATGAAGCCAGAACCTCGATTCTTGACCATAACAGAATCGTCTTAAAAAACCTCGAGAATACTTACCTCACATCGAACTCTGAAACAGAGCGACATACCAAAACCAACATATCACTCAAGAGGCAAAACGTACCTCGATGTGGGTCATCCCAAAAGTCAGTCCCTCATGACTGCAAAACAACCGATACTTACGACTGTAGATCGGACAGTCATCCTTCGTTCTAATACCACTAGTAAGAACGCATCATGAATGACACCTCAACCTTGAGAACATTGACTTCGTGTCAAACTCTGGAGTGGAATAGACTTCCAAATCCATCATAACGTCAAAGAGCGTCAGTACCACTCAACGCTAACAACCCAAAAGCAGTTAGTCAACTGAAACTGCAAGTATTCGAATTGCTTCCGATTCCATCGTAGATATCATTCAAAGACATCTCTATCATGACTCACAATGTCTAACATACATCGTTACGAGGGAAACATTAGCATACCACGGTGTACACATACCAAGCCTGGTTTCCACTTTCAAACCTCCTCCATCGAATGAGCAGTCGCATCATTGCAACTCAATTTGGGCAACTCACGGCCACAGATTCACACAAAAGACATCTCACCAGATGTCCACCTCTGGATATCCTAAGAATCACATCCTGATCATAAATAAACAATCGAGACTCCTCAGAGTTTCAAATTTGAAAGGACATGCAATAAACCCAATGCATCCCAAATACATGGATTCCCAGGCCAAATCAACGACGACTTGATGACTCTCTTGTTGGTACTTCAACATCATGAGCTGTCCCAGACAAATCTCACCAAGATTAAACATAAACATATATACGTTTCAGTGAGGCATACTCAACTTCAACTTCAAATGACGTGGTGACTACCAGAGTCCACCACAATCCACCTCGTATCACCTTACGATTTGCCAAACTTGGTTCCAATGAGCAGTATAACGGCTCTAGCAAGCCCATCATGGTGCTGCACACACGCGGCAGACAAACTAGTCGCTGCCTCACTAGGTTCACCTCAAACCTACCAATCAGATGGACGTTTCCGCACGGCATACTATACCATGGGAAGAAAATCAATAGAGTAGTGGGTCTTTACCCAACATTCCTCCAATGCTGACATACCCTGGACACTCCAATGTCCCCATGTACTTAACATAACCTGATCCTACTTCCTTAGGACCCATCTTACACTCTCATGGGTGGTGTGACCATGTCTACCACATGTCATATCAATAGAAAGCGAGTAATTCCTCCACGATTACTCCTGTCGTCAAAATACATGGCCAAAAAGCCATTCCAACTAGCATACCTCAAGGGTATCACCACTCGTAATATGATCGCCCCAAACATAAGCTGCGGTACAATCACATGTACAGCGCATCCATCCATTTCTCGAGCGACCCGCTCGGTAAAAGGGTCACGTCAATCGGTGACGCACACACCACCTTGTGCTCGGTACTGGCACCCAAGGCATACCACTGAATACGTATACTCAACGCATTATCCATCGTAACGATGATGCATGTCTAATAAGACATCTCCTACACTATCGTCATCGTCATCCTGTGACGACACATGCCAACTCATGGCATCTAAGGCATTGCCAACTAGTGACGATACATGTCCGCAATGACATCTAAACAACCCAGTCAGCTCGTGACGGTCCATGTACATCAGCGTATGTCATCCACCATCATGCTAGTAAAATAGGCATAATAAAACATGTATATCAACGCATGCCAGCTACAATAAAGCTAATAAAATAGCAATATCTCATACCTCATCGCTAACAAGATAGCGGCATACCTGTCTCCGTCGCTCGATAATAGTGCGAAATCAGCACTCATCGCTCGAAGGCGGCATAATCCTGTGCTGAGTACATAGCGGCACAATCCATCGCTATAGAATCGACGGCATGATACCTCGTCATATAATAAGTGGCATGAAACCTCGCTATACACCTGAGCCTGAATCATTGTCTACATAACAGCGGAAAGAGGCATCGCTATCAACATATCTGGTGTCACTAATCATCGCCAATCCTCATAGAAGAATAAGTCATCGTAAATCCACATAATAGCGGAATGGGGCATCGCTATTAACATATCCGGCGGCATAGACCATCGCCAATCCTCATAAAAGAGTGAGTCATCGTAAAATAGCGGAATGAGGCATCGCTATCATCATATCCGGCGGCATAAATCATCGCCAATCCTCATAAAAGAATGAGTCATCGTAAATCCACATAATAGCGGAATGGGGCATCCTATCATCATAAACATCATCATAATCATCATATCATCTTTACTCATCATAAACATCATCATAACCATCATATTCACATATATACTCACAACAAACTATGTTAATTAGAAATGGGACTGTCCGGGTTCCATTATGACAGCGGCACAATTGGCCCCCTCGCTCGACATAACACATCGTATGATACCCATCGCTACGCCTTGATAGCGGATGTATCTCTTATTCAGCGGATGATACCCATCGCTACGCCTTGATAGCGGATGTACCCCATCGCTCAGCGGATGATACCCGTCGCTACACCTTGATAGCGGATGTACCCCATCGCTCATCAGCGGATGATACCCATCGCTACACCTTGATAGCGGATGTACCCCATCGCTCATCAGCTATGTGAGCTGGCAAGACCTTCCTCGCTTGCCCATAATGACCACCGGACATTCAACCATTCTAAGTAACATAGTTAAACATACATTATCATCTTGTAGCATCATCATCATATAAACATCATCATCTTATAGATATAACAGTAAATGTACGAAATCATAGTTGAGTAAGCTTGCTAGTTATTCATTAACTTCTTTTCTTTTTCCCTGGTTCATATTCATGCATATGGGCTTCTTACCCTATGGCATCTTACCACCTTATAAACATCATATCATTCTATAAACATCATATTAACATCATCATTACTTATCATAATCGTCATCGTAAACGTCATATCATCTTCATTATCATAACATCATCATAAGTATCTTGTCATCTTTATTCATTATAAAATCATCTTCATTTTGAACTTACTTATCATAACATCATCTTAAACATCTTATCATTTTTTTATTCATTATACACATCATCATGGCATCGTAAATTCTTATGCAATCATAGTATGATCATAATATAGGAGTATGGCCTCTTACCATATGGGCATCTTACCCCGTGGCATCTTACCACATCATAACATCGTATCACATCATCATAAACTTACTTATCAAAATCATCATCGTAACATCATCATCATAGCCATCATCATCATAACTTACTTATCATAATCATCATCATCATAACATTATCATCATAATCATCATCATCATAAACATCATAAAAACTTATGCATTCAATGCATAGTCAGAGTTAGGAGTGTGTTACCGTCCGATGCCCGTACGCTTCTTACGTACCTTCCTTGCTTGAACATTACATGAACAAACGCATTAGTATATTCAATAATAATTGAGACCATACCGAAGTATTCCACTGTCGGTTGTCTACCCAGTCTGTCCTCAGACAATACGTCATATCTTTCTTTTCCCTAAGTTTCTTCCAAAATCAGATTCCTTGGCACGTAGCATATAGAGTGTTAGACATCACTATTAATACCATCCTATCGTGTTCCACATGATTCCTGCAACCACAATGGTTAGCAATACCACTTTTCATAACATAAAAGCACATAAACAATTAGTCATGTCGTATAACATTAATGCCATCATGCATAAATATGTGCTATCAATAACTTCCTAGGCCCTCAACAGCCCCAATGAGCAACCACTGCTCTGATACCACTAATGTAAGGACCTCATATACTTAACCCTTGATTAGTGTATTAATCATTATGTGTGGCACATGCTTTCAATAAAATTATTCGGGAAACTCAGATGATACTTTACCATTGAATGGCAATTACAAAGTTTTCTTTAACATACAGTGTTATAAGCTCATCATCCTAACAACAACAGACTCATAGGGTTCGCCCAATACACCACTTTTTACATTGTGGACTTTTATAAAAATTTGGGCAGAGTCTCCCCATAAATAGAGCTATCCCGAAATAAAAACACAACGCATAACATAATTCCCGGCCAGGGAAGACATAAAACTCATCAGAAAACAGCAATATCAATTAAATTCCCAGCCAGGGAAGACACCACACATATGACAACAAAAGTGAGTTTCAACACCCACAATACACCAATGACTCTCATATCATTTAGCAATTCTACCTCTAATTGCATGCAACATAGAATGAAAGAGAGAAAGGCTCATGCCTTTATATACAACTCATATACAAGTAATCTTGCTCACATGCGAGCATCATGAATATGTATATAACCCTCATGGGTATATAAGTACTCTATACGATACCGTGCTCCATCAAGCCCTGGTACCACGATCCTGGGAGTACATCCAATCAACAGCTCGAGCTCATCTCCAAAGCCATCGATGTACCTGTTCACCTGCCCCAACAGAGACAGCCCCCAACGGGGTGAGCATACCAATTCCACAATTTCATAATCATAATGACATAATACATAATTTACGAAAATGTAAATATTGTGGAACATATGTGATACTTCCTGCATGGTATCATCCTCATCATAGCGTACCCCTGTAATAACCCTGTTCTCAAAACAGATAAATCATCAAATCCTGAATATACAATTAATCATCATATTGGTTAACCCTAGCCAGTTTCAATTTAACAACATTTCATAACATCTTTCTTTATCTAGCAATTATCATAATTCTAGATATCATATTGAGATTTCCTTAACTTCCGATACTAGTTAATCACTTCTCTGATTAACTACGTCTCTGTTCTTATTCATTACCAATAGGGAATAAAATACAGATATCCTAGATATCTAATCAAATACCACCTTTTTCATTTCTTACTTCAAGTAGCATCATACTATCGGTGTTTGCTCCGTAGCAACCACACCACATCATTTGCTCGCTTCATAGCGGCACTAAACATTTCACCATGTGAATCAACATAACGAAATCAAGTCCCGGTACCATCATAGTAAAACATTTCATGTATTTTAAATCATGCATCATACTTGCAAAAACATCATTTAAACTATGCTCGTACGCTAAACGTACCTTAAATCCTCGAAGTTCGAGCCAAACCTTGTTCGAGTTCCATGCCCCGAGGAACGATGTGCTAACACGATAAATAATTCACAATTATTTACGAACATGTAACCCATGCTCAAGCACATCCATAACCCTCAAAATATTGTCGACACACGACAATTAAACATCTAAAAGACCCGGGGCAGGGTACATGCAGGGAGGGAAAACGAATGCAACATATCGAAAAATTGCTCAAGAACACCTTCAATAATTCGAACCCAACCAACACAAATCAAACCCGAATAATCACCATAATTCATCTAACACATGAATTAATCAATTAACAACATCAATAATCGCCCCACATGCCAAAACCCCCAAAATTCGAATTCAAGCCCTAACTTCGAATCCAATTCCTCAATTTCGAACACAATCAAGCATCATAATGCATTTAAACATGAATTAATCGAATAACAACAAGAATCATCATCCTCATGCCAAAAATCCAAATTTTCAAACCCTAACTCACAAAAAATCGAGCTGAAATTCGAACTAAAAGCAACAATTATTTCGAACCATAAAAGTCTGAAATCATCGACTCAAAATCAGCTTAAAAACGCCCCAAAAACACCAGAAAAATCGTACCAAAAACATACCAAAATCGAGCTCCAAAAATCGGACAGAAACCAGTTTTCGAACCCTACGCTTCTCTGGCAAATCCGAGCTCAAATCGCGACCAAACTTCAAATTGATGGTATGGATAGGAGCGCCTGGAAGAGACGATTCCAACGGCGGGTGGCACGCGCCGAACGGCGGCCGGACGGCGGCGGTCCGACGACTTTTACGCGCGGGGTCAAAAGGGGATCGGGAAAGCTACGCGGGGAAGAGAGAGGGAGAAGGTGCTGAAATGGTTCCGATAATTAAAATCTCGGGTTTAACTGGTATTTATAGCAAAAATACCCCGAAATACTAATATCCCCACAAATACATCATGATTCATTAAAAATCATCTGTTTTCAAAAATTCTCTCTCTAACTCAAAAATCCCCTACCGGTGCCCACACACAGCACCCGAGATTCTGAGTCACACTAAAAACCCAACTCACAGGTTTTCATCGAAATGAGAATACGATCTCAACCTCGGGATCCAACGATCCCAACTACTCAAATAGACGAGCCCGGAAGGCCCAACGCCTCGATTAAACTCCAAATCGCCACGTAAAACAACTTTAGGGGTTATTACCACTCCGGGATTAACATCCCTAATCCCCGGTCATCACAAAAATAGCCTAAGGAGCGCGACCCGTCGCCCGAGAGAGCAAGATCGATCAAGCCTGGCAGAAAAATCGAGGAACAAAAAAATGCACACTCATGATCGATCGGTAGTTATGAACCGATCGATCGGTCGTTGAAGAATTTTGAAAAGAAAAAAAAAAAGAACTGAGGCACACGATGGATCGCTTGACGGGACCGATCGGTCGGTCTAAGACTCCGAGAAAATTAAGAAACTTGATCTTTACCATCTTTGGAAGATTTTGACCTACACTTTCAGCCTCCCTACCATATATCCGAGAATTGGACCTCATCTCAGTTTATGATAGCTTGTACATAGTTTTATATTTTTGCTCTCAATTATTGAAGAACAATTCGAAGAACTCAAGGAATAAATACGGAAGTGACGCGTCGGAATCGTGCTATTCTCTAGTAATTCTTTATTTAACTTTTGTTTAATACTTTCTAGACAACTATTTATTGTTTTTTATCTAGCCATGCGTGACTAAACACTTCTAATTCTTGGTTTTGGGATACAATATATTTGGATTTTAATTATTTGTGAGATTCATGGTTTATTTGTTGATTTTTATTCAATATCAATTGGTTTTCCAGATTCTGTTGATATTATTGTTGTGTTTGATTGTTTGTTTGATTGTAAGATTGATCACCTAATATCTTTATATGCAATCTAAGGCTAATTAAGATTGATCATCATCCTTACTAGTTTTTAAGGATATCATTAAATTAATCTTATGTGGGGTCCTCGTTACTTAATCCGTTATCAATTCCTTATACATATGTGAGTAGGAATTAAGTAAATCATGTGACACCTCTTACACATATAACACATACCCATGAGGCATATAACATAATATTTAATGTCAGCGGAAATTTCAATCTCATAACATCATAATATAATTTACAAGGCATACATGCCACAAAAATGACCAAGGTTGTACCCCTCACAACCCAACCAAAAACCTATACAGTATATGCAAATGATGAGCTGAGAGAGAAGGACTAGAGTCAGCCAGCCGACCTTGGATCCATACTTCCAACCTATGTAGAAACACCTTGTAGAATCAACTTTTATTTACAGCAACTGAAAAACAACATTTGCATTTGGGTGAGTTGCAAACTCAATGAGCATATTCAAATAACGAAATATTTACACATCACATAAGCATATAATTCATAGCCACATAAGCACATGAATATACTCACATGATTCATCATCATAAGCTTTACATCAGTTCACATATTTCATATAAAATGAAATGATGCACATGTATGTCTGTATTGTTATTCTGTTATGACCCAACTAATACCAGGAACAATCCGTGATGACGATATGGCCATGGCACTCTGTAGATCCCCTTTTGAGTTCTCAATTAACCTCGGGATCGATATTCTTTGATTCTGTAATTCTGACCGTACTCAGAATGAAATAACACATGGTTCAAGGTCATTAGTGGCCATAACAGAGTTCTTTAATCTCTTATTAATGCACATGTCATAATCATATGCATAACATCAAATCATATAAGGTAAGTAACATCATATAGATCGTATAACATCACGTTTCATCATGTACATTTCAGAACTCAATTTAGTTCTTGCACATCATATTGCATTCATTGCAATTCATTCAACAATTCAGGATACTTATATAACACAAATCACATACTTATATAAAGTTAAATACCAAGTTATAAAGATATACTCACAAATTGTCGTCCATATCTCGATGATTTGCTTAATCTGGTTTATCGGTGCCTGTGTCAAGATTCTGACCTATATGTGGATAAGATTAAATAAAATGACCAGCATCCATTTCATTAAGCTCAACACAAAACTCTCATTCCATTACTTTTGTGTCCAATATCGCTAATAGTAACAATTTCCACCTAAGGAATGTTTTTTTTTAAGCTTTATATGACTAATTAACTAAGTTTTGCTCAAGAAATCAATAGTACTATCTAATCTAAACACATACGAATACTTCCTCATGCAATTTCCAGTATATGAATTTTCATATCTTTTCAATATGTTTTTCCTTTACAACACATATCATGACCTAGTTTATTTCATCATATTCAGCTTTTACTCGTCAAATCATAAGCAAGTTCATCGAAACTTACATCCTCCCCATGTAGCTAGCTCAAAACTATCAAGGCTGTGAAGCTTTCTTCCTATCCTCGTGATCCCACGACTAGGGATGTTTGATTAAGTGAAATTAATTGAAAATAGGCTATAATCGTATTTCCCTGTCCCGGGCATGCATCTTCACGTGCTTAAGGTGATGGTGTAATGAATTTATGGTATAAGCTAACTACACGTGTAATACATCTATTACATGCATGGTTTCCCTTTTATTATTTAATATTGGAAGCATTTGAACAAAATATAATCCTTATCATATTATGTGCTTCTCTCGATACATGTTTTTTTTTTCTTCTTTTATGTGTTGCATTACAAATTCATTCTTAAAATCTATGACAAATAATACATCTATTCAATATATTATTATTAGTAGTTGTATAATAATAAATATATATATCTTATTATTTTTAATAAGATATATATATTCTTCTTATTATTCTTCAACTATATTCTATTCATAAGCCCTATGCTTTCCAATGCACATATGCCATGTCAAAATATATGTCATGATATGTATGCATGATCATGTAAAATGTCGGGCCATTACAATTCCTCCCCCCTTTAGAAAATTTCGGCCTCGAAATTTATACCTGTATTAGGAAATAACCACAGATATTGTGTTTTCATGTGTTCTTCTGTTTCCCACGTAGCTTCCCGTTCAGAATGATTTTTCCATAGAACCTTTACCATAGGAATTGCGCGACTCCTTAACTGTTTGTCCTTGTATTTTCTAATATCTCAACTGGTTCTTCAACATAACTCAAATTTTCAGAAATTTCAATCGGTTCATTTTGCAGGATATGAGATGGATCTGATCTGTATTTCCGAAGCATACTCACATGGAATACATTATGAATCTGGGACAATTCAGGAGGTAAGGCAAGACGATAAGCTAACGGTCCAACTGTATCAAGAATCTCATATGGACCAATGTATCGTGAACTCAATTTTCCTTTCTTTCCAAATCTGAGAATACCTATCCAAGGAGAAACACGAAGAAATACCTTTTCACCAACTTGATAATCCATTTCTCGTCTATGTAGATCAGCATAACTCTTTTGTCTATCTTGCGCTGCTTTCAATCGAACTTTCACAATTTTTATCTTTTCAATTGTCTCTTGAATGAGATCTGGACCTTCTACTATTCGCATTCCTTCTTCATCCCAGCATACTGGACTTCTGCACTTTCTACCATATAAGGATTCATATGGTGCCATACCAATACTGCTATGATACTGATTATTGTATGCAAATTCCATCAAAGCAATATAATCATCCCATGAACCTCTAAAATCAAGAACACATGATCTAAGCATCTCTTCTAAAGTCTGAATCGTTCTTTCCGATTGTCCATCTATTTGTGGATGGAATGTTGTACTAAAATATAATTTAGTACCCAAAGCTTCTTGTAAACTTCCCCAAGGATCGCGTTCTGATACAATAGATAAAGGCACACCATGTAATCTAACAATTTCATTCACATACCTTTTTGCTAAACTTTCAAGTGTCGATCCCCATCGAAATGGTAAGAAATGAGCTGATTTTGTCAATCGATCAACAATCACCCAAACTGCATCATTCTTTCTCGGTGTTACAGGTAAATCATAAACAAAATCCATTGTTATACGCTCCCACTTCCAAACTGGAATTGGTAATGGATGTAATTTACCCACCGGTGCTTGATGCTCGGCTTTAACCTGTTGGCACGTAAAACATTTCGATACATACTCGGCCACATCCTTTTTCATTCTAGGCCACCAATAATGGGTTTTCAATGTTTGATACATCTTTATACTACCAGGGTGCATAACATAAGGTGCAATGTGTGATTCCTCCATTATTTCATGCCTTATGCCATTCACATTAGGAACACATAGTCGATTATTGATTAACAAAGTACCCTCATCAGTGATAACAAATGCTGTACTATTTTCCTGTTTCACCTTTTCTGCAATACTGATTAGTTTATCATCACAAAATTGAGCATTTTTAATCCTTTCAGTCATTACTGGACGGATACAAAGCGAAGCACAGATAATACCAAGCTCATCAACATTCAAGGCAACATTCAGCTTTCTCAAGTCTAACAAATATGGTAACGAATGCACTGACAGATAAGAAATAGTACCATATGATTTTCTGCTCAACGCATCAGCAACAACATTTGCCTTTCCAGGGTGATACTCAATAGTGCAATCATAGTCTTTCAATAATTCAAGCCATCTTCGTTGTCGCATGTTCAACTCTTTCTGACTTAACAGATATTTTAGACTTTTATGATCAGTAAAGATTTGAAATGTGGTACCATATAAGTAATGTCTTCATATCTTTAATGCAAAAACAATTGCGGCAAGTTCAAGATCATGTGTAGGATAAGACGTCTCATATGGTTTCAGTTGCCGAGAAGCATAATCAATAACTTTACCATGTTGCATCAAAACACATCCCAAACCTTGATAAGAAGCATCACTATAAATAACAAAACCATCAGTACCTGAAGGTATTGTCAGAACTGGAGCAGTAGTGAGTCGTTCTTTCAATTCGTCAAAGCTCTTTTGGCATTCATCTGTCCACTTAAACAAAATACCTTTGCGCAACAATTTTGTCAATGGAGTAGCTATAAGAGAGAAATTTTCAACAAATCTCCTATAGTACCTGGCTAAACCAAGAAAACTACGAACTTCTGCAACATTTTTCGGACACTCCCATTTAGTTACTGCTTCAATTTTCACTGGATCACTTTAATACCATCACTACAAACAACATGTTCCAAAAATACAACCTGATCTAACCAAAATTCACATTTACTGAGTTTTGCATACAATTGTTTCTCACGCAAGGTTTGTAGCACAATTTTCAATTGTCGTTCATGTTCCTCAGCCGATTTAGAATATATCAAAATGTCATCAATAAAGACAATCACAAATCTATCGAGATACGGTCTAAACACATCATGCATCAATGCCATAAATGTAGCAGGTGCATTAGTCAAACCAAAAGGCATTACCAAAAATTCATAATGGCCGTACCTGGTTCTGAAAGCTGTTTTTGACACATCAGACTCGGAAATTTTCAACTGATGATACCCTGATCTCAGATCAATCTTTGAGAAGACTGTAGCATCTTGCAACTGATCAAATAAATCATCAATCCTAGGCAGTGGATATTTATTCTTTATAGTCACTCGATTCAATTGCCGATAGTCTATGCATAACCTCAAAGTACCATCCTTCTTTTTAACAAACAATACCGGTGCTCCCCATGGTGAAACACTCGGTCTAATGAATCCTTTATCTAGTAGTTCTTGTAACTGAGTTTTCAATTCTTTTAATTCAATAGGTGCCATTCTATAAGGAGAAATAGAAATTGGTGATGTACCCACTGGTATTTCAATGGTAAACTCAGTATCTCTATCTGGGGGTAATCCTGGTAAATCATCTGGAAATACATCGGGATATTCTCTAACCACTGGAATATCTTCAAGTTTCAAACCACATAATCTGCTATCTATAATGTGAGCTAAATATGCTTCACAACCACCCTTCACCAATCTGAATGCCGTAGATGCAGATATTACACATGTAGGAAAGATTTTTCTTTTTCCTTGAAATACTATCTGGGACTGATCAGGAAGTTGCAGTACTATTTCTTTGGTAAAACAATCCAACTTAGCATGATATTCAATTAACCAATCCATACGCAGAATCACATCAAAATCCTTTAACGGCATAACCAGTAAAGTAGCATGCATTTCAGTATTCCCCATTAACATTTTACAATTCTGATACACAGTGTTTATAACAATCATGCTCCCTACTGGGGTTTGAACAAATAAATCATAACCCAATGATACTGGTGTTTCATGCAAATGCAACATGAATAATTGTTATATGAATGAATGTGTTGCACCAGGATCAAATAAAACATAAGCAATTGTACCGGAAATGGATAAATTACCGGTAATCACAGCTGGTGCTGCATTTGCTTCTTCCTGTGTCATAGCAAACACTCGGGCCTGATTATTGGCTTTACTCTCCTCTGTACCGATCCCTCTTCCCATACCAAATCGTCCTCGATCTCTGCCTCTGTTAGGAGTAAAACCACTTGACCTGGTTTGCTGAACTGTAGGTTCTTCACGTGGCTTTGAACAATATCTTGCTATATGACCAGGTTCTCCACATCGAAAACATTTTCCTGTAAACATTCTACATTGTCCATAATGATTTCAACCACAATGCACACAAGTCATAACCGACGGTGTAGAACCAAAACTTTTAGCAACAGATGTTGCACCACTGGAACTGGCACCTTTAGAACTACTGGGGAAACTTTTCTGGGTTGGTGTGGCAAACCCTTTTCTCTTTCCAAATCCACTAACTTCTTCACTTTGTCTTTTTTTATTCAATTGTAAAACTTTTGATTCAGCTTCCAACTTTTCAGCACGTACCACTGCAGCTTTCAACTTGCTAAAGAATTCCATGTCTGTAGGTGTGAGGCGATCACGAATAGTAAATCGAAGTCCTGCCTCAAATCTGCTACACTTCTTCTTTTCTGTGGCTATCATATGTGGAGCATAATGAGATAACTGGTTAAAGAGTACCTCATATTCCGCTATTGACCGATTCCACTGTTTCAGATCAAGAAATTCTCTTTTTCTGATCCTTATAAACTTCAGGTAGGTAAGCATCATTAAAATGCAACAGAAAATCATCCCATGTCAAAACAGATGGCTGATCAGTACTATGTGGAATAGTCTCCCACCAATCAGAAGCATTACCCTGAAGAAGCGACACTGTGTAATCAAATTTCTCCTCAGGTGTACATTTCATCAAGTTCATAATTCTTTCTGTACGTTTCAGCCAAGTCTCTGCCTCAGCTGGATCAGTAGTACCCATAAAGTTAACATCTCCCATTTTTCTTAATTTATCATACCTCCTTTCACGTGTTTCAGAAGGATAAACAGGTGGAAACTGTCGATATGCCTCAGCTGGTATTCTTTGTGCATGAGGTGGAAGTGAAAATGATGAATGTGACTCAGGCTCGGCTGATCCTTCCCCTCCATGAATACTTTGCTCATCATTAAACCTATATGACATAATGATGACTTATGCAACCATTTACCAGATAATGACAATGCATATGTGACAGTCTACATAACCTCTAACCTTCGCTCTGATACCAAATCACTGTGACACCCCTTACACATATAACACATACCCATGAGGCATATAACATAATATTTAATGGCAGCGGAAATTTCAATCTCAAAACATCATAATATAATTTACAAGGCATACATGCCAAAAAAATGACCAAGGTTGTACCCCTCACAACCCAACCAAAAACCTATACAGTATATGCAAATGATGAGCTGAGGGAGAAGGACTAGAGTCAGCCAGCCGACCTTGGATCTATACTTCCAACCTATGTAGAAACACCTTATAGAATCAACTTTTATTTACAGCAACTGAAAAACAACATTTGCATTTGGGTGAGTTGCAAACTCAATGATCATATTCAAATAACGAAATATTTACACATCACATAAGCATATAATTCATAGCCACATAAGCACATGAATATACTCACATGATTCATCATCATAAGCTTTACATCAGTTCACATATTTCATATAAAATGAAATGATGCACATGTATGTCTGTATTGTTATTCTGTTATGACCCAACTAATACCAAGAACAATCCGTGATCACGATATGGCCATGGCACTCTGTAGATCCCCTTTTGAGTTCTCAATTAACTCGGGATCGATATTCTTTGATTCTGTAATTCTGACCGTACTCAGAATGAAATAACACATGGTTCAAGGTCATTAGTGGCCATAACAGAGTTCTTTAATCTCTTATTAATGCACATGTCATAATCATATGCATAACATCAAATCATATAAGGTAGGTAACATCATATAGATCGTATAACATCACGTTTCATCATGTACATTTCAGAACTCAATTTAGTTCTTGCACATCATATTGCATTCATTGCAATTCATTCAACAATTCAGGATACTTATATAACACAATCACATACTTATATAAAGTTAAATACCAAGTTATAAGGATATACTCACAAATTGTCGTCCATATCTCGATGATTTGCTTAATCTGGTTTATCGGTGCCTGTGTCAAGATTCTGACCTATATGTGGATAAGATTAAATAAAATGACCAGCATCCATTTCATTAAGCTCAACACAAAACTCTCATTCCATTACTTTTGTGTCCAATATCGCTAATAGTAACAATTTCCACCTAAGGAATGTTTTTTTTAAGCTTTATATGACTAATTAACTAAGTTTTGCTCAAGAAATCAATAGTACTATCTAATCTAAACACATACGAATACTTCCTCATGCAATTTCCAGTATATGAATTTTCATATCTTTTCAATATGTTTTTCCTTTACAACACATATCATGACCTAGTTTATTTCATCATATTCAGCTTTTACTCGTCAAATCATAAGCAAGTTCATCGAAACTTACATCCTCCCCATGTAGCTAGCTCAAAACTATCAAGGCTGTGAAGCTTTCTTCCTATCCTCGTGATCCCACGACTAGGGATGTTTGTGTAAGGACCCTAATCCTTAAGTGCGGAATCAAGGCATAATAGAGCTAATATAAATGATCAGAGTGAGAAATAACGTGTTGAGTCTATGAGCTTAAGCATTACATGCCAAAATAAGGACTACCAAAAATTGATTAATTACATTCCAATCAATGAATGTTCAATTATAGTTTTATACTACTCCTAGAGTAGATACTATCCAATTAATCCTGTCCTTCGGTCTCAAAAGCATCCTCAAAAGCTCACCATCTCAACCCGTCTAGCCCTTCTATCATGCCAAACGTGTACCTACAAGGACAACCCCCAAACATGAGCAATAATAATCATTCATATTCAACACAATATGAAGATAAAGCGTAAATGCATAATCATAATAAAACACTTCCTGTTTCCCCATGCATTTCAAACGCTTCCCGTTTGGTTGTCCCTGTACCATAACTCATGAGTATAATCAATAGATTATTTTAAATGGTCTAAACATGTCATGAACATATACCATTTCATCAATACCAAATACTGATCACCAATCCCTAGTCTGTCCATCACAATGTATTTTAATGCCCCTCGCTTATTTACATATAGACGGCATAGGATAACCTCGCTTCAATGGACTGCGGGACTCCCACCCCTCGCCTCTCATTGAGCGGCAAATACCCTTTCCTCGTCCTATATGATAACCACGCTCAAATGTGACATGCGGCGCTCCCACCCCTCGCTTCACATTTAGCGGAACCAAACCAAATAGCGGCAAGCATTAAAATCATCAAGGGATGACCACGACTCATGGGATATGCACCAATAATCATATGCATCTATAAACATCATGCATAACATGTATTTGCATCCACTATGCAATACCACATATATACTTGCATCCACAATGCATAAACAATAAGTATATAAGATACATGTACCGTTGGGGTGCCCGTACGTCCACTACGTACCTTTCCAAAAGTGGATTTGATATGGCTTCAATTCCTCGGTTGCGTTGCTACCTGGGATGGTTCTACACAATCACACAACCCCATATTAGAAGCCAAATAATAGCCAAATACCAAAAATTTGACAAAATAAACCATTTTTCAAAAATCCACAGGCGGCGATCGATCGCTTCACCCAGGCGATCGGTCGCCTCAAAATTTACACTGCGGCGATCGGTCGCCCCAAACATGGCGATCGATCGCCACTCCTTTGAAAAACCTACTGCCTCTCGGCGATCGGTCGCCTCATTTTAGGCGATCGATCGCCTAACACGCAAAAAGTCTACTGCCTCTTGGCGATCGGTCGCCTCTTTTCAGGCGATCGATCGCCTCGCACAGACATGCGTTTTTCACCATTTTTGCACCCAAAATTTCTTCCAACCATACCAACACTTAACCAAGCAACCCAACAACATCTAAACCACATAAACCATCAAAATATACTTCAAAACAAGTATAAATCCAACCATTAACCAAACCCACAACAACCCAACAAAAACCCATTTCAAAATCCTTCAAAAACATACCAAACTCAAACAAAACCTTACAAAATTAACCATGAGGTATCCATACCTCTTGGGGACCTCAAATCACCCAACAATCTCCACAATACAAGATTTTGCAAGGACTTCTCTCCACCCAAAGGCTGGAACTCGAAAATGAGGGGTAGGGTTTGTGTGGGAAATGATTTGGTAAAGTAAGAGTGAGAGTGTATGGTGGGGTTGGGGTAATAAAAGGGGATTGGGTTAAATTAAAGATGCAATCCACAATCCATGGTGTATAAAACACCCCAACATGATATTTTCCAAAGCATTAAACCAAATGCACCAAAATATCAATTAACACATGATTTCCAATTAATTGCTACCAATGGCAAATAAATCATGCTTCCAATAATATTTACCCAACATGCACCACATGCACCCTGAAATGCTACCCCGGGTCACTCTAACATGTGACTAAGCATTTCCATAAGGTAAATAAATTCCAACACATAATTAATTACCACATAATTAATCATAATAATCGCAATTAATGCACAAAATTGTAATTAATCATTTCAGGGATATCACAATACTCCCCTACTTATAAGATTTCGTCCCCGAAATCACATGCACTCACCCCAAAAGGAAACTAAACATAAACTCATACCAGAGAATAGTTTCGGGTAGTGCTGCACCATATGCCGCTCCGTCTCCCACGTAGCCTCCTCGACACCCCTGCGATCCCACTGAACCTTGATCATCGGTATCACTTTGTTCCGAAGTCTACGGTCTGCTCGATCCAGAATTCTGACAGGCCGTTCCACATAAGACACATCTGATTCTAACTGAACTTCGGAAGGCTGTAACACATGCGACGGATCCGGCTCATACTTCCGCAGCATAGACACATGAAACACATCATGTATACCAGATAAAGAAGGCGGCAAAGCCAGTCGGTAAGCTAAGGTGCCAATGCGCTGCAAAATCTCGTACGGTCCAACATACCTCGGAGACAGTTTCCCGCGCATGCCAAATCGTACAACGCCTCTGAAAGGCGAGATCTTCAAAAAGACCTTATCTCCCAACTGAAATTCCAACGGTCTCCGCCGTTTATTTGCATAAGCTGCCTGTCTGTCCTGGGCCGCTTTCATTTTCTGCCTTATTGTCTTTATCTTTTCTTCCATCTCTCGAATCAACTCCGGTCCTCCGACCGAT
The DNA here is from genome assembly GCA_907163345.1 of Haberlea rhodopensis. Lineage (NCBI taxonomy): Eukaryota > Viridiplantae > Streptophyta > Magnoliopsida > Lamiales > Gesneriaceae > Haberlea > Haberlea rhodopensis. The sequence continues at coordinate 21,349,460 of CAJQUN010000004.1, read as the reverse complement.
CTGCGGTCCAAGTCATCCCAACACAAGGGTGATCTACACCGTCTGCCATAAAGAGCTTCAAACGGAGCCATCTGAATACTCGCCTGGTAGCTATTGTTATACGAAAACTCTACCAAAGGCACTGAATCCTGCCAAGAGGCATCGAACTCCAAAACACAAGCTCTCAGCATGTCCTCGAGCGTCTGAATAGTGCGCTCGGTCTGGCCATCCGTCTGAGGATGATAAGCAGTACTCAATCTGACTTCAGTTCCCAAGGCTGACTGAAGGCCTTCCCAGAAATGAGATGTGAATCGCGGATCTCGATCTGACACTATGGAAACGGGGATCCCATGCAATCTCACCACATCTCTAATATACAACTGCGCCATCCTCAAAAACGTGAACGTCATGCTATAGGGGATAAAATGAGCCACCTTGGTCAATCGATCCACAATCACCCAAATAGCATCGAAGCCTGAAGCACTCCTCGGCAAATGAGTCACGAAGTCCATGGAAATGTGCTCCCACTTCCACTTCGGTATCTCCAAGCTTCTCAACTCGCCGCTAGGTCTCTGTCTCTCTGCCTTAACCTGCTGGCAGATCAAACACCTCTTCACAAAAGCGACGACATCTGATTTCATCCTTTTCCACCAAAAGTGACCACGCAGATCTCTGTACATCTTCTTCCCGCCTAGGTGGATGCTAAGTCTGCTACTGTGAGCTCGCTCCAAGATCCCTTTACGCAACTCCGGCGTACTCGGAACCACCCAACGGTTCCCCAATCTTAAGGATCCGTCATCTGCCACCCTGAACTTCGTTGGCTGACCAAGATGTACTAAAGATAACCACCTCTGAACCTCATCGTCTGACCTCTGAGCTTTCCTGATGTTCTCATAGATGTCTGGCTCAGCTAACAAGGTCGATACATACACAGGCGATGCATCAATGTCAAAGTCATAGCCCAAATGACAATAGGAGGTCATCATAGCCGACAGATGAATGACGTCCTCAGCAGAACTCCTCACTTTCCGGCTCAAAGCGTCTGCTGTCAAATTGGCTTTCCCCGGATGGTACTCTATCTCACAGTCATAGTCCTTGAGTAGGTCCATCCATCTCCTCTGCCTCATGTTCAGCTCTGCCTGAGTGAATAAAACTTGAGGCTCTTGTGATCCGTATAGATGGTAAACGACGTACCATACAAATAATGCCTCCAAATCTTCAGGGCGAAGATGATAGCCGCCAATTCCAAGTCATGAACTGGATATCTGGTCTCATGCGGCTTCAACTGCCTCGATGCATAAGCTACCACATGCTTATCTTGCATCAGAACACACCCAAGGCCCTGAAGTGATGCGTCAGTATACAGAACAAATCTGAAGTTCTCCGTAGGGATCACTAACACTGGCGCCGTCGTCAAGCGGTGCTTCAACTCCTGGAAGCTCTCCTCACAAGCTTCTGACCAAAAGAAAGGCACTCCCTTCTGGGTCAACTGAGTCAGCGGCTTGGCAATCTTCGAAAAGCCCTCGACAAAGCGCCGATAATACCCGGCCAAACCAAGAAAACTCCGAATCTCTGGCACAGAAGTGGGGGCAGCCCACTCCATCACAGCCTCAATCTTCTTGGGATCTACAGATATCCCGCTGCTCGATATGACATGCCCCAGAAACACCACACTGCTCAGCCAAAATTCACACTTACTGAGCTTAGCATATAACTGATGCTCTCTGAGAATCTGAAGCACTGTCCTCAAGTGTTTCACATGCTCTTCCTCACTCCGGGAGTAGATAAGAATATCGTCAATAAACACAATGACGAACTGGTCAAGATACTGCTGAAACACTCTGTTCATCAGACTCGTGAAGACTGCTGGAGCATTCGTCACGCCGAACGGCATCACTAGGAACTCATAATGCCCATATCGGGTCCGGAACGCTGTCTTCTGCACATCTTCCTCTCTGACCCGAATCTGATGATACCCGGATCTCAAATCAATCTTGCTATACACCCTGGTACCTTGCAACTGATCAAACAGATCGTCAATCCTTGGAAGAGGATACTTGTTCTTCACTGTAGCCTTATTCAGTTGCCGGTAATCGATACACAGCCGCATCAAACCGTCCTTCTTTTTCACAAAGAGAACTGGTGCGCCCCATGGCGACACGCTCGGGCGTATATATCCCTTGTCCAAGAGATCCTGCAACTGCTCTTTCAACTCTCTCAACTCAGCCGGTGCCATCCTATAAGGTGCACGAGAAATAGCGGATGTCCCTGGCAACAGCTCGATCCCAAACTCAACTTCCCTAGCCGGTGGGAATCCTGGGATCTCTTCTGGAAATACATCAGCGAACTCTGCCACTACTGGCACATCCTCAACTCTTAGTTCCTTATCCTTTCCAGACGTGTCCACGGCATAGATAAGATAGCCCGTGTGACCACGTTCCAACAGCTGAGTCATCTTGATCGCTGAAATCAACGGAATCTTCGCACGAGAACCGTTGCCATAGAAGGTGCACTGACTGCCCAACTCAGGTCTGAACTTCACTGTCCTCTGTCGGCAATCTACCACTGCCTGATATCTGTTCAGAACATCAATACCCAAGATGCAGTCGAAGTCTGACATACCCAATACGATCAAGTCTGCCTTCAACTCGTTGCCCTCAAATAAATGAGGCAGTCTTCCATAAACTGATCAGCAACGACATTTCTTCCAGTGGGTGTCGAGACAAGGAGAGGCGTGGGTAAATAAGACGTGCGCATATGGTGTCTTTCCACAAAACCCACCGATACAAAAGAATGGGAGGCACCTGTATCGATCAAAATAAAAGCAGGGTACGTAAATAAATGACACGTACCGGCAATCACCTCCTCTGGGGCTGCCTGGGCCTGCTCCCTGGTCAGTGCATATACCTGCCCCTGGGGTGGTCCTACTGTCTGACCTCCCGATGGTCGAGGCCCAAACTGCTGCCTCTGCTGCACTGTCCTATCCTCAAACCTCGGCCTGTTGCCCTGAAACTCAGACTGTCCTCCCCGTGTGGGGCAATACCGAGCGATGTGGCCCATCTTGCCACAGACATAACATGCAGGACACTTGTTTGAAGAATGTGGCCCTCCACAATTGTTGCACCTCGGCTCTCCCGGCCTATCCCCTTGCAAAGACCCTCGATTTGCGGACCAATTGCCCTTCTTGCCATCCGGTTTCTGACCAAAATGTTTCTTTCCACCATACCGTGAAGATGAAGAGGCACCACGGGGTTTAAATGGCTCACCCCGAGGCCTCAGGCTATCACTAGTCTGCCTCTGTGGCGGTACCGGTGGTGGCATAGCGTAAGCTCCCACTCCTAGCTCAGCAAGCTCCGCTCTTGTGAGAGCGTCATCAAAAGAAGTTGGGTTATTAGTGATAACCCGGTCATAGAGCTCCGGTCGCAATCCCTTCATAAAGTTCCTCATCTTAGCGTGTCCACTGGTGGCAATGTGGGGAACGTACCTCAGCAATGAAGAGTACCGTGTGGCATAGTCTGCCACTGTCATGTTCCCCTGCCTCAGACTTGTAAATTCATCCTCCTTTGTCTGTCTTGCTGCAGCGGAGAAGTATCGGTTCAAAAACCTAGTCCTGAAGAGTGTCCAGTCAATCACAGCACCCAGTGCTCTCATCTCCATTACTGTGCTCCTCCACCACATTAGAGGTTTCTTGGCTAATTGAAACTCCGCCAGCCTCAGCCAAGCTGTCACAGCACAAGGAGCCGATACAAAGATCTGCTCGAGTCTTTCCAACCACTCTTCAGCCTCCTCTCCGGACTCTGTCCCTTCAAACCGGGGCGGATGATAAGACAGAAACTGAGTCAAGCTAATCTCACCCGTAGCAATAACTGAACCACTGGTTCCATGCCTACGGCCGGTGGAGGTAGAGGGTTCACTTGACCGACGCTTGCATTCACACTACCAATATCTCCAACTTCCTCATTAGCAGCCATGCTGTAATACAAATGTTAACAACAATCCCAAAGCAGTATATATATTATGCCGTTAGATAACAGGAATGAGAATACGCATGTTAGTATAACAGAATATACATTAATATGCACCACATGCATAAACATGCTTCAAATGTAAGCACCTAGCCAACCATGCTAAGGCTACCCTTCACTCGTTCCCGGGTTCTCTAACCACTGCTCTGATACCACTAATGGTAGGGACCCTAATCCTTAAGTGCGGAATCAAGGCATAATAGAGCTAATATAAATGATCAGAGTGAGAAATAACGTGTTGAGTCTATGAGCTTAAGCATTACATGCCAAAATAAGGACTACCAAAAATTGATTAATTACATTCCAATCAATGAATGTTCAATTATAGTTTACCCCCAAACATGAGCAATAATAATCATTCATATTCAACACAATATGAAGATAAAGCGTAAATGCATAATCATAATAAAACACTTCCTGTTTCCCCATGCATTTCAAACGCTTCCCGTTTGGTTGTCCCTGTACCATAACTCATGAGTATAATCAATAGATTATTTTAAATGGTCTAAACATGTCATGAACATATACCATTTCATCAATACCAAATACTGATCACCAATCCCTAGTCTGTCCATCACAATGTATTTTAATGCCCCTCGCTTATTTACATATAGACGGCATAGGATAACCTCGCTTCAATGGACTGCGGGACTCCCACCCCTCGCCTCTCATTGAGCGGCAAATACCTTTTCCTCGTCCTATATGATAACCACGCTCAAATGTGACATGCGGCGCTCCCACCCCTCGCTTCACATTTAGCGGAACCAAACCAAATAGCGGCAAGCATTAAAATCATCAAGGGATGACCACGACTCATGGGATATGCACCAATAATCATATGCATCTATAAACATCATGCATAACATGTATTTGCATCCACTATGCAATACCACATATATACTTGCATCCACAATGCATAAACAATAAGTATATAAGATACATGTACCGTTGGGGTGCCCGTACGTCCACTACGTACCTTTCCAAAAGTGGATTTGATATGGCTTCAATTCCTCGGTTGCGTTGCTACCTGGGATGGTTCTACACAATCACACAACCCCATATTAGAAGCCAAATAATAGCCAAATACCAAAAATTTGACAAAATAAACCATTTTCCAAAAATCCACAGGCGGCGATCGATCGCTTCACCCAGGCGATCGGTCGCCTCAAAATTTACACTGCGGCGATCGGTCGCCCCAAACATGGCGATCGATCGCCACTCCTTTGAAAAACCTACTGCCTCTCGGCGATCGGTCGCCTCATTTTAGGCGATCGATCGCCTAACACGCAAAAAGTCTACTGCCTCTTGGCGATCGGTCGCCTCTTTTCAGGCGATCGATCGCCTCGCACAGACATGCGTTTTTCACCATTTTTGCACCCAAAATTTCTTCCAACCATACCAACACTTAACCAAGCAACCCAACAACATCTAAACCACATAAACCATCAAAATATACTTCAAAACGAGTATAAATCCAACCATTAACCAAACCCACAACAACCCAACAAAAACCCATTTCAAAATCCTTCAAAAACATACCAAACTCAAACAAAACCTTACAAAATTAACCATGAGGTATCCATACCTCTTGGGGACCTCAAATCACCCAACAATCTCCACAATACAAGATTTTGCAAGGACTTCTCTCCACCCAAAGGCTGGAACTCGAAAATGAGGGGTAGGGTTTGTGTGGGAAATGATTTGGTAAAGTAAGAGTGAGAGTGTATGGTGGGGTTGGGGTAATAAAAGGGGATTGGGTTAAATTAAAGATGCAATCCACAATCCATGGTGTATAAAACACCCCAACATGATATTTTCCAAAGCATTAAACCAAATGCACCAAAATATCAATTAACACATGATTTCCAATTAATTGCTACCAATGGCAAATAAATCATGCTTCCAATAATATTTACCCAACATGCACCACATGCACCCTGAAATGCTATCCCGGGTCACTCTAACATGTGACTAAGCATTTCCATAAGGTAAATAAATTCCAACACATAATTAATTACCACATAATTAATCATAATAATCGCAATTAATGCACAAAATTGTAATTAATCATTTCAGGGATATCACAGTTTGATTAAGTGAAATTAATTGAAAATAGGCTATAATCGTATTTCCCTGTCCCGGGCATGCATCTTCACGTGCTTAAGGTGATGGTGTAATGAATTTATGGTATAAGCTAACTACACGTGTAATACATCTATTACATGCATGGTTTCCCTTTTATTATTTAATATTGGAAGCATTTGAACAAAATATAATCCTTATCATATTATGTGCTTCTCTCGATACATGTTTTTTTTTCTTCTTCTTTTATTTGTTGCATTACAAATTCATTCTTAAAATCTATGACAAATAATACATCTATTCAATATATTATTATTAGTAGTTGTATAATAATAAATATATATATCTTATTATTTTTAATAAGATATATATATTCTTCTTATTATTCTTCAACTGTATTCTATTCATAAGCCCTATGCTTTCCAATGCACATATGCCATGTCAAAATATATGTCATGATGTGTATGCATGATCATGTAAAATGTCGGGCCATTACAAATCATACTCTGTTTAAGAGTTGAGTTATATAGGTTGATACATTAGGTACAAAATCCTGTCATAATATACATCATATGTACTGTAAAACAACCTAGACTCGTACAACTCATATGCAGTGGTTTAACTCGCAGCGGAATAAGACTCACAATCCCGTCCTCCCACGTCTATGAGTCCCTACAGAAACAATCACACAACATGAGTATAGATATACAACCAGCTCAGTGCTATATCAATAATCAATATAAAACGATAAAGCACTATAATGATCAGTTGTGATTGTTCTGTATCATGCATCATCAAAAGCAACTATGTCATCACATGTATCATCCCTCATCCTGTTATAACCAGACCAATATGATATGTCTATCTCAGCTCAATATGTCAGTGGAACCTCCTCACATCTTCATATTAGCAGCACATATCATAGTACCGTCTATCCATGTTATAACAGCCAGAGCATATACCCAACCGGCGTATACCTCTCATGCCAAAGCATATGTAGCATACCTATCGTGGCAACAATCCCAGCCAAAGCATATGCCCCACACTGGCATATCTATCGTGGCAATGATCTCAACCAAAGCATATGCGACATATCTATCGTGGCATCCATCTCAATAATATAAACCTTATGAATGCATATGCATATGATACAACTAATCATATGTTATAATGCCCACATCATCATCACAATAATATCATATACTCGTACGTCAGAACGTACCTGTTATGCGACACTAACGATATAAATTAGGCGTCAATGTCTAACCACCTCGTTGCCCTGTCCCCTATGATAATGCTACAACAATATGAACAATATATCATGTTACAAGAGGCTTCAAAAACAAAGTCCACAAAAATATCACATTTTTGAAAAGTTGAACCTAGTGATCGATCTCATGTTTTGACGCGATCGATCGCCTAAAGTTTTGGTAATAAGCGATCGATCTCTCATTTCCATGCGATCGATTGCCTTACCCTTTGCAAAACATTCTGCCTCGATGCGATCGATTGCTTCCTTGAAGCGATCGATCACTCAGTGCACCGCCACTCTCATGTTTAGCCACAAGCAGTCGATCGCCTCATACATAGCGATTCATTGCCTCCTTTGTTTTTTGTGAAAACCATGGCGATTTCCTACCTCTTTTCTTGGTGTTTCTCCTGCACCTCACTTCCTACTATTACAATTTATTTCATTCACTACCTAGCATCATATAAACATGTTTCTATCATCATATAGCTCAAGTGTGTACACTATAACTCATATCAAAATAAATACCACCAATTACATGCTTCAACTTCAATTCCTCTTTGACTACCATAAACAAGGATACAAAGTACATAAACCTTACCAAGATGTTAGAAAGTCACTTCTCCCAACTTTCTATCTTGATTACCAACTACAAATCCAAGAAAAGATGGCAAGAGGAAGCAAGGGTTTGAAGAGGATTTTGTAGAGATTTTTAGGTGTTTATGGTGTAGTATGTGATTACCAAGCTGATTTGTCCTTCAATATAAGCTCTTCCAACATAACTCACATTTATATGAAATTCAACTCACACACACCACATCCCAATTCAAAGTCAAATGCAAATCCCCTCAAATGCATGGTAAATGTAAGGACACATCCCACTATGTGATGTATTTCCATGTTAAACCTATATATCATATGTCTATGTTATGAACTCACGTTCTTTGATTTCTCACACATACATATTCATTTTGTTAATTTCCAACTAGGTTTCATTCATACATGGCTTTACGCCTGCTCAGGTTCAACTCGAACTCAAGTCCATATCATACCATCATTAGTCATAATTACTCATCAATATGCCATAACCATATCACACATGTACGTCATATCAAGGCATGACATCTTAACTGCTGTTGTTTTGGTTAATAATTTGATAAGAGTTGAAACTCAGCGCTAATTTCTGTTTGACTACAAATGTGGTGAGATAGAAATTAAATTTTCAATGATGAGTGATTACACAAAAAAAATTAATCTTTTTAGAATCGATGATCGAGTAAACAATATCCAATAAATTCTATAATTGACCGAAGCCTTCCCATAACAAAGAAAGTGTTTGTCTAAGCCAGCCAGGGTAGCTGATGCTTGGATACGGGATCACAGACGGTATCTAGTAATCTTACTTTTAATTTAATAGTGTAATTCAATCTTTAAAACCCCATCTTTTACTATTTTATTTCGATTTCGTTAACACAAGAATATACTTCCTCGTGTGATTGATCCCTACTCACACTACTACATTATTGTTATCAATCTTTTGGATTGAGTATGGTTATTTTGGGCGTACACGAGTAGCTCACACCAATGCCCCAACAACAAAGGGAATTCATGAAGTTCACCTTCAACTAGACATATGTCCTATCTCAACAGTTCCCCGGTGCCTCATTTTCGCAGCCTCCAGTTTTCCCATCATACCCTCACCAGCTGACGAGGAGGAGGATGACGACCACTGACGATCGTTGTCAAAGGTATGCGATTGTCCTAGTTTTTCATGCTTTAGTACATTGAGGACAATGCACTATTTAAGTTTGGGGGAGTGTGTTACTGTTGCATGCATTATTGTTGAATCATGTTCTTGTTTTTCTTGCTTTGTGTGCTAATTATGATAGAAATTGTGTCGATCCTTGAGTACCTGATAAGTGTCGTTTTTACACTTATTTAGATGCGATTTTCTAATGATTTTCGTGTTGATTCTTGGATTATTTTACGCTTTTTGGTATATATTTCTATATTTCAGGAATCAATGTTGAAAATGCATAAAAGTAGAGGAAATGAGCCAAAAAGGATGAAAAAGGACCGAACTGAGCGAACGGGTCAAAGCAGGGAAAGAAAGAAAAGAATAAAAGAAAATAAAAAAAATATTAAAAAGCAAGCCGATCGATCGAGCCATCAATCTCGATCGATCGGTGGTCACAGAAAATTGGCGATCGATCGAGCCTCAATCTCGATCGATCGGCCGGAAGAGTTTGCTGAAAAATAAATTCCTTATAGAGTTTGTGTCCAACAAGGAAGTCCATGATTCTTATCCCTCTATATTTATACACGAAAATAACAAGATATATCAGACTTTTTTAACCTAGGAATAGCCTCCACTCCTCCATACTCCATATCACCTTCATCCACCATCACCTCTTTATCCTAGGAATTGGAACAAGCCAACAAAAGAATCGAGGAGCACGATCGAGAAAGAAGCGAGGAAGGATCGAGAATCAACGAAGAAGTCGACTTGGGAGTTTTCTTTTACTTTTCTAATACTTGTTTTGAATTATTATTGGATTTAATGTGTTTTGGATGATTGCGAAATATCTTAAACATTGTTTTTCCTTTAATATTCTTGATTGGTTGAATTCATACATCTTCTATGAGCATGTGTTATTGTTCTTAATGCTTTTGAAAGATTGATCCCCTTTGAATGATATTTTATTATAATTGAGATCGAGAGATAAAATTATAATACGATAAAATAATTCATGCCGTGTGTTAAAGATTGAGATCGAGAGATAAAATCACATACGAGTGATAGCTTTGGGTTGTTTAATCTAAAGTTAGTGGTTTTCATAAAGCGCATCAATATTAAATTGTTAGTTAAGTGAACGAGAGTTACTTGTTGCGATTTGATGTTGGATTTAATATAGCTCGAGAGAGTACATTGATTATATTATGAAAACCCATCACCTTAGAGATGTATGGAGAAAAGAATTGTAAGAGTTGGGTTAGGTGAATCATAGTCTTGATAATTCTTTCTTGTGGACTTTTCTCGTGATCGTCGATTATTTTGGTTGGATTATAGTAGTTTAATTTAATTTAATTATTAATTAATTATCGTAGGTTAAATATAGTTAAAAAAAATCTTATTTGATACTTGCTTGTTAGTCCCTATGGGTTCGACAATCCGTATTCTTCCTACCTATACTAAAACTTGACACCGTGCACTTGCGATCTAAAATCGCTAGATTGGAATTAATTGTTTAAAATAAAAGCGATCAAGTTTTTGGCGCCGTTACCGGGGACTTACTTTAGTAATATCATACTAGGTTCTTTGACTGTAATTTAACCATTTTTGTTTATTTATTTCGAAAAAAAATTTATTTTTTTTTTGTTTTGTTTGTCTTGTGAGGTACTTGGAGATGCTACATCAACAAGTCTTCACAAGCTTTGCCCAACAACGTTCCGAGCCGTTCTACGCTGTTTGGGAGAGATTCAATGAATTGGCCAACACATTCCGGTATCACACCTTTTCGAACTATACTCTCATGCAATATTTCTTCAAAGGGCTGATGCACAGACACGAGAATGGGTATTGAGCGGAGCACTGGTGACTGGGAGTCCCCTGGTTGATAGAGATGAGGACAGTGTGGTGCACCTGTTCAATGATATGGCGGACTTTGATCATCACTGGCATTGTGACCTTTCACTACAAGGTTGGAGTCACCAATACCCACCGCAGCCTCACTACCCTATTGATACGCCACAACCATTTGAACATCGTGAAGAGAGGAGAGATAGTTCTGCAGATGTCACAACTCAGTTAGAGGATACCTTAATAAGATTCATGGCATCAACTGAGAATAGCTTGGAGTGCCAAACCAACTCTATGCGTCACCTGGAGCAGCAAATGTCGGTCCTCATGGAAACAATTTCAACTAGCTGCCAAGAAGAAGAGATGAGGGCTACAAATCAAGAGGCGACGAATCGAGTTTGGTTATATGATGATGAACACTCAACCAAACAAGTTTGGGGGGTGATCCTACTCATGTGGAAAAGTCAAGGGAACTTGAGCCTCTTCAAGAGATTGAGCCTACTTCAGAGATTTTATCCTAGGAGTTCCATGTGAAGATGAGTCGAGTGTGATGTTGGAGAAGGAAGAGACTTTCGAAGATTCTGAGCCCATCGATGGAGACATGTTCTATGCCATATGTGGATTCGTATTTTCCATCGATGCCAACTTCACCGCACTACATCCTCCAAGATATGAAGCCAAGTCAAGAATCATTCTCCCATGCCTACCACTTTAAGACGAATGTTGTTGGAGCGACGAGCTTACACTGTTACAATCTTGCCAATCTTGAGGGCATACTGAATGAAGACCCATTAGTGGTATCATATGATACTTACTATGGGCGGTAGCCGATCTTTGATGGTTGCTTCTGATGGTCAAGCCGAAGACTAGAAATCAGCGCTTCTTGGGAGGTAACCCAAGCATATCCTTTTGTTATTTAGATTTGTTTTATTTTCAGTTTTTGCAATTTAGTTTGTTTATCTCTCGAGTCGAATATTTTACATTGCATTCTTCTCTTGTTAGGTACTCAGTTGGAGCAATGAACCCCTACAACAGTGGAATTTTAAAAAGCAAATCTTCCTCAACCCTCATGCAAGCGTCTTGATCAGGGGAGTTTACTTTTTCCCTTTTGATTCTTTTAAACATTGAGGACAATGTTTCATTTAAGTTTGGGGAAGTGGCTTGCATGTTTTACTTGTTTAATCTACATGTTGTGTGCTTAATTGACACTTGAATTGTCCGATTATTATGAGCTAAATTTTTTTTATGAGTTCAAACTTGAGAAAAGAATGAATTATAGTAGTGACTATTCAATGTGGATTTTGATCTCACTATGCATATGAACTTGAATTTTAATGATTGTTAGACTTGCACATGAATATCCTAATTTGAGTTAGCATGTCAAGAATGAGGAATATATTGAGCACAATGAGTCATGATCTTGTGGATTGCATGTTGAATAGTGATAATTGTTGTGAACTTGATGATTTGTCTTGAGCATCTTAAAGTTATCCTAGAACTTATTTGATGATGACACTTTGAGGCGAAATTTTATAGTTACAAACTTGACTTGGAAATGATCTAGGCGATCTTTGAACCATTTGAGCCTTTCAAGCTTACCATGTATATATCAATCTCTAGTATCCCAATTTGAGCCTAATTGTGAAATAATGGAGTATGTTTAACATACTATTAGCCCCATTCAACATTCTTTGGCAAACTCATTATACCCACATTTATGAGCCTAACTTGAAAGAATTGTCTTTACCTAAATGGAGTATAATGATTCTCATTAGATGCACATAATTTGCTATATTTTGATGAGCTATTGTTGAAAAAAAAATGATGAATGAAAAAAGAAAAAGATAGATATAAAGCCTTGAGGAAAAAAAAAAGACTAAATAAGACCCAAAGTGGCCAAGGCTATAAAAGAAAAAGAAGAGAAGCTCAATTTTGTGCTACAAATATGAACATTACATGCTTATACTCTCTTCTTTGTGATATCCTCTCTTTTCTTTGAAGCCAACACCAAAGGCCTTACATTACAAGCTTAAAAAGTCCTTTTGATCGAAGTCTAGGGAGTAACTATCATTAGTGGAGAAGTTGTTTGAAAATAGGCCTATGTAATGCTTGATGACAATCTCGACTTTGAGTTGATTAACATGATTTGATCTTGAATATGTGCATGAAACTTGAGATTGACTATAGCACACACACGTTCCGATTTTGAGATGTGTTACTTGATTTAGGAGAAAACATGTCTTGTCAATTTTTGCATATATGTATGAGATTTCTGAGAATAATGCAAGTCAAGAAATATGTTTCAAGTATCAAGAATGAACTCTACCTTGTGATTTTAATGCTTAATCGAGGACGATTAAGTGATGAGTTTGGGGAGTTGATAAGTGTCGTTTTTACACTTATTTAGATGCGATTTCTAATGATTTTCGTGTTGATTCTTGGATTATTTTACGCTTTTTGGTATATATTTCTATATTTCAGGAATCAATGTTGAAATGCATAAAAGTAGAGGAAATGAGCCAAAAAGGATGAAAAAGGACCGAACCGAGCGAACGCGTCAAAGCCGGGAAAGCAAGAAAAGAATAAAAGAAAATAAATAAATAAATAAAAATCAAGCCGATCGATCGAGCCATCAATCTCGATCAATCGGTGGTCACAGAAAATTGGCGATCGATCGAGCCTCAATCTCGATCGATCGGCCAGAAGAGTTTGCTGAAAAATAAATTCTTTATAGAGTTTGTGTCCAACAAGGAAGTCCATGATTCTTACCCCTCTATATTTATACACGAAAATAACAAGATATATCAGACTTTTTAACCTAGGAATAGCCTCCACTCCTCCATACTCCATATCACTTCATCCACCAACACTTCTTTGTCCTAGGAATTGGAACAAGCCAACAAGAGAATCGAGGAGAACAATCGAGAAAGAAGTGAGGAAGGATCAAGAATCAACGAAGAAATCGACTTGGGAGTTTTCTTTTACTTTTCTATTATTTGTTTTGAATTATTATTGGATTTAATGTGTTTTGGATGATTGAGAAATATCTTAAACATTATTTTTCCTTTAATATTCTTGATTGATTGAATTCATACATCTTCTATGAGCATGTGTTATTGTTCTTAATGCTTTTGAAAGATTGATCACATTTGAATGATATTTTATTATAATTGAGATCGAGAGATAAAATTATAATACGATATAATAATTCATGCCGTGTGTTAAAGATTGAGATCGAGAGATAAAATCGCATACGAGTGATAGCTTTGGGTTGTTTAATCTAAAGTTAGTGGTTTTCATAAAGTGCATTCGATATCAAATTGTTAATTAAGTGAACGAGAGTTACTAGTTGCAATTTGATGTTAGATTTAATATAGCTCGAGAGAGTGTATTGAATAAATTCGGAAAACCCGTCACCTTAGAGATGTATGGAGAAAAGAATTGTAAGAGTTGGGTTAGGTGAATAATTGTCTTGATAATTCTTTCTTGTGGATTTTTCTCGTGATCGTCGATTGTTTTGGTTGGATTATAGTAGCTTAATTTAGTTTAGTTAATTATTAATTAATTATCGTAGGTTAAATATAGTTAAAAGAAATCTTATTTGGTACTTGCGTGTTAGTCCCTGTGGTTTCGACAATCCATATTCTTCCTATCTATACTAAAACTTGACACCGTGCACTTGCGGTCTAAAATCGCTAGATTGGAATTAATTGTTTAAAATAAAAGCGATCAGTACCTACAAAAATTTTCTGAAAAAGAGTTCAAATTTGAGAAAGAATGAATTATAGTAGCTACTTTGTTACATGATGAAACTGGTCGCAATTTGCATCTCAACTTGAGACCTGAAATTTATTGGACATGTATATAAATATCCTTTGTCAAGTTTGCATTCCAAGAATGAGGAATATATTGAGCACATTGAGTCATGACTTTGTGGATTGCATGTTGAATAGTGAAAGAGCACTTTGAGGTGAAATTTTATATTTATGAACTTGACTTGGAGATGATCTGGGCATATATCATTCTTTAATGTCGCCTATTTGAAAGAAAAAAAATGGAGTATGTTGTGCATATACCCACATTTGTTATTTAAACTCATTATACCTACCCTGTGAGCCTAAATAAATTTTATCAAAAGAGAGTATAATGAATTTCAATCACGTGCTATGTTTGAGCTATTATTACAAATTACATGCTATGATTTGAGCTATTATAAAGAAAAAATGAAATGTCTACTGAAAAAAAAAATCGAAAAAGAAAAATAAAGGCATAGTTGGATTACCATAGTCATGTGATGATGAACAATGTAGAGGGCTTATCGATCAACTTTGGAAAAATCTAACGACGATAATCTTGACTTTTGATTTGATTAGCATAATTTGATCTAAGAGACATACATGAGACTTGAGCTTGACAATAGCACACACACGTTCCTATTTCGAGATATGTTGCTTGGTTTAGGAGAAAACAATCTTGATTTTAGGATGTATTCTTGTTTGTGTGTAAGTGAGGTTTCTAAGCTATATATTGAGTTGCAAATTAATTCTTTAACTGTATTGAGATTGAACTCTACATTTTGATTCTCACTATTACTCGAGGACGGTCAAGTCTGAGTTTGGGGGAGATGATAAATGTAATTTTTAAACTTATTTTGTGGTGATTTTCTAGTGATTTTTGTATTGATCCCTGGACGATGTTACGCTTTATGGTATATTTTTTTTTGTTTCAGGAATCTAGTTCCAGTGCATGGAAGTGAAGGAATTAGCTAAATAACGATGAAAATGACCAAACCAAGCGAACATGTTGACAAAGGACCAAAATCTCAAGCAACAATTTGTAGCAATCACCGATCAATTGGTACGAAAGTGACGTTCGATCGTCGAGGAGCGTAGGTTGACAACAATATAAGTATGAAGCCGCGATCATCGCGGGAAGTGGCAATCGATTGCCCGACGATAGAATTTTGAGATTTTGTTGTCTTTTGAAGAGTTTGTGCCTATCAAGGAAGCTCTTTTTTTCCACCACTATTTAAGGAACATATGCACGACCTACAGAAACTTTTGACACTTTTGACGTAGACATATCATCAGCAGCCGCCTCCAAACCACCCAAAATCATTGAAGAGCAAGGAATGATGCAAGAGTCGGAACGACGAAGCAACACACGGAGTCAGCATCTAGCGTTTATTTGTATTTCTGGACTCTAGTTCATTTTGATTTCAGATTTTGATGTTTAAATTGTTGAAAACATGTTTTTTATTATTATTTTGTTATGATTCTAGGCTAGATTAATTTTATGAAGACAATGGGATCCTATTTTTGAGCCTCTAGTTTAATATTCATTTTTTGATTGAATTCCATATAATCTTTGCGCATAATTTATTGTTCTTCATGCTTTCAAGGATTGATCACCCATTGAATGATTCTATACATCATAATTGAGATCGCGAGAAGATATTACGATATGAAATAGTAAATTAGGCCGTAGATTTCAGATTGAGATCGAGAGATGAGATCAAATACAAGTGTGATAGCCATAGATTATCCAGTCGAAAGCTAGGAGTTTTCACATTGTTTCATACAACATTAGTCTGTTAAATAAGTAAACGACAATGACTTACTGCAGATTGATGTTAGGTTTAATATAGCTCGACAGAATATTTTGAAGAAATTCGGAAATACTTGTCACCTTAATGATTTTATGGATAATCGATCATAATTGATAGGCGAATAGAGGGGATTACAAAAGTGAACCGAAGTCTTGATAAATCATCTATACTGATTTTTTTCGTAATTCATTGATTGCTTGGTTAGATTTTACTCTCTTAGTTAATTATAATAATTGCTCAATATTCGTAGACTAAATATAGTTAAACTGATTGAATTTGATACTTACTACTAACACATGTGGGTTCGACAACCTGTTCTTCAAATACTGATTGACAACCGGACACTCGGGGATACATCGTACATAATTGGAATTTTATTGTTCAAAATAGTGACGATCACATGTCTGCAGGATTTTCATGAGTACTGATGTTGGATAGCTTCACTTCCCCAGTCTCAATAACCTCTCAGACGAAATGGAGCCTTAGATCAATATGTGTTGATCGTTCATGAAAAACTTGATGTTTAGATAGGTGTATTGCACTTTGGCTATCGCCGTACACTATCACAATTCTTGCCCATATCCTAGTTCTTCCAAGAACCTTCGCATCCACATGGCTTCTTTAACTACTTCAGTAATGGTTATATACTCAGTTTCGGTGGTAATAGGGCTAGTACAGGTTTAAGCATAGCCTTCCAAAGCATCCCCGTCATATATTCAGTGTCCTTTTTATGTACCTTAGCAGCCACAATGTTCTTGACCAGGATTGGCCATAAATCTACTTATCAGGCTAACATTGTATGCTATATTAGCTCTTGTACACACCATGGCGTACATAAGGCTGCCAACTGCATTAACATAAAGCAGAATCCTCATTCTTTCCTTATCTTCATCTGTATTAGGTGCTTGAGATGAGGACATTCTGAAATGTTGGGCAATGGGGACTTGCACTGGTTTGGAATGTTTCATATTGAACCTTTCCAGGATTTTCCGTAGGTAACTAGTCTGAGCTAACACCAAATCATGATTGTCGTCCATATGCCTCACTATTTCCATAACCAAGATTTCTTTGCTGGACCAAGGTCCTTCATCTCCAACTCCTTGTTTAGTTCGGCCTTGAGTTTTGATATATGATCTATATATATCATGGACCAAGGTCCTTCATCTCCAACTCCTTGTTTAGTTCGGCCTTGAGTTTTGATATATGATCTATATATATCATGGCATGCTAACAGCATGTCATCCACATAAAGAAGCAGGTAAAACTTCTTATCTTCAAGGAGCTACTTGATATAGACGCACCAATCAAAATTACTTCGTTTGAATCCATATTGAATCATAAATCATCAAATCTCATATATCATTGTCTAGGAGCCTTTTGCAGGTCATAAATGGATTTATTCAGGAGACAGACCATAGGAGACTTAGATTTCAGGCTGAGTCATGTAAATGATCTCATCAAGTTCTCCATGTAGGAAAATGGTCTTGGCATCTAGTTTGTGATATCCCCGAAATGTTTATGTGATTTTTAAACATTAATTATGTTGTAGGTCACCGTTATATTGGGACGATGTGGACCATAAATCGGTCGGAGGACCAGAGTTGGTCCAAGAGATGGAAGAAAAGGTAAAGGTAATCAGAAGGAAAATGAAAGCAGCCCAGGACAGACAGGCAGCGTATGCTAATCAACGGCGTCGGTCGTTGGAGTTTCAGTTGGGCGACAGAGTCTTTTTGAAGATCTCACCTTTCAGAGGTGTAGTACGTTTTGGGATGCGGGGGAAGTTATCCCCGAGATATGTTGGGCCGTATGAGATTTTACGGCGTGTTGGTACTCTGGCATACCGATTGGCTTTACCGCCCTCTCTGTCCGGCATACACGATGTGTTTCACGTATCTATGTTGCGGAAGTATGAGCCAGATCCTTCTCATGTGTTGCAGCCTTCTGAGGTTCAGATAGAGTCCGATGTTTCCTATGTGGAGCGGCCTGTCAGGATTCTGGATCGAGCAGATCGCAGACTACGAAACAAAGTTATTCCTATGGTCAAAGTTCAGTGGGATCGTAGGGGTGTCGAGGAGGCCACGTGGGAGACGGAGCGACACATGGTGCAGCACTACCCGGAACTGTTTTCTGGTATGTGATTTATGTTTTGTTTTGTATTGGGTAAGTGCATGCTGATTTCGAGGACGAAATCTTAAAAGTATGAGAGTATTGTGATATCCCCGAAATGTTTATGTGATTTTTAAACATTAATTATGTTGTGAAGATTTTGGTATTAATTCATAGGGTTGAATTAATAATATTGGAGAATTGTATTTCAGGGTGCATGCGCTATATGTTGGGATTTTGGGTTGTGGCATGATTATTTGGGGTGGGTGGTATTTGTTTTGGTGAAGCATGTTTAATTGGAAATTGAAGTATTTTATTGAGTAAATACTATAAAATATCATGTGAGGATATTTTAATACATCGTGCTAAATACCGGGACCAAAACATAACACATTACACCACCCAACACCCAACCACCCCCTTGACCCATGCCCTGCCAGCTGAGCCCATACCTCACTTTCCCCTTCTCCCACTCCACCTTCCCATTGCTGAAATTCCTCCATTTCTCTCCCAAAAACCGTCCAGCAGCTGCTAAGAAGGATAGGAGGAGATCTTCCATTTTTGTTGCTTGGAAACCTTGCAAAAATCGGAGCAAAAGAGGGTGAGAAGCCATGTCCGGTTTTGGTTTAAAGTTGTCTAAGTTCATGTTTTTATTGGTGTGAAAATGGCATGCTAGGTTAGGTTGTGTTAAACCTTCGATTCAAGTTCATTTATGGTGTTTTTATGAAGTTCCTAGCATGTTTATATGAGCATGTTATATGTCTTATGTGGTAGATTTGTTGGCTTGAATATATGTGTTCGAAAATCTGGAAAAAAAGGAAATATGTACCCTGTTTCAGAAGAACTTGAGTGAGCACTGTTTTTGTTGGGTGATTTTGATGCATGTGGGTTTAGTTTGGGTAGAACTTTGTTTTGAATACACTCAGGGTAGTATATTGTAGCTCTTAGCATAATTGTTCAAGTATGTGGTATGTAGTATATGCTAGATCTGATGGTATGAATATAGGTGTTGGAGAATTCTGGAAAATCGCACTGAAACAGAGCGACCGATCAATCGGTAAAGAACACAGATCGATCGGTAAAAGTCGTAGCATTTTTATGAAATTCAAAGTGATCACCGATCGATCGGTGATGAGGGCCGATCGATCGGTATGCCCTGTTTTTGAAAAATGTGGAATTTGTTTAGTTTTGATATTGGGTTATAATGAGGCATCTAATATTGTGTTGTACACTTGTGTAGAGCCATCACAGGTAGCCACACAACGCAGGGGATAGAATCCTGCAACACACCATATTTTGGAAAGGTACGTAAGCGACGTACGGGCAACCCAACGGTAACATGTATTTTATATCCGTCTATTTGACACATGATAGATGCAAAGTTGTGCATTTGAGTATGATACATGATGTTATGCATTGTTGTTGCATATGTATGTTGTGGAATAAAGAGTGTATATTCCACGAGTCAGGGTTATCACAGTGATGATTTTAATGCTTACCGCTTATACCGCTAAAAATGTGGAGCGGGAGGGGGGAGGCTCGCTTGCACATGGAGGCAAGGTTTACCATACGAAGCGGGGATGGAAATATCGCTTGTATGAAGAAGCGATGGAGGGGATTCCGCTTATTATGAAGTTATAAAGCGAGGGGCATTAAAATACACTGATGATAAACTGACTAAGGATTGAAGTAAAGATTTAAGAAGTAAAGATATGTCATGACATTTATTTAAGGAAACCATAATATCATGTATTGATTTGATTATGAGTTATGGTACAGGGACAACCAAAATGGGCGTTTTAAATGCATTGGAAATTCAGGAAGTATCTTATGCCTATGATTTATGCATTTATGCTTTACATTCATATTATGATTGATATGAACTATGATATGCTCATGTGTTGGGGGTTGTCTTTGTAGGTGCTTTTGACGATGAGAACCAGGGTCGGGGTTGATACTATGAGCTGTAAGGAGTGCTACAGGATTAGCATAACAGAAATTTCTTTTGTATAGTTTCTACAAAGTGTAGAGTAAAGCTATAAGTGTAGTACCTTTTGTTAGGAATATGTATAATTCCTTTTTGAACTTTTGGTACTGTAATCTCTTAAGCTCAGGTAATCAACACGGCCTAATACTCTGATTTATATATGATTAGTTTTCTTATTTGCACCTTAGTATCTTGTATAGATAACGGGGTCTCACATAGTTGCTCCAACTCTAAGTCTTCCTTTGCAACTATGGAGAGAATAGATCTTACTGATCTATGTTTAACCACAGGTGAAATATTTTGTGGTAGTTAACTCCTTTAACTTGAGGAAATCCTTTTGCTGCAAGTCTGTCATTGTACCTCGGTTTTCCACACCTGGGATTCCTTCTTTTTTAAAAAAAATACGCTTAGAACCTACTATCTTGAGGCCTTTTGGTTTTCGAACTAAGTCCCCGGTCTTATTTTTGTTGAGTGAGTTTATCTCTTCTTTCATAATGTGTAACCAGCAATTCTTGTATATGGACTTCAAGGCCTATTCAACATTGGCTGGTTCTTCACCACTAATATCATCAATCACTGTAAAAGCTTACGAGATTAGATCATCATTGCCAAATTTTTCTGGTGGTCTAATTGTTTCTGATCCCGTCCCTTGCCAATTGGTAGTATTTGTTCTATTGATCTTGACAAATCGTGGGAATCATTTATTTCAGGATCCTCTGAGCATGTATCATGCGCTTCCTTTTCTAATGAAGGTAGCTCCACATCAATTGAGGTACCACTTGCATTATAATTCCTATCATTGGACATAGAGCTGAAGCCTTGACTTTGAATGGGAATTCATTTTTATTGAATACAACATCCCTAACAATGTTGGTCTTCCCCTTTCCTTGTTCAATGCACCAAAGTTTGAACTTTAACTCCTTAGGGATGACCTATAAAAGCACATTTAATTGCTCGGGGTTCCAATTTTTCTAGCTTAATATGGGCATAAGCTATACACCCACAGGTGCGAAGGTTCTCTGAGTGGGAGGTCTAACATACCATTTTTCTAGGGGTTATGAATCGTAATGGAACTGAAGGACTTATGTTTATTAGATAGCATGTTGTAACAGCCGCATCTAGTTCTTTCCAAGAATGCTCGATTCATTCTTTCGGCGAGCCCATTCTGTTGAGGGGTTCTAGGAACTGTTAGATGTCTAGCAATCCCTTTACTTTTACAGGACTCGTAGAATTCTCTTGAGCAGTATTACATCCCATTATTTGTCTTAGTTTCTTCACTTTCTTCCCAGTCTGATCTTCAATCATCACTTGGCAAGTTATGAACTTTTCCAAAGATTCATTCTTTTGTTTAAGTGTGAAGATCCACACTCTTCTTGAGTAATCGTCAATGATAATCATGAAGTAACTCACATAGGGATGACAATGGGTCGGGTCTAAACCTAGACCCGTATTGAACCCGACCTGTCGGGGTGGGTCTGGACCCGCTTCAACCGGGTTTTGAAGTAGTGTGGGGCGGATCCCGGGTTTGAACAATCCGGCCCCGGACCCACCTCACTATACATACAATTTAATATTGAATATACATCTCATTTCTTTGGTTGAATAATAAAGTATCATTATTAATTTATATCAAAACGTATGTATTCATATTACAGAAGTTTGACATTGGCAAATTTGGTAGCTTAAGATAGTTTTACAAGGCTTATTATAAATATTTACCAGAGGAAAACATGAAACTCAATCACGAAACTCATTTTTTGTGCTTCAAAATTAATTTCTAGCTAATAAAATTTTTTTTGTAAAATAATAAAAAAATCAAGGGGCGGGCGTGTTTAACCCGCCGGGTTCGCGGGGCTGCGCGGGTTGGGTCTGGGAGAACATTTTGTAGGGGGCTCGGGTTTGTCTAAACCCGTACCAGACCCGCCCGTTGTCATTCCTAACCTCACACCTCTGTTTGATATGGTGTCGAAAGACCCGATACATCTGAGTGAACATAAGCTAGAGGAGCCTTTGAATCATGATGAGTTGTATTGAACTTTACTCTAGTTGCCTTTCCCTTTGATACAAGCTTCACAAAGATCCAAAGACTCTACTTTTGAGTTCCCTAGTAAACCTTGTTTATGTAACTCGAGTAGCCCCCTCTCATTAGTATGTCCTAGCCGAAGGTGCCATAAGCATATACTGGGTTCATGTTGTTTGGCCAGAGCACTAGTACCAACTATAGTCTTACCTGCTAGAATGTACAGACTATTTACTCTAACTCCTCTCTTTAGTGCTCCCCTAGATATGCTAATTCTTCCTTTTTATGCCTTGAAAGTACATCCTAATTAATCCAAAACTCCAAGGGAGATTAGGCTCCTTTTCAAATCAGGGATGTATCTTACATTCTCTAAGACTTTCACTGTAGTATCAGATAGTTTAATCCTTACTCTTCCTCTTCCTTGAACTTTACAAGTCATATTGTTTCCTAGAATGACTTGTCATCCATCTAATTCTTCAAGGGATTCCAACCAGTTTTTAATAGGTGTTATGTGGAAGGAACAAACATTGTCTAAGACCCAACATTGATTATCTTTTAAGTCGGATATACATAGAACTTTAGCACTAGTGTACCCATTCTCATTAATGTCCAATTCACCCTGATCCTTGGATTTTTCTTGAGGATTCTTCCTATCAGGACAATCCCTTCTAAAATGGTCTCGTTTGTGACAGTAGAAGCATTTAAATTTACTTGATTTTGAGGGTGATCTATGCTTGTCTTTAGATTCAGATCGTCTCTTTTCATATTTTCCCGTAACGTGCAAACTATCACTATTGCTAGTGATAGGTTTATTAATCTGGTCTTCTGTTTCTTTTCCTTTAAGAGCATCTTGATCATCTTCTAGGGAAATAGTCTTTCTAGCATACTTCGAAGTGTCAACTAGTACGTCCTAGGTAGAGAGTTCAAAACTATAATCGCCTTGTCATCATATTCTATCTTAATCCCTATGTTCTCAAGGTCTAATATAATTTGTTGAATTCATCGAGATTGTCTCATATGGTTCTTAATTCATTCATGTGGAAGCCAAAACGTTTACCTTTCAAATAAATGCGATCTTGAAGAGGCTTTGTAATGAACTATATATTTATGAGGTTTATATGAATAGTAATTATGAACAATTGGAATCGAATCAAAGGAAAATATGTATTTATTGAATGGAAATAACAGAAAGAACACCCCAAGGAAATCCCTGTAACTCCCTAGGTCAAAGCTAGTAACAACTCAACAAATAATATCTGAATGCCTAACTACTTTCTGTTTAGCCTATTTAATCCCCTCTCTTCTACTTCTCTTTCCTCTTCTCTCATATGAAATAATGGGTTTATCTTTGGTATTTATAATTGGGCATATTTGAGTTGGGTCCATAACATTGCCAGCCTCTTCAAGATTCGCCTTGTCCTCAAGGCAAAATTCAGGAAACTGCACTACGAACTCATCCAATTCTTCCCAGGTTGCATCTTCTTTGGACTTGCTTTTCCACTGAACAAGAATCTGTTCATTTGTCTTTCCCTTCTTGAGAGTCGTACGCCTTGCTAACACCTGCTCAGGTTCAAATGTAAGAGACAAGTCATGAGATAATTCGTGTGGTAATTTGATCTCAGCTTCTTTTCTTCCCACGGCCTTCTTCAAACAAGAAACATGAAACACATGATGTATTTTCGACCCTTCTGGTAACAGTAGACGGTAAGCCACCTCCCTTATCCTTTTGATGACTTCAAAAGGCCCGTAATATCATGCTGATAACTTCTGATATATCCTACTGCACACTGAGTTTTGCCTATGTACCTTAGTTTCAGAAAGATCATATCTCCCTCCTTAAACGCAAGGTCATGCATTTTTTTGTTAGCATATTTAGTCATGTCTGGTTGAGCCCTATCAAGATTGTATTTTAATAGCCTCAGTAGCTCATCTATGTCTCTCAATCCTTGAGACACCGCTGCCCACATTTGTATCCAAAGGCAAATATCGCACAACAACAGGTGGTTTCCTCCCGTAGACCACCTCAAATGGCGTCATTTTTGCCGATGTTTGATAGGATGTATTGTACCAGTATTCTGCCCAATATACCCATGAAGCCCATGTCTTAGGCTGCTCCGAAGAGAAACACCGTAAATACATTTCTAAACACTTGTTCAATGCTTCAGTCTGTCCGTCGGTTCCAGGATGATATGCCGTACTCATTTTTGAGTTGTGTCCCCAACATCCGAAACAATTCTGTCCAGAATATGCTCATGAAAATAGCATCTTTGTCGTTCACAATTGTTTTCGGGATTCCATGTAGTTTCACCACCTTTTTCATGAACAATTCAGCCACCACACTTGCTGTAAACGGATGCTTGAGAAGGATGAAATGGCCGTAATTGGATAATCGATCAATTACCACGAAAATCACATCATATCCCTTTGATTAGGAAGGCTGGTGATAAAAATCATTGCCACATCCTCCCAAATTGCATCAGGAACTGAAAATGGTTGAAGTAATCTAGCAAGGGAAATAGCCTCATATTTATGTTTTTGGCACGCCAAACATTCAACTACAAACTTGCACACATCTTCTTTCATCCATTTCCAGAATACATTGCTAACCAGTCTCTTATAAGTTCGCAAAGCACCTGTGTGTCGTCCTTCAGGTGTGAAATGAAATTCCATCAGCATAGTTCTAACCCACCGAGATGATCTAGGAATAGCCTCCCTTTGTGCAATATGCAACCATTGACCATAGAGTAGTGTTGTACACCTTCGGCTCCCATACTCAGTTTCTGTATCACCTTGCTTATTTCTGGATCCTTCTGTATATCTTCTTTAAAGTTGTCCCACTCAATCTATTCCGCTTTTGAAATTGCATTCATTTCTCCCCTTGTATCATGCCTTGAAAGGGCATCAGCTGCACCATTGTCCGCTCCCGCCTTATGTTTGATCACAAACTCATAGCCCGTCAACTTAGCAATCCAATATTGTTGATCCAGTGTGGTAACTCGTTGTTGTAAGAGATTTTTTAGTGGTTTGTGATCAGTAGTCTCTATGAATTTGTGTCCCAACAGATAATGCCGCCAGTGTTGCACTGCCAACACCAAGACCATTAATTCTTTCTCATGTGTGGATTTAGCTAATACACAGTCCCCCAAAGCTTTGCAGTAATAAGCAATCGGACGGCCTCCTTGTGTAAGAATAGTCCTTAACCCAGCTCCGGATGCATCACACTCCACCAAGAAAACTTCATTGAAATTCGGCATTTTAAGTAGTGGAGCAGCTGTCAGAACTCCTTTCAATTGCTCAAAGCCCCATGTGCTTGTGAGTTCCACCCAAAATTGTTTTTCTTAAGTTGCCCAGTTAGTGGACGTGCAATCTTTCCATAATCCTTTATGAATTTTTTGTAATATTCTGTTAATCAGAGAAACCTCTCTCACCCCTTTTAGATTTTGAGGTAGAGGCCAGTTAACCACACTTTCTATCTTCTTCGGATCCACCTTAACTCCTTTGGCCTATATGATGTGACCCAAGTATTCTACTTGATCCAATCCCCAAAGCATTTCTTCTTATTGAGTACCAGTTCAATTTTTAGCAGCACCTTCAACATGATCTCAAGGTGTACTAGATGTTCCTCCCAATCTTTGATGTAAATCAAGATATCATCAAAGAATACTAACACAAATTTACTCATATAAGACCGAAATACCTCATTCATAAGTGATTGAAAAGTGGCTGATGCGTTCTTCAATCCAAAAGACATTACGAGGAACTCGTAATGCCCAACATGAGTCCTGAATGTTGTTATGTGCACATCCTCACTACCGACTCGAATCTGGTGATATCCAGATCTCAAATCAAGCTTTGAAAAATGTTTAGCCTCATTTAATTCATCAAATTGCTCCTCCACCACTGGGATGGGGTACTTATCAGCAACCGTGATATCATTTAATGCACGGTAGTTCACACAAAATCGCCAACTCCCATCCTTCTTCTTCATTAATATCACTGGGATGGAACAGGGACTTGTATTGGGCTGTATTATTCCAGATTTTAACATTTCAGCCACCAACTTTTCTATCTCATCCTTTTGTTGGAATGCATATATGTAAAGGTCGAACATATACATGGCCACAACCTTCCTTCACCATGATAGCATGATCATTCCCAAGTTTTGTGGGCAAATCGTGAGAGCCTTGACAACACATGCATATTTACCAAGCAAACTGTTAATTGCATTTGCAGGTTTAGCCTCATCTCCCTTCCTTTCTTATCCTTCAGTTGGACTCCACATCATTAGTACCACTGCACAAAACTCGACCTCCCTAACCTTGGCAAATGATTTTAGTGATAAGTCAGTGATGGGTCTCCCTGGAAAGTCACAGTCATTTGCATTTTTTTTCCAATTTTGATGAGATACTATTGCCATCTCTTCCTCTCACGCCCTGCACCTTTGACCCACTGTTCCAGTCACCTACAAGCGTCATATTGTTACGTTGCACCCCATAGGATGGTGGGCTGAACGACTTCCTTATAACTCCCTCTCCTGACCCTCAACTTCTTCCCGTGTTAAATGAAATCGCACTCAATCTTCCTCCTTCCTTATCATAAGACTGGTTTTGGGGACTCCCAGACTTATGATCCCATTCAGACCCTGGATGACTTCTCCCTCGATCCACAACCCCTCCCATGCAACTCCAACTCTAGTCCTCTTGCTAATGCCATCACTTGATCCATCGTTCGTGGCCTGTGCACAAACATTTTTCGCCTTAATTCTTCCCTTAAACCACGCAGAAAATATCCCGGGCATTGATCTTCTGGGATATCTCCTAGCTGCGCCGCCAACCAATTTGTATGAATTCATCCACAGTACGCCATTAGTTCGAATGGATTGACATCATATCCACTGTATCTTCGAAACAACTCCTCAGCGAACCTCTCCCAGGTCATGTTAGGGATCCTCACCTTCACCCAACTAAACCAATGCACTATTGATCCTTGCATACAAATATAGGCGACTTTAGCCTGTACTTGTATGGTGTATTGTGGATATCAAAATATTGCTCAACCTTGCCCAACGATCCCAATGGATCATCTCCTTCAAAGCTTGGCAACTCAATTTTTCATAGTGCTTGCTTCATCTCCTCATCGCCACCACTTGGTTCTTCATGATGTTTTTTCGTTTCCTTCGTATGCGTGTTTTTCTCGATCGTCCCCACCCTTACTCATCAATAATGATTCCAATCGCGAATGAGATTCCACGATCCTCGCCTGTGATTCAGCCAGAGATGTTATTGCGGCATTCACTGAACTCATGTTTCCTTGTATTTCACCCACTTTCTCTTGTAAACTATTCACGGTCCTTTCCAACACTTCTACTTTTGCATCCTCTCGAGTTGTAGCCATCGTCACACTCATTCAATTTCGAATCCAGAAGGTTGGACCAATGTAATGAACTATATATTTATGAGGTTTATATGAACAGTAATTATGAACAATTAGAATCGGATCGAAGGAAAATTTGTATTGATTGAATGGAAATAACAGAAAGAACAACCTAGGGAAATCCCTATAACTCCCTAGCTCAAAGCTAATAACAACTCAACAAGTGATATCTAAATGCCTACCTACTTTCTGTTTAGCCTATTTAATCCCCTCTCTTCTACTTCTCTTTCCTCTTCTCTCATATGTAATAATGGGCTTATCTTTGTTATTTATAATTGCGCCTATTTGAGTTGGGTCCATAACAGACTTTGTCATATATAATTGTTCCAACTTCTTCCAGATTTCTACTGTCGTATTCTCATAAGCCACCCCCCTGAGTACTTTGTCATGAAGATGCAGCACCAATTTACTAAACGACATCTTCATCATGTCAGCCATTGGTTCATCGATGAGGGACTCAGGTAGTTTCTCCTACCTGCAAGGGACTTGGCAACTTCCTGCTATACTAGGACATCATACATTCTTCTCCTCCACAGCCCAAAGTCATCCTTGCCATCAAAGCGTTCCACTTCAATTTTGGTACTCATAGCGGTGTTGAGAAATTTACTAGAACCTGGCTCTGATGTCAGTTGTTGTGAATAATTCAGTTGAGCAAATTATAGTACGAATATGAACCCAACTTGTATCCAAGAACCTTGATGCAGCTCAGTGAGAATTTATAAGGATAATGGATAGAAGATAAATGTGTATGAACTTCAAGATATTAAACTTCTGGTTAATTCAATTGAGTGATTGATTTAACCACAAACAAGATTATAGTTCAGAAATAACCAAATGAATAAAGATCAAGATATCAACCGGAAGAACCTCAATGCATACGAAGATCAAGCACCACGTGTCCTTGACAATTCTTGATCAATAGAACCTACTTTATCAAACATTATCATACAAGAAATATGAACGTTGGATTTGCAAGTATTTAAGAACGAGATCTCTGAAGAAATAAAGAGATTCTTGCATTTGAATATAAGACAATCATTCAAGCATTCAAAACAACTCCAAGCACTTATTGCAAGAATTGTTTGAACAGCTCAGTTACCTGATCTATCATATCAAGTTACTCAAGCAAAGCGCAAGCGATTCTTTCTATCTGATCTACCAAGAGATATTGGTGCTCATTTCCGACACTCTAATCACGTTGTTTCAAGCTCATAATAAAGAGTTGTCTTCGTAACTGTCAGAATAACATCTCTACATAGTATATCATTACTGTGGGAAGAGACTAAGAATTTCAGTTAAGTGGGATTTAGCTGAAGTGCGTTTGTACAAGTGGTTGTACTAATCAAAATCTTCTAGTGAATATCATTCCTTGTTTGGGAAGAATAGAAGATATAGAAGTTTGTTCTTTGAACTTTCATATACAAACTATTGTGTTCTTTATTACTGTTTATTTATTTTTTGATCAGTTAAGTAGTTCACTTCTACTTCTTCATCAGACAAGTTCCGTACTTATAAAAGTTGTCTATGAAGTAGCATATATTGTGAAACTAGATTTTAGTTAGTAACTTCAACAAAAATCTTGCTTAACCCATTTAAAAGCACCACAATCGATGCCAACACATTCTTTCCGGTTTCTTGCCCAAAACTAATCATTCATTCCAAATGATAACGATCGAAGAAGTTTTGAACATTGGGTGAATTATATATATATATATATATATATATATATATATATATATATATATATATATATATAAATAAATAATATATATATATATATTATTTTTTGTGGGAATGCACGCTCCCGCTAGAGAGGTCTATGAGAGATTTATAACACTACGCCGCTAGGATGATGACATTGTTGGGTTTCCTTACCCGGCGTCAGATCCAAACGCAGCGGAAAAATAAAACATAAACAAATCTAACCCTGATTCATATATTAAAACATGTTCAAATATCAAATATAAAAGCACGAAAAGGAATTACCGATAACAGCGAAATCAATTTGATGGCGGTGATCCTCTAGTCCAATCAACATTACCAGATCTACAAGCTCGGCACCAGTGCTAGTGTGATGACAACTTATGAGAGTATTGAATGGTATATTATAACCCTAGAGTGAAGTCATATTTATAGTGGTAATGAGTTAGCTAATTGGGCTAGGGTCCATAAAGCCCATCAGGCCAACGTTTGGCTTGTAGGGTATTTTATGCTAACAATTTCAAACTTGCCCAAAAGCCAACACAAAACAATAAACTCATAATCGAAGTAAGTCAATCCAATTGAACAACTTGATGTTCAACCAATGTGTTATGAGACATAAATATATCAAAAGCTTTAATTTTTAGAACTCTCTATAGAAACTCCACTAAAGTGAGGAGCTTTTAAAATTTAATTCATCCCTTCTTTATCACTCAATTTGAGCACTTAAAATTTAAGTCTTAATTCTCATCGATAGATCGGCGGCTGGATGATTGTGACCCAGCGAGGCTCAAGTGTATCATAGCAGTATGATCACAACCTTGTTGATTTTAGAAGTCAAACAACTTCTTGGGCTTACCCTGGATGCCCAATTATCGATTAAACTCCTTTAATAGACAATGACCAAAATATAATTCCAGCATCAACCTACCGATCGTGGGTAGCGCCTAGCATCTGCACTTCATGGAAACCTAGATACAAATGACTAGCAACGTACGAGAACCTGTCAATCATAGTTAGCTTGCAGTACATTCCTTTCACTCAATGTGTCTCGATTGAATCAAGAGAATTGGTTGATCGAGATGATTTCAATAACTATGTATTTGTTTCATGTTATATGATTCATTGTGTGCATATATGAAAACTCTATTTTCACAAGCACTACCCACTCTGGCCAGAGATTCCTTGAATCATATACAGAAAAACACATCCTCGTTCTCAAGACCAGTGGTGAATCCCCAATGACAATCATAGGCCTCTGACAGCATCACTGAATACCCAAAATAACAACTTTATGACCCACATGTGATCAGTCAATAAATCAAAGTACACAGCTATCTGTCAAGACCTCAATAACGCCTCGGGACATTATGAGTAATGGTGCACACCTATGACTAGAAATTCTCTACTCGACAAATGGTAACCACTTATAGAATTCTGAGTAGGGTCGTTCAGTGAACTCATTCCTAATGAGCACATATTCATGAGTGCTGACTTCTCCAAGCCAACGCCGATGAAACGCGGCGCACTACACTAGACACATCATGAATACCAGTCTCTAACGAGCATATATCGATATCCCATTCTCGAACGCTCATCGGCCAGGAACATTTAGAAATTGCAGTCGAGAATGTATTTCATTGTCACCATCATATGCGTAACCACATTCTATGGACTATAGCAATTTCAAGGACTTCATCAATGCATCATGATACATGGGTAAATAGATGACGAATGCCACATGTATTAATAATCAAACAAAGATCTGTCACAATATGATTATAAATACAATCAATTAACTATTGGTTCAAATGTTATCATTTATGACAATAATAATC
The DNA here is from genome assembly GCA_907163345.1 of Haberlea rhodopensis. Classification (NCBI taxonomy): domain Eukaryota; kingdom Viridiplantae; phylum Streptophyta; class Magnoliopsida; order Lamiales; family Gesneriaceae; genus Haberlea; species Haberlea rhodopensis. The sequence goes on along the minus strand of CAJQUN010000004.1, from coordinate 21,317,852 downwards.
TCCTATAGCCAACTACCCATGTGCCTCAAGCCCATCTTCTCAAGATGTCTCTCGTACACAGAGACTGAGTCAACTACACTTGAAATTACACCCAACTCTTGGATGAAATTTCTCATCCAAACTGCCTCCTTTGCTGCATCTGATGCTGTAATGTATTCAGTTTCAGTGGTAGAATCCGCTGTGGTGTCTTGCTTGGAACTCTTCCAAGAGACAACACCACCATTAAGCCTAAATACAAACCCGGACATCAATTTAGAGTCATGTACGTCTGACTGAAAACTAGCATTAACGTAGCCTTCAAGTTTCAACTCTCCACTTTCCGATCCAAAAACCATGAATATATCATGAGTTCTTCGTAAGTATTTAAGGATTTTTTTCACAGCTTTCCAGTGACCTTCACCGGGATCTGCCTGATATTTGCTCGTTACACTAAGAGCATATGCCACATCAGGCCTAGTACATACCATAGCATATATTATGCTACCAACAGCCGAAGCATAGGGTATCGATGCCATCTTTTCTCTCTCTTCATCAGTCTTAGGGCTCATTGACCTCCAGAGATGAACACCATGACATGTTGGAAGATATCCCCTTTTTGATTGTTTCATGCTAAACCTTTTTAGCACAGTATTTACATAGATTGCGAGAGCCCCAACATCCTCTTAGATCTATCCCTATAGATCCTTATGCCAAGCACATAGGATGCTTCTCCCAAATCTTTCATAGAGAACTTAGCAGATAAACATGCTTTAGTTGATTTCATCAATCCTATATCATTCCCAATGAGTAGGATATCATCGACATATTGACAAGCTCTGCTGCACTCCATTTTGTGCATGTTGAAGTTCACCACAAATTGCTTGAATGCGTCTGGTAGAGACTGAAGGATCACATCCAACGCCAATTCGTTCTCCAAGATCGTATCTAAGCTGGCAAGTTTCTCAATAAGACCTATCATCTTCAATCCATGAGCTTGGACTGAAGACCCTTCCCTCATATGGGCACGGAATAGGTATCTGACAACACTGTAACGTAGAGAACGATTATGCTCACCATACAACTCTTGCAGGTGAGTATGAATCTCGACGGCATGGTTTATATGTTCATGCTGTCTCTGAAGTTCATTCGACATTGATGCCATCATATAGCATCGCGCTTTGAGATCGTCATCCTTCCATTTCTGGACAGTTCAATCTCATCAGGAGTCGAACCCTCAGGAACCTTTCCAGGGGGTAGCTTCATAAGCACATGCCTCAATTTTCAGAATCCAGAACAATTTTCAAATTTCTTAGCCAATCATTGTAGTTTTGCCCAGTTAATTTGTTTGTATCAAGAATAGATGCGATCGGATTCTTGGCCATTTTAATACTGAAAAATAAACATAAAATATAAGCAAATCGTTTGATTATCAATTAATTCAAAAACTTGGACTTTCATTTTTGAATGATCCCACTACATTTTTCGAATTCATCACCATCATGACAAATGAACGAAAAATCATATTTTCTTAGTGGGCTTGGAGTCCAACTAGCTCATGAAAACCCTGGACGTGGGCCCACCGACTTCATGATAATAAAGGTATATCACAATTGCATCATATGCAACCCCCAAGATCTTTGTCTCGCGATTGGCACAACCCTACGTGGGCAGAACAACTATGCCTTCTCACGTCAAACTAATCCATCCCACGGATTGAAATGTCACGCCCAAAAGACCCCACGTTGTTGAGTAATCTAAAAGGTTAACATAATCGCACCCTTAATTAAGTGGCAGTTAAACACACATCTTTCCCATGCCAGATGCCCCCCACGTGGGTGCGTAAGGCAATATGACACAAGTAGCGTCTCATGGCTTAACTGTTGATAGAAGACAGGAAGCAACAAACCCATTTGAGCTCCCCTTACCAGCTTCATATTAAAAAAATTGAATCATATTCAAAAGAGGGATTTAATTTATTTTAAAACCTCATCAAGTGCAGTTCGTTTGTTTGTCGGGTTCATACAACCATGTTTTATTCATGCAATCATATATACTAATAAAACATACAACCAAACATTGATCATACATCACATGCATAATAAAAATAAATAAATATGGATGATTACAGTCTTTCCCTAATTGATCCACGTGAGTCATATGTGGATCACAAGTTTGTCTAAGGTGATGCAGGTATGCATGCAATCCTATTACATTTTTGCTTCCATTATACATGTCTTGATTCTTGGTGCTCCATCTTCAATCTCTATCTCCCACTAATTCTAATGATTTTACATTTAAATCGTGCAAACAAGAGAATATGGATACAACTCCGGGGTGGGATACATCAGAAAATAGAGAGAGCAGACTCACATGCCTGATAACCAAAAATCACTATTATAATGAAACAATAAAAACCTAAGCATTCACCTAAACACATTGGTCAAATCCCGTAATCATCCATCATGCAATCACGTCATATGTAATTAAACATTAAACTAAACAATTACATCATATGTAATTGTACTGATCACATCACATGTAATTAGAGCACAATAATTAATTTATTCTATCATCTCCACTCATATCATTAATTGAAAATAAATTAACAAATTAAATAAAATAATTTATTTAATTTTTAATTAATTAAATTTTAGTTAAGTAAAATCTCTATTTTACCTTTCAAAAAATAATATTAATCAAAATAAATTAAATGAAACATTTTCATCTAATTTTCAATAAATTTGTAAAATCTCTGTTTTACATATAATAAATTAAAAATCATATGTTTAATAAATTAATTTTTATGATTTGTTATTTCAAAATTAATATCAGGAAAACTATCTAAAAGCACCCAAAATTATTTTATGGACACCAAACTAATTTGGATCAAAAATTAAAAAATTAAAAAACAAATCCTCAATCTGATTCGATAAATCGGCCAGAATAAATTAATATATTTTAAAAAAAAAATTAAAATTAAAATAATATCCCACGATATGCACTATTCATCGTTTTCAAAGTTTGATATTAGGGTTCCATGGTTTGCGCCGCTGCCTACTGAATCAGTTTACAAAATTGAAATTAGGGTTATTGAACAGCCCTCGCGCCACCGCCTCTTCATCCTCGGATTTGCGCGCAAAAGCGAGCCTGATTACGGAAACGATTTCCAGAATAAAATCGCGATGTTCAGGCTGCGTTTTTCTGGTCGCAAATCCAAGCTGTCACGTCTGCTGCAACATGCTTGCAATATGTCGCGATTTTCAGGCCAGATTCACGACGGTCTGCGCGAAGCAGTTCAACCAGGTCGCAATTTCACTCCCTGTGCGTGAACCATCGCGATACAAAACCCACCTCTTTCATCAATTTCTTTCTGGGTGTCATGTGGCCGCGGAGAACAACTTGTCCGCCGCGCCTCTGCCCTCAGATTGACGATGTGTTCTAGTTTTTCGGCGATTTGGATATCGATTTCTATATCTCCGGACTCCGTAACTTTTTTGAAAATTCGAACACGATTAGTTACGATTGGAAACGATCTAATAAAAATTAATTATTGAATACATGAATCAAAGCGCAACCTGGCTCTGAGCGGAAAAATAAAACATAAACAGATCTAACTCGGGGAAGGACGATCGCACATGATTCATATATTAAAGCATGTGCAAATATCAAATATAAAAGCACGGAAAGGAATTACTGATAACAGTTAAATCAATCTGATGACGGTGATCCTCTAGTTCAATCAACCTGACCAGATCTACAAGCTCGGTACCAATGCTAGTGTGATGACGACTTATGAGAGTATTGAATGATATATTATAACCCTAGAGTGAAGTCATATTTATAGTAGTAATGAGTTAGCTAATTGGAATAGGGTTCATAAAGCTAATCGGATAAACGTTTGGCTTGTAGAGTATTTTATTCTAACAGACCTGAGTTGGGTATATAATACTTTTTCCTATTTAGTACACACACTGAAAACACACACAAACAGTGCTCAAAATCTCATTCTTCCGGCCACCCATCCGCGGATATCAAGGAATTTCTGCCTTTTGTTTTCCGTTTTGTTTTATACAAAACCCCTCCCCTCTTCTTTGTAGTATTTACAATATCCTCCCCCCCCCCCCCCCCCCCCCCACCCACACTCGTATTTTTTTAATGGTCATATCTCTTCGTTGCTACTATTTCTAGAGAGTGCCAACTGCCAACCTCTCGATCTTTCTGCTTCAATTCAATCTCATAAAAACTGAATCAGACCCATGTGAGGCAGTCTTTTCATCTCTAAAGTTGTTTATTTTTCCCATTTGATTCCAGGTGCCTGAGTACGAATTTTGACGAATATCACTTGCATACTTTTGTTAACTTGTCTATTGCTTGAGATTTTCAAGTCAATTTTGTGGTCGGAGTGGACGAACATGTTAATTTAGTTGTGGGTTTCCGTGTTATGTCAGGAATTTCTGGGGGAGATGGGTTTGTCTTATTTAGCCATAAATTATGAAACAGATTAAAAAAAGTTAGCCTTTTAATGGTAGCGAATTAATTTTGTAACAGGCCGGATTCAATGGGTGGGGATTGGGATCCATTTTGGATCTATTGTCTTTTTGTAGCTATTATTAGTTAATAATATTATTTAATGTTCTGTGCGGGCTGTTAGTTTTTATCTGTTTGTTTATTATTTTACTGAAACCTTGGTCTTGGTACTCATGTTTGTTTTGTCAGTTATTTTCTGAACTTTAATTGTTTTTCTTTATCAGTAAAGGTTTTTACATAGGAAAGCAGTAAGCACATTGCCTAGTAACTAGAAATTCGGTTTCGTGAAGGGATTTCCAAATTTGATGAGTTGAACTCGAGGAATCATGGATAACTTCAGTGATGACACCGAAGAATCTCGATTTTTCGATGCCCTGGAGCAGGATTGCATCAGAACCTGATTTTGTTTCTGATATTAATAACTGGGAGTATGATGTTTGGATTAATACTCCCCAAAGTGTTAGAGATCGCCGAATGAAATTCATCAGATGGATGGGATTGTATTCGAATGATTTAGAAGAAGACAATTTTCTCCAAGAACATAGCAGTTGGAAAGGTGGTGATTTTGGGGGTGATATGGATAGAATTATGGGTGATAGTGGAGCTGTTCTAAGAACCTCAAGTATCATAGATGATGAGCTTTCTTCAAGCTGCCCTTGTATATCAAGTTGGAATACTGACGATTTAGAATTGACTCATGGAGCGAATTTAAGTAAATATAGAAGTGGGGAGGTTGAAAAAGTTTCAAAATCATCTCCCTCGGTTCATCAACTTGTGCAAAGAGGAAATGAGGTTCTTGGAAATACACCAAGAACAATGGATAAATTGAGGAATAGGTGGTTGTGTAAATTGCGATCCATTACTTGTTTGATGAATGTGAACATGAAAGAAGATGATGTAGAATCGAATAGTTTCAGCCAAGATCAAGGCTCGAGGTTTCGGAGGGTCAAGGTTCGCCATTGTCGCAAAAGATTGAAGGAACTCTCAGCCCTTTTCACGAGACAAGATATCCAGGCGCATGAAGGGTCAATATTGACGATGAAATTCAGTCTCGATGGACAATATTTGGCTACCGCTGGTGAAGATAAACTTGTAAAAGTCTGGCGAGTAGTGGAAGATGAAAGATTAGAGGCAAGGGACATTCCAGATGTCGATCCATCATGCGTGTACTTCTCGGTGAATGAACTTTCTGAATTGAGGCCTCTCATGGTGGAAAAAGATTACGTTAACAAATCAAATACTCTGCAAAGAACACCCGATTCGGCATGTCTTGTCTTCCCTCCAAAGATTTTCCGATTACAAGAGGTGCCTTTGCATGTGTTTCAAGGACACAGTGGGGAAATCTTGGATCTCTCTTGGTCGAAGAATAATGTATGTTATGATTATGCAAATTTATCGAATATATTTTGAAATTTCGTGAGTTACTTCTTGTTTACTTGTTTCCTTGCAGTGTCTTCTTTCATCATCGGTTGACAAAACAGTTCGGTTGTGGCAGCTTGGAGTTGATAATTGCCTCAAGGTCTTCTTGCATAGTGATTACGGTATTCTAAAACTAGAAATCATCTCTAAGTTGGAGAATGAAGTGAAAATGCAGAATATATATTGTTCCCCGACATTTTTCCGCTAAAAAGCGATTTACCTCTGCAGTAACCTGCATTCAGTTCAACCCTGTGAATGATGATTACTTCATCAGTGGTTCACTAGATGGAAAGGTTCGAATTTGGGCAATTGATGGCTGTCAAGTTGTTGGATGGACTGAAGCAAAGGACATAATTACTGCTGTCTCGCATCGACCTGATGGGCAGGTCCGTAATTGCTGGAGCTCTACACGTTAGATGACTATATCTTCAAAATTAGTGAGGTATGCTGAATTTGTTAGTTCTTTTCTTGTTCAATAGGGTGGTGTTTTTGGCTCTATTACTGGAACCTGTCAATTTTTCGAGATATCAGGTAATTTTCATTAAAATCGTGGAGAATTCTCAGTTTTTTGGCCTGTCGTTCGGATTAAAATAGTAACTCCTTCACCAATTAAATCATTCTGGTTCAAGAAATTGATTTTGGTATTAAACAAGGAATAATCACAATATTGATAATTACTTATAGATACTAACCATTATTTGATGACTTTCATGTTGTATCAGATAATCACTTGCAGTTGGAAACTCAAATATGCTTAACAAATAAAAAGAAGCCATCACCTTGTAAAAGGATAACGGGCTTTCAGGTCTCTTTCAGTTACATGGTTTGATATTTCTTTGTTCTGTAATGTTAGCTCAAAATGCTAAATTTCTTTCGGATTTTATCTCTTGTGGCCGTAGTATTTACCGCACGATCCTAGCAAATTATTGGTTACTTGTGCTGATTCACAAGTCAGAATTATAGATGGAATGAATGTTATTGCTAAGTACAAAGGTACCTGACACTTATGTTCCTTTCATTAGGTTCCCTCGCATCGTGATCTAGAAGCATGAATACTAAGAAAATATTATCTCTTATTTGATTTCTTTCTGTCTCGTACTATTAAAAAATCATATAACTTTCACTTCCTCGTCAGGCCTTCGAAATTGTGGAAACCATTTATCTGCATCATTTACGTCAGATGGGAAACATATTATCTCGGCCTCTGAGGGTTCAAGTGTTTATATTTGGAACTACATTGGTCAGTATTCTTTTTTGCACCCAAAAGCCATAAAATCATTCGAGTGTTTCTCTGCTGATGCCTCTGTCGCCATACCATGGCCTGGCTCGAAAACCGGGAACACAGTGGACAGGTTGCAATTAAGAAAACTCCCTGATAGTTCAATTAATTATTTGCCTTTCTCGCCATCCACCCGTTTCTTGTTGAGCCAAGAATTTTTCGTGGACTCCAGCTGGAAGGGATCCGCAACTTGGCCCGAAGAAAAACTTCCTGCTTCTGATCATGAGGTCGTAACATCTTCAATGAGCAAGTCACAGTACAAATTTTTCAAGAACTCTTGGCAGAATCTATCGAGTTCTCATGCATACAGACTTGTCATAGTTACTGCTGGCTGGGATGGGCGGATCCGATCATTTCACAATTATGGGTTACCAGCAACCCTTTAAAGACAAGGAGACAAGAACTGCTAAAGTATTGGATATAATCACTTAACGAACAGTAGCTTTTGCCACTGATCCAGCTCTGGTTTGTGAAGCAAATTAATTGCAAGCTGGGCTGGCATTTAAAGCTATTTTTGGCATTATTGGAGCATTGGGTCCCTTCAATGTTGCATGATCGATTCAAAATTGGAGGGTCAATTCAATTACAGTTGGCAGTAACCAAATATGAAAACTGGAACGTGGTTACTAATAATGATGTAGGATTCGTTCTGGAAAGAAAGGGAAAACGATTATATGTTCCGGAATTTCACTATTTTGTCTCCCGTATTGATGACAATGAAGGTTACTACTTACCCGGGCTTGGAAAAGGGGTCATTTCTCATTCACCTTTTTGTGTGTTGTTTCGAGCAAGAAGCTGATTTGTGCTTCCGACTGCTCGGGGGCAGGGGGCAGTCGACCAAGAACCTGTTCAGGTCATTTCTTGAAACTTGAGGCATCTTTGTTTCACAGGGATTATAGCGTAACAGTTCTAGGTCAAGAAAAAATATTTGAATTTTTGTTTTTAGGTCTCATAATTGTACACAGGCGTTAGTTTTGTACATGATTGCTTAGTTTTCATTATTTATATGCTTGTAACATGGTGCAGTTTTTAGAAGTTGAATAGAAATAATACTGGTGGTAAATTCTGATTAAATCATTAATGGTACGTTTGGATTGGGATGGATTTCAAATCCATTTAATTTGTTGAATGAATTTATTTTGGGTGTATTTCAAATCACATCTTTACTAATTTATATAAATATAATGATAATTATAATGGATTGTAAATGTGTCATTTTAAATCCAAGTTTTAATTCTATTCTCAAATCAAATTCCTATATTCAAATAAAATTCATCCATCCAAATGCAATCTTACACCGTTCAAATTCTTATATTCAAATAAAATTCATCCATCCAAATGGAATGTTACACCGTTCAAAGGAGTATGTAAATGCATTCAAAAGAGTTGTATTTAAATACAATATACAGTTAACTCAAAAGAGACCCAAACGTGAGGGTTAGAGTAACTATAAAGCGGTAGGACTAATTGCACAAGATAACATTTCCAGATGACATGATTGTTCCGCGTACAGTTTGAAATTCACAACTTTGTATAATTTTCAAAGAAAAATTCTATAACAAAAATCCCGACATATCACTCCCTCGAAATATGCCCATGAGCCCTTGTTATAATTGAATCCACTACTAAATGAGAGAATCAAGAATTGCTACTTTAGTTAGTTCCTACGATGTCAGACAAAATGCTCAGTCGGGTATTCATTTTCGTATCCGTTGTAGTCATAATACAGTCTTTCCCCCTTCTTGATGTCTCTGCTAGCGATCAATAGGACTCGACATTCGCCATGGACGTCAAACCTCAAACATTTTACGTTCTGCTGCTTCTTCCCACCTCTGCATCAAAAGATAGTACCAATCAGAATAAAAAAGATCATTGGTATTACGGGAAAAAAATGATTTTTTGTGCGTTCAGGAAACTAAAATGGAGTGTGTTGTTAGAGAAACGGTGGCTTCTATATGCGATGACGATGATTTTGATTGGGTTTTCAAATGTGCTCGGGTAAGGTTGGAGAATTGTTAAATGTTTGGCGGAAAGGTTGTTTCTCTATTGAAAGACACTGGGTTGATAATGGGATTTTGGCAGTTAAGGGGTGTTGGGGGTTGAACCAAACTCAGTGTGTCATTGTTAATGTTTACTCTCCTTGCGACATCAGTGGGAAAAAACAGTTATGAGAATCTCTAAAGAGGAGAATTTGTGCTAACAGTGGGTCTAGGCGGTGTGTAATTGGAGATTTTAATGCAATTCGGGGTTCAGGTGAAAGAAGAGGTAGATCTAATATTGATTTTTCTGAAGAAAGGGAGTGGTTCAACGATTTTATTAATAGTTCAGCACTAGTAGATCTTCTTTTGCTTAGAAGAAAGCTTACTTGGTATCGTGCTAATGGCACTTGTGTTAGTCGATTAGACCGAGCCCTTCTTTCGGTAGCTTGGCTTGAGGAGTGGCTGGAATTGATGCAACTGGGATTAGATCGTACCTTTTCTGACCTTTGTCCGATTCTCTTAAAAATTCAGTCTCAAGAGTGAGGTCCGAAACTGTTTAGAGTGTTGGACTATTGGGAAATGGGATGGATCTTTCTCCACTTCTGTTTCATCAGAATGGAATAAACTTAATTTCTCAGGTTGGGGCTCATTTGTGTTGGAAGAAAAATTGAAAAGCTCAGAATTAGCCTGAAAAATTGGAATTCAAATCTGTTTGGGAACGCGGACGCAAAAATCGATGAAGCAAATCTGTGATTAATTTGCTGGACTTTAAATCAGAGTCGGCTGATTTGGAAGAGTGGGAATTGAGCAAGCGTAGAGAGGCTTGGTTGGAGCTGAATGATAAATGTAACATGAAAGAATCACTATTGTTTCAAAAATCAAGGACGAAATTGTTGAAGGAAGGTGATGTGAATTCCTGGTTTTTTCATTGCTGTATTTAAATGAATTTGGGTGGATTGAGTGGATGGATTTAAGAATGGTATCTCTAATTATTTTCAGCATAATTTTTTCTCAAAAAAATTGGATAAGACCTGTACTTGGGGACGGTTGTTGTTCTAAAATATGGCAGATAATGAGGGTCTTATTACAGTTTTTTCGGAAGAAGAGGTGAAGGATGCGGTGTGGAGTTGTGAGGGATCTAAAAGTCCAGGCCTGTATGGTTTTAACTTTATGTTCATTCGTAAGTATTGAAACTTCTCTTTTATGATTTCATGTGCTTCTTTGTTGGAATTCCAGCGAAATGGTAAATTAGTTAAAGGTTACAACCCGTCATTCATCGTCCTCATACCGAAAAAGGCTAATCCCCAAAGAGTAGATGATTTTCGTCCAATTTCTCTTGTTGGTTGTATGTATAAAGTGTTGTCCAAGCTACTCTCAATCAGATTAAGCAAAGAACTACACAAGGTTATTTCGATACAACAATCAGCTTTTTTTGTGGGGGATAGACATATCTCGGAAGGGGTTCTTGTGGCTAATGAGATAGTGGATGAGGCCATTAGATCGAAGAAACAATGTATTGTTTTCAAAGTGGATTTTGAGAAAGCTTACGGCACGGTGAATTAGGTTTTGTAGATCATATGATGATGTCAATGGGTTTTGTTCTAAATGAGGAGTTGGATAATAGAATGTATTTCCTCTGCCACAGCTTCAATTCTGATCAATGGTAGCCCGGGACCGGAATTCAAACTCCAAAGGGGTCTTCATCAAGGTGATCCACTTTCACCTTTCTTGTTTCTCATTGTTGCTGAGGAGCTGAGTGTGTTGGTGAATAGGGAGGTATCCTTGGACTTGTATAAGCCAGTGAAAGTTGGTGTTGATAACATGGAGGTGTCTCACTTACAATTTGCTGACGATACTATTTTTTTTCGGTGAAGCGTCCCAGTCCAACGCTTGGAGGTTGAAAGGTATTCTCAGAAATTTTGAGTTATTATCGGGCCTTAAAGTTGACTTCTTCAAAAGTAACTTGTTGGGTATTAATGTTTGTGGATGTGTAATGAGGGAGTTGACTTCTACTCTTAATTGTGCCATGGGAGCTTTACCGTTTAATTATCTTGGGATTCCTACTGGTGCAAACCCAAGGAGATGCTCAACTTGGGTACATATGGTTGACAAAATTAAGAGCGACGGAGTAGTTGGGGACCTGAGGTAACAAAAATGTGTCATTTGGCGGAAGCCTTGTGCTCATCAATGTCGTTCTCTCTGCCCTTCCAACCTATTTCATATCCTTTTACGGAGCCCCAAAAGCCATTGTGAGAAAAATTTCTAGCTTTCAACGCAATTTTCTTTGGGGAGGTGGGGGGAGGGAGATTAAAACTTCATGGGTTAGTTGGGACAAAATTTGTAGAGCTAAATAGGAGGGTGGGTTGGGTGTGAAGGATGTTGGATTGTTTAATGTAGCTTTGTTGGGGAAGTGGTGTTGGGATCTTGTAGTAGGGAATAAGGAGAAGTTATGGGTTTCTTTGCTTTCCTCTAAATATAGTGAGTGGAATAGTAGTGGTTTTGGAGTGAGTAGGAGAGGTGGTTGGCAACAATCTAGTTGGTGGAGGGATTGGCGTGATTCGGTGCTTTCTCATTCGAGAATTTGGTTTCTTGAGGGTGTGGTGAGCAAGGTTGGGAATTGGGCTTGCACTCATTTTTGGGAAGATCCTTGGATCGAGAGAGTTGGGTTTTATGTTAGGTTCGAGAGACTTTTTAGTTCTGCGGAGGATAAAGGGATTTCTATTGCTAACAAAGGGCATTGGGTGGATGGGAGTTGGGTGTGGGAATGGAGGTCAAGGCCTTTGTTTAGTTGGGAGGATGATTTATTCAATGAATTACTAACAATTTTGAACAGGTACACATTGGATCCAAATGGTATAGATAAGTGGCATTGGAAACATGGTAAAGATGGATTTTTTCAGCAAAATCCGCATATTTGACATTAGTTCCAGCCCTTACCCGAGAAGAGTTAGCGTCTCGGTTGAAGCTGAGAAGAGCATGGTGCAGCATGGTGTCGTGTAAGGTTTCTTTCTTTGAGTGGAGATTGTTACAAAACAGGTTGGCAAACAGATCTAACTTAGCTAGAAGAAATTTGACTGACATCAATTGTGAGCTACTTTGTGCATTTTGCAATGAGGAGAAGGAAGACTTGGCTCACCTATTCTTCACTTGCAAGTTCTCTAGAGCTATTTTGATTCTTGTTATCAATGGCTAGCAATTAATGTAACAGGTTCTGATAATGTGGAGCACCTGGATTTGCATCTTAGTTCTCAACCAAAGAGTTGAATCTTTACCATGAATGGTTGGTTATTTGGCATTGTATTGTTTGGTTTATTTGGATAGCTAAAAATCACATTATTTTTCGTAAGTGTAATTTTGAATTAGACAAAATTATTATATCAAAGTTAGGTTGTGGTTGAAAGATATAGGGTCAGTTCTTGCCAACTATTCGACTAATGATTGGTTTCTTCAACCACGTATTTGTCTTGGTTGTAAGGTGATACATGTTACCATATGTAATAGATTCGAATACCCCTAGATTCGACTACCCTGTACTTATAAAAAAAAACTATGACAATCATATTTCGAGTATATGCAAGATTTGACTGTTATTAAAGAAATGTGTTGTACTTACGGTGTATGATTGTTGATGCCATTGATAAAACGAGCAATATTGCTGCGCTTATCGGGACTGATGACGAGACTTTTTGAAGGATTTGAAGCACTGAGAAGAGTCATTAAACTATCTCCTCCATCATGTAGCCGATTTTTTAGGTAGTCAACATCTCCCACGTATTCTGTGATTATTGTCAAATCTCGGATATATTTATCTGCTTCCACAGTGAATCTGTCATGATTTAATGCAACGAATCAAGCCACCATCATGGAGAATATGACTATGACAATCCAAATTGGGAACCTACCCTTCTCTTGGATCAAACACAACCATAAGGGGCGGCCATTCCCCTCGTTCCATCATGTTCTTGCAAAGAGTCAAGGTTTCTACATCATCTTTTGATAAAACCTTAAACCACAAAACAATATTATTAACACCGAATGGAACTGGCTGAGACATGTTTACTCTAAAGAGACACTGGGGGGAACCTCAAATTAACAGTACCTGCATTCCATCTCTTTCAAGTACAGCTCGATTAGCGGACCTTGGTGCCATCCCGGGAACATAAGTCAGTTCACCACTGAACTCTGTTCCAGTAACCGTTAAAGCTGTGGCCAAAGATGCCATTTGTTCCAATCTCCTAACAGGGTCCTCACTTGGATTGAAGGGAAACAGCTTCCTACTCTTCTTAGACAACACTAAGCCACTAGTTCTCTTTCGTTTCTTATAACAATCTAAAAAAAAATTATAAATAGATTTAAGAATACTGATTATCATAGCTTGAGCAAAACAAAGACTAATAAATAAACCGAGATGGCTCTTACGTAGATTTTGAGTTGGTTGTGAGGATCTTCGAACACGGAAAAAATCAAGAATCTTGGTTTGGACAAGAGGAAAACCTACATGTAAAGTGTCAAATAAACAAACTCGTATTAAGTGGGCAGCGAAAGAAGCAAATGGTATTTGAAACAATGGATTTCGAATCTATTCGATTGTTTGGTGGAATTTCAAATCAACCATTTATTAATCTAGTTAAATATAATGGTAATTAAGTTGGATCTGAAATACACTCAGGCGTCATTTCAAATCAATTATTCATATCATTCCCCAAATTAAATCATTCCATCAAAATGCAACATTAAGTTGTGTTTGGATTAAAGGATTTGGAATGAGTGGATTTCAAAATCCTCGTCCAAATCCATTATTGTTGTTTGGATAAATAATTGAAATAGGTACTTCAAATTCATCCTTGGTTTAATGCATTTTCATTTGAATTTTGGATTATATTTCAAATCCCTAAGTCCAAATTAAATCATTCATCCAAATACAACCTTACACTAAACTCTTAAGGTCGTGTAACCAATTCATAGACATCATCCCACGCATTATGAAAAGCTCTAATCTGTTTAGTTTAATGATTTCAATAACAATAAAGCTGGGTAATTTATGATAAATACTGACCTTCAGTTATTCCTACAACCAAATGCATAAATCTTTCAGCTTGCATGGTAAGGGTCACAATTTTCTAAAACTCGACAATTATCCAAATGCATATGAACTTATCATTACTTTATACACACTCATTGAATGCACAAACCAAACCTCTTAATGCAAAAATCCCAGAAATAAACTCAAGAAAATAAATCAAACGCCAAAGAAAATTACCTCTAACTCCATTGTGATTAGTGCAATGAGGGCAAAACCAGGGTCCTTTTGGCACGACAACAAGAATTGGTCTGAGACAAAAGAGGTGAAATCCGTAGTCGCATTTGTCGCATAGCAAAAGCTCCGCCGGGTGTTGATCCGACCCACATTGCTCACAACACACATCCTCGTAATCATCCTCCTCTTCTACACATTGCCTCGATTTGGGCCTTTTCCTGGATTCGGGTTTCAAAGAATTTGGATTCGGAGCCTGGGTTCTTTTCTTCAATGACACCATTGTCGATGGAGCAAGATCAGGAGCAGAATCAAAGACCCTGTGTGTGTGAGTGAAGATTTTGTAAGAGGTGAAAAAACCCGGGAATTGAAAGGGCTTCGCGCGCTGTACTTTGGATTCGCGGCAAAACATGACAAACCGAAGCATCTTTATCTTGTAAAAAATATTTGGGAAACTATTTTTATTCCCCAATTTAAAAAGAAATTCTCTCGTTCACTTTTCTTCTCACTCATTTTACAAAGAATTGGGACCATCTAGAACTTTTAAAATACCAAAAATATTTCAAGTTACAAAATTATTCCATTTCAGTTAGTAAAAAATATTTACAGCGCACCTATAACTATCATCTCTCTGGTTTTTAAAAAAATAACTCAAAAAAAAATTAAATTTCCAAAAATACCGCATTTTATAAACACTTACATAAATATTTCAAAACGTTGATGGTATTAGCGGAACCTGCAATTTTTACAGGATCCGTGCATAGCAATAAAGGAAGACTGCAGCGTTCGCTGGCTCCGCTAGCGGACGTTGCAGTCGTCGGAAGACCGTAGCTTTTCTTTTTTTTATCATCTACCTAGTCAGTATGCATTATTAATCACGATTCCCGAAACATTTAAGTTGTGTTTGACCCGTGACTTCAAAAACGGACGAAAATTTTATTACTTCTCGTGAATATTAACTTGTGCATTCATTCTATAAATAAGATGGAAATCTATTCATTCTTTCACAAATTTCATTATCTTCTTCCAATCGGTAACACCTTGGTTCGTCAATATCTAAAAAATTTAAGAGGAATCTTCTCTTAAAATTATTAAGGTTAGTAATATATTATTATATTTATTGAAATGTTTAAATTATTATATATTGTTTAAATTAGATATCTTTAGTTAATAATTTTATCGTCCGCTATTGATAATAATGGACACTGAATTCCTTTAATGTTGAGATTCTCAATATATTTTACTTGTTTAGCTTGCACCAAAAATTTTATTCATTATATTATTTTTGATTAAATATACACGTATCTCAAGTGTTATTTATGCCGATAATGTTGATAGTATTGTACAAGTTAAGCATATAAATAATCTTATCTGGGGTTATATGGTGATACAATTATAGAAAAACGTGTTCTGAGGCATATAAATGAAATGGGGTTGTATGGTGTTTTGAGATGTGGCTATCGTATTTTTTATAATCATTTGATTATCGCTCTTGTCGAGCGATGGCGAAGAGAGACACACACATTTCATCTTAGATCGAGTGGGTCTACAATCACTTTACAAGATGTTTCTATTATTGGGGGTCTGTGGGTCGATGGTAAGCCAGTGACCGGCGTCGATCATTCACACAAAGTGAAAGAATGGCAAAACATTTGTCTACAGTTACTGGAATTTCAGCCTCCACCATCATATTTTAAAGGTGGTCACTTATCGATGACCGCTCTAGATTATCATTGTCGATCTAGTAGTATCACTGAAAGCAGCTCAGAGATGGATGTAATAAAGTATAGTCGATGTATCGCTTTGATGATCATTGGTGGGATTATGTTTCCGGATTATCAAGGAGGCTATGTGAAGCTCATTTATTTGCGGCTACTCGAAGATATCGAGAAAGTGAAGTCTTACAGTTGGGAAAGTGCAGTGTTGGCATTCTTATACCGTGAGTTGTGCAATGCAACTCGTATAGGAAAACATACAATTACAGGACCATTGTATCTTTTACAGTTGTATATAATATATGAATTTAGATAACATAAAATACATAAATTTTTAATTATTTTAAAGTTTATTGACAGATTTGGGCATGGAGCAGGATTCAGTGTGTTAACCCTGACCGAAACTTACAAACTATGGTTGTCCCCGACGATGAGCCCGATGGAATCCTTGCAGTAGCTCCTATGGTGCACGGTAGTAAAAAAATTATTAATATACAAATTCCTTACAAAAAGATGGCAAAATATAATCTCATTTATTCTTAAAATGATAGGTGGAAGTTGGAACACCGTGTTCATTCACACCCATATAACAAAACATTCGGTCAGAATTATACGAAATTGTTTTGACCTAATGAGTAATGACGAGGTAACCATAAATTTATGGATTACAATTTATAACATGTTAAATGATTTCAAAATATATATTTGTCTAAATAAATTTTAATTATTTACAGTTTAATTGGATCGTCTACGAACTAGAAGCCGTTGATGTAAGTATGGTAATAGTATGTACAACAATGACATTAGACGAAGCGTTGCCCACTTATTTTGTAGGGTCCTCCTACCTTAACATCATCTTTAACACATATAATGGACTAAACATTGCATATAACAACGTCTCAAGGTTAAGGTTGTAGTTTGAGCTATAAGATTACAGGCCAAAAATATGAAACTTCAAACTTAATTGATTACATTCTCAAAATGAATGTTGGAGCGATAGAATTATACTACTCCTAGAGTAGAGACTATCCCAAAAATCCTGCATCCTAATTTCTTTCACGCTCCTCATAGCTCACTGTCTCAACCCGACCCTGAGCCTTTTGTCCAAAAGTGTACCTACAGGAACAACACATCGTGAGCATGCACATCTTTACTTAATCATCATAAAAGAAACATAACAGTAAATGTATGAAATCTTAGTTAAGTAAACTTGCTAGTTATTCGTTAACTTCTTCTTGTTGACCCTGATTTACATTCATACATATGGACGTCTTACCCTGTTATATGGCGTCTTACCATATCATAAACATCGTATGGTATCTTGCCATGTGGGCGTCTTACCCAATCATAACATTGTATGGCATCTTACCGTATCATGACATCGTATCATGATATAAACATCATATAAACATCATCATTACTTGTCATAATCATCTTCATGGATATCATATCCTCTTCACTTATCATAAACATCATCATCATAATTTACTTATCATACTCATCGCTCATCATAAACATCATTATCATAATTTACTTATCATACTCATCGTCGTAAACATCATCATAAACATCATCATCATCATAAACATTATCAATTACAAACATCATATGTAGGAGTATAGTTTACCGTCCGATGCCCGTACGTTTCTTACGTACCTTAATCCCAAAAGTGGAGAAATCGGAGAGCTTTATCTCCTTGAGGTTGTGGGTACTTGGGATGGTTCTACATAACCATACAAATTGATATTAGAAGCTAATCATGGTCCAATATCCAAAAATCCCACAAAAATATCAAAAATGCACATTTTTACACCTCGCGATCGATCGCCGCCCAGGCCCGATCGATCGCGAGATCATACTGGACGAGGCTCAAAATTTTGCATCTTGGCGATCGATCGCCACTTTTGGCGCGATCGATCGCCAGCCTCGCCGATCGATCGCCCAAAGGTGGCGATCGATCGCCAAACGCTACTGGCGCCCACTGTCGGCTCGCGATCGATCGCCAAAAATGGGCGATCGATCGCCAGTCGCTGTACATCGAAAAATCGCCATTAATGAGCATTTTTCAAACCTTTCTTCATGCCTTACAAATCCAAACTTCCCTACAACATCAATAACATCATAACCCACTAAAACCCACATAAAACACTTCAAAAATCATATCCCCAACCATAAACAACATATACCCAAAACAAACCCACATAAAGCATAAAAAACTAACCCATTTCAACACCAAACATCATAAAACTTTTAGGAATGGTTCCATACCTCTTGTAGGCTCCTAAATCCTAACAAAGATCACACAAACAAAGTTTTTGTGAGGCTTTCCTTCTCCTTCTTTGGTGGATCTCGAAAATGGGAAGGGTTTGGGGTTGGGAAGTGGTTTTGGGGATTTTTAAAAAGTGAATGGTAAAGTGGGGTTAAAGTGATGGGTAAAGGATTAAAAAGGGGTTGTCTAATTTAATTAAAAATTGTACCCCAAACTTAACATGATGTATAAAATACTCCACTTGGTATTTTAAAAGCATTTTACAACATGCTACAAACTTCCCTTAAATTCATGCTAACACTTCATTACCCATCATATAAATTAATTACCAACATAAATAATCACATGACCATCATTAATGCTCAAATTGCATATAATTGATTTCGGGGCATCACATTACTCCCCTACTTATAAGATTTCGTCCTCGAAATCGCATGCACTTACCCATAGAGAAACTAAACATAAATCATACCAGAAAATAGTTCCGGGTAATGCTGCACCATATGTCGTTCCGTCTCCCACGTAGCCTCTTCGACACCCCGACGATCCCACTGAACTTTGACCATCGGTATAACTTTACTTCGTAATCTGCGATCCTCACGATCCAGAATTCTGACCGGTCGTTCAACGTAAGATACATCTGAATCCAAATGCACTTCAGTAGGCTGTAAAACATGAGACGGGTCTGGCTCATACTTCCGTAGCATAGAAACGTGGAAAACATCATGAATCCTGGATAAAGACGGCGGTAGAGCCAAACGGTAAGCTAATGTACCAATACGCTGTAACACCTCATACGGTCCGACATATCTTGGAGATAACTTACCCCGCATACCAAAACGGACCACACCCCTGAAGGGTGAGATTTTCAAGAAAACCTTGTCTCCTACTTGGAATTCTAGCGGTCGTCGCCGCTTATTGGCATAGGCTTCTTGCCTATCTTGGGCCGCTTTCATCTTTAAACGTATCATCTTAATCTTTTCTTCCATGTCCTTAATCATATCCGGTCCTCCGACCGCTTTACTTGTCAAGTCCTCCCAATACAGCGGTGACCTACAGCGTCGACCATAAAGAGCTTCAAAAGGGGCCATTTGAATGCTCGTCTGATAGCTGTTATTATAGGAGAACTCTACCAGTGGTATAGAATCTTGCCACGGAGTATCAAACTCCAAAACACATGCCCTCAGTATATCTTCGAGCGTCTATATGGTACGCTCTGTTTGGCCGTCTGTCTGAGGGTGATAAGTTGTACTCAGTCTCACTTCGGTGCCCAGAGCCGTCTGGAGACCCTCCCAGAAATGTGAAGTAAACCTTGGGTCTCTGTCAGACACAATCGAGACCGGAATACCATGCAACCTCACCACATCCCGTACATACAATTGGGCCATCTTTAGGTATGTGAAAGTCATACAGTAGGGGATGAAATGAGTTACCTTCGTCAGCCTATCCACGATTACCCAGATCGCATCAAATCCTGAGGCCGTTCTTGGTAGGTGGGTCACGAAGTCCATAGATATGTGCTCCCACTTCCACTTAGGTACTTCTAAGCTCTTCAGCTCGCCACCAGGCCTCTGTCTTTCTGCCTTCACTTGTTGGCAGATCAAACATCTTTTGACGAAAGTCATAACATCACGCTTCATGCGTCTCCACCAGAATTGACCGCATAGGTCCTTGTACATCTTTCTTCCTCCTGGGTGGATACTGAACCGACTACTGTGGGCTCGCTCCAATATTCCTCTACGCAACTCTGGTGTATCTGGGACTACCCATCGGTTGCCCAGCCTTAAGGAATCATCTTCTGCCATTCTGAACTTTGATGGTTGCCCTCGAAGTACTATCGATGACCATCTCTGAACTTCATCATCTAACCTCTGGGCTTTCCTGATAGCCTCAAATACGTCTGGCTGGGCCAATAAGGTTGACACTCGCACCGGCGACGTGTCCACATCAAAATCATAGCCCAGATGGCAATAAGAAGTCATCATCGCTGATAAACACATAGCGTCTTCAGCAGTACTCTTCACCTTCCGACTTAAGGCGTCTGCTATCAAATTTGCCTTACCAAGATGGTACTCAATCTCACAGTCATAATCCTTGAGCAAATCCATCCATCTTCTTTGACGCATATGCAGTTCAGCCTGAGTGAATAAAATTTCAGGCTCTTATGGTCCGTATAGATGGTAAACGTTGTACCATAAAGATAATGACGCCAAATCTTCAAGGCGAAAATGATGGCCGCCAGATCCAGATCATGGACTGGGTATCTGGTCTCATGAGGCTTCAACTGCCTCGAAGCATAAGCCACCACGTGCTTCTCCTGCATCAATACACAGCCCAAACCCTGCAATGATGCATCCGTGTACAAGGCAAACTTCTTATTCTCAGAAGGAATCACCAACACTGGCGCTGTCGTCAAACGACGCTTCAATTCTTGGAAGCTTTCCTCACAGGCTTCGGACCAAAAGAATGGGACTCCTTTCTGAGTAAGCTGTGTCAATGGCTTAGCTATCTTAGAAAATCCCTCGACAAAACGTCGGTAATAACCTGCTAGGCCAAGGAAGCTCCGTATCTCGGGCACTGAAGTGGGTGCAGCCCACTCCATAACAGCTTCAATCTTCCTGGGATCCACAGATATCCCACTGCTAGATATAACATGGCCCAAGAATACCACACTGTTCAACCAGAACTCGCACTTGCTGAGCTTTGCATATAGCCGATAATCCCTAAGGATCTGGAGTACTGTCCTCAAGTGCTTCACTTGTTCCTCTTCAGTCCGGGAGTAGATGAGTATGTCGTCAATGAAAACTATGACGAACTGATCCAAATATGTCTGGAACACCCTGTTCATCAAACTCATGAAAACAGCTGGGGCATTCGTCACCCCAAAAGGCATGACTAGGAATTCATAGTGCCCATATCTAGTCCTGAAAGCTGTCTTCTGAACATCATCTTCCCTTACTCGAATCTGATGGTATCCCGACCTCAGATCGATCTTACTGTAGAGCCTCGTTCCCTGCAACTGATCAAACAAATCATCGATCCTAGGGAGTGGATATTTATTCTTTACTGTGGCTTTGTTCAGTTGTCTGTAATCGATGCACAAACGCATCGAACCATATTTCTTCTTCACAAATAAGACTGGTGCACCCCAGGGCGATACGCTAGGGCGTATATAGCCCTTGTCAAGGAGCTCTTGCAATTGAATCTTTAACTCCCTTAGTTCCGCTGGTTCCATCCTATATGGGGCACGAGAAATGGCAGACGTCCCCGATAATAATTCAATCCCAAACTCGACCTCTCTTGTCGGTGGGAATCCGGGAATCTCCTCCGGAAAGACATCAGGGAACTCCGCCACTACGGGCACATCCTCAACTTTTACTTCTTCTTTCTTTTCAGAAACATCGACAGCATAAATGAGATATCCGGTATGGCCTCGTCCCAACAACTGTGCCATCTTGACAGCAGATATTAATGGAATCTTAGAACGAGAGCCATCCCCAAAGAACGTCCACTGGGCTCCCATATCAGATCTGAATCGGACAGTCCTCTGCCTGCAGTTCACCACTGCCTGATACCTGTTCAGAACATCAATACCTACTATACTGTGATGACCAGGGATTATAGGTGTTAATCCCGTAGTGTTAATAATCCCTAAAGTGGTTTTACGTGGCGATTTGGAATTTAATCGAGGTGTTGGGCCTTTTGGGCTCGTTTATTTGGGCAGTTGGGATCGTTGGATCCAGAGGTTGAGATTGTATTCACATTACGGTGTAAAACCTAAGAGTTGGATTTTTGATGTGTCTCGGAATCGCGGGTGCTATGTGAGCACCGGTAGAGGGTTTTGGAGTTAGAGAGAGAGTTTTTGAAAACAGATGATTTTTAAGGAATCATGATGTATTGGTGGGGCTATTATTTTTTCGGGGTATTTTTGCTATAAATAGCAGTTGAACCCGAAATTTTAAGGAAATTATCATTTCAGCCCAATTTCTTTCTCCTCCCTCTCTCCCGCGCGATTTCCCGCTGCTACAGCACCCCCGCCGCTTCAAACGCTTCGCCCACCGCCGTCCCGCCGCCGATCGGCGCGTGCGACCTACCCACGGCTTCGTCTCGTCCAGGCGCTCCTTTCCCCTCCGTCAATTCGAAGTTTCGTCGCGTCTTGGAGTCGGATTTTGCTGGTAAGCGTCGATCCCCAATTTCTAGGGTTCTTCGTTTTTTCGTTCGATTTTCTTCCAATTTTCGTATGGATAGCCTCCCTTACCCCCTTTTGCATCCCTCTCATGTTATTCCCTACTAAATTCGGTGGTTTTGGTTCGAAATTATTTTCGAAAATTGGTAGGGTTTGGTTCGAATTTTGGGGGTTTTTGGCAGGGGTATTAATTCGTGCAATTGATCGATTATTGCAAGTTTTAGGAGTATTATGATGCTTGATTGAGATCGAATTGAGAAGCTATGGTTCGAATTTGAAGAATTTTAAGGGTTCGAATTTAAGGGCTTGTTTGGATTCGAATTTAATGGTTTTGAGTTCGAAAATTGGGGGTTTTTGTCAAGGGATGTTGATTCTTGCTTGGATAGCTTAATTGACATTTTAGATGAATTATGGTATTTAATTGGGTTCGAAATTGTGAGATTAGGGTTCGATTTTTGTAGGGCATTCTTGAACAAATTTCGATATTGTCTCATTTATTTCCTTCCCTGCATGTACCCTGCCCCGGGTCTTTTAAGAGGATAATTGTCGTGTGTTGACAATATTTTGAGGGATATGGGTGTGCTTGAGCATGGGTTGCATGTTCGTAATTAATTGTGAATTATTTATCGTGTTAGCACATCATTCCTCGGGGCATGGAACTCGAGCAAGGTTTGGCTCGGACTTCGGTAATTTAAGGTACGTGCGACGTACGAGCATTACTATATTTTAAGGCATATGTGAATGCATAATGAAAATTGATTTCATTGAATAATCGCGCATGAGGAATATATATATATATGTTGATATAGCCAAGGAATGACCCAAATCTTGATATCGCCGCTTGTAGCGTGCGTGACACTAGAGTAGGATGACTCTTACATGATATATGGGGTACTGGGTTTATTTGACTATATTAGGGCATTTGAGATGCCTGAGGATGATCGTAGAATCATGTATTCTTCGTAAGACATTTGAGATGTCTAGGTTCGTAGAATCATGTATTCATTATGAGACATTTGAGATGTCTAGGTTCGTAGACTTATGTATTCATTATAAGACATTTGAGATGTCTAGGTATAATGAAGGATTGGTAAAATAAATGCTAGGCATTTGAGCTATCTGTGATTGATAGCGAGGGTGTGAAATCAGTATTAGATATTGTGATATCTATAATTGCATGTTTAATGAATTTGTAATCTCTATATGTTGATATTCGAGGATTAGGCATGCGATGAGTTAATCAATGTGTTGATTTACTGATTTTGAGATTTGATGAGTTTGATGATTGTGAGGACAGGGACAGTACACGGAATCCCGGATGAGGTTGCCATCCAGGGAGTATCATTTAAATTCATTAGCATTTACCTTTGTTGTAAATTATGAATTTCATTATTATGATTATGGGATTTTGTGTATTGGTATGCTCACCCCGTTGGGGGCTGTCTCTGTTGGGACAGGTGGACAGGTACATCGATGGCTATGGAGCTGAGCTCGAGCTGTTGATTTGAGGTACTCCCAGGATCGTGGTACCAGGGCTTGATGGAGCACGGTATCGTATAGAGTACCTATATATACACCTGAGGATTTATACATATTCATGATGCTCGCATGTGAGCACGATTATACTTGTATATGGATTGTATATAAAGGCATGAGCCTATCTCTCTTTCATTTAAGGTTGCATGCAATTAGAGGTTGAATTGCTAGAATGATATGAGAGTCATTGGTGTATTATGTGTGGTGTCTTCCCTGGCTGGGAATTTACTTGTATTGCTGCTTTCTGTTGAGTATTATGCTTTCCCTGGCCGGGAATTTTGTTATGTGTTGTACTCTTTTTTTTTTGGGATAGCTCTATTTATGGGGAGACTCTGCCCAAATTTTTATAAAAGTTTACAATGTGAAAAGTGGCACCAAGGGGTTGGTAAAGGGCAAACATATGAGTCTTTTATTGTCAGGATGATGATCTTATAACATTGAGTATTACAGGAAATTTTGTAATTGACAGGCAATGATTAAGTATCATCAGAGCTTCCCGATTGACATTTTATAGAAAGCATGTACCACACATAGTGGTTAATACACTAATCAAGGTTTAAGGGCTTGGGGTCCTTACATTAGTGGTATCAGAGCAGTGGTTGCTCATTGGGGCTGTTAAGGGCCTAGGAAGTTATTGATAGCACATATTTATGCATGATGGCATTAATGTTGTATAACATAACAAATTGTTTATGTGCTCTTATGATATGAAAAGTGGTATTGCTAACCATTGTGGTTGCAGGAATCGTGTGGAACACGATAGGATGACATTTATAGGGATGTCTGGCACTCCGTGTATTATGTGCCAAGGAAGCTGGTTTTAAGAAAATCCGGTAAAGGGATATTTCCGAGGTAACATGTACTTTACGTTGTCTTGTTGACACATGATGAATGCAAAGTGGTGCATTGAGGTTATGATATATGTATGTTGTGAAATATAAGAGGTGTATTTCACGAGTCAAAGTTATCTTAGTAAGGATTTTAATGGCTTATGCTAAAGTCCATATGAAGCGATGAAGAATCCCGCTTATATGGAGTAGCAACGCTAAAGTCCATTGGAAGCGATGAAGAGTCCCGCTTACATGGAGTAGCAACGCTAAAGTCCATTGGAAGCGATGAAGAATCCCGCTTACATGGAGTAGCAAAAAGCATTAAAATGTACTAATGATAAGGGCTCAAGATGAAATATGGATTTAAAGAGGAAGGATGTCATGACATTTATTTATGAAACCATACATTCTTATAATGCGTTTTTATTATGTATTGAATGTTGATGCATAGCGTATATGGCTATTGTTGTTAACCCTGATGGTTGCAGGTTACAGGAAATAAGGAATACGAAAAGGAATGATGATTATACATATGTACGGGCATCCCAAGGGCAACATGTATTATGTGGTTAGTCATTTAACACAAGGTAAATCAAGGTATGCATAAGATAGTGCATTATGATATGATACATGTTGATACGCATCGTTTTGCATATGTATATTGTGAAATATAAAGTGAGGATTTCAATGCTTACACTAAAGTCCATATGAAGCGAGGAAGGATTCCGCTTATATGGAGTAGTGAGAAGCATTGAAATGCACTATTGATATTTCACGAGTCCAGGTTATCCTAGTGAGGATTTCAATGCTTGCGCTAAGGTCCATATGAAGCGAGGAAGGATTCCGCTTATATGGAGTAGTGAGAAGCATTGAAATACACTACTGATAAGTGACTCAATTCGAGGTGTATTGATAGCGATGGTTCATTCCGCTATATTTATTGGCGATGGTTCTTTCCGCCAGGTGTATTGATAGCGATGGTTCATTCCGCTATATTTATTGGCGATGGTTCATTCCGCCAGGTGTATTTATAGCGACGGTTCATTCCGCTATATTGATTGGCGATGGTTTATACCGCCAGGCATTGATAGCGATGCTTCTTTCCGCTACTATGTGGACGATGATTCATGCTCAGGGTATAGCGAGGTTTCATGCCACTTATTATCTGACGAGGTGTCATACCGTCGATTCTATAGCGAGGGATTGTGCCGCTATGTACTCAGCACATGATTTTGCCGCCTTCGAGCGATGGGTGCTGATTACGCACTATTATTGAGCGACGGAGACAGGTATGACGCTATATTGCTAGCGATGAGGTATGAGATATTGCTATTTTATTAGCTTTATTGTAGCTGGCATGCATTAATATACATGTTTTATTATGCCTATTTTACTAGCATGTTAGTGGATGACATACGCTGATGTACATGTGTCGTCACTAGTTGGCAATGTTTTAGATGCCATGAGTTGGCATGTGTCGTCACAGGATGACGATGACGATGGTGTAGGAGATGTCTTATTAGACATGCATCATCGTTACGATGATCGATGCGTTGAGTATACGTATTCAGTGGTATGCCTTGGGTGCCAGTACCGAGCACAAGGTGGCGTGTGCGACACCGATTGACGTGACCCTTATACCGAGCGGGTTGCTCGAGGAATGGTTGGATGCGCTGTACATGTGATTGCACCGCAGCTTATGTTTGGGGGTAATCATTTTACGAGTGGTGATACCATTGAGGTATGCTCGTTGGAATGGCTTTTGGCCATGTGATTTGACGACAGGAGTAATCATGGAGGAAATTACTCGCTTTCTGTCGATGTGACATGTGGTAGACATGATCACACCACCCTTGAGGGTGTAGGATGGGTCCTAAGGGAGTAGGATCAGGTTATGTTAAGTACATAGGGACATTGGAGTGTCCAGGGTGTATCGGCATTGAGGAATGTTGGATAAAGACCCGCTACTCTATTGAGTTTTCTTCCCATAGTATGTTATACCATGTGGAAACGTCCGTCTTGTTGGTAGGTTTGAGGTGAACCTAGAGAGGCAGCGACTGGTTTGTCTGCCGTGTGTGTGCAGCACCATGAGGGGCTTGCTAGAGCCGTTATACCGCTCGTTGGAACCAAGTTTGACAAATCGTAAGGTGATGCGATGTGGATTGTGGTGGACTCTAGTAGTCACCATGTCATTGAGGTTGAGGCTGAGGTTGTGCATGCCTCACTGAAACGTGTATACGTTTATGTTTAATCTTGGAGACTTGTCTGGGACAGCTCAGGATGTTGGAGTACCAACAAGAGAGTCATCAGGTTGTTATTGACTCAATCTAAAGGAACCCGTGTATTGGGATACAATGGGTGTTATTGTATCCAGTTTTTCCGAACGATGGTTCGAGACTTGTGGATCTCGAGTTCGATGGCGTTTCCCTTGCGAGGAAGGAGGTAGTATTATACCTATTTGGGAATCTTTGAAAGATTCGGTAAGTTGGTGCAAGTGGTGTTGATTTTGGGAATCACACCGTGTATTGTTAATCGTCGATTATCATCCTCCACTGAGTAAGGAATGACTCAGAATTGACGGTTGTGTTTGGGGCTTAGGGGTAGGTTGTAGATACCCGAGCCGAGTGCATTGAGTATGCATCCGATGTCAGTGCTTAGGCAGGTATACCGATGAGTATACGGATGCCAGTTGTTGTTTTCCTTCCTGTCGAGCATAGAGTTATGCTATTTTTGGATGGTTAAATCTCTGATGAGAGATATGGAACACCTTGAGATTGGGAATCTCCATGGCACGATGATTATGAGTAATGATCGTGAAGTTAGTTGACTCCCTTGAGGAGGGATTTTCTTGTGAGGGTTAAGGTATTTCCCTTATTGGTGTTTTCCTTCGATTTATGCGACAGCCTTCCCAAGTTTGGATTGTTAAATCCGAGGATTTTCAAGGGACGACAGGATTTTGGAGTGGTTGAGTGTCGCTGACGACACAAGCGTTGAGGATGCAATGGGTTTATTGCATGCCCCTTAAGAATTTTAAACTCTGCGGAGTCTCGGTTGTTATTTATGATCAGGACGTGATTCTTGGAACATCCGAAGGTGGACATCTTGTGAGATGTCTTTTGTTTGAAATTGTGGCTGTGAGTTGCCCAAATTAAGTTGCAATGAGGCGACTACTCCTTCGATGGAGGAAGTTTGAAAGCGGAAACCAGGTTTGGTATGTGTACACCGTGGTGTACTAGTGTTTCCCTCGTAACGATGTAGGTTAGACATCGTGAGTCTTGATAAAGATGCCATTGGATGATATCTACGATAGAATCAGGAGCGATTCGAATCCTTACAGTTTCAGTTGACTAACTGCTTTTGGATTATTAGCGTTGAGCTGTGCTGACGCTCTTTGACGTTATGATGGATTTGGAAGTCTATTCCACTCCAGAGATTGACACGAGGTCAACGTTCTTACGGTTGAGGTGTCATTCAGGACGTGTTCGTACTGTTGTATTAGATCGAAGGATGACTGTCCGATCTACAGTCGTAAGTATTGGTTGATTTGCAGTCATGAGAGGCTGACTTCTGGGATGACCCGCATCGAGGTACGTTTCGCCTCTTGGGTGATATGTTGGTTTTGGTATGTCGCTCTGTTTCAGAGTTTGATGAGAGGTAAGTATCCTCGCGTTTATTAATACGATTCTGATATGGTCAGGAATCGAGGTTATGGCTTCATGTTGTTGTGTAGCCTGGGTGTTACGTGATACACCAGTGCTAATTTCGAGGACGAAATTCTTTTAGTGGGGGATATTGTGATGACCAGGGATTATAGGTGTTAATCCCGTAGTGTTAATAATCCCTAAAGTGGTTTTACGTGGCGATTTGGAATTTAATCGAGGTGTTGGGCCTTCTGGGCTCGTTTATTTGGGCAGTTGTGATCGTTGGATCCAGAGGTTGAGATTGTATTCACATTACGGTGTAAAACCTAAGAGTTGGATTTTTGATGTGTCTCGGAATCGCGGGTGCTATGTGAGCACCGGTAGAGGGTTTTGGAGTTAGAGAGAGAGTTTTTGAAAACAGATGATTTTTAAGGAATCATGATGTATTGGTGGGGCTATTATTTTTTCGGGGTATTTTTGCTATAAATAGCAGTTGAACCCGAAATTTTAAGGAAATTATCATTTCAGCCCAATTTCTTTCTCCTCCCTCTCTCCCGCGCGATTTCCCGCTGCTACAGCACCCCCGCCGCTTCAAACGCTTCGCCCGCCGCCGTCCCGCCGCCGATCGGCGCGTGCGACCTACCCACGGCTTCGTCTCGTCCAGGCGCTCCTTTCCCCTCCGTCAATTCGAAGTTTCGTCGCGTCTTGGAGTCGGATTTTGCTGGTAAGCGTCGATCCCCAATTTCTAGGGTTCTTCGTTTTTCGTTCGATTTTCTTCCAATTTTCGTATGGATAGCCTCCCTTACCCCCTTTTGCATCCCTCTCATGTTATTCCCTACTAAATTCGGTGGTTTTGGTTCGAAATTATTTTCGAAAATTGGTAGGGTTTGGTTCGAATTTTGGGGGTTTTTGGCAGGGGTATTAATTCGTGCAATTGATCGATTATTGCATGTTTTAGGAGTATTATGATGCTTGATTGAGATCGAATTGAGAAGCTATGGTTCGAATTTGAAGACTTTTAAGGGTTCGAATTTAAGGGCTTGTTTGGATTCGAATTTAATGGTTTTGAGTTCGAAAATTGGGGGTTTTTCTTGCTTGGATAGCTTAATTGACATTTTAGATGAATTATGGTATTTAATTGGGTTCGAAATTGTGAGATTAGGGTTCGATTTTTGTAGGGCATTCTTGAACAAATTTCGATATTGTCTCATTTATTTCCTTCCCTGCATGTACCCTGCCCCGGGTCTTTTAAGAGGATAATTGTCGTGTGTTGACAATATTTTGAGGGATATGGGTGTGCTTGAGCATGGGTTGCATGTTCGTAATTAATTGTGAATTATTTATCGTGTTAGCACATCATTCCTCGGGGCATGGAACTCGAGCAAGGTTTGGCTCGGACTTCGGTAATTTAAGGTACGTGCGACGTACGAGCATTACTATATTTTAAGGCATATGTGAATGCATAATGAAAATTGATTTCATTGAATAATCGCGCATGAGGAATATATATATATATGTTGATATAGCCAAGGAATGACCCAAATCTTGATATCGCCGCTTGTAGCGTGCGTGACACTAGAGTAGGATGACTCTTACATGATATATGGGGTCCTGGGTTTATTTGACTATATTAGGGCATTTGAGATGCCTGAGGATGATCGTAGAATCATGTATTCTTCGTAAGACATTTGAGATGTCTAGGTTCGTAGAATCATGTATTCATTATGAGACATTTGAGATGTCTAGGTTCGTAGACTTATGTATTCATTATAAGACATTTGAGATGTCTAGGTATAATGAAGGATTGGTAAAATAAATGCTAGGCATTTGAGCTATCTGTGATTGATAGCGAGGGTGTGAAATCAGTATTAGATATTGTGATATCTATAATTGCATGTTTAATGAATTTGTAATCTCTATATGTTGATATTCGAGGATTAGGCATGCGATGAGTTAATCAATGTGTTGATTTACTGATTTTGAGATTTGATGAGTTTGATGATTGTGAGGACAGGGACAGTACACGGAATCCCGGATGAGGTTGCCATCCAGGGAGTATCATTTAAATTCATTAGCATTTACCTTTGTTGTAAATTATGAATTTCATTATTATGATTATGGGATTTTGTGTATTGGTATGCTCACCCCGTTGGGGGCTGTCTCTGTTGGGACAGGTGGACAGGTACATCGATGGCTATGGAGCTGAGCTCGAGCTGTTGATTTGAGGTACTCCCAGGATCGTGGTACCAGGGCTTGATGGAGCACGGTATCGTATAGAGTACCTATATATACACCTGAGGATTTATACATATTCATGATGCTCGCATGTGAGCACGATTATACTTGTATATGGATTGTATATAAAGGCATGAGCCTATCTCTCTTTCATTTAAGGTTGCATGCAATTAGAGGTTGAATTGCTAGAATGATATGAGAGTCATTGGTGTATTATGTGTGGTGTCTTCCCTGGCTGGGAATTTACTTGTATTGCTGCTTTCTGTTGAGTATTATGCTTTCCCTGGCCGGGAATTTTGTTATGTGTTGTACTCTTTTTTTTTTGGGATAGCTCTATTTATGGGGAGACTCTGCCCAAATTTTTATAAAAGTTTACAATGTGAAAAGTGGCACCAAGGGGTTGGTAAAGGGCAAACATATGAGTCTTTTATTGTCAGGATGATGATCTTATAACATTGAGTATTACAGGAAATTTTGTAATTGACAGGCAATGATTAAGTATCATCAGAGCTTCCCGATTGACATTTTATAGAAAGCATGTACCACACATAGTGGTTAATACACTAATCAAGGTTTAAGGGCTTGGGGTCCTTACATATACAGTCAAAGTCCGACATTCCCAGAACAATCAAATCTGACCTTAGCTCGTTATCCTCAAAATAAATGAGGCCATCATAGACATCTGATTAGTAATCATACTTCTTCCAGCGGGGGGTCGAGACTATAAGAGGCGTGGGCGACGGAGAAGTGCATATGTGGTGTCTTTCCACAAAACTTGTCGACACGAAAGAGTGTGACGCACCTGTGTCGATCAATATAAAAGCAGGGTGCATACATAAAAGACACGTACCCACTATAACCTCCTCCGGAGCCGCTGTAGCCTGCTCCCTTGTCAAGGCATAAACCTGTCCTTGAGGTGGCCCCATGGGCTGACCTCCATACTGCCTAGGTACAAACGGCGGCATGTGCTGTACTGCTCTTTCTGCAGGCCTCCCTGCAGAGTTCGGTTGTCCTTCCCGGTTGGGACATTGCCGAGCAAAGTGGCCCTTGCTGTCACAAACATAGCATCCCATGCAGTCTTTTGTCAGATGTGTTTGCCCACAATTAGAACACAAGACCTTCCCAAGTCTGCCTCCCTGAGGCTGTCCTCTTCCTGACTGGGCGTCATCTCTACGGTTTCCTTTCCAACGGTTGTCGGGCCTCTTACCACTGAACCTTGACGCCGATGTGTTTCCTCTTGATTTGAACTGCTCACCCCTTGGCTTCAAATTATCAAGAGTGGATTTCTGAGGGGGTGCTGGAGGTGGTACAACATCAGGGTATGCACCAACTCCTAGCTCGGCTAACTCAGCCCGTGACAGTGCATCATCAAAGCAAGTAGGGCCATAAGTGATCACCCTATCATACAGTTCCGGCCTCAAGCCCTTCATGAAGTTCCTCATCTTTGCTTGCGTACTTGTGGCGATATGAGGCACATATCTGAGTAAGGAACAGTATTGAAGAGCATAATCTGATACTGACATGCTACCTTGCTTGAGGTTAGTAAATTCGTCTTCCTTGGCTTGTCGCGCAGCAGCCGAAAAATAGCGGTTTAGAAACCGAGTTCGAAACATCTTCCAATTCACTTCATAACCTTGAGCCTCTTGCTCTACCACGGTGGTCTTCCACCACATCAGCGCCTTCTTGGCCAACTGGAACTCCGCTAGTCTTATCCAGGCCGTCTTAGCACAAGGAGCTGCCACGAAAATTTGCTCTATTCTTTCTAACCACTCTTCAGCTTGTTCCCCTGTTTCCG
Source organism: Haberlea rhodopensis (assembly GCA_907163345.1). Classification (NCBI taxonomy): domain Eukaryota; kingdom Viridiplantae; phylum Streptophyta; class Magnoliopsida; order Lamiales; family Gesneriaceae; genus Haberlea; species Haberlea rhodopensis. The sequence continues at coordinate 21,285,208 of CAJQUN010000004.1, read as the reverse complement.
TTCCTTCAAAGGTCGGGGGTCGGTATGCAAGAATTGAGTCAAGCTCAGTTCCCCAGGCAGTAATTGCTGTTCAGACGGTTCTTCGCCAAAGGCTGGCGGGGGTAGAGGATTCGTGCGTCCGGCACTTGCATTGACGCTCACAGCGTCACCCACTTCCGCGTTTGCTGCCATACTGCAAGACAAGGGTTAACAACAATACCCAACAGCAGTTCATATAATACCTCGTTAGATAAACAAAACATGTTAGCACAACATCATATACTTCATATGCCACTTATGCACAAAACATGTTTAAAAGTAAGCACCTAGCTAACTTATTGCTAAGGCTACCCTTCACTCATTCCCGGGTTATCTAACCACTGCTCTGATACCACTAATGTAGGGTCCTCCTACCTTAACATCATCTTTAACACATATAATGGACTAAACATTGCATATAATAACGTCTCAAGGTTAAGGTTGTAGTTTGAGCTATAAGATTACAGGCCAAAAATATGAAACTTCAAACTTAATTGATTACATTCTCAAAATGAATGTTGGAGCGATAGAATTATACTACTCCTAGAGTAGAGACTATCCCAAAAATCCTGCATCCTAATTTCTTTCACGCTACTCATAGCTCACTGTCTCAACCCGACCCTGAGCCTTTTGTCCAAAAGTGTACATACAGGGACAACACATCGTGAGCATGCACATCTTTACTTAATCATCATAAAAGAAACATAACAGTAAATGTATGAAATCTTAGTTAAGTAAACTTGCTAGTTATTCGTTAACTTCTTCTTGTTGACCCTGATTTACATTCATACATATGGACGTCTTACCCTGTTATATGGCGTCTTACCATATCATAAACATCGTATGGCATCTTGCCATGTGGGCGTCTTACCCAATCATAACATCGTATGGCATCTTACCGTATCATGACATCGTATCATGATATAAACATCATATAAACATCATCATTACTTGTCATAATCCTCTTCATGGATATCGTATCCTCTTCACTTATCATAAGCATCATCATCATAATTTACTTATCATACCCATCGCTCATCATAAACATCATTATCATAATTTACTTATCATACTCATCGTCGTAAACATCATCATAAACATCATCATCATCATAAACATTATCAATACAAACATCATATGTAGGAGTATAGTTTACCGTCCGATGCCCGTACGTTTCTTACGTACCTTAATCCCAAAAGTGGAGAAATCGGAGAGCTTTATCTCCTTGAGGTTGTGGGTACTTGGGATGGTTCTACATAACCATACAAATTGATATTAGAAGCTAATCATGGTCCAATATCCAAAAATCCCACAAAAATATCAAAAATGCACATTTTTACACCTCGCGATCGATCGCCGCCCATGCCCGATCGATCGCGAGATCATACTGGACGAGGCTCAAAATTTTGCATCTTGGCGATCGATCGCCACTTTTGGCGCGATCGTTCGCCAGCCTCGCCGATCGATCGCCCAAAGGTGGCGATCGATCGTCAAACGCTACTGGCGCCCACTGCCGGCTCGCGATCGATCGCCAAAAATGGGCGATCGATCGCCAGTCGCTGTACATCGAAAAATCGCCATTAATGAGCATTTTTCAAACCTTTCTTCATGCCTTACAAATCCAAACTTCCCTACAACATCAATAACATCATAACCCACTAAAACCCACATAAAACACTTCAAAAATCATACCCCAACCATAAACAACATATACCCAAAACAAACCCACATAAAGCATAAAAAACTAACCCATTTCAACACCAAACATCATAAAACTTTTAGGAATGGTTCCATACCTCTTGTAGGCTCCAAATCCTAACAAAGATCACACAAACAAAGTTTTTGTGAGGCTTTCCTTCTCCTTCTTTGGTGGATCTCGAAAATGGGAAGGGTTTGGGGTTGGGAAGTGGTTTTGGGGATTTTTAAAAAGTGAATGGTAAAGTGGGGTTAAAGTGATGGGTAAAGGATTAAAAAGGGGTTGTTTAATTTAATTAAAAATTGTACCCCAAACTTAACATGATGTATAAAATACTCCACTTGGTATTTTAAAAGCATTTTACAACATGCTACAAACTTCCCTTAAATTCATGCTAACACTTCATTACCCATCATATAAATTAATTACCAATATAAATAATCACATGACCATCATTAATGCTCAAATTGCATATAATTGATTTCGGGGCATCACATATTTGCTTCGAGATTGTGGAAATACATCGTCCAAATCGGGTTATGGGACAATTCAACATACGCCAATCAATTCCCCCACCTGCACTTGAAGGCGATGATCTACACAATGTTACAAGAATATGTCATCGTAACATGGATTGGGCCACATATCACTATCACTCCTGCAATCATCACGATGACTATCTCCAATTACATCATGTGTTGCTTGCCTTTCAGATGAAGCCAACTAAATTGTATGTTCCGAACCATCAACATCAACATCAACATCAACATCAATGGCATCATGAACTAGTGTAACATTTTCTCTTAAAGAATTCCAGTCTTCTCCAATATAAGCCCCAACCATGTGTTGTGTTCGACCAACACGTTGGATTTTCTTCAGACGGTCCGGTGATATATTGATCCCAAGGTCTATTTCCATGCTCGACATAAGGATAATTTTGTTGTTGCTCAAAATCCCGGTACGTAGAAGTACGAGGTTGGTAATTGAACCACATATTGCTCAATCCTTCAGTGACATGTGGAATAATTGATTCTGGTTCTTCAAAACCAACATCATTGGTAGTTGGCTCTATTTCGACATACAAATGCAAATTTTGCATATTGGGATATTGCATTATGAAATCTACAACGTCATCGTCTACGATGTTGATTTGTACTTCATTCCAAGATGATTTCTTCGTGAATGAATATTTGGTTGATAATTTGATAGTAAACATCATTGGGTCGATGTTTAATTTTCTATGCACTATTTGAACCAACTACAATAAAGTAATAGATCGTGAAATTCGAATCGGTCTGATAGGTGAGATGCTATATTCGACCGATGCATTCCCAATAATAGTATTGCCACCAAAATATTATAACACTTCGATATTATCCATTTCGAAGATGAGATGTAGAGTTTGTGTTGGACAAAACAGGAAAATGTTAACAGAGATTTTGTTCTGGAAATGTTGAAAGACAAATATGAAGAAAGAAAAAAAAGAGGCTGGTGAGGTTTTATGTGTGAGGATAGAAATCATAATTTCGTGTTATTTATAGCCAATTCTCTTATCTCCATTATTTTCAAGGTGATGAAAGGTGTACTTGATGAGCATTATTATGATCATTATTTTCAAGTTGTAATGAATTATGTACTGACAGAGATTATTTGTCACCATCGTGTGAATTATTTAAACATTGAATATTGTATCAACTACATGTGCTCAATTATTTGTTGGGATATTCGGAATTTTTTAAAGGCTTGCATTATTGTTTTTTAAACAACTCATTTTGAAGTAGCGGACAAGATTGCACGGTAGTAGTGCAAGGCTTGCATTGTTGTTTATTAAACAACTCATTTCAGTAGGGGACAAGTGCAAAAGCTGCAGCGTCCGCTAGTAGCCGCAGCTGGGGTGATCTTGGAAAAGCTGCACCGTCCATGAGTTGGTGCAGTGGGCGCGGCACCTGAAAAAACTTTGTTCTTTTGCAGGGTCCGCTGATTGTACCATCGTTTTGAAGTATTTATGCAAAGATTTACGGTATTTTTGATATTTTTATTTTTTCTTAAATTATATTTAAAAAAATACCATCATCTCTCATCCTATTTTCAAAATTATTTATAAAAAAATAAAATATTTTTTATTCATTATCTATACTTTAAACTTTTTAAATAATCTTCACTCCTAAAATAGTAAAATTCTTATAAGAATTCATAAATGTAAAAACAACAAAAACTTATCATATTGAAATAATTATTCTAATATATTATTAAAAAATCTTACAAATATAATTGTAAAACTTTTAATTATAATATAATCTCGAGATTTTTTATACAAAAATTATTTAATAATTTTTTTTAATGTATATGGAGTTATGGACACGTCTGCCTGCAAAGGGTAATAGTTCTTAAATAAACTTTACCATTCATCAAAAATTCTAACTATTAAATGTATGATATTATAGAGCATGAGAGTCTTCAGTCTTGGGATATTGGTATACCATGCACCTTGGTGCATATAAGTATTTTCCATCTTAGAGTTGTAAGTTTTAAAACTGCCCAGATATTAAACCAGTCAAATTTTTGGAACACTAATTCAATCAATTAACTGGTGGTTTAACCATCACGTCATTTTTTAAAAAATAAAATAAAATAAAACATTTTATTATATAAGAAAATAGTCATAATAATTTACATATATCACGTAAAAATTCAACAAATTTCATATTATATACAGAATCTTCGATAATGTGATGATGAACGATATTAGGGGGTTGAGTGTCATGAACCGAAACTTTGCACAATCTTATATAAGCATCATGGCATAAGTACATAGATGAAGGATTTTGATTTGAGTTCGTAACATCTTGAGGTTTTCATAGTTCATTAATCTTCTCATATTATCTAGAAGGATGTCCAAATGGTAACAACAAAGCTTTAGTACATAGATGAAGGATTTTGATTTGCTAATACATACTAGAACTCTCAAGTGATAGAAAAACTATCACTTTATTGTTATGTTGTGTTTTGGATCCATAAATCACAATTTTTATAAGTAACATGCTTATACATGAGTTAGGATTATTGGGAGGAAATTTCCAAAGGGTAAGGGCTTGATTAAGGACTAATAATGGAACACAATTAGGTTGATATTATGTTCACCAATCCAGCACCATTTACCCACTATTTTGCCATGTTTTGACCCATTTACCATGAGAATTTTGAAACACTTAAAACATAAATAATTTACATAATTGAGTTAGTTATCCATTCCAACAAGAATCCGCAAGAATCATATCTTATGGATAAAATACTACATGCCGCCTGGGCTGAAACATGTGATAAGCTAGTGGATGATAATGGAGATACTAATGCATAAATCATTTAGAATTCTTTAGCATGAACATATCATAAATATGATGCATATATTGAATTTGATGTTAAAACATGTTATTAAATCTGATTATATATTTTAATACACTGATAGGTCAAAATCTCGATAAAGGTGCAGATGAAACAAATTATACAAAATCATCGAGATATGGGCAGAAACTTATGAGTATAATCTTATAACTTGGTATTTAACTTTATGTAGATATATGATTTGTGCTTCATGAGTGAAAGCTTGATTGTTCAAGTTTAATGATTGGATGTCGTATATGTGTTGATGGTGAATTATTGATTTTAAGTGATTTTACAGACATGGACAATTACTCTATTGGTGATGTTGTGATGAATTACATGATTATGGCATATGCATTCACAAGAGATTAATGGATTTTGTTATAGTCACTAATGATCTTGATCCATGTGTTTACAAAAAATTAGAGAATACGGGTCAGAGACTCTGAGTTCATTGAACTCATGTGATATAAAGTACAGAGCGTCATGGCCATATTCGTGATCATGATTTGTTCTTGGTATTATTTGGTCTGTAACAGTAGAAGAAATGACTAGACACGTGCATTTATATGTTATGTGACTGATATAAACTGTATGTGTGAATTTGTTATTAATCATGTGCTTACGTGAAGTTAATTAACATGTTATTTGAATATGCTCATTGATGCAATTCACCAACTGCAAATTATTTTTCAGTTGATGTAGATAGAAGTTGACTTTACAAGGTGTTTTTTACAAATTTTGAAGTTTGGATCCAAAGTCGGCCGGACCATAATCCTTCTCCCTCATCTAATCATTCTGCATATTAGATATATGTTTTGGTTAGGTTGTAAGGAATATGACCTTGGTCATTTTTGTAATGCCTCGATATGATTTATACATGTATGATATGATTATGGCGTAATTATGAAATAATTACGGTATGGTGTAGACTCGGGTTCGGGTTGAACCGAGCAGGAATGGTGACATGTATGACATATCATGGGAAACAATGAAATGATTTTCATGTGTGATCAAGCAAGAATGGTAGGAAATGGCATGAAATAAGACCAATTGTATGGCATTGTTAAACTTCTTCTCATACATGTTTGATATGAGAAGCATAGTAGAGATGTTGAATGGTTGGTAGTTGATATATACGAACTAAAACCATAGCACTATATGGTTGTAGAATATGTAGCAAGACTACATGATTGGTAGGGAGGATATGTAGTTGACCACTAACCCTACATGATTTGGTATGCATTTGAATTGATATGAGAGTTGCATATACATGTGAATTGGCATTTGAATTTGCTAGGAATGTCTCGTGACTTTGCATTTCAGATTAAGCCAAGTATATAAAAATTGATTTCAGCTCTCAAGGCACATAATACACCATAATTCACCTAGTAAATCTCTACAAAGCTCTCTTCCAAACCCTTGCTTCTTCTTGCTTTCTTTTCTTGGTTCTAGCTTGGAATCATGGTCAAATTGAAGTATGAGGTAAGGAGAACTTACATGCTCTACTTTATGTAGTGAGTTGGTGTATTAACTAAGTTATGGTGTTTGTTATGCAATTCAAGAAGCATGTGATTTGTTTGAAGGAAGATTGAATTCATATGTTGTTGAATTCAATGAATTAAGTTGTAATATTATGAAAACATGTTTAGACCATGATATAGTGTTGGTTTATAAATGTTTGAGAGTATGAATTGAGGTGTAGGTTGAGAACCATGAAGATATACTCAAAATCGTCATGTTCTGAAAACTTCAGACATCGGCGATCGATCGCGAGCATTATGGCGATCGATCGTCGATGCAGAGTGAAAATATAAGGCGGTGAAATGGCTTGGCGATCGATCGGTGAAAACATGGCGATCGATCGCTAGGAACAGGGCATTTTGGCGATCGATCGCGAGATAGTGGCGATCGATCGCAAGGAAACAGAACTTGTTGGCGATCGATCGGGGCAAATGGCGATCGATCGCAAGGATGCATATTTTGAAAAATATGTTATTTTTGTGGAATTTGATTTTTAAGCCTATGATAACATGATATATTGTTGATATTATTATAGCATCATCACAGGGGAAGGGGCAACGAGGCGGTTAGACATTGACGCCTGATTTATATCTTTTGTGTCGCACGACAGGTACGTATTGACGTACGAGTATATGATATGATTGTGATGATGATGTGGGTATTGTACCATATGATTAGTATATGATGATGTGAATATTGTACCATATGATTGGTGGTCATATGCATATACATTCATGAGATTCATTATGTTGAGAGGGATGCCATGATAGATATGTCGCATATAATTTGGCTGAGATCATTGCCACAATAGATATGTCAGTGTTGGGCATATGTTTTGGCTGGATTGGTGCCACGATAGGTATGCTACATATGCTTTGGCATGAGAGATATACGTCGGTTGGGTATATGCTCTGGCTGCTATAACATGTGAGGACGGTACTATGATATGTGCTGCTAATATGAAGATGTGAGGAGGTTCCACTGACATATTGAGCTGAGATAGGCATATCATATTGGTCTGGTTATAACAGGATGAGGAATAAGACATGTCATGACATATTTGCATTTGATGATGCATGATACAGAACAATCACGGTTGATGTTTATAGTGCTTTATCGTTTATGTTTCTTATTGATATCGCACTGAGATAGTTGTTTATCTATACTCACGTTGTGTGATTGTTTCTGTAGGGACTCATAGACGTGGGAGGATGGGATTGTGAGTCTTTTTCCGCTGCGAGCTGAACCACTGCTTAGGAGTTTTTGGTCTAGGTTGTTTTGTTGTATATATGATGTATCTTATGACATGGTTTTTGTCAACTTGTAACAACCTACATAACTAAACTCTTAATCAGTGTATGATTTACTTAATTCTTACTCACATATGGATAATGAACTGATACATAACGGATTAAGTAACAAGGACCCCACAATTTTTGTGGCAAGTATATGTCTATATGCCTTGTAAATTATTGTGTTGAAAATATATTATATATATGATATGTAAATGCTAATTATTGTAAGAAATCCGACACAAGCACGCAACGAAAATACAACATATTCAGATTCCACCAGTGATCTATACGAAGTGAATCCATTCGGTATTAATAGTTTATACCTTTGTAGCGTGTTTGAAGCAGACTGCCGAATGTGATACGTCCATGAGTCACGAGCAAAACGTCCACGTTCTGCCTCTACGGTATCCACGCGATCAAATTGCCAAAAGGGATGTTGAACTTCAAGGTGCTAGACTCGAAAATTCAACTGAAAGAAAGTCGACTGCTAGGGTTTATGTGACGACTGATTTATCATCCGGAAACCCTATGCCAACCTATATATATATATATATATATATAAATATATATATATATATATATATATATATATATATATAAATATATATATATATATATATATATATATATATATATATATATATAGGCTTTTATGATGGTTCAACTCCTAGGGTTTGTGACGGCTGGTATCCCAACCAGCTAGAAACCCTAGGCCCATCATAATATATGTATATATAACAATTATATATGTGATACCCGAAAATGAATTGTGTTTATTATTGAAATTGATTATGGCAATTTGAGAGCATTACGGGAATTGATGGGGGGCTCGATTTTGACATAAACCGACTGTATTCCGATTATGTAAATTAATATGAGATTGAGGTTATGTTGAAAGAATTAAATTGTGGAATTGATGACATGAATTAAGATAGCATGTGTTAGAAAATAAATGTACATGTTGGTGTTTTGTGATGTTAATGAATTGGTTAAGTGATATACGGGGTATTGATTTTAAGGCATGTATATGCCAACAATCCTACAAAAACACATACAAACACCTACAAATCTCTACCAATTCCTCTCAAACCCTTTTTCCCTTTACTCTTTGTTTCTTCAACTCTTGTGGAGCTTGGATTGCTAGTTTTAGCACAAGGAACTTGCTGTGGAAGATTGAAAGAGGTAAGAAGTTGACTTTTGTGAAGATTTGAGTTGTGATTTTAGTTATATTGGATTGTAAAGTGTGAGATTTTGGATTTGGGTTTGGTGTTTTTATTATGTTTGAAGGGATTAAAGTTCATGCTATTGTGTTGTTGTAGTATTAAATGTTTATTGATTTAGTTGTTGGATGAAATGTGTTGGTATTGGTATTGGTTGTGATTTGGTGCAGGAAAATCGCCATTTTTGGGCCATACAGAGTTCAGTGATTGATCGCGGCAATTGCCACGATCGATCGCACGAATATGTGCCCAGATTGGGCGATGCATCGTCCTCGCGAGTACGCGATCGATCTCGGGGGAACGACTTGGTATTTTTTGTGATTGAGCTCGCGATCGATCGCGGGCGATTGCAGATCGAACGTGAGCTGTGAAATGCTGAAGTATTGTTGTTCTTGGGAATTTTAGAATGGGGTATTTTGTGGTAGATTTTTCATGATGATTTCTACGTTCTAAGGAATTATTGCATGATGAAATAAGGTAGCATGAATTGAACCTTAGTAAAATATGTAATACTCGATTTAGTTAATTGACAACTCAAGTGAATGTGGAATAAAATGGAATGGTTTGAGTAGTGTACATAGTATGATAAATTGTAATGAGTACGATAGGAGGCATGGACAAAGCATGTGATGTTACTACATTGTTGAGGATTATTGCTAAGATGCTAATATCGAATTGATGTTCAATATAGATACTGTACGAGCCTCCGATTGTCGTGGACGTCTTAACAATGTTGTCAACTTTAAGTTACGTAATGATCTACGAGCAGGTATGCGTATTGTTGATTACGAATTATGATTCGTAATATTATGGAAATCGGATATGTGATAAGTTAATGGATTGAGAATTCACGATATAATTCATATTATTGTAAAAGATGAGTTGCGATAGAAATATGATATGATATTATGGTGCATGATGAACTATTGTGATGTCGCTATTGAGCGTGCATTGGTTATGGATTATAATGCGTCGCTATTGAGCGTGCGATGGGAAATTATGCCGCCGCTATTGAGCGAGCGATGGGATATGAGGAGATTGTAGTATGAGGAGATTTATGTGATAAATTGATGATTGAAATATAAGTGATTTAAGTAAATTATTGTGGTGATTAATTGCTTATTATCATAGAATTAGCGATTATGAATGCGAGTGCAGTAAATCATTGTGATGATTCAATTGATTTTGGAGTTGATGATTCTAGATATTGTGATAACATGAACAACATGGGACTTGTCACATGGTTGTGTTATACTCAGGGAGTAATTACTTAAATTCCAGCATTATATTATGTAAATAGTAAATTGTGTAAGATTTTGTTATTGGTGTGCTCACCTGTGTGTGGGCTGTTCTGTTGAAACAGGTAGAACACGTACGACATTGATTCGGGAAAGGAGTTGGAACTTTTGAATGAGGATGCTTCTGGAAGTGAGGTACCAGTAGTGGTATTGGTAACGTTATTTATATGACTAGATACACATTTATTTATTAAATGCTTGTCCGTGAGCATAGTTACATGTGTATATGAGTTGTATAAATATTTTGACATTTCTCTTTTCATTTGAGCATATCATGCAATTCAATTAAGATGGAAATTGCATAATGAATCGAGAATATAAATAGTGCAATGATGAGTGCATACATATATGAATTAAGTAGTGTCTAAAGAATTGAACAGGGATGTTACGAATTACATTGGGAATCGTGTTTACAGGGAAATTCTGTCGAAGATTCTACATAGGTCATACTATAAGTATGAAGCATGCAATGGAAATTCTCTAATGTTATAAACGTATGCACTAATGACAATGATAAATGCACTAAAGACAATATTAGGAGTTGGGGTCTTACATTAATGGTATCAGAGCAGTGGTTAGTTCTTTGAGCTGTTTAAGGGCCAAGAGATGTGTTGAGAAAACTGAGTAGCACGTTATTTTACATGATTGTAGTTTTGTTACGTGGTGCGATAATTATATGCTTCTATGCGTATTTTATGATATGAAGCAATGACGATTTGTGTTATTGCTAAATATTGTGGTTGCAGAATTGTATGGAATACGATAAATGTGATCTTGAGAGATAACCGATGATACAGATGAACGTATCCACATAAGTGGTATTGTTTGAGGATTACAATATGTTGGTAACTACTTAAATATTATATCATTGATTGAATTTGTGGTAGTAATGATGTTTCGTTAAATTAACGATGAATGATATACTATACTGATAAAGTTCAGTGTTGATAGTTGAGCAACAAATGATATGTCATGTTGACAATATTCCGTATTAATAATGATTTGATATTGTTGCTAATGGAAGGATAAATGAATTTTATTGAAGTTGTGCAATTGCTATATATATGCACAATGCTGAGAAACTCGATTTTGAAGGGAATGTGAAACGAGATATGATGTTTGATAACAGGAAACGTGTGGACAATACTGAGCTGTTGAAATGTGACAACAAATGATTTGGCAATCGAGTATGAGTACTTTGTGATTAAAAGAACGCAGGTATATGTAAAGTTATACACATGCATTAATATTTGATTTGGTATGTTTGAATATCGATGAGATTGTACGGGATGTGAGTCGCCTCTTGAGTCCAACGGACAAAGTGCTACATGTACATGGGTCACCTCTTGAGCCTAAGGGGCAAAGTGCCACGTACATGAGAGTCACCTCTTGACCCTGCAAAGCAAAGTGCTACATTCATGATAATGTCGTTGTCATGTCGAAGCGATGATAATGACGCTGTAGTGTTGAAGCAATGGTACATGTCGCTGTCACGTTGAAGCAATGATAATGCCGCTGTCATGTCGAAGCGATCATAATGCCGATGTCTTATCGCATGACGAATCAGGACATAAACCATCGCTACATATACAGCGGCATAAACCATCACTACGTATACATCGGCATAATCCATCGCTACGTATACATCGGCATAAGGCATCGCTACGTATACAACGACATAACCCATCACTACGTATACAACGGCATAAATCATTGCTACATATACAGCGGCATAAACCATTGCTACGTATACAGCGGCATAAACCATCGATACGTATATAGCGGCATAAACCGTCGCTACATATGCAGCGGCATAAACCATCGCTACGTATACATCGGCATAATCCATCGCTACGTATACAACGGCATAATCCATCGTTACGTATACAACGGCATAACCGTGGACTCAAGAGGTGACTCACATGTATATAGCACTTTGTTCCTTTCGGACTCAAGAGGTGACTCACATCACATGTAGCACTTTGTTCCCAAACTCATCGCTTCGACGTGACAGCGGCATGTACCTTCGTTTCGACACGATAGCGGCATATATTCTATGTCACAATACCCCTCGCTTCGTGTAATAACGGCAAGTATTCCATATCACAATACACCTCGCTTCGTGTAACAGCGACAAGTATTCCATATCACAATACCCCTCGCTTCGTGTAACAGTGGCAAGTATTCCATATCACAATACCCCTCGCTTCGTGTAACAGCGGCAAGTATTCCATATCACAATACCCCTCGCTTCGTGTAACAGCGGCAAGTATTCCATATCACAATACCTGCATCAATACAAAAATCTCAATATGCACAATTGATACAACAATCCACAAGTCCTACTACGTTATATCAGCGGCTCAATAATACCCCTCGCTTCGAATTATCAGAGGCTCGATGATATCCCTCGCTTCGACATACCAGCGACCCACACTACGATATGACAGCGACAAATACCCTGATTCATCACTTGATATGACAGCGGCGAACATTATGATCCATCGCTAGTCGATATACCCACAGCAGCACAACAATAATATCCAGCATTCATGCATCCCCATAATAAATCAATTCCAATGTGTGCATATACCTGCATCCTTATGATCATAAGGCAACCATACCTAGTCATCATCCGCCGTCACCTATTGACGACACCACATTGTCTGTCATTCCCTGTCCTTAGACAGTGCATCACGTTTCTCATTCCCTGATTTTCCTACAAAATCAGATTTCTTAGCACTTATTACATAAAGTGCAAATCATTTCCATCAATACCATTCCCATCATATTCCATACGATCCTGCAACCACAATGGTTAACAATAACACATTTCATTTATGATCTCATATCATAATATGCACATAAGCATAATAGTTGTGTCACATACACTAACTATAATCATGCATAACTATGTGCTACTCATTTATATCCACACATCCCTAGGCCCTCAACACCCATAAGAGCAAACCACTGCTCTGATACCACTAATGTAAGACCCTCGCTACCTTAACCCGCTATTAGTGTATTATCATATATATTAGTGCATACATTCATGTCATTAGGGAATTCTTATACATGCTTCTATAGCATTGCCATAACATCTATAAGATTTCCGACATTAATCCACTTAATATTCAATTCCCAATATAGCTCAACCAGCCTACGTATGCAATGTACGATGCACCAATTTCATATTCTCAATTCATCATGCAATACTCCATAATTAATAGCATGCAACCATAAATGAAAAGAGAACTTTAACAACCCTTATACAACCCATATACACATCAAATGCTCACAGGCGAGCATTGAATAAATGAATGTGTATCTATTGTTTAAAGAATACTACTCAATACCAGCATTGGTACCTCAGCGCATGGAGCATTCCCAATCTACAACCCGAACTCAACTCCAGAGCCAATGTTGTACCTGTTCACCTGTCCCAACAGAAACAGCCACACACGGGGTGAGCATACCAATCCACCATCTCAATAACAACAATATCAGAATTCGTAATTTACAGAATATGAAACTGTAAATGTAAAGGATACTCCATGTATAGTATCATTATCATATGGGATCCCCCGTGCTGTTCCTGTTCTCACAATAGCCAAACCAACAAATCCCCCAAAATCAGTTAATCATTACATTGATTAACTATGTCCATGCTCAAACCATTAATTCCATAATCAATTACAGTTAAATCATTACACAAATGGTTTACAGATATCACATATATCTTAACAATGATTTCACAGTACTATCACATCATATCCCATCGCTTGCTCAACAGCGGCGACATTCAATCCTCTCGCACGCTCAACAACAGAGACATCATAATCGACGTTCGCTCAACATCGACAACATCATAACCATTGCTCGCTAAATAGCGACACCATATAATTCCCAATGCATATCAAAATGATTGCAACAACCATATATTATTCATGCACATGACAATAACATATCTAGCTATGCTCGTACGTCATACGTACCTTATATTCCTATAGCAAGAGCCAATCCTTGCCTTGCCCCAAGATTCAGTGAATTATACGCTATATTCAGTTAATAACCCACAATCAATAATAAGCTCACAACCACATGCTCAAGCATGTACCCAACCCCCATTTACATCATCCTACCACGATGATTAATTACCATTATTGAACTATGCGTACTACTCAAGGCATCCCAACTTAATCTCCAATGAGTTAACAATTAACTCAAACGGGTAGTATTGTTAGTAACCCCATGAGCATACAGCGCAGCGGAATAAAATTTTGGGATTACAAACCAGCGATCTATACATAGGGATTCATATCGGATTAGAGAATTACAAGTGTCTTACCCTTGTAGCGTGTTTGAGGCCGAATCCACGGAGCTGCACCACGTCTTACGCCTTCTCCGAGTCACTAAGCAAAACTCGATTGGTTTTGCCTCAACGGTATCCACACGATCAAATCGAGTGAAGGGATGGTTTAATAACAAGTTGCTAGACTTGTTATTAATCCTATACACGAAGCTAGATCGATTCACAATCGAAAAATGGCACGAAACCACCAAGAACCCCTTCGACTTGTGAAGGCCGAGAGGAATTGGATGGTGCGGCCGACTTGTGCTTCTTCACGTGTAGGGTTTTTGTTTTTGATATTGTCTTACAATTAAAAACCTTGCTATCATATTAAATATGATTAATTAAAGGCTTTCTCAAAGCTTCATGGGCTTAAGCCCATGATTTAATTAATCCTTATGATAATTAATTAAGACTCCTCTTAATTATTTAATTCATCTCATGAATTTAATTTCCCTTCTCGATTTAATCATTTGTGCGACCCGATAGGATCTCGTAATGTTGGCAGTGACATAAAATCTCATTTTATGTCGCAAGCATCGAGCGGTATCTAGCAACACATCGATGCTACCCAAATTACGAGAATGTCAATGACTCGACATAACCTTTAGAACTTGTGATAATATTAATCATGTAACTTAATCCCTTTGTCCTTTGTGTTTAGATTGAACACGAGTCATGGAATAGTCATACTCGTATATTCAATCTCTATTTCTTGATCCCCAAGTAGAACTAGAATAAACGAATAAGCTCGATATCTCATATCGACTCATTCGAGCATGGCCATGCATTTTAGTTCTCACTTGATCAAGGGCCAAACACATCTCCTGTTATATAGGAGGGACAAATCCTATCTCGATCAGTCAACATCCCTCTACATAATTCGTAGTGTATCCAATAGTCGCCTTTATAGTATACCCTGTTACGGGTAACGTTTGACGATATCAAGATACATAACTCCTTATGTTGGGATCTCTGATGATCACAAGTCGTAAGGATTACATACATTATTATCACTATGAGAATTGCATATGACGATCATATAACTATCCATGTTGCATTCTCATGGTGGGTCTGTTCAGTACATCGTTCTCTAACATGTACCCATATGCTGATTAGATATCTCATATCAATGAACAATTCATCGATCAACATATACTAGTCTCCAAGTATTATCATTATCCCATTCATGATAATACTTGACTAGGAACATCTTTAAGAATAATACAATATTATTCTAAGGACATTAACATATATATTAATTCACAATGCACAGTTAAAAGAATAATATATAATAATGAATTGCCATTCATAAATCCATAAACATTGTATGTCTTAAACAATCATCTAATGACTTGTCTTAGGGCATATCCCAACAAATCTCCCACTTGCACTAAGACCACTCAGACATATACCTAATGCCTAGAGATCTAGTATGACGATCATGCTTCTGCTGTGACAGCGGCTTCGTCAATGGGTCAGATACATTATCATCTGTCGGTACTTTGCATATTTTAACATCTCCCCTTTCAACGATTTCTCGAATGAAATGGAAACGCCTAAGTATGTGCTTGGATCTTTGGTGAGATCTTGGTTCCTTAGCCAATGCGATCGCTCCATTGTTGTCACAATAGAGTTCTATCGGATCTTTAATGCTAGGCACCACTCCAAGTTCAGAAATGAACTTCCTCATCCAAACAGCTTCCTTTGCTGCATCCGAGGCAGCAATATACTCAGCTTCCGTTGTAGAATCGGCTACTGTTTCTTGCTTTGAACTCTTCCAGCTCACAGCACCTCCATTCAGGCAATACACATATCCAGATTGCGATCGAAAATCATCTTTGTCGGTTTGGAAGCTTGCATCAGTGTAACCCATTACATTGAGCTCTTCCTCACCTCCATAAATCAAGAATGTATCCTTAGTCCTTCTTAAGTACTTCAGGATGTTCTTGACAGCAATCCAGTGACCTTCACCTGGATCAACTTGATATCTGCTCGTCATGCTCAAAGCATACGATACATCGGGACGAGTACATATCATGGCATACATGATAGATCCAATAGCTGACGCGTATGGAATCTTAATCATGCGTTGTCTCTCCTCTGGTGTTGAAGGACACTGTTCCTTCGAGAGATAAATACCATGTGTCATAGGCACGAATCCTTTCTTGGATTCTTGCATGCTAAACCTTTTAAGCACCTTGTCTATGTATGTACTTTGACTTAGACCAAGAAGCCTTCTCGATCTATCTCTATAGATCTTGATTCCTAACACATAGGTAGCTTCTCCTAAGTCTTTCATTGAAAAGCAATTCCCTAGCCAAATCTTTACAGATTGCAAGGCAGGGATATCATTTCCAATAAGAAGTATGTCATCTACATACAACACTAGGAAAATGATTACGCTCCCACTGACCTTCTTGTAGACACAAGGTTCATCTTCATTTTTGATAAAACCAAACTCTTTGATTGCATCATCAAAACGAAGATTCCAACTCCGAGAAGCTTGCTTCAATCCATAAATGGATCGTTGTAGCTTGCATATCTTTCCAGCATCCTTTGGATCGACAAAACCCTCGGGCTGTGTCATGTACACATCCTCGAGCAGATTTCCATTAAGGAAAGCTGTTTTGACATCCATCTGCCAGATTTCATAATCATGAAATGCAGCTATTGCAAGTAAGATCCTTATGGATTTAACCATGGCCACTGGTGAAAAGGTTTCATCATAGTCAATACCATGAATTTGTTTGAATCCTTTTGCAACCAGCCGACCTTTATAGGTTTGTACGTTACCATCCATATCGGTCTTTTTCTTGAAAATCCATTTGTACCCTATGGGTCGTACCCCTTCAGGTGGATCAACCAAAGTCCATACTTGGTTTGCATACATGGATTCCATCTCAGATTTCATGGCCTCTTGCCATTTCTCAGAATCATTGCCCATAATAGCTTGTTGATAAGATGACGGCTCATCCTCATCAATAAGTAGTAAGTCACCTTGTTGAGTCACAAGAAATCCATATCTCTGTGGCTCCCGGTGTTCTCTTACAGACCTACGCTAGGCTTGTGTCTCTTGAGCAGGTACTTCTTCCACAACAGCTTGTGGTGCCTGCTCTGTTTCCATCTCAATCTCAGGTTCAGTGTTTTCTTGTGGTTGAACTTCACTAAGTTCTATTTTTCTCCCACTGGTTTTTCTAGAAATAAATTCTCTTTCAAGAAATACACCAGTCCGAGCAACAACTATTTTGTTCTCGGTGGGATAATAGAAATAGTATCCTTTCGTTTCCTTAGGATACCCCACAAATAAACACTTATCAGATTTGGGTCCAAGTTTGTTAGTGGCGTGACGTCTAACGAAAGCCTCACAACCCCAAATCTTCATAAAAGACATACTAGGACGCTTCCCAGTCCATATCTCATATGGTGTCTTTTCCACTGATTTAGATGGAACACGGTTCAGTAAGAAAATCGCTGTTTCTAGAGCGTGTCCCCAAAATGATATCGGAAGATCTGCATGACTCATCATTGATCTAACCATGTCTAACAAGGTTCGATTTCTCCTCTCGGATACACCATTCCATTGTGGAGTATACGGAGGAGTGAGTTGTGGGACTATCCCACACTCTTTTAGATAGTCATGAAAATCTTGGCTTAAGTATTCTCCTCCTCGATCTGATCGAAGGATTTTGATACTTTTGCCAAGTTGGTTTTGTACTTCATTCTTGAAATCTTTGAACTTTTCAAAGGTTTCATGCTTATGTTTCATTAGGTACACATACCCATATCTACTGAGGTCATCAGTAAATGTAACGAAGTATTGAAAACCACCTCTAGCTAGTGTACTTATTGGTCCACATACATCACTATGTATTAGTCCCAATAAAACATTTGCCCTTTCAACATGTCCCTTGAAAGGGGCTTTAGTCATCTTGCCCATTAAACAAGATTCGCATGTTTCATATGATTCAAAATCAAATGAATCTAATACTCCATCCTTATGAAGTTTAGATATGCGGTTCTCGTTTATGTGGCCCAAGCGACAGTGCCAGAGATAAGTCGGATTACAATCATTATTTTTAATCCTTTTAGTATTTATGTTATAGATAGGTATATCAAGATTTAATACATAAAGACCATTCACCATTTGTGCATTAGCATAAAACATATCATTTAAATAAATAGAACAACAATTGTCCTTTATTATAAATGAAAAACCATACTTGTCTAAACAAGAAATAGATATAATGTTTTTAGTAATTGAAGGCACAAAATAACAGTCTTTTAAAATCAACGATAAACCAGAAGGTAAAGCTAAATGATAATCTCCTATAGCTAATGCAGCAACTCTTGCTCCATTTCCAACTCGGAGATCAACTTCACCTTTTGCCAATGTCCTACTCCTTTTGAGATCCTGCACATTTACACAAATGTGAGATCCACATCCAGTATCTAATACCCATGATGAAGAAGTAGATAAATTGACTTCTATAACAAAAATACCTGAAGCGGAAGTCACACTTCCTTTCTTTAGATCCTCCAGATATACTTTGCAGTTCCTTTTCCAATGGCCGGTCTCACCGCAATGGAAACAGTTCCCTTCCTTTGCTATCCCTCCCTTTGGCTTTAGTGCAGAAGACTTTGGCTTAGATTTAGCAAAGACCTTCTTTGCTTTCTTGTTGCCTTTGGCTTTGGCCCTTCCTTTGCCCTTATTCACAATAAGGACATTTGTGGCCTTAGTCTTCTTAGTATTTGCTTCATATGTTCTCAACATACCAAGCAACTGGGGCAGAGTCTTTTCCATATCAGTCATATTGTAATTTACTACAAATTGACTGAAGCTCTCCGGCAACGATTGCAAGATTACATCGGTGGCCAACTCTTGGTCCAATGGAAAACCTAGCTTATCCAGATTCTCAATGTACCCAATCATCTTGAGCACATGAGTTCCAACTAAGCTTCCCTCTACCATCCTGCACTGGAATAACGCTTTAGAGACGTCATACCTCTCTTGTCTAGCTTGCTGTTGGTACAACTGCTTTAAGTGTTCGATCATATCGAACGCCTCCATTTCCTCATGTTGCTTCTGAAGCTCAGAGTTCATAGTGGCAAGCATGAGGCACCCAACATCAAGTGCGTCACTCTGATGCTTCTTGTAAGCATCTTTTTCAGCTCTTGTAGCTGTTAGGGGAGGTTCCTCAGCGAGCAAGGGTTCCTCTAGAACATATTGTTTCTTTTCTTGTTTGAGGACTATCCTCAAGTTCCTATGCCAGTCTAGGAAATTTGTCCCATTTAATTTGTCCTTCTCAAGGACCGATCGCAGTGATAAAGTGCTAGTAACGTTTGTAGTTGCCATGGATATCTACAATATAAATATGCAAAATAAGTTTATGATTTAAATCATTTAACATGGTCTTATATTAAATGATACTCCCACTATTTTATTTGAAAAATATCAACCCTCGAAACTTTTAGTGGGCCAAGATCCATATTTCGCCTAATCTTGAGTTAGCTTTGGCTAATCGCCCAAGACTCGGTTATTTAGGTAGACAACACTTTGTCAATTACATCACATATAATTCTTGGATAGTTGGACGAACAACACTTTGTTCAATTCATCTAATGAATTATAATCCAACCCATGCCTCTAGGTTCCCAATCCTATTGAGATAACCTAGTTAAGTCGTACCCAATTAAAGTATAACGGATATCACTTTTATCCTTTCGCGCCTTACTAAGATTGCCACGGTGCTTTGCTTTGGCAAACCCACACATGTACAATCGAAGTTATTGACGAGTACTTTTATTTTGGAAGGCATCTAAAACTTAATATTTTAGAGGGATTTATTGATCTCATGATTAATTTGATAATTTAAAATATGTCCACTACATATAGTTGTATACATATCTACATATATGTGTAATACTATTATCAAACTAAAACATAAGATAAATCATGCATCAACATACATAATTAAAACGTGACATGGTTATAGCCCCTACTAATGAGTTTCTCAAGCCAATGAGAAACTCTTATGAGTCAACCTAAGGTAACTTCATAAGCACCTTCCTTTGGCTCCAATTTGTGAATGGCCTCCTCATCCCGGCACGATGCTCCATCTTCATTGATCACCATCAATAAAATAAACTACACTATTTTACAAGATATAGAATTCCTCGATTCACATTCGAGGGGAACATAGGGGAGGGATTACATTTAGAATGAAATAGAGAAAGGCACGACACGCAGGTCGTATTATAAATTACAATCATTCACAAATCCTATCTAATAGGTCAAAGGGCTATAACCACGCACCATGCTCAAACAACACATAAAGCATGCATTAACATTTAATTAATTAAATTCTAAACAATTTAAATTTAATTCTAATTAAAACTGTAAAATAATTTTTGAAAAATTATCGTACGCTCGGGACATCACATGCCACGAACTTAATGCGACTTAGCTACGAACCACCATGGTTCGAACCAACCATGCACCACGGCTGGACCAATTATGGGCCTAGGGTTCGAAACCCTAGCCCACGACATGGTCCGAGCCGATGGCATGGGTGCGGCGCCGCTAGGGTTCCAAACCCTAGCCGCCTTGCACCATGTTGGTTTTTCATCGAGCCAACTTGCTCGAAACACCGAAATCCATGAGCCACAAGCCACGGTCCAACCATGGACGATCCATGACGGTGACGGCTTAACCATCTCGAGCCTAAGGTTCGATAAACCCTAGCCCAAGCGGCGGCCGAGTAGCTATTGTGATTAGGGTTCCAAACCCTAGCCTCTTGGAAGTGGCGTGGCCCCATGCATGAGCCAAGGGTCCGAACCCTAGCTCACTTGCGGCGGCCCGAGGGTCAAGTCATGAGGTGGTCGAACCACCTTGAGCCAACACCTCGATTTTACGCTTTCGTGTATCGTATACAATTATTCGCCAATTATATCAAATACAATTTTTACGATGATTATCAAAAACTAAAATTAATTTCATATCAAATATGAATTTAAACAGTTTAATTAGCATGCAATATTAATTCTAACATGATTAAACTATTTAACCACATAAAATCCGATATGAGCCTTGTACACGGCTCTGATACCACTGTTAGTAACCCCATGAGCATACAGCGCAGCGGAATAAAATTTTGGGATTACAAACCAGCGATCTATACATAGGGATTCATATCGGATTAGAGAATTACAAGTGTCTTACCCTTGTAGCGTGTTTGAGGCCGAATCCACGGAGCTGCACCACGTCTTACGCCTTCTCCGAGTCACTAAGCAAAACTCGATTGGTTTTGCCTCAACGGTATCCACACGATCAAATCGAGTGAAGGGATGGTTTAATAACAAGTTGCTAGACTTGTTATTAATCCTATACACGAAGCTAGATCGATTCACAATCGAAAAATGGCACGAAACCACCAAGAACCCCTTCGACTTGTGAAGGCCGAGAGGAATTGGATGGTGCGGCCGACTTGTGCTTCTTCACGTGTAGGGTTTTTGTTTTTGATATTGTCTTACAATTAAAAACCTTGCTATCATATTAAATATGATTAATTAAAGGCTTTCTCAAAGCTTCATGGGCTTAAGCCCATGATTTAATTAATCCTTATGATAATTAATTAAGACTCCTCTTAATTATTTAATTCATCTCATGAATTTAATTTCCCTTCTCGATTTAATCATTTGTGCGACCCGATAGGATCTCGTAATGTTGGCAGTGACATAAAATCTCATTTTATGTCGCAAGCATCGAGCGGTATCTAGCAACACATCGATGCTACCCAAATTACGAGAATGTCAATGACTCGACATAACCTTTAGAACTTGTGATAATATTAATCATGTAACTTAATCCCTTTGTCCTTTGTGTTTAGATTGAACACGAGTCATGGAATAGTCATACTCGTATATTCAATCTCTATTTCTTGATCCCCAAGTAGAACTAGAATAAACGAATAAGCTCGATATCTCATATCGACTCATTCGAGCATGGCCATGCATTTTAGTTCTCACTTGATCAAGGGCCAAACACATCTCCTGTTATATAGGAGGGACAAATCCTATCTCGATCAGTCAACATCCCTCTACATAATTCGTAGTGTATCCAATAGTCGCCTTTATAGTATACCCTGTTACGGGTAACGTTTGACGATATCAAGATACATAACTCCTTATGTTGGGATCTCTGATGATCACAAGTCGTAAGGATTACATACATTATTATCACTATGAGAATTGCATATGACGATCATATAACTATCCATGTTGCATTCTCATGGTGGGTCTGTTCAGTACATCGTTCTCTAACATGTACCCATATGCTGATTAGATATCTCATATCAATGAACAATTCATCGATCAACATATACTAGTCTCCAAGTATTATCATTATCCCATTCATGATAATACTTGACTAGGAACATCTTTAAGAATAATACAATATTATTCTAAGGACATTAACATATATATTAATTCACAATGCACAGTTAAAAGAATAATATATAATAATGAATTGCCATTCATAAATCCATAAACATTGTATGTCTTAAACAATCATCTAATGACTTGTCTTAGGGCATATCCCAACAAGTATCTCTTATTATAGTTCAACCCAAACTATTTCATTTTAAAATGTAGTATTCACATTGGAATGTAGACATCACCCCAAAAATCTACCAAACAAACCCCAATTCCGAAATCCCGACATTTTTCAAAATTTTGAAAAAAACAAAGGAACAGGGGCAGCGATCGATCGCCATTTCCCGCGATCGATCGCGAGATCTTACTCTCCAAAAAATACAGACTCGCGATCGATCGCCATCCCATGCCGATTGATCGCCAACATCTATTGACTCCCTGCGATCGATCGGCAACTTCTCACGATCGATCGCGGGTACTGTCCATCGTCACCCATTTCTAGTATTATGTAGTGATCGATCGGCGTTATGCCGCGATCGATCGCGACATACGATTTTTCCAAAAATATTTTTCTTCAATGGTGATTTTCACCCCAACTCAAAACCAACACCCCCAACTCCTTCAACACCCCAAATGTTCCATTTAAACTCAATAAAAACACCCAAAATAACACTTTAAGATTTTAACCAAAAATCCCCAAAACCCAAATCCATTACTATACCCAACCACACTCAACGAAACCACATTCAAAACGAAGATAAAGGCGAGGGAAAGAACATTACATCACGCCCCGAAGTCAAGCCTTGCTCGACTTCTCTTCCAAGAGAAAAAAGGGAAAGGGGGAAATGTGGGGGCGGGCGGGGGGTAACGTGGGAGAGGAGAGAGAGGGAGGAGAGGGAAATGGCTGAACACCTAGCCCACTTGGTATATATACTACCAAGGCTCCAAAAACCCGAGTCTCAAATACTCGCACCCTTCTCATTAAAAAACATTTGTGTTCAATAATCATCTCACACTCACTATTTTCATTAGCAATCTCAATCAAAGCACCCTAGACTCCAGATCCCACTACCAACACAATTCCAAGGTTTACACCTTAATGAGAATAAAATCTCAACCCTTGGATCCGACAATCCCGATACCGGATTAAAATCCCCGGGAGTCTCAACAGAGTAATTATCTCATAATTACTCCAATTAAATCCATAAAGGATTATAATCATTCCGGGATCAACAAAATTAATTTCCAGATATCACAAGATGTTAATATGAAATAAATGGATAGTAGAGTTGATAATGAGATCAATGTTGTCAGTATACTAAGTATTGATGAGATAACGATGTATGCATGATAAATGAAGTGTCTAACACGAAAGAACAGCTGAAATGATATGCATGTATGTAAGTAATCCAATGAGCATACAACGCAGCGGAATAAATTTTTGGATTACTAAACCGCGGATCTATACATAGGTTATCATATCGGATAAAGGATTTACGAAGGTCTCACCCTTGTAGCGTGTTTGAGCAGATTCCACGGAGCAGCACCACGTCCAACGTCTCCTTCGAGTCACTAGCAAAACTTGTCAAGTTTTGCCTCAACGGTATCCACACGATCAAATCGAACGAAGGAAAAGCTTAAGAACAAAGTGCTAGATTTGTTCTTAAACCAAAACAAGAAGCACACTTGATTCACAATCAAAAGAGGCTCGAAATTTCCTTGGCCACACTTCGGCTATGAAGAAGCCGAGAGAACTCAAGGATGAGGCGGCCGTGTACTTCAATTAATTAGGTTGGAATGATATGAATTGTGTCTTAAACAATTAATCATAACCTTGTATTTATATTATAAGATTTAATTAAGGTTTAAGGCTTTCTTAAAGCCTCATGGGCCCATACCCATGCTTTAATTAAATCTTTATAATCTTTTAATTAAGACTCTTCTTAATTAATTAATTCATCCAATGAATTTAATTTCCCTTCTCGATTTAATCTTTTGTGCGACATTATAGGATCTTGTAATGTTGGCAATGACATAAAATCTTATTTTACGTTACAAGCAAGGAGCGGTGTCTAGCAACACATCGAGGCTACCCAAATTACAAGAATGTCAATGACTCGACATTACCTTTAGAACTTGTGATAATATTAACAATGTAACTTAATCCCTTTGTCCTTTGTGTTTAGATTGAACACGAGTCATGGAATAGTCATACTCGTATATTCAATCTCTATTTCTTGATCCCCAAGTAGAACTAGAATAAACGAATAAGCTCGATATCTCATATCGACTCATTCGAGCATGGCCATGCATTTTAGTTCTCACTTGATCAAGGGCCAACCACATCTCCTGTTATATAGGAGGGACAAATCCTATCTCGATCAGTCAACATCCCTCTACATAATTCGTAGTGTATCCAATAGTTGCCTTTATAGTTTACCCTGTTACGGGTAACGTTTGACAATATCAAGATACATAACTCCTTATGTTGGGATCTCTGATGATCACAAGTCGTAAGGATTACATACATTATTATCATTATGAGAATTTCATATGACAATCATATAACTATCCATGTTGCATTCTCATGGTGGGTCTGTCCAGCACATCGTTCTCTAACATGTACCCATGTATTGATTTGATATCTCATATCAATGAATAATTCATCAATCAATACATACTAGTCTCTATGTATTATCATTATCCTTATTCATGATAATACTTGACTAGGGACAATGTTTAAGAATAATACAATATTATTCTAAGGACATTAACATATATATTTATTCACATTGCACAGTTAAAAGAATAATATATAATAATGAATTGCCATTCAGAAAATCATAAACATTGTATGTCAAAACAATCATCTAATGACTTGTCTTAGGGCATATCCCAACAAATCTCCCACTTGCACTAAGACCACTCAGACATATACCTAATGCCTAGAGATCTAGTATGACGATCATGCTTCTGTTGTGACAGTGGCTTCATCAATGGGTCAGATACATTATCATCTGTTGGTACTTTGCATATTTTAACATCTCCCCTTTCAACGATTTCTCGAATGAAATGGAAACGCCTAAGTATGTGCTTGGATCTTTGGTGAGATCTAGGTTCCTTAGCCAATGCGATCGCTCCATTGTTCTCACAATAGAGTTCTATCGGATCTTTAATGCTAGGCACCACTCCAAGTTCAGAAATGAACTTCCTAATCCAAACAGCTTCCTTTGCTGCATCCGAGGCAGCAATATACTCAGCTTCCGTTGTAGAATCGGCTACTGTCTCTTGCTTTGAACTCTTCCAGCTCACAACACCTCCATTTAGGCAATACACATATCCAGATTGCGATCGACAATCATCTTTGTCAGTTTGGAAGCTTGCATCAGTGTAACCCATTACATTGAGCTCTTCCTCACCTCCATAAATCAAGAATGTATCCTTAGTCCTTCTCAAGTACTTCAGGATGTTCTTGACTGCAATCCAGTGACCTTCACCTGGATCAACTTGATATCTGCTCGTCATGCTCAAAGCATACGATACATCGGGACGAGTACATATCATGGCATACATGATAGATCCAATAGCTGACGCATATGGAATCTTACTCATGCGTTGTCTCTCATCTGGTGTTGAAGGACACTGTTCCTTCGAGAGATATATGCCATGTGTCATAGGCACGAATCCTTTCTTTGATTCTTGCATGCTAAACCTTTTAAGCACTTTGTCTATGTATGTACTTTGACTTAGGCCGAGAAGCCTTCTCGATCTATCTCTATAGATCTTTATTCCTAATACATAGGTGGCTTCTCCCAAGTCTTTCATCGAAAAGCAGTTCCCTAGCCAAATCTTTACAGATTGTAAGGCAGGGATATCATTCCCAATGAGAAGTATGTCATCTACATACAACACTAGGAAAATGATTATGCTCCCACTGACCTTCTTGTAGACACAAGGTTCATCTACGTTTTTGATAAAACCAAACTCTTTGATTGCAACATCAAAACGAAGATTCCAACTCCGAGAAGCTTGCTTCAATCCATAAATGGATCGTTGTAGCTTGCATATCTTTCCAGCATCCTTTGGATCGACAAAACCCTCGGGCTGTGTCATGTACACATCCTCGAGCAGATTTCCATTAAGGAAAGCTGTTTTGACATCCATCTGCCAGATTTCATAATCATGAAATGCAGCTATTGCAAGTAAGATCCTTATGGATTTAACCATGGCCACTGGTGAAAAGGTTTCATCATAGTCAATACCATGAATTTGTTTGAATCCTTTTGCAACCAGCCGACCTTTATAGGTTTGTACGTTACCATCCATATCGGTCTTTTTATTGAAAATCCATTTGCACCCTATGGGTCGTACCCCTTCAGGTGGATCAACCAAAGTCCATACTTGGTTTGCATACATGGATTCCATCTCAGATTTCATGGCCTCTTGCCATTTCTCAGAATCAGTGCCCATTATAGCTTGTTGATAAGATGACGGCTCATCCTCATCAATAAGTAGTAAGTCACCTTGTTGAGTCACAAGAAATCCATATCTCTGTGGATCCCGGTGTTCTCTTACAGACCTACGCTGGGCTTGTGTCTCTTGAGCAGGTACTTCTTCCACAACAGATTGCGGTGCCTGCTCTGTTTCCATCTCAATCTCAGGTTCAGTGTTTTCTTGTGGTTGAACTTCACTATGTTCTATTTTTCTCCCACTGGTTTTTCTAGAAATAAATTCTCTTTCCAGAAATACACCAGTCCGAGCAACAACTACTTTGTTCTCGGTGGGATAATAGAAATAGTATCCTTTTGTTTGCTTAGGATACCCCACAAATAAACACTTATCAGATTTGGGTCCAAGTTTGTTAGTGGCGTGACGTCTAACGAAAGCCTCACAACCCCAAATCTTCATAAAAGACATACTAGGACGCTTCCCAGTCCATATCTTATATGGTGTCTTTTCCACTGATTTAGATGGAACACGGTTCAGTATGAAAATCGCTGTTTCTAGAGCGTGTCCCCAAAACGATATCGGAAGATCTGCATGACTCATCATTGATCTAACCATGTCTAACAAGGTTCGATTTCTCCTCTCGGATACACCATTCCATTGTGGAGTATACGGAGGAGTGAGTTGTGGGACTATCCCACACTCCTTTAGATCGTCATGAAACTCTTGGCTTAAGTATTCACTTCCTCGATCTGATTGAAGGATTTTGATACTTTTGCCAAGTTGGTTTTGTACTTCATTCTTGAAATCTTTGAACTTTTCAAAGGTTTCATGCTTATGCTTCATTAGGTACACATACCAATATCTACTGAGGTCATCAGTAAATGTAACGAAGTATTGAAAACCACCTCTAGCTTGTGTACTTATTGGTCCACATACATCACTATGTATTAGTCCCAATAAAACATTTGCCCTTTCAATATGTCCCTTGAAAGGGGCTTTAGTCATCTTGCCCATTAAACAAGATTCGCATGTTTCATATGATTCAAAATCAAATGAATCTAATACTCCATCCTTATGAAGTTTAGATATGCGGTTCTCGTTTATGTGGCCCAAGCGACAATGCCAGAGATAAGTCGGATTACAATCATTATTTTTAATCCTTTTAGTATTTATGTTATAGATAGACATATCAAGATTTAATAAATAAAGACCATTCACCATTTGTGCACTAGCATAAAACATATCATTTAAATAAATAGAACAACAGTTGTCCTTTTATTATAAATGAAAACCCACACTTGTCTAAACAAGAAATAGAAATTATGTTTTTGGTAATGGATGTCACAAAATAACAGTCTTTTAAAATCAATGATAAACCAGAAGGCAAAGATAAATAATAATCTCCTATAGCTAATGCAGCAACTCTTGCTCCATTTCCAACTCGGAGATCAACTTCGTCTTTCGCCAACAATCTACTCTTTTTGAGGTCCTGCACATTTACACAAATGTGAGATCCACATCCAGTATCTAATACCCATGATGAAGAAGTAGATAAATTGACTTCTATAACAAAAATACCTGAAGTGGAAGTCACACTTCCTTTCGTTAGATCCTCCAGATATACTTTGCAGTTTCTTTTCCAATGGCCGGTCTCACCGCAATGGAAACAGTTCCCCTCCTTCGCTATCCCTCCCTTTGGTTTCAGTGCAGAAGACTTTGGCTTAGATTTAACAAAGACCTTCTTGTTCTTCTTGAAGTTCTTAGCTTTAGTCTTTCCTTTGTTCTTATTCACAATAAGAACATTTGTAGGTTTAGACTTCTTGCTATTTGCTTCAAAAGTTCTAAGCATGCCAAGTAACTGTGGTAGTGTCTTCTCAATTTCAATCATATTGTAATTTAAGACAAATTGACTGAAGCTTTCAGGCAACGATTGCAAGATCACGTCAGTGGCCAACTCTTGGTCCAAAGGAAAACCCAGCTTCTCCAGATTCTCAATATACGCAATCATCTTGAGTACATGAGTACCAACCAGACTTCCTTCCACCATTCTACACTGGAATAACGCCTTAGAGACGTCATACCTCTCTTGTCTTGCTTGTTGTTGGTACATTTGCTTAAGGTGTTCGATCATATCAAACGCCTCCATTTCCTCATGTTGCTTCTGAAGCTCAGAGTTCATGGTGGCAAGCATAAGGCACCCAACATCAAGTGCGTCACTTTGATGCTTCTTGTAAGCATCTTTATCGGCTCTTGTAGCCGTTAGGGGAGGTTCCTCAGCAGGTAAGGGTTCCTCTAGGACATATTGCTTCTTTTCTTGTTTGAGGACTATCCTCAAGTTCCTATGCCAGTCTAGGAAATTTGTCCCATTTAATTTGTCATTCTCAAGGACCGATCGCAGTGATAAAGTGCTTGTTACGTTGTTAGTTGCCATGGATATCTACAATATAAATATGCAAAATAAGTTTATGATTTAATCATTTAATATGGTCTTATATTAAATGATACTCCCACTATTTTGTTTTAAAAAAATATCAACCCTCGAAACCTTTAGTGGGCCAAGATCCATATTTCGCCTAATCTTGAGTTAGCTTTGGCTAATCGCCCAAGACTCGGTTATTTAGGTAGACAACACTTTGTCAATTACATCACATATAATTCTTGGATAGTTGGACGAACAACACTTTGTTCAATTCATCAAATGAATTATTATCCAACCCATGCCTCTAGGTTCCCAATCCTATTGAGATAACCTAGTTAAGTCGTACCTAATTTAAAGTATAACGGATATCACTTTTATCCTTTCGCGCCTTACTAAGAATGCCACGGTGCTTTGCTTTGGCAAACCCACACATGTACAATCGAAGTTATTGACGAGTACTTTTAATTTTGGAAGGCATCTAAAACTTAATATTTTAGAGGGATTTATTGATCTCATGATTAGTTTGATAATTTAAAATATGTCCACTACATATAGTTGTATACATATCTACATATATGTGTAATACAATTATCAATCTAAAACATAAGATAAATCATGCATCAACATACATAATTAAACGTGACATGGTTATAGCCCCTACTAACGATTTTCTCAAGCCAATGAGAAAATCCTAAGAGTCAACCTAAGGTAACTTCACAAGCACCTTCCTTTGGCTCCAATTTGTGAATGGCCTCCTCATCCCGACACGATGCTCCATCTTCATTGATCACCATCAACAAATAAACTATACTATTTACAAGATATAGAATTCCTCGATTCACATTCGAGGGGAACATAGGGGAGGGATAACATTTAGAGTAAAATAGAGAAGGCACGACACGCAGGTCGTATTATAAATTACAAACATTCACAAATCCTATCTAATAGGTCAAAGGGCTATAACCATGCACCATGCTCAAACAACAAATAAAACATGCTTTAACATTTAATTAATTAAATTCTAAACAATTTAAAATTTAATTCTAATTAAAACTTAAAAATAATTTTTGAAAAATTATCGTACGCTCGGGACATCACATGTCACGGAAACTTAGCCCAAAACCACGGCCCAAGCTCGAGGGTCCGAGACCCTAACACCTTTGGACGGTGGCGGCCGTGAGCCAATCTTGGCTGCTAGGGTTCAAAACCCTAGCCGTCACGAGCCACAATGGTTCGAAACCTTTGTTATAGTTCTCGGCCTTTCATGCACGATTCATGACGTTGGCGGCTTGACCATCTCGAGCCAATGAGTTCGAAAACCCTAGCCCTCATGTGGCCCTAGCCGTCACCCATCATTTATCGTGAGTCAAGTGCCGCTAATACAAAATTTCGAGCCAAGAGAAGGGTTCTAAACCCTAGCCAAAGGGCGATGATGGCCGAGCCCATGCACGGCTACTAGTGTTCGAAACCCTAGCCGTCATGAGCTAGCCGTCACGAGCCAATGGGTTCTAAACCCTAATCAAGTTTCGACACTTACATGCACAATTATTAGCCACAACGACTAAACCATCTCGAGCCAAGGGTTCGAAAACCCTAGCCCTCATGTGGCAGCCGTGTGTCATTTGTGATGGTGGTGGTCGAACCATCTCATGCTTTGCGCTCGGTTTTGCGCCTTCATGTATCGTATACAACAAACATCAATTATATCAAATATAATTTCATGATAATTTCACAAACTTAATATTAACATATCATATATGTTCATACAATTTTAAAAGCATGCAATATAATTCTAATATGATTAAAACAGTTTAACCACATAAATCCGATATGAGCCTTGAACACGACTCTGATACCACTGTAAGTAATCCAATGAGCATACAACGCAGCGGAATAAAATTTTGGATTACTAAACCGCGGATCTATACATAGGTTATCATATCGGATAAAGGATTTAAGAAGGTCTCACCCTTATAGCGTGTTTGAGCAGATTCCACGGAGCAGCACCACGTCCAACGTCTCCTTCGAGTCACTAGCAAAACTTGTCAAGTTTTGCCTCAACGGTATCCACACGATCAAATCGAACGAAGGAAAAGCTTAAGAACAAAGTGCTAGATTTGTTCTTAAACCAAAACAAGAAGCACACTTGATTCACAATCAAAAGAGGCTCGAAATTTCCTTGGCCACACTTCGGCTATGAAGAAGCCGAGAGAACTCAAGGATGAGGCGGTCGTGTGCTTCAATTAATTAGGTTGGAATGATATGAATTGTGTCTTAAACAATTAATCATAACCTTGTATTTATATTATAAGATTTAATTAAGGTTTAAGGCTTTCTTAAAGCCTCATGGGCCCAAACCCATGATTTAATTAAATCTTTATAATCTTTTAATTAAGACTCTTCTTAATTAATTAATTCATCCAATGAATTTAATTTCCCTTCTCGATTTAATCTTTTGTGCGACCCGATAGGATCTTGTAATGTTGGCAGTGACATAAAATCTTATTTTACGTTACAAGCAAGGAGCGGTGTCTAGCAACACATCGAGGCTACCCAAATTACAAGAATGTCAATGACTCGACATTACCTTTAGAACTTGTGATAATATTAACCATGTAACTTAATCCCTTTGTCCTTTGTGTTTAGATTGAACACGAGTCATGGAATAGTCATACTCGTATATTCAATCTCTATTTCTTGATCCCCAAGTAGAACTAGAATAAACGAATAAGCTCGATATCTCATATCGACTCATTCGAGCATGGCCATGCATTTTAGTTCTCACTTGATCAAGGGCCAAACACATCTCCTGTTATATAGGAGGGACAAATCCTATCTCGATCAGTCAACATCCCTCTACATAATTCGTAGTGTATCCAATAGTTGCCTTTATAGTTTACCCTGTTACGGGTAACGTTTGACAATATCAAGATACATAACTCCTTATGTTGGGATCTCTGATGATCACAAGTCGTAAGGATTACATACATTATTATCACTATGAGAATTGCATATGACAATCATATAACTATCCATGTTGCATTCTCATGGTGGGTCTGTCCAGTACATCGTTCTCTAACATGTACCCATGTATTGATTTGATATCTCATATCAATGAACAATTCATCAATCAATACATACTAGTCTCTATGTATTATCATTATCCTTATTCATGATAATACTTGACTAGGGACAATGTTTAAGAATAATACAATATTATTCTAAGGACATTAACATATATATTTATTCACATTGCACAGTTAAAAGAATAATATATAATAATGAATTGCCATTTAGAAAATCATAAACATTGTATGTCAAAACAATCATCTAATGACTTGTCTTAGGGCATATCCCAACAATGTATACTCATAGACAAGTAAGAATCGAAAATGATTGATAATAAAGGATGTTGGTAAATATGTAGCAATTTTGATAGCATGAAAGAGGTAGCGTTGTGAATAAGACAAGACTCTGTTCTATATAAGATCATTATGAGTTTCTCAAACCAATGATGTGTTGAGAGCATGTAAGAATCGAAATGTGGCATCGTGTATTATGCAATACATATTGCTATGTTATAGACGAGCATACCCACGTGGTGGGAAGATTTTAATGATCTTATAAGAACTCTGTCTATCATAATGGAACAATGTTGTGATATCCAAAAATTAACGGTGTTAATCCCGGAGTGATTATGATCCTTAATTGATTTAATTTGGAGTAATTATGAGATAATTACTGTGTTGAGACTCCCGGGGATTTTAATGTGGTATCGGGGTCGTTAGGTCCAAGGGTACAGATTTATTCTCAATAAGGTGAAAAACCTTTAAATTGTGTTAGCAGTGGGATCTGGGATCTGGGATCTGGAATCTGGGGAGCTTTGAGTTGAGGTTGGTAATGAAACTAGTGAGTGGGAGATCATTATTGAACACATATGATTTTTAATGAGCCAGGGTGCGAGTATGTGAGACTCGGGTTTTTGGAGCCTTGGTAGTATATATACCAAGTGGACTCGGTGTTCAACCATTCCCCACCTCACTTTCCTCTCTCCTCTTCACGCTTCCCCTCTCTTCCCCCTTCTCTTATCCCCTTTCTTTTTCCTCTTGGAAGAAAAATCGTTGGAGGCTCACTTCCGGAGCGAGATTTCTCGAAGATAATTGGGTAAGATCCTTCCCCTCGTCTTTATCTTCGTATTGGTAGTAATTTTATGGTGTTTGGTTGGGTATAGTATTAGATTTGGGTTTTGGGGATTTTTGGTAAATTTGTTGAAGTTTGTTATTGGTGTTTTTATTGACTTTTAGTGGAGTATTTGGGGTTGTGAAGGTGTTGGGGTATTGGTTTTGATTTTGGGTGTGAAAAATGCTATTAAAGCAATTTTCGGAAAATCGCAGGTCGCGATCGATCGCGGCATGGCGCCGATCGATCGCGACATTACACTGATTTTTGGTGACGATGAACATCGTGGCGATCGATCGTGAATACTTGGCGATCGATCGCGAGAAGTTGCCGATCGATCGCGGGGAGTCAGTAGATGTTGGCGATCGATCGGCATGGGACGGCGATCGATCGCGAGTGTGTATTTTTTGGGCAGCAAGATCTCGCGATCGATCTCGGGAAATGGCGATCGATCACGACCCCTGTTTCCTTGTTTTTTTTCAAACTTTGGTTAAAGTTGGGATTTTGGAATTTGAGTTTGTTTGGTAGATTTTCGGGGCGATGTCTACATTCCAATGTGAATAGTACACTTTAAAATAAAATGGTTTGGGTTCAACTGTAATAAGATGTACTACTCGCTCGAGTTAATTGTAACTCAATGGACATTAAGTTGTGATGTCTTGAGTAGTACTCATAGTTCAATAATGGTGAAATCATCGTGGTAGGATGATGTATTTGGAGCTTGTGTACATGCTTATGCATGTTGTTGTGAGTTTTATATTGATTGTGAGTTATTATTTGTAAATAGCAATTAATTCACCAAATCTTGGAGCAAGGCAATGATTGGCTCCTGCTATCGGATTATAAGGTACGTGTAACGTACGAGCATTGTAGAATATTATTGTCATGTGCATGACTAATATATGGATGTTGGAAACATTATGGTATGCATTGAGGATCATGGAATGCCGCTATTGAGCGAGCAATGTGTAATGCTGTCGCTGTTGAGCGAGCATTGGATTGTGATATCGCCGCTGTTGAGCGAGCGATGGGACAGGATGTGATGAGACTGAGAAATCATTAATTGAGATGTATGTGATTTCTGTAAATCATTAGCGTAATGATTTAACTGTATTTGATTATAAAATTGGTATGGCAAGGATGAGTTTTGTTAATCAATGTAATGATTAACTTATTTTGGAAGTTTGATGGTTTTGGCTATTGTGATAACAGGAAAAGCACGAGGGATCCCATATGGTAACGATACTATACAGGGGTTATCTTTTACATTTACAGTTCTATATTCTGTAAATTATGAATTATGATATTACGGTTATGGAAATGGTGGATTGGTTTGCTCACCCCGGGTGGGGGTTTTTTTCTGTTGGGACAGATGAACATGTACAGCAATAGCTCTGGAGTTGAGTTCGAGCTGTTGATTGGAAATGCTTCCAGGGCTGAGGTACCAATGCTGGTATTGAGTAGTATGATTTATACATTAGATACATTCATTTATTCAATGCTCGCCTGTGAGCATTTGATGTGTATATGGGTTGTATAAAGGTTGTTAGAGTTCTCTTTTCATTTATGGTTGCATGCAATTAATTATGGAGTATTGCATGATGAATGGAGAACATGTTAGTGTATTATGTGGTGTATGTTCATGCTAGTGGAGTGGTATTTGGAAATTGAACATTAAGTGGATTAATGTAATGTCGAAATTTTTATAGATGGTTTATACGGGGTATCCCGAATGTTCGAAAAACCTTGCACCATTATTTGTGATAATACACTAATAGCGGGTTAAGGGCGCGAGGTTCTTACATTAGTGGTATCAGAGCAGTGGTTTGCTCTTTCGGGCTGTTGAGGGCCACGTGAGGTGTTGATAGAAAAGGATAGCATATATTTATACATGATTGTAGTTAGTGTTCTTGGCACAACTATTATGCTTATGTGCATATTATGATATGAGATCATAAATGAAATGTTTTATTGTTAACCATTGTGGTTGCAGGATCATATGGAATACGATGAAAATGGTACTGATGGAATGATTTGCACTTTATGTATTAAGTACTAATGAATCTGATTTTGTAGGAAAGAAACGTGATCTACTGTCTCGGACAGAGAACGGGAGACAATATGATGTCGCCAATAGGTGACGATAGATGATGTGATAACTAGGTATTATTGCCTTTTGGTTATGAGGATACATGTATATGCATACATTAAGATTTATTGGTAATCATGATGTGATGATGCTTTATATTGCCATGGGCATATATATGAATGCATTGCAATTATTGTACTGCTACGGGTATATCGATTAGAGATGGATCAGAATATTTGCCACTGTCTTATCAAGTGATGGATCAAAAAAATATTTGCTGCTGTCATATTGTAGAGTGAGTTGCTAGTATGTCGAAGCGAGGGATATCATTGAGCTGTTGATAATTCGAAGCGAAGGATATTATTGAGCCGCTGATATGACGTAGTAGGACTTGTGAATTACTGTATTGGTTGTGCATATTGAGATCATTGCATATTGGGATTCGTGTGATGCGACAGTGGCATCGAAACGATGATAATGCCATTGTCTTATCGCGCGATGAATCAGGGTATTTGATGCTGTCATATCGTAGCACGGGTCACTGGTATGTCGAAGCGAGGGATATCCATGGAGCCACTGATAATTTGAAGCGAGGAATATTATTGAGCCATTGGTTTATGGAATACTTGCCGCTGTTACACGAAGCGAGGGGTATTGTGCTATGGAATACTTGCCGCTGTTACACGAAGCGAGGGGTATTGATATGGAATACTTGCCGCTGTTACACGAAGCTAGGGGTATTGTGATATGGAATACTTGCCACTGTTACACGAAGCGAGGGGTATTGTGACATAGAGTATATGCCGCTGTCGTGTCGAAGCGAAGGTACATGCCGCTGTCACGTCGAAGTGATGAGTTTGGGAACAAAGTGCTACATGTGATGTGAGTCACCTCTTCAGTCCGAAAGGAACAAAGTGCTACATACACGTGAGTCACCTCTTGAGTCCACATTTATGCCGATGTCGTGTCGAAGCGATGATACATGCCGCTGTCATGTCGAAGCGATGAGTTTGGGAACAAAGTGCTACATGTGACGTGAGTCACCTCTTGAGTCCAAAGGAACAAAGTGCTACATACATGTGAGTCACCTCTTGAGTCCACGTTTATGCCGCTTTATACGTAGCGATGGTTTATGCCGCTGTATACGTAGCGATGGTTTATGCCGCTGTATACGTAGCGATGGTTTTGCGATGTATACGTAGCGATGGATTATACCGCTGTATATGTAGCGATGGATTATGCCGTTGTATACGTAGCGATGGATTATGCCGCTGTATACGTAGCGATGGATTATGCTGCTGTATATGTAGCTATGGTTTATGCCGTTGTATACATAGCGATGCTGTGATGCCGCTATATACAAAGTGAGGGATTGTACCGCCGTTGGACGATGGATACATGTATGCCGCTATTATTATAGCGATGAGCATTGTAATATAGCTATTATATTAGTATATTGTGGATGCCATGTGTTGACATATACCGTCACAGGTTGACGAGGATATTATGGATGTTGTGTTGACATGTACCGTCACAAGTTGATGATGATATGTGGATGTCATGTGTTGACATATACCGTCATGTGTTGACGATGAATTGTGGGTGTCATGTGTTGACATGTAGGCGTCACAGGTTGACGAGACCATTATGCCGAGCAGGTTTGCTCGATGGATAAATGGTTGTGCTATACATATAAGTGTACTGCATCACGTATTGAGGTGAGCGTGTTATGAGTAGCGATACCTTGGGTATACTCGTTGAGTTGGCTACGACCAAGCGACTTGTAGTGTATGTAGTTATTGAGGGAACTACATACATATGTCGATGTGGTGTAGGGTGGACATGGTCGCCCATGCACATGAGAATGGGAAATAAATCCTAACGGATTATGATTGAATTGTGAGTGAGTAAGGACATTGAAATGTCCCTTTTGTATCGGTTTTAGAGAAATGTTGGATGATGATCCACTACTCTAATTGGTGGTGCGGTATTGTATACCAGGATTGAACGTATGATACGTTGGCAGGTTTTATGTAAACCTTAGGAGGCTACGAGTTGCTAGCTAGGCATGGTGATTTATTGTTGCAGTGATATAGTGAGCTTGTTGTAGCCACTATACTGCTTTTCGGAACCGAGTGTAGCGAATCGTATGATGATATGACGAGAGGTTATAGTGGACTTGTGTAGTCAATAAATGCCTTTGAGTTGAGGTGGGAGATACCTCAAGGGAGCTTTCAGCTCGGCTTGGTCAGGAGTACCAACGAGAGGGTTAACAAGTTATTATTACCTCTAATGGAGAATTCTTGCAATAAGGATGCAATGGTGAGACGTAACCGGAGTTGTGGGATATTGTTAGTGTGGTAACACTACTATATCGATTGTATTTCTTGGAGAGATTCGGAACAATACTGTGGTGGAAATAGTTAGTATCAGTTGCGAGTTGATTGTTAATCAACTATGGTACGCATTACTGGTGGTGACTGGGTAATGGCTTTGAGTTATTTGTAAGACGTAGGAGAAGACGTCTCTGGAGAGATGCTCGAAACGTTGAGTACTATGGTATTAGTACGGAGCATCGTTAGAATTTGTAAACGTTAAAATTTGTATACGTCGTGTATACGGGATTGAGAATGATGGGTGATAGTGGCAAGGATGCGCTATCCTTGACCGGTTGTGTATTTATTGCTTCCGGGATACATTTTGGTATATCCAGTTTTTTCGAACGGTGGTTCGAGATTGGAGGGTCATGGATTCATGACACCTTCCTTGCGAGGGAGGAGGTATTGATATATCTGATGGGAATCTTTGAAAGATTCGATGAGTTGAGACGCATGGTGTTGATGTTGATTTCACACCATTAGTCGTTGGTTCATCAATCATTATTCTCCTCTGAGTGAGAATAACTGGATGATTGACAGATGGGTTTGAGGCTTGTAGGTATGTATATTACGGGCCAGCATTGTTATGCTTGGATTGGTAAATCTCTGGTGAGAGATTGTAGCACCCTGAGATTGGTGATCTCAATGGAACGAATTATTCTGAGGAATGGTCGTGAAGTTTAGTTGACTCTCTCTGAGGAGAGATTGTCGTGTTTTGAGTTAAGGAAGTTATGGTTAGTTAATTCAATAGTTATCATTGTGATTAGAACTGTTGATTCTAAGGGTTAACAAGGAATGACAGGATTCGGATTCATTGGGTGTCGTTGTTGACACAAGGGGTGAGAATGCAATTGATTTTTCTTGCATGTTCTCTACGGGATTTTGAGACTCTGTGGAGTTTTCGGTAGTGTGTTGGAACCAAGATGTGATTCCTTGGAACACGCTGATGTTGACATCTATGGAGATGTGTTTTGTGTTGATCGACAGCCGTGAGTTGCCCGATCTGAGTTTCAGGTGGTGCAACTACTCCTTGGTTGGAGATGGATTGGAGAATGGAAACCAAGTTTAGTGTGAGTATACTGTCGTATACTGGTGGTTTCCTTGGTAGCGATGTATGTTTGACATCGTAGACTAAGTTGTAGAGATATCATTGAGACGATATCTATGTTGGAATCAGGAATGATTTGATTGGATAGCAGTTAAGGTTGACTGACTGCTTTTGGATGGTTAACATCGGGGTATGTTAACATCTTTTTAAGGTTGTGATGACTTGGGAGGAGAACTCCATTCCGGATTTGGAGCAAGGTCGATGTCCTCGCGGTTGGTGATCCGATCATGATGTATTCAAGAATCGATGTTACGGACCCGAATCGGGTTGTGTGGTCTCGGCGGTACGTGGAGTACGCATGTACAAATTTCGAGGATGAAATTTTATTAGTGGGGGATAAATGTGATATCCGGAAATTAATGGCGTTAATCCCGGAGGGATTATAATCCTTAATGGATTTAATTTGGAGTAATTATAAGATAATTACTGTGTTGAGACTCCCGGGGATTTTAATGCAGTATCGGGGTCATTGGGTCCAAGGGTTGAGATTTATTCTCATTAAGGTGATAAACCTTGAAATTGTGTTAGTAGTGGGATCTGGAATCTGTGGAACTTTGGTTTGAGGTTGGTAATGAAAATAGTGAGTGGGATATCATTATTGAACACATATGATTTTTAATGAGTCAGGGTGCGAGTATGTGAGACTCGGGGTTTTGGGGCCTTTGTAGTATATATACCAAGTGGACTCAGTATTCAACCATTCCCACCTCACTTTCATCTCTCCTCTTCACGCTTCCCCTCTCTTCCCCCTTCTCTTCTCCCTTTTCTTTTTCCTCTTGGAAGAAAAATCGTTGGAGGCTCGCTTTCAGAGCGAGAAATCTCGAAGATAATTGGGTAAGACCTTCCCCTCATCTTTATCTTCGTATTGGTAGTAATTTTATTGTGTTTGGTTGGGTATAGTATTGGATTTGGGTTTTGGGGATTTTTTGGTAAATTTGTTAAAGTTTGTTATTGGTGTTTTTATTGACTTTTAATGGAGTATTTGGGGTTGTGAAGGTGTTGGGGTATTGGTTTTGATTTTGGGTGTGAAAAACGCCATTAAATAAAAGTATTTTTCGGAAAATCGCAGGTCACGATCGATCGCGGCATGGTGCTGATCGACATTACACTGATCTTTGGTGACGATGAACAGTTGCGACGATCGATCGCGAATACTTGACAATCGATCACGGAGGGCGTGGCAATCGATCGCGAGAAGTTACCGATCGATCGCGGGGAGTCAGTAGATGTTGGCGATCGATTGGCATGGGACGGCGATCGGTCGCATGTGTGTATTTTTTGGGCAGTAAGATCTCGCGATCGATCGCGGGAAATTGCGATATATCGCTGCCCCTGTTTCTTTTTTTTTTTCAAACTTTGGTTAAAAGTTGGGATTTTGGAATTGGGGTTTGTTTGGTAGATTTTCGGGGCGTTGTCTACATTCCAATGAGAATAGTACACTTTAAAATAAAATGGTTTGGGTTGAAATTTAATAAGACGTACTACTCGTTCGAGTTAATTGGTAACTCATTGGACATTAAGTTGGGATGCCTTGAGTAGTACGCATAGTTCAATAATGGTGATTAATCATCGTGGTAGGATGATGTATTTGGGGGTTGTGTACATGCTTGTTCATGTCGTTGTGAGGTTATTATTGATTGTGAGTTATTATTTGTAAATAGCAATTAATTCACCAAATATTGGGGCAAGACAAGGATTGGTTCCTGCTATCGGATTATAAGGTATGTGTAACGTATGAGCATGGTAGATATATTATTGTCATGTGCATGAATAATATATGGATGTTGGAAACATTATGATATGTATTGAGGATCATGGAATGCCGCTATTGAGCGAGCAATGTGTAATGTTGTCGCTGTTGAGTGAGCATTGGATTGTGATATCGCCGCTATTGAGCGAGCATTTGATTGTGATATCGCCGATGTTGAGCGAGCAATGGGACAGGATGTGATGAGACTGAGAAATCATTAATTGAGATGTATGTGATTTCTGTAAATCATTAGCGTAATGACTTAACTGTATTTGATTATAAAATTGCTATGGCAATGATGAGTTTAGTTAATCAATGTAATGATTAACTTATTCTGGAAGTTTGATGGTCTTGGCTATTATGAGAATATGAACAGCACGGGGGATCCCATATGGTAACAATACTATACAGGTAGTATCTTTTACATTTACAGTTTTATATTCTGTAAATTATGAATTGTGATATTGGGGTTATGGAAATGGTGGATTGGTATGCTCACCCCGTGTGTGTGTGGGGGGGGGGGGGGGGATGTTTCTGTTGGGACATGTGAACATGTACAACAATGGCTCTGGAGTTGAGTTCGAGCTGCTGATTGGAAATGCTTCCAGGGCTGAGGTACCGATGCTGGTATTGAATAGTATGCTTTATAGATACACATTCATTTATTCAATGCTCGCCTGTGAACATTTGATGTGTATATGGGTTGTATAAAGGTTGTTAGAGTTCTCTTTTCATTTATTGTTGCATGCAATTAATTACATAGTATTGCATGATGAATTGAGAACATGTTAGTGTATTATGATGTGTATGTTCATGCTAGTGGAGTAGTATTTGGGAATTGAACATTAAGTGGATTAATGTCGAAATTTTTATAGATGGTTTATATGGGGTTTTCCTAATGGTATGAAAGCATGCACCATTATTTGTGATAATACACTAATAGCGGTTTAAGGGCTCGTGGTCCTTACAAATGTAGTGCTAAACATAAAATTGAAAGAAATGATGGAACATAATAATTCAGTAAACTGATAATGATTTAGATCAAAAGACACATGTATATGTATATCTTTGATTGATGAGTTATAATGTGTTGAAGTTATAATATGGCGATTCCAGGAGAGATGGTTCGGTATACCGAGTATGTTACTTGTGTCCAATGTGTTAGCTTTTAAATGTACTTGGTCAGATTTTATACTGTTTGTTGGTAATATTGATTACCGAACGAGAATCTGAATGCCTTTATCGAGAAATTGCATGAGTATTAGGGTAGGCTTCTCTTAGTTGGATAAGTGTAATAAAACGTCTTCACTTGTATATAATGAATTGAGGGAATGGATAACGTAATTCTGGAATGATAATTGTAACACTTTTGTTACATATGGATTATTTGTGACACTTTTGATAGGTGTATACGTTAAAATTTCGAGGACGAAATTTTATAAGTTGGGGAGAAATGTGATATCCAAAAATGAATCGGGTTCATTATTGAAATTAATTATGGTAATTTGAGAGAAATACGGGAATTGATGGGGGCTCGATTTTGAATAAACCGAGTATATTCAGATTATGTAAATTAATATGAGATTGAGGTTATGTTGAAAGAATTAAATTGTGGAATTGATGACATGAACTAAGATAGCATGTGTTAGAAAATAAATGTACATGTTGGTGTTTGTTCTGTTAATGAATTGGTTAATGATATATGGGGTATTGAACACCTACAAATCTCTACCAAATCCTCTCAAACCCTTTCCCTTTCCTCTTTGTTTCTTCAACTCTTGTGGAGCTTGGATTGCTAGTTTTAGCACATTGATGTGACTAGAAATAGACACATCTATTGCGCTTATTTGTCTATGATTTGGTATGTTTTGATGGTTAATTTGATATGCTACATAATCGTATATTTGTGTATATGTAGGTGGAATCGAAGAAATTAAGCTAATAACGATTAATAAGGATTAAGAATTGGAGTTGACAAGGGATCAAAGTAGACCAAGAAAAATGCATAAAAGTGGATAGAGGACTGCGATTGATCGCCAAACAAGTACCGATCGATCGCCAAAAGAGAAAAATTGAGCAACAAAAATTTTATCTCGGCGATCAATCGGCACATTGCCACGATCGACGGCCGATACCCGCTGAAAAAAAAAAACAGAATATGGTTGCGATCGGTCAGCAAAGGGCCGCGATCGATCGCCAAAACACACTGGCTGAAAAATAAAGGTTAGCGATCGATCGCTAGCCATCCGTAATCGATCGCCAGCAGAGATCGGAAATAACAAAGAAACTTGATTTTTACCATATTTTGAAGATTAACCTATCCTCCAAGCTTCCCTAGCACTGTAACTCAAAAATTATCCTCCATAAGACATGATTCAAACTTCTATCATAGTTTTAGACTTAGAATAAAATTCTCTTTGAAGTTTTGAAGAAGGATTGAAGATTCAACACAAAGGTGGGTTCACAACCTCGACACGTGGCAATTCATAGTTTGTCTTACTTTTATTTAT
Organism: Haberlea rhodopensis; assembly: GCA_907163345.1. Taxonomy (NCBI): domain Eukaryota; kingdom Viridiplantae; phylum Streptophyta; class Magnoliopsida; order Lamiales; family Gesneriaceae; genus Haberlea; species Haberlea rhodopensis. The sequence goes on along the minus strand of CAJQUN010000004.1, from coordinate 21,241,107 downwards.
GATTTCGAAACATTATTTTGCTTGTTTTTATTTAGTTATGAGTAGCTAATCTCTTAGTCTTGGTCGAGGAAGACAAATCATTGGAGTTTAATTTATTCATGAGATTATTGTTTTGAATTGGTGATTTTTATTGAGTATCATAAGTTTTTCTATTATTCTTGCCATGATTGTGTTGTTTGGTTGTTAGACTAGCTATCTAATAATTTTCCATGCAATCTAATGCTAAGTTTGATATAAAATCCGTAACTGTTTGATTAATCGAATTTGTGAAGCAACTAGGATTGATAATTCTCTGTTGTTGAGGTTATTAAATTCCTAGGGAAAACTTTTCACTAGATTAAATATAACTGATGTTGTTTATATTGCTTAGCTTCATCAATCTCACTTGTTTGCATGCTATCATTAGTTTAAATCTTAACTGCTATTGTTAAGGTTGATTAATCGATAAGGGTTAAATTTGGATGTTGTTTTTGATTTAACTAAACTTAAGGTGAGATATGATTTAAGTCTTCAATGGTGAATATTCATACATAAAAATTACATCTGTAAGAAAATCGGTGAATGGATGAATGAATTCCAATGGTAGAGTCGATCGAAGCCAAGATCTCTTTTTAATTGATTAATTCCTCTATTAACTTAAATCTTGCATCATAGTTAATTTAGATATTTTACAATCACAAACCCCACCATTTTTATTCTTGTTAGCATAAAAACACTCATTTCCCTGTGGGATCGATCCCTACTTACACTACTACATTTATTTGCTGTTAACTGAGAATGGTTAATTTGGGCGTAGACGATAAGCGCGACCAAATTTTGGCGCCATTGCCGGGGAAGGCGTTGTTATTTTTGTGCTAATTTTTGTTTACTAAATATTGCTATTTGTCTTCCTATACTACTCTTGTTTGTTCATGCACATAGGATATCATTCGGAGGGAGACGAATATCAATATGATTATGAGATTGAAAGAACCCTACATCGATATTTGGAGAGAAATTCTTAGGATGCGAGAAGAAGAAATGATTAACATGGCGGAGAACCAAAGTCTAAGATAGCTAGCGAATCCTACCTTGGATCAGCAGCCCATCTGCATTACTTTTCCTACTCTTGCTACTAATATCAAATTTGAATGGTCTAATACATCTCTTTCCCTCTTTTCATGGTCTTGCAGGTGAAGATCCTCACAAGAATTTAATGGAATTTCATGTGGTTTGCACCACTATGAAACCAACTAGGATTACTGAGGAGCAAATCAAGCTAAGAGCCTTTCCCTTATTCGTAAAGTATGCTGCGAAGGACTGGCTATTCTATCTACCATCAGGCTCGATTACCACGTGGAATGATTTGAAGAGGATTTTTCTTGAGAAATACTTTCCAGCATCGAGAGCTGCCAACATACAAAAGGAGATCAATAAAATTAGGCAATACACTGGAGAGACACTTCACGAGTACTGGAACGCTTCAAAAAGTTGTGTGCAAGTTGCCCACAACATCAGATAAGTGAACATCTCCTCATTCAATACTTTTATGAAGGTTTGTTGTCTAGTGATAGGAATTTAGTAGATGCTGCGAGCAGTGGAGCTTTTGTGGATAAAACACCGGAAGAGGCGAGAAATTTGATTGCAAAGATGACAACTAACTCATAACAATTTGGCAACTTTAGAGCTGGCCCATCCCAAAAGAAACACTGAGGTAAACGTATATAACCTTGAACAACAACTTATTATCTTAACCTCTCTTGTACGACAAATGGCAGGTGGAATGGGCAAAATGTAAAGCCATGTGGGATTTGCTTAGAGATGAGCCATACAACCGACGTATGTCCCTCACTTCAAGAGTCACCTAGTGAGCAAGCAAATGCCGCAGGCAGATTTTCGGGACAACCACAAAGGAGATATGACCCTTTTTCTAACACCTACAATCCAGGATGGTGAGATCATCCAAATTTGAGATATGGGAATCAAGCTGAACCCCAGACACAGTCCAATCCGCCTATAGACCACCATTCCAGAGGCCACCACAAAATTCTCAATTTCCTACTACTACTGATAGACTTGAGAATATTGTTCAAGATCTTGATCATAATGTTACGAATTTCAATTGGAGACGAGGGAGAGCATTCAAAGCCTAAATACTCTAGTGGGACAACTTGCCACCAACCTTAATCGTTTGGAGGCTCAAGGATCATATAGAATGCCTTCACAATCAGTGATCTACCCAAGGGAGAATGTGAGTGACATTACATTGAAGAGTGGAGAAGAAGAGATCATGGAGAAGGTGATATTGATGCCACCCGGACAAGAAGATTTGAAAAAAGATAAGGATACCAAAATGGATAGCGAGGAGCTCATGCAAGATGTGGAACCCCGAGGTAAGTTCTCTCCATCTTTGATTATAAAATCGAAGCCCATTTTCCTTTTGCTTTGAAGGAAAATAGGAAGAACGAGAGCATCAAAGAACTTTATAACAACTTTCGAAGATGCAAAGTGAATATTCCACTGTTAGATGCTATCAAGCAAGTACCTCGCTATGCTAAGTTCTTGAAGGAACACTGCAAAGAGGAAGCAGAAGTTGAAGGGGTGCCAAAAAATTGAGTTGGGAGAGAACATTTCCCCTGTGATTCAAAGGAAGATACCAACCAAGTGCAAGGACCCATGTATGTTTACTATCCTTTGCACTATTGGCACAACCGACTTGAGAAAACCATGCTAGATTTAGGAGCATCCTTAATGTCATGTCTTATTCCATATATGCTTCATTAAATCTAGGTCTATGAGAAAAACTGGTATGATTATTCAATTAGCTGACAGGTTCACAGTCCGTCCTAGGGGGATAATAGATGAAGTACTTTTGCATGTTACTGAATTGGTTTTCCCCACTAATTTCTATGTATTAGACATGGAAAATGGTGACCCATCTAGCCCCATCTTATTAGGAAGACCATTCTTGAAAACATCAAAATCAGTCATAGTTGTAAATAGTGGCACATTAACAATGGAGTTTGATGGTGAGATTATGAAATTCAATATCTATGAATCCATTAAAACTCATGAGCATTCTAGTTGTGTTATTAATATCAATGACAGACTTTATTTTCAATTTGAATTTGATGGCTTGTATGAGATGGAAAAGGCTACTCAAGGCCTAGGGGACAAAGGAAGTACGGACTCAAATCTTATGCAAAATTTTCATACTATAGATGCTTTATATACTCATGATATTGCTGGCCCTATCTCTTCTCATTTGAAAGATCCTACTATTGAAAGGAAACACCCTCTGGATCGATCACATCAATCAACAAACGATGGAGGAGGAACAAAGACTGATGATGACCTCTCAAAGAAGTGCAAGGCGAACAAGCCAAAGTTTAGAGGAATCAAGATGATATTGAGGTGGCGAAAGAAGGATAGAGCGACACCGCATAACCCACCTTGATCAAGGACTGGTGTAGGGCCACCGACGTTGAGGCGCTGCTTGGGAGGCAACCCAAGGGGAGTTAGTTTTCCCTTTCTTTTTTATTTTTTTATTGCTTTAGTAGTCTAATTTCTCATTCCTTACAATTTTGGCTTACATCGGGGACAATGTAAGATTTAAGTATGGGGGAGGGATTAGTAGTGTGTTATGGCTTTCTTATTATAAAAAATACAAAAAAAAAATTTGAAAAATTTAGATCTCATAGTTAGTAATAAACGCATGCTTAGAATCACTAGCCCATGATGAAACCTAATTAATATCATGCATGCTTTTGAACATAGGTGAATTGTTAACATTAAAACACTTTGAACTCTAATGCAGATTTGAATATTTTGAGCACGAATTGTCATGACTTGTGAGTGTGCAAGTGAGCTTATACTTGTGTTAGTGTATGAGTTGAGCTATTGTGAGTTTTACATTAATTGAATCTATATTATGTGTGTGAAACTTGTTTATGACTACACACGCACGTTCACTGCTTTGTTGAGTATAAGATGTCTAGGGATTGAACTTGTTCCACTGTTAACTTTTCACCGCCTTTCACTACTGTGCATGTTTAAAATTGTTGAGCCATTGAAGTGAGGAGAAGTTTGTTTGTTATAATGCTATGACACAACAAAATGTAGTTTTGCCTGATGTACTCGAGGTCGAGAAAAGATTAAGTATGGAGGAGTTTGATGTGACTAGAAATAGACACATCTACTGCGCTTAGTTGTCTACGATTTGGTATGTTTTGATGGTTAATTTGATACATATGCTACCTAATCGTATATTTGTGTATATGTAGGTGGAATCGAAGAAATCGACCTAATAATGGTGAATAAGGATCAAGAAATGCATTGGAGTTGACAAGGGATCAAAGTAGACCAAGAAAAATACATAAAAGTGGACAAAGCACGATTTATAGCCAAACAAGCACCGATCGATCGCCAAAAGAGAAAATCGAGCAACACAAATTATATCTCGGCGATCGATATGCACATTGCCACGATCGATCGCCGAGACACATTGAAAAAAATAAAATAAAAAACAGAAAAAGGTCGTGATCGATCGGCAAAGGGCCACAATCGATCGCCAAAACACACTGACTGAAAAACAAAGGCTGGCGATCGATCGCCAGCCATCCACGATCGATCGCCAGCAGAGTTTGGAAATAACAAGGAAACTTGATTTTTACCATATTTCGAAGATTCTAACCTATCCTCAAAGCTTCCCTAGTACTATAACTCAAAAATTAGCCTCCATTACGATAGGATTAACTTTTATCATAGTTTTAGACTTAGAATAAAATTCTCTTTGAAGTTTTGAAGGCGGATTGAAGATGTGCATCAAATTGCGGGTTCACAGCCTCGACGCGTAGCAATTCTCATAGTTTGCCTTACTTTTATTTATGATTTTGATACATTATTTGTTTGTTTTTCATTAGTTATGAGTAGCTAAACTCTTAGTTTTGGTTGACGAAGACAAAACCATTAGAGTTTAATTTATTCATGATATTATTGTTTTGAATTAGTGATTTTTATTAAGTATCATAAGTTTTTCTATTATTCTAATAATTTTTCATGCAATCTAATGCTAAGTTTGATATCAAATCCGCAATTGTTTGATTAATCAAATCTGTGAAGCAACTAAGATTGATAATTCTCTGTTGTTGAGGTTATTAAATTCCTAGGAAATTTTTTTGACTAGATTAAATATAACTGCTATTGTTTATATTGTTTAGCTTCACCAATCTCACTTGTTTGCATGCTATCATTAGTTTAAATCTTAACTGCTGTTGTTAAGGTTGATTAATCGATAAGGGTTAAACGTGGATGTTGTTTTCGGTTTAACTAAACTTAAGAAGAGAAAGGAGTTAAGTCTTCAATGGTAAATATTCATACATAAAAATTACATCTGTGAGAAAATTGATGAATGAATGAATGAATTCCAATGGTAGTCGACCGAAACCAAGATCTCTTTTTAATTGATTAATTCCTATTTTAACTTAAATCTTGCATCATAGTTATTTAGATATTTTTTACAATCACAAACCCCCTATATTTATTCTTGTTAGCATAAATGCTCACTTTCCTGTGGGTTCGATCCCTACTTATACTACTACATTTATTTGTTGTTAGTTGAGAAGGGTTAATTTTGGTTTACACGATAAGTGCGACCACACATGGAACTTGTTGTGGAAGATTGAAAGAGGTAAGGAGTTGAGTTTTGTGAAGATTTTGAGTTGTGATTTTAGTTATATTGGATTGTGATTAAAGTGAGAGATTTTGGATTTGGGTTTGGTGATTTTATTATGTTTGAAGGGATTAAAGTCCATGCTATTGTGTTGTTGTAATATTAAATGTTTATTGATTGACTTGTTGGATGAAAATGTGATGGTATTGGTATTGGTTGTGATTTGGTGCAGGAAAATCGCCATTGTTTGGCATACAGAGCTCGGCGATCGATTGTAATTGCCACGATCGATCGCGATGCGTGCCTAGATTGGGCTATGCACAGTCATCGCGATCGATCGCGAGCCAGTACGCGATCGATCACAGGGGAATGAAACTTGGTATTTTTGGATTGAGCTCGCAATCGATCGCGAGCTGTTGAATGGTGAAGTATTGTTGATTCTTGGGAATTTTAGAATGCGGTTGTAAGGACCCCCGTGCCCTTAACCCGTTATTAGTGTATTAATCCAAGCGTTCAGTGCATACAATCATATATGAAGGGGAAAAACACTCGCTACCATAGCAAAACATGCCCACAATAAAATTTCTTACATTATTCCATATAATGCTCATTTCCCCAACCAAGTCCACATACATATCATGCACCCTTATGATACACTAACATGTTCTCAGTTCATTTAGCAATTCAATATATAATCACATGCAACCCATAAATGAAGAGAGAAAGGCCCTTTGTGATGCCCGGAAATTATTGATGTTAATCCCGGAGCAATAATGATCCTTTATGGAATTTTAATAGTAGCAGTTACGAATTAATTGCCGTGTTGAGACTCCCGGGGATTTTAAATCCTATTTTTGGAGTCGTTGGATCCAAGGGTTGAGATTGTATTCTCATCGTGGTGATAACCTTGGAATTTGGTCTTTAGTGGGATTTGGGGTCCGGAGTACTTTGTAATGGGGCTGGCAATGGAAATTGAGGTTGGAGAGATAATTATTGAACATAGATGATTTTTGTTGAATCATGATGTATTTGTGAAGGACTCAAAATTTTGGAGTTTTGGTACTATATATACCAAGTGGACTCGGTGTTCGGTCATTTTGGATCTCATTTCTCTCACTCTCACCAGCGCTCCTCCTTTCCCCAACCCATTTCCCCTCTCTTATCCTCCCATGGAAGAATCGAGCAAGGGTCGATCTCGGAGCGAGATTTCTCGAAGATAATGAGGTATTGTTTTTCCTCTAGTCTTTACCTTCATTTTGATTGTAGAATTGTTAATTTTGGTAAGGATTTGAGTTGGGTTTACGGATTTGGGTTTTTAAAGATTTTTGGGTTGTTGTGTTTTGGGGATGATTTATAGCCCCTTGTTAAGGATTTATGTTGGGCAAAATTTTGCAAGAAAAATGCCATTTTTTGGCTGATACAGGTCGAGGCGATCGATCCCTAGGGCGGGGCGATCGATCGCCGCGACGTTGGTGAAATTTTCGGGAAGTTGAACAGTGAGGCGATCGATCGCCTCAAAGGAAGCGATCGATCGCCTCAAAGGAAGCGATCGATCGCCATGAGGCAGTGGCCAAATACACTGAGAGGCGACCGACCGCCTGGAAAGGAGCGATCGATCGCCCATGCCTAGTTTTGAGAGGCGATCGATCGCCTAGGATGAAGCGATCGATCGCCAGTGCCGTTTTGTGGGGATTATTTTTGTGTTGAGTTTTTGATGCATGCTTCGCCCGCGGTCTTTTAAAAAGGGTTAATCGTAATGGATGACGATATAGTTGGGGTTGTGAACGTGCTTGGGCACGTGGTTGCATGCTTGAATTTAATTGTGGATTATTAATTGTGTTTAGCACATAATTCATCGGTCACGGGATCAAGGCAAGGTTGGATTCGAACTGTGGAATTATAAGGTACGTATAACTTACGATCATAGCCTGTTATAATGTTGCAACTGTGAAATGCATAGTATATGGTATTTGGAATAAATGGATAGTGAAATGCATGGTATATGGTACTTGCAATAAATGGATGTTGAAATGCATGGTATATGGTACTTGCAATAAATGGATATTGAAATGCATGGTATATGGTACTTGCAATAAAGGATGTTGAAATGTATGGTATATGGTACTTGCAATAAATGGATATTGAAATGCATGGTATATGGTACTTGCAATAAATGGATGTTGAAATGCATGGTATATGGTACTTGCAATAAATGGATATTGAAATGCATGGTATATGGTAATTGCGATAAATGGATATACATTGGGAATTATATGGTGCCACTTTTGAGCGAGAAATGATTGGGATGTTGTCGCCGTTGAGCGATCATCGGTTATGACGCCGCTGCTATTGAGCGTGCATGGGGTTAAAATGCCGCTATTGTGGAGCGAGCGATGAAATAGAAACATGGAATCATTGGTTAGTTATATGTGATATCTATGGTCCTTTATTTAATGATTTAATCATATTTGATTATGGAACTGGCATTGCAGGAATGGTTTCGGTTAATCCTTGTGGTGATTAACTGGCTTTTGGAATTTATGAGTTTGGTTATTTTGAGAACAGGGACGGTACAGGGGATCCCGGATAAGGATGATACCATCCAGGGAGTATCATTTAAATTCGTGGCATTTACATTCTGTAAATTATGAATTGTAATATTGTGCTTATTGGATTGGTGGTATTGGTATGCTCACCCCGTGTGGGGGCTGTCTCTGTTGGGGCAGGTAAATATGTACATCGATGACTTTGGAGTTGAGCTCGAGCTATGGATTGGAGGTACTTCCAGGATCGAAGTACCAGTGACGGTATCGAGCACATTGATTTATACATTTGATACACATACATTTGTTGATGTTCGCATGTGAGCACTGTTATATGTGTATATGGTTGTATAAAATGGCAAGGGCCTATCTCTTTTCATTTATTGGTTGCATGCAATGAATTATTGAATTGCTAAATGAAATGAGAACATGTTAGTGTATTACAAGGGGTGCATGATATGTATGGGCTTGGTTGGGGAAAACCGGATACTTAATGGAATGATACAAGGGAAATTTTATGGATGGTATTTCATGCCACGGTTGTATGTAGTCTTTCCCCTGATAACATGATTGTATGCACTAATTGCATGGGTTAATACACTAATAAGGGGTTAAGGGCACGGGGGTCCTTACACCCTTGCCTTTTTGTACAACCCATATACAAATATAACAGTGCTCACATGCGAGCATCAATAAATGTATGTGTATCAAATGTATAGAACACTATGCTCGATACCGTCAATGGTACTTCGATCCTGGAAGCACCTCCAATCCATAGCTCGAGCTCAACTCCAAAGCCGTCGATGTACCTATTCACCTGCCCCAACAGAGATAGCCCCCACGCGGGGTAAGCATACCAATATCCCAAATCCATTAAGCACAATATTACAATTCATAATTCACACAATGTAAAGGCTATGAATATTAAATGACACTCCATGGATGACATCATCCTCATCCGGGATCCCCTGTGCTGTTCCTGTTCTCAAAATAACCGAAACCATCAAATTCCCAAATGCCAGTTAATCATTACATTGATTAACTAATCTGTTTCCCACATACCGATACCATAATCAATAATATCAAATCATTAAACAATGATTGCAGGTATTCCATATATCTCACTTTCTATTCCGTCGTTCGCTCTACAATAGCGGCGTCATAATCGATGTGCGCTCAACGGCGACAACATCCCAATCATTGCTCGCTTAAAAGCGGCACCATATAATTCCCAATGTCTATCAAGTAGATTGCAACAACCATATATTATTCATGCACAACAATTGCAATAATATCACGCATGCTCAACAGCAGTGGTGTCATAACCGATGTTCGCTCAAAGGCGACAACATCCTAATCATTGCTCGCTCAAAAGCGGGACCATATAATTCCCAATGTCTATCCATTTATTACAACATAATGTACCATACATTCAACAGTTGCAATTATGTAAAAGGGTTATGCTAGTACGTTATACGTACCTTATAATTCCGTAGTCCGAATCAAACTTGCCTTGGTCCCATGACCCGATGAATTTCGTGCTAAACACAATTAATAATTCCCAAATAAACACAAGCATGCAACCGCGTGCCCAAGCACGTTCATAAACCGCAATTATATCGTCATTCATGACGGTTAACCATTTTAAAAGACCCCGGGCGAAGCAAGCATCGAAAACTCAACACGAAATAATTCCCCAAAAACAGGCACTGGCGATCGATCGCTTCATCCCAGGCGATCGATCGCCTATCAAAAATAGGCATGGGCGATCGATCGCTCCATTCCAGGCGATCGGTAGCCTCTCAGTGTTTTTGGCTACTGCCTCATGGCGATCGATCGCTTCCTTTGAGGCGGTCGATCGCCTCACTATTCATCTTCCTCAAAATTTTACCAACGTCGCGGCGATCGATCGCCCAGCCCTAGGGATCGATCACCTCGACCTGTTCCAACCAAAAATGGTGTTTTCTTGCAAAAACTTCCACAACAACAATCCTCACACCCCATACACCATAAATCCACAACAAGAGACCATAAAACCTCCCCAAAACACAATAACCCAAAAATCTTTAAAACCCAAAAACTTAAACCCATCTCCATCCTCAACCAAACACCACAATGCTACTATCAACACAAAGATAAATGCGAGGGGAGGAGTAATACCTTATTATCTTTGAGAAATCTTGCTCCGAGATCGAGCCTTGCTCGATTCTTCCATGGGAGGAGAAAAGGGGTGAAAGGGGGTGATGGGAATCGCATGGGAGAGAGGGGAGAGAGAGGAAGGAGGAAATAAATGACTGAACACCGAGTCCACTTAGTACATATATAGTACCAAAACTCCAAAATCCATAGTCCTTCACAAATACATCATGACTCATAAAAAAATCATCCGTGTTCATCAATTACCTCCCAATCTTAATTTCCATTAACAGCCACAACTCAAGGTACTCCGGACCCCAGATCCCACCAAAAGCCAAATTCCAAGGTTATCACCACGATGAGAATACAATCTCAACCCTTGGATCCAACGACCCCTAATACCGGATTTAAAATCCTCGGGATTCCCAACACCGCAATTAATTCATAATTGCCACTATTAAAATCCATTCAGCATCATTACCACACCGGGATTTATACCATTAATTCCTTGGCATCACAATTATCCCCCACTAATAAAATTTCGTCCCCGAAATTTGCACTGGCGTACCCCATGTACAACCAAGACCACACAATCCAAACGGATTCACTTCGTCGAATCATGAGCGCATCATGAATGACACACCAACCGCGAGGACACCGACCTCGCACCAAATCCTGGAATGGAGTAAATCTCCCAAACCATCACAATCCCAAAAGAACATCAGCGTGCCCCAATGCTAACCACCCAAAAGCAGTCAGTCAACCCTAACTGCTAATCAAACGAACCATTCGTGATTCCAACATAGATATCGTCTCAATGATATCTTTATGACTTAGTCAACGATGTTAAACATACATCGTTACCAAAGAAGCCACCAGTACACAACAGTGTACCTAAACTACACCCGGCTTCCGCTTTCCAAATCCATTTCCATCGAAGGAGTAATTGCACCACTTTGCAACACGGATCGGGCAACTCACGGCCACCGATCAACAAAAAACACATCTCCAAAGATGCATACGTCTGTGTGTTCCAAGAAATCACATCTTGGTCCAAACACACCATCGAGACTCTACCAGGTCTCAAGTTCCACAGAGGACATGCAAGAAAGATCAATTGCGTTCCCTCCAAACGTGTCAACAACGACACCCAACAGATCGAATCCCGGCCATCCCTCGTTTACCCTAGGATTCAACAATCCTAACACGGGGATGTTATCGAATTATCCAGAATGAGTTACCAGGACCCCAAAATACTACAATTCCTCCTCGGAGGAAGTCAACACAACCTCACGATCATTCTTCAGAATACATCGTGCCATCGAGATTTCCAATCTCAAGGTGCCACAATCTCTCACCAGAGATTCGTTCATCCAAGTATACTAACCCGATGCTGGACGGGTACCATTTAAATGCTGGCATTCATATACACACACTGATATACATGCCTAAGTACCAATACAACATGCATACTCAATGTAATCGACTCAGGTATCTCCAATCATACCCAAAGTCCCAAAACAACTGTCAATCCTCTCTTATTCTTAACCAGTGGAGAATAATGAGTGACGAACCAAAACCAAAGGGTGTGATTCCAACATCAACACTATACAAACCAATTCAACGAATCTTTCAAAGATTCCCAATAGGTATATGAATACCGCCTTCCTCAAAAGGAAAGTGTCATGAAGCCATGACCCTCCAACCTCAAACCACTGTTCGGAAAACTTGGATATATTTATACCAAAACATATCCCGGAACCCAGAAATGCACAACTGGTTTAGAATAGTGCATCAAAGCCACTATTACCAAATCGAAACCGGTATACAAAACGTATACTCATTCTAACAATGCTCTGTACTAATACCATAGTACTCCACAATTTCGAGCATTTCCCCAGAGACGCCTCCTCGTGCGTCTGTCGGAAGATATAAAGCCATTACTCAGTCCAACACTAGGAATGCTTACCATGGCTGATTCACAATCAACCCATGTCCATTACCAGCTGTCTCCATGACAGTATATTCCAAATCTCTCCAAGAGATAAAATCAATATAGTAGTGTCACCCCACTAACTATATCTCACAACCCAATTGTGTCCCCCATTGCATTCCATATGCAAGGATGCTCAACCAAAGCTAATAACGACTTGTCGACACTCGCATTGGCATTCCCAACAAAATTGAGTCGTCCCTATACAAGTCCCTCAAAATAACAACGTATAAACGTCCCCGTGAGGTATTCCCTACCTCAAATCTCATGTCACATAGTGACCACCAAAGTCCACCGCAAACCCTCATCGTATCATCATACGATTCACCAAACTCGGTCTCAACGAGCAGTATAATGGCTACAACACATACAATAGCACTGCAACAATACCTGGCTAGCAAATCGCTGTCTTCTTAGGTTTAAACCAAATCTACCAACGTCTCATACGTTCCATCCTGGTATATCATACCGCACCAACCATTTAGAGTAGTGGGTCATAACCCAACATTTCTCTAATCATTAAGGCACAACGGACATTCCGGTGTCCTTACTTAACCACAAAGCAATCCTAATCCCGTAGGATTTATTCCACACCCTAATGGGTGGATGTGATCATGTCCAGCACATGTCACCTTAGTATAAGCAAGTAGTCTCCTCAATAACTACTCCTACTACCAGTCACTTGGCCATAGCCATTCCAATGAGTATACCTAAAGGTACCCCTACTCGTAAAATATTTACCTCAAATATGTGCTGCGGTACACTTCCTGTAAGGCACACCCAATAATTCTTCGAGCAACCTGCTCGGCATAATGGTCTCGTCAACCTGTGACTTAGACACTACCCTGTGCCCACCATTGGCACTCAAACCGTACGACTAAATACATACACCCAACTGTATTTTTCATCGTAACGACGACATCTGTCCACATAGAATATCCTCTATGTCATCATCATCCCTTGACGGTACATGTCAATACACGACGTCCGCAACATCATCGTCAACCCGTGACGGTATATGTCAACACATGACATCCATGATCTCATCGTCAAACACGTGATGGTACATGTCAACACATGACGTCCGCAACATCATCGTCAACCCGTGACGGTATATGTCAACACATGACATCCACAATAATGCTAACAAAACAACAATATACCATAACTCATTGCTAATAAGATAGCGGCATACCTGTTTCCGTCATCCAATAGGGGTACATAATCAATACCCATAGCTCGTGGGCGGCACAATCCCGTGCTACGTAGATAGCGGCATAACCAATCGCTATAAAATCAGTGGCATGAAACATCGCTACCTACATCCGGCGGCATGAACCATCGACATAGATATCCGGCGGCATGAACCATCACCATAGAACTAGCGGAATGAACCATCCTTATATAGATATTCGGCGGTATGAACCATCGCCAATATAATAGCGGGATGAACCAGCACTATATATATATACCCGGTGGCATGAACCATCGCCAATAGCATAGCGGAATGAACCATCGCTATGAATACCCGGCTGCCTAAACCATCGCCAATAGAATACCGGAATGAACCATCGCTATGAATACCCGGTGGCATAAACCATCGCCAATAGACTAGCGAAATGAACCATCGCTATGAATACCCGGCGACATAAACCATCGCCAATAGAATAGCGGAATGAACCATCGCTATGAATACCCTGCGGCATAAACCATCGCCAATAGAATAGCGGAATGAACCATCGCTATGAATACCCGGCGGCATAAACCATCGCCAATAGAATAGCGGAATGAACCATCGTTATGAATACCCGACGGCATAAACCATCGCCAATAGAATAGCGGAATGAACCATCGCTATGAATACCCGACGCATAAAACATCACATATAGAATAGCGTCATGATATCCCTCGTTATACAGCGGAAAATATCCCACTTCGCTACTTCGCTTCGACATACCAGAGACATAATATCCATCGCTTAAGCGGCAAATATTCTTCATCGCTATCATATGACAGCGGAAAGTTCATCGCTACGCCATATTAGCGGTATAATATCCTCGCTTAAGCGGCAAATATTCTTCATCGTGATGGTATGACAGCGGAACCAATACACCTCGTTTTAACAAGACAGCGGAAATACCCCTCGCGTTAACATGACAGCGGAAATACCCCTCGCTTAGACAATACCAGCGGCAAATAATATCCCTCGCTATAATATGACAACGGTCGTGTTCTTCGCTTCATATTAGTGGCAGATATTCTCTCATCGCTACGGTATGACAGCGGCAAGTATTCACATCGCTACGCCATGAAGGCGGCAAGTATTCACATCGCTATGCCATATATGCAACCACAATGCATAATCCATATACCAATATACATCGTTAAGAGTGTATTTTATTGCAGCTCGCTTCAAATGTGACATTCAGAATTCACCATCGCTTCAACATTTAGCGGCAAAGCATTAAAATCATCACTCGAATATATATGCAACCACAATGCATAATCCATATACCATATGACCCTGCAACCACCATGGTTAGCAACAACATATTCCAATTATGAACACATATCATAAACCTCCATAAGCAATATAGTTGTTGTCACACAACACTAACTACTATCATGCATAAGTATGTGCTACTCATTTCCATCGACATGTTCCTATGCCCTTGACAGCCCCAAAGAGCAAACCACTGCTCTGATACCACTAATGTAAGGACCACGGTGCCCTTAACTCGTTATTAGTGTATCAAACCAAGCGTTCCGTGCATACAATCATATATGTAGGGGAAAAACACTCTCTACCATAGCAAAACATGCCCATAATAAAATTTCTTACATTATTCCATGTAATGCTCATCTCCCCCAACCAAGTCGACATACATATCATGCACCCTTATAATACACTAACATGTTCTCAGTTCATTTAGCAATTCAATAAATAATTGCATGCAACCCATAAATGAAGAGAGAAAGGCCCTTGCCTTTTTATACAACCCATATACACATATAACAGTGCTCACATGCGAGCATCAATAAATGTATGTGTATCAAATGTATAAAACACAATGCTCAATACCATCACTGGTACTTCGATCCTGGAAGCACCTCCAATCCATAGCTAGCTCAACCCCAAAGCCGTCGATGTACCTATTCACCTGCCCCAACAGAGACAGCCCCCACACGGGGTGAGCATAGCAATATCCCAAATCCATTAAGCACAATATTACAATTCATAATTCACACAATGTAAAGGCTATGAATATTAAAAGACACTCCCTGGATGGCATCATCCTCATCATGGATCCCCTGTGCTGTTCCCGTTCTAAAATAATCGAAACTGTCAAATTCCCAAATGCCAGTTAATCATTACAATGATTAACTAATCTGTTTCCCACATACCGATACCATAATCAATAATATCAAATCATTAAACAAGGATTGCAGGTATTCCATATATCTCACTTCTATTCCGTCGATCGCTCTACAATAGCGGCATCATAATCGATGTTCGCTCAACAGCGACAACATCTCAATCATTGCTCGCTCAAAAGCGGCACCATATAATTCCCAATGTCTATCAAGTGATTGCAACAACCATATATTATTCATGCACAACAATTGCAATAATATCACGCATGCTCAACAGCAGTTGCATCATAACCGATGTTCGCTCAAAGGCGACAACATCCTAATCATTGCTCGCTCAAAAGCGGCACCATATAATTCCCAATGTCTACCCATTTATTACAATATAATGTACCATACATTCAACAGTTGCAATTATATAAAAGGGCTATGCTAGTACGTTATACGTACCTTATAATTCCGTAGTCCGAATCAAACTTGCCTTGGTCCCATGACCCGATGAATTTCGTGCTAAACACAATTAATAATTCCCAATTAAACACAAGCATGCAACCGCGTGCCCAAGCACGTTCATAAACCACAATTATATCGTCATTCATGACGATTAACCATTTGAAAAGACCACGGGCGAAGCAAGCATCGAAAACTCAACACGAAATAATTCCCCAAAAACAGGCACTGGCGATCGATTGCTTCATTCCAGGCGATCGATCGCCTCTACAAAATAGGCATGGGCGATCGATCGCTCCATTCCAGGCGATTGGTCGCCTCTCAGTGTTTTTGGCTACTGCCTCATGGCGATCGATCGCTTCCTTTAAGGCGGTCGATTGCCTCACTGTTCATCTTCCTCAAAATTTTACCAACGTCGTGGCGATCGATCGCCCCGCCCTAGGGATCGATCGCCTCGACCTGTTCCAGCCAAAAATGGCATTTTTCTTGAAAAAACTTCCACAACAACAATCATCACACCCCATACACCGTAAATCCACAACAAGGGACCATAAAACCTCCCAAAACCACAATAACCCAAAAATCTTTAAAACCCAAAAAGTTAAACCCATCTCCATCCTCAACCAAACACCACAATGCTACTATCAACACGAAGATAAATGTTAGGGGAAGAGTAATACCTTATTATCTTCGAGAAATCTTGCTCCGAGATCGAGCCTTGCTCGATTCTTCCATGGGAGGAGAAAATGGGTGAAATGGGGTGATGGGAATCGCATGGGAGAGAGGGGAGAGAGATGAAGGAGGAAATAAATGATTGAAACCGAGTCCATTTGGTATATATAGTACCAAAACTCCAACATCCCGAGTCCTTCACAAATACATCATGACTCATAAAAAAATCACATGTGTTTATCAATTACCTCCCAATCTCAATTTCCATTAACAGCCCCAACACAAGGTACTCCGGACCCCAGATCCCACCAAAAGCCAAATTCCAAGGTTATCACAACGATGAGAATACAATCTTAACCCTTGGATCCAACGACCCCTAATACCGGATTTAAAATCCTCGGGAGTCCCAACACCGTAATTAATTCATAATTGACACTATTAAAATCCATTAAGGATCATTACCACACCGGGATTTATACCATTAATTCCCGGGCATCACAACGGTATTTTGTGGTAGATTTTTCATGATGATTTCTACGTTCTAAGAAATTATTGCATGATGGAATAAGGTGGCATGAATTGAACCTTAGTAAAATATGTAATAGTCGATTGAGTTAATTGACAACTCAAGTGAATGTGTAATAAAATGGTATGGTTTGAGTAGTGTACAAAGTATGATAAATTGTAATGAGTATGATAGGAGGCACGGGCAAATCATGTGATGTTACGAGATTGTTGAGGGTTATTGCTAAGATGTTAATATCGAATTGATGTTCAATATAGATATTGTACGAGTCTCCGGTTGTCGTGGACATCTTAACAATATTGTCGACTTCAGGAACGTAATGACGTACGAGCAGGTATGCATATTGTTGATTATGAATTATGATTCGTAATATTATGGAAATCGGATATGCGATAAGTTAATGGATTGAGAATTCATGATAGAATTCATATTATTCTACGAGATGAGTTGCGATAGAATTATGATATGATATTATGGTGCATGATGAACTATTGTGATGCCGCTATTGAGCGTGCAATGGTTATGGATTATGATGCCTTGAGCCTACGATGTGAAATTATGCCGCCACTATTGAGCGAGCGATGTGATATGAGGAGAGTGTAATATGAGGAGATTTATGTGATAAATTGATGATTGAAATATAAGTGATTTAAGTAAATTCATAAAATTAACGACTATGAATGCGAGTATAGTAAATTATTGTTGATGATTCAATTGATTTTGGAGTTGATGATTCTAGATATTGTGAGAACAGTGATCGCTTATTTTTTTTAAACAATTATTTCTCAGTGTAGTGATTCTACCGCAAGTGCACGGTGTCAAGTTTTAGTATAATGTTATATAAGAAAGGATGTCGAACCCACAGGGACTAACGTATAAGTACCAAATAAAATTAGTTAAATTATATTTAACCTACGAAAAAGATGATTAATTAACGAATTATACTAAAGAATTAAAAACTCAAAACTAACACAATTCCTTTGAAGATGCGAAGGAATTCCTCTTGAGAAATATATCAAGATGTTTGTTCAATTGTGCATTGTCAATGATTGGTTTGTTAAAACAACTTCTTAACAATCAATTCTTAAGGTGACGGGTTTCTGAATATAATCAATACACTCTCTCGAGCTGTGTTGAAACTAGCAGAAAATTGACACTAGTAACTCTCGTTCACTAATACCAATTTAATACCGAATAAATCTCTATGAAAACCATTATTTTTTAAATCGTTCAAATTAAAGTGACCACGTATGTGATTTAATCTCTCGATCTAAATCTTAAACATACAACATGAATTATTTGAGCGTATTACAATTTTATCTCTCGATCTCAATTGCAATTCACAAGTTCAATCAAAGGTAGCTAGGCTTTGATAGCATGGAGCATATAATTAATGAACAAAAGATATTGATTCACTTAAACACAACCAAATCAAAGATTCAAACACAAAATCACTTAAAATTGATAGAATAAACCAGATTAAATTCAAATCAAATTCAAATAGATGTTTAATCGTTTCTCAACCTCAAAAACATCAACTAAATATGAAAATCAAATTAATCTAGAGTTTAGAATTACGATAAACGTAGGAGGACTCCGTGCGTTGAACGATCTTTCTTCTCTCGCATCCTTCCTTGCACTTGAAAGGATTCTTCGACCTTCTCTTGTTCCAGGAGGATGAAAGGCGGTTAAGAATAATTCAGGTCTGATTATTCTTCAGAATATGGGGTCAAATTTTGGTGCCTCTTTTCCTTATTTATAGAGGATGGGAGATATTGAATTGTTTCCATAAAATCAGACCAAATCAAGAGTTTTTTTTTCCGAAAAATCTGCGTCTCGATCGATTGAGCCTTACGTCTCGATCGATCGAGCGCCTTCAGTGTCCGAGTCTTAAGTTCTCTGCCTCTCTCGATCGATCAAGAAGGATGTTCCGATCGAACGAGATTTCTTATTCTTTTCTTTTCAACTCTTTGCCAGTGTCGATCGATCGAGATGCTTGTTCCGATCGATCGAGAATTCAAATTCGTTGTTGGCCAGAACCTCTTCCTCGCTCGATCGACCGAGAAGCTTGTTCCGATCGATCGAGATTTCTAGAAATCAAAATCTTCATTTATTGGCTTGATTTGATCCGTTTTCTTCCTTGTAGCTCAATTCTTCCATATTCCACCTAAATTCCTGAAACAAGCAAATGCATACCAAAAAGCATAACATCTTCACGGAATTTACAAGAATATATATACAAATCAAGAGCTAAATACGCGTAATAATCAACCCTATCAACTCCCCCAAACTTAGATTTGATCGTCCTCGAGCAAACATTAAGATCAAAATATAAAGTTCATCATCAATACTTTGAATGAATTAGTCATAGCAACTCAATTGTAAAAGCTCATAAATCCCACTAACACATCAACCATAAATCAATCCAAAACTCAACAAGAAGTGTTTCCTCCTAAATTAAGCAATAAATCGCAAAAGCGGAACGTGTGTGTGTGTTAATGTCAATCATGAGTTTCATATATACTTTTAGGATCAAATAGTGCTATTAAACTCAAAATCAATATTTTCTTTTAAACACTTCATAAGCCTATTTTTCAAGCAATTCTCCACTAATGTAGTTATTCCCTAGACTTGGATTAATAGGTCTTTTAAGCTTGTAATTTTTGGCCTAGGGTGTTGGCTTCAAAGAAAAGATAGGGAAGTACAAAGAAGAGAGTATAATCTTTGAAGATTCAAAATTTTAGCACACTTTAAGATTCTCTTCTTTTTCTTTTATAGCCTTGGCCACTTTGGGTCTTATTTATTAATTTTTTTCTCAAGGCTTTTTCTATCTTTTTCTTTTCTCATTCTTCAAATTTTTTCAATAAGCTCATCAAAGTTTAGCAATTCAAGTGCATCTAATGAGAATCATTATACTCCCTTTGGGTCAAGATAAAAATCTTCCATTTAGGCTCAAGGAGGTGGGTATAATGAGGTTGCCAAAGAATGTTGAATGGGGCTAATAGTATGTCAAACATACTCCATTCTTTTATCATTTAGGCTCAAATTAGGGAACTAGGGATTAATATCAACGTGGTAAGTTTGAAAGGCTCAAACGGTCCAAAGATCGCCTAAATCATTTCCAAGTTTAGTTCCTAACTATAAAATTTCGCCTCAAAGTGCTCTAAAGTAGGTTCTAAAGTGTTTCAAGATCCTCAAGACAAATCATAGTTAACACAATTGTTCCAATATACAATTCACTCAATCATGAGCCAAAAGTGCTCAAAATATTCCTCAATTTTTGAAATATTAACTTAACCTAAGATATTTCACAAACAAGTCAAAAATCTTCAAGACTTAAGGTGAGATGGGGATTAATATCATCATGTAATACCATTGCAGATTAATTCATTATTTCTAAATGATGAACATATTTTCAAGAATTTTTTTTTTTTAAATTGCTCAAAAACGATCTAATCTCATGCAAACTCATGCTAGATTAGTCATGCAAGGAAGTAACGCAAGTCAATAGCAGAAACCAATACATGCCCTCAATGGATGGTAAACAATAAATGCAAAGGCAAGGCACATACCTCGACGATGATCGTCAGTGATCGTCGTCCTCATCATGCTCTGGAGGTGGTACTGGATCATACTCCTCAGGCTGGTATGGTGGGTGTGGCGGATATTCCGGTGGTGGTGGATGATGGTATGGAGGGAATGGTCGAAATTGCGGCTCAGGCGGGAACTGTATGTATGGGAAGCCTTGGGCCAAGGCGTTATTCCATGCACATTGGTATTGCAGGTGCTCACTGATTTGTGCTTGGCCCCATTGTAGTTCCCGTTGCAAGTTGTGGATGCCTTGCTGCTCCAGGCGGAGGTCTTGGAGATCCCTATGAAGGGAGTCCAAGGTAATCGATGTATGCTCTGCAGCGGAAGAGGATGACGCCCCAGCATGTCTGCTGCTCGAGGGTCGTGGCTCGGCCCTTCGTTGGCCTGTAGGAGGTGGTGGCCCATCAACCACAATTGGTCCTTTAGGTGGTAGGAGCTCCTCATCGGTGTCCCACTTCACTCCACCTCTCTTGCAAAGCTTTGTGATAGTCGAAGGAAAAGGCAATGCAGAGGTGGGTGGATTCCTACCGATGTCACATATATGTTCATTGATAATATGCCCAAATCCACCGATTGCCCTATAAGTATGGCATATACCAAGGCAGCTCTCTCCTTAGTAACCTCCGAAGTGTGGGTCGATGGCATGACCCGGGCGGCTATAAAAGAGAACCAAGCTTGTGCCTCTGGCTTAAGGTATTTCTTCAGGACCACTTGAGGCTCTCCATTACTATTTCTTTGCCAATCAACCCCTTCTATACCGATTACAGAAAGTACCTCGTCATAGTTGATGTGACTTGTTTTGAACACTCGGTAATCACTGTTCTTTATAGATGGCATCCTAAAAATGGCATTCAACTTGAATCGATCATATTCAATATCCTGACCCCGGACAAATACAACCTCCCTTGAATTGGGGTGGACCGTCCTCAAATTAGCATAAAACTCCCTTACTACCGGGACCACCGCATCAATAGGGTGTTGGATGAATTCAAACCACCCTCGTCGCCTAGCTTCTTGAATGACCGGGCATTCAAGCTTATCCAAACTCATTCCCCTTTCGCGACTGAGGGGTTTGCGATGATAACTAGGGTACAATTCCGCCGCTACGGAATTCACAAAGCGATTCTCATCATAATCGGCAGCCGAAGTAGTGGCTTCGACTTGCTTTTGCTTCCTCTTTGGCGCCATTTGATCAATTAAAAAATCTTACTTTGTCACTCCCAACCAAAACAACAATCACCAATATCACAAACCACAACAAGAATATACAAATCTTACCAACCAACCTTTCATTTCCCCAAAATTCAACTACTTAATTTCCAAAATCACCCTAAACGTCAACCTTATATATCCAAACACAAATAATCCGTAAATCCTGGATATAGATAAGAATTGAAAGTAGGTACCAAGTAAATCTAGGTGATGGTTTGGAATGTGCTTGAATTCCTCCTTGTTGATGCAATCTCCAAATTCCAGTTGTAAATCTTCAAATCTGTAGCAAAAACTATGATTAGATGAAGCGTGGAAGCTTAAATTGCAAGATTTGTGAGTGTATTGGAAGATTAGAAGGAGAAATTTGGGAATTAGGTTAAAAAGAGGCGATTTTTTTGTGTAGGATTTGGAAAATTGTGTATGTTTTCTGATGGAATCGAGTTTTAAAAACCAAATCATCTCTCGCTCGATCGATCAGCAATGCTTGCTCGATCGATCGAGAGAGACATAACATTTTCTCATTTTAAAACCTTCCTCGATCGATCGAGACGAGTTACTCGATCAATCGGCGACTCCAGAAAAAATATTTATTTTTGCAACTCTTGGTCGATCGATCGAGATTATGTCTCCGATCGATCGACCCTTCCAGACCAAATTTTTTTCAAAAAAAAAAAAAATTTCAATGGTCGATTCGCCCCATTAGTTGGACTCATTCCATTTGTTCTGCATTTGAAAATTAACGCACAGAGTTAGGCTCAAAAAATAACCAAAATAAAAATAAAAATAAAAACAAAAACGATTAGACTAAAAATTGAAAAAACAAACAATGGATAGAGGAAAGTTCTTAATTTATAGTCCCAGGCTGGACTGTCACCTCCGTCTCAGTGATCCATTTTTGCTTGCTCCTTTGGGTTCTTTACCGTATCAGTAGGTAGTGTCCCCTGAGCTCGTCCATGAATTATGGCTGCTAGTTGCCCCACTTGAACCTCCAAGTTCTTAATAGATGCATCCTGATTTTGCATCCTTGTTTCAGTCGATGAAATTAACTTGGTCAAGAGTTCTTCCATGCTCGGCTTCGGTGTACTTCCCGGTTGTTGTTGTGGGTTCAACACATTGTTTTGGTTGGACCATTGCAAGTTCGGATGATTTCTCCACCCCGGGTTGTACGTGTTGGAGTATGGGTTGTTGGGCTGCCTGTTCCCTACATAATTCACAGACTCGTTAGATTGTATGAATGTGTTACCTGCCTGACACTCAGTGCTCGGATGATTGCTTCCACATAGCTCGCAAGTGATAACTTGAGCCTGCATTGCTGTCATGCTCATGCCATCTATCTTCTTGTTCAGCGCATCCAACTATGCCAAAAGAGCAGTGATGTCGTCAACTTGTTGAACTCCAGCCGGTTTCTTTGGCACGTTCCTCTCCGATTGCCATTGATAGCTATTAGAAGCCATCTCTTCTAAGAGTTCATATGCTGCTTCCGGTGTTTTGCGCATTATGGAACCTCCTGAGGCTGCATCTATCATAGAACGGTTAGATGAAAACAAACCGTTGTAAAAAGTCTGTACCTGAAGCCATATAGGAAGTCCATGGTGTGGGCATCTCCTCGGCAAATCTTTGAAACGATCCCACGCCTCATATAGTGTTTCAGGGTCGTATGGCCCGAATGTGGTGATATCGTTCCTCATCTTTGCCGTCTTGGAAGGAGGAAAGTATTTGGATAGAAACGCTTGCGTCATCCCCTCCCAAGTTGTTATCGATCTTGCAGGTAAAGAGTTCAACCACGCTTTAGCTTTATCCTTTAGTGAGAAAGGAAATAACCTTAACCTGATGGCGTCATCAGAAACGCCATTAGGCTACTCCTCCAAACATCACTGAATGTTGGATCATCTGTATTATCGCCGGCTTTATTTCAAAGTTGTTTGCTTGAATGGTTTGCCTTGTAATGCTGGACAGTGATCCATGAAAAGCCAGTTGAGCATAATCCATCTTCGATCTGGGATTCAATGCTTCATTGTTAGTGCCCCCTTCTTGATTATGTTCAGCCATTGCTCGAGCTTCTCTAATTCTTCGTAGACACGTACGCTCGATTTCTGGGTCAATTGGCTCGAGTGTGGGGTTTCTACTCCTTAGCATGCACCACGACAATAACTACCTGTAAAAATTAATCCAAAAGGAGAAGATGCGACTGTATTAAATTTGACGGTCAAAAGTGACAAAATAAAACAAAACAAAAATTAATGGCTAAATTACAATTAACTAATCTCGTATGATATTATACAGATTAGTCCCCGGCAACGGCGCCAAAAACTTGATCGCTTATTTTTTTAAACAATTATTTCTCAGTGTAGCGATTCTACCGCAAGTGCACGGTGTCAAGTTTTAGTATAGTGTTATATAAGAAAGGATGTCGAACCCACAGGGACTAACGTATAAGTACCAAATAAAATTAGTTAAATTATATTTAACCTACGAAAAAGATGATTAATTAACGAATTATACTAAAGAATTAAAAACTCAAAACTAACACAATTCCTTTGAAGATGCGAAGGAATTCCGCTTGAGAAATCTATCAAGATGTTTGTTCAATTGTGCATTGTCAATGATTGGTTTGTTAAAACAACTTCTTAACAATCAATTCTTAAGGTGACGGGTTTCCGAATATAATCAATACACTCTCTCGAGCTGTGTTGAAACTAGCAGAAAATTGACACTAGTAACTCTCGTTCACTAATACCAATTTAATACCGAATAAATCTCTATGAAAACCATTATTCTTTAAATAGTTCAAATTAAAGTGACCACGTATGTGATTTAATCTCTCGATCTAAATCTTAATCATACAACATGAATTATTTGAGCGTATTACAATTTTATCTCTCGATCTCAATTGCAATTCACAAGTTCAATCAAAGGTAGCTAGGCTTTGATAGCATGGAGCATATAATTCATGAACAAAAGATATTGATTCACTTAAACACAACCAAATCAAAGATTCAAACACAAAATCACTTACAATTGATAGAATAAACCAGATTAAATTCAAATCAAATTCAAATAGATGTTTAATCGTTTCTCAACCTCAAAAACATCAACTAAATATGAAAATCAAATTAATCTAGAGTTTAGAAATACGATAAACGTAGGAGGACTCCATGCGTTGAACGATCTTTCTTCTCTCGCTTCCTTCCTTGCACTTCAAAGGATTCTTCGACCTTCTCTTGTTCCGGGAGGATGAAAGGCGGCTAAGAATAATTTAGGTCTGATTATTCTTCAGAACATGGGGTCAAATTTTCGTGCCTCTTTTCCTTATTTATAGAGGAGGGGAGATATGGAATTGTTTCCATAAAATCAGACCAAATCAAGAGTTTTATTTTCAGAAAAATCTGCATCTCGTTCGATCGAGCCTTACGTCTCGATCGATCGAGCGCCTTCAGCGTCCGAGTCTTAACTTCTCTGCCTCTCTCGATCGATCGAGAAGGATGTTCCGATCGATCGAGATTTCTTCTTCGTTTATTTTCAACTCTCTGCCAGTGTCGATCGATCGAGATGCTTGTTCCGATCGATCGAGATTTTCAGAAATCAAAATCTTCATTTATTGGCTTGATTTGATCCGTTTTCTTCCTTGTAGCTCAATTCTTCCATATTCCACCTAAATTCCTGAAACAAGCAAATACATACCAAAAAGCATAACATCTTCACGGAATTTACACGAATATATATACAAATCAAGACCTAAATACGCGTAATAATCAACCCTATCAAACAGGAACAACATGGGACTTGCCACATGGTTGTGGTTACTCAGGGAGTGATTACTTAAATTCCTGCATTATATTCTGTAAATTGGAAATTGTGCATTCAATGATATTGAGATTTTGTTGTTGGTGTGCTCACCCGTGAGGGGGCTTTTTTTTGTTGAAACAGGTAGAACACGCACGACATTGATTCGGGAAAGGAGTTGGAACTATTGAATGAGGATGCTTCTTGAAGTGAGGTACCAGTAGTGGTATTGGTAACGTGGTTTATATAACTAGATACACATTTATTTATTAAATGCTAGTCTGTGAGCATAGTTACATGTGTATATGGGTTGTATAAGTATTTTTACTTTTCTCCTTTCATTTGAGCATATCATGCAATTCAATTAAGAGGGAACTTGCATAATGAATTGAAAATATAAATAGTGCAATGATGAGTGCATAAATATATGAATTAAGTAGTGTCAAATAATTGAGCAGGGATGTTACTGATTACGTTGGGAATTGGGTTTACAGGGAAATTCTGTGTAAGATTTTATAGAGGTCGTACTATAAGTATGAAGCATGCAATTAAAATTCCCTAATGTTATAAATGTATGCACTAATGACAATGATAAATGCACTAAAGAATATATTAAGAGTCGAGGTCTTACAATATATATATACCGCCCCACTAATATATATATATATATATACACACACACACACACACATACATATTGTCTTTTATTAGGACTCTTCATAATTTATTTAATTCATCAAATGAATTTAATCTCCATTTATCGATTTAATCTTTTGTGCGACACATTAGGATCTTGTAACGTTGGCAGTGACATAAAATCTTATTTTATGTCACAAGCAATGAGCGGTATCTAGCAACACATCAAGGCTACCCAAGTTACAAGAATGTCATTGACTCGACATAACCTATGGCCTGTAATTTAATCCCTTTGTCGTAGGTGTTTAGATTGAACACGAGTCATGGAATATGTCATACTCGTATAGTTCAATCTTTTATTTCTTGATCCCCGAGTAGACTAGATTAAACAAATGAGTTATATATCACTTATCGACTCATTCGAGCATGCCCATGCATATTTTGTCTCACTCGATCAAGGGCCCAAAACACCACTCCTGTTATATGGAAGGGCCAAATCATATATTTATCACTCAACATCCCCCGTATACATTGTAGTACATCCAATGATTGTCTTTATAGCTCACCCTGTTACATGTAGCGTTTGACAATATCGAGATATATAACTTCTTATGTTGGGATCTCTGGTGATCTCAAGTCGTAAGGATCACATACATAATTATCACAATGAGAATATCTTATGACTTTCATATAACAATCTATGTAGCATTCTCATAGTGGGTCGGTCCAGTACATAGTTCTCTAACATGTACCCATATATTGATTTGATATCTCATATCCATGACTAAAGTCATCAATCAAAATATACTAGTCTCCATGTATCATTATTATCATAGTTTATGATAATACTTGACTAGGGACTATTTAAGAATAATATATATTATTCTAAGAACATTATATATAAATTCATAATACACAGACAATGAATATAAGATAGAATAGTGAAATGCCATTAATGGAATATCATAAGACAATGTTTGCCAAAATCAATCATCTAATGAATGGTCTTTAGAGTATATTCCAACAAATCTCCCACTTGTACTAAAACCAATCAGACATGTATTTAATGTCTAAAGATCTAGTATGACGATCATGCGTCCACTGTGTCAGTGGTTTCGTCAGAGGATCGGAGATATTATCATCAATTAGTACTTTGCATATTTTCACATCCCCTTTCTCAACGATTTCTCGTATGAAATGAAAACGCCGATGTATGTGTTTGGATCGTTGGTGCCAATGCTATGGCTTCATTATTGTCACAATAGAGTTCAATCGATCTAAAATGCTAGGCATGGTCATCCTTGTCGGTTTGGAAGCTGGCATCAGTGTAACCCATCACATTGAGTTCTTCATCACCTCCATAAATCAAGAATGTGTCATTAATTCTTCTCAAGTACTTCAGGATATTCTTGACAGCGATCCGGTGACATTCACCTGGATCAACCTGATATCTGCTTGTCGTTCTTAAAGCATACGAAACATCGGGACGAGTACATATCATGGCATACATGATAGATCCAATAGCTGACGCATATTGAATCTTACTCATGTGTTGTCTCTCATTTTGTGTTGAAGGACATTGATCATTCGAGAGATATATTCCATGTATCATATGCACGAACCATTTCTTTGATTCTCGCATGCTAAACCGGTAGCACTTTATCTATGTATGTACTTTGACTTAGGCCAAGTAATTTTTTTGATCTATCTCTATAGATTTTGATGCATAACACATAGACGGCTTCACCCAAGTCTTTCATAGAAAAGCAATACTCTAGCCAAGTCTTTACAGATTGCAAGGCAGGGATATCATTTCCAATGAGAAGTATGCCATCTACATACAACACTATGAAGATAATTATGCTTCCACTGACCTTGTTGTAGACAAAAGGTTCATCTACGTTCTTGATGAAACCAAACTCTTTGATTGCATCATCAAAACGAAGATTCCAACTCCAAGAAGCTTGCTTCAATCCATAAATGGACCGTTGCAGCTTACAAAACTTTCCAGCATCCTTGGATCAACAAAACCCTCAGATTGTGCCATGTACCCATCCTCAAGTAAGTTTCCATTAAGGAAATCAGTTTTTTACATCCATCTGCCAGATTTCATAATCATGAAATGCAGCTATTGTAAGCAAGATCCTAATGGATTTAACCATGGCGGCTGGTGAGAATGTTTATCATAGTCGGTACCATGAACTTGTTTGAAACATTTAGCAACCAATCGCCTTTTAAAGGTATGTACGTTACCATCCATGTCAGTTTTCTTCTTGAAAACTCATTTGCACCCCATGGGTTCACCCTTTAGGTGGGTCAATCAAAGTCCATACTTGGTTTACATACATGGATTCCATCTCAGATCTCATTGGCTTCTAGCCATTTCTCAAAATCAGGGCCCATTATAGCTTCTTGGTAGGTTGAAGGCTCATCCTGATCAATGAGTAGTAAGTCACATTGTTGAGTCACACGAAATCCATATCTCTGAGGGTCCCAGTGTACTCTTACTGACCTACGCTGGGCTTGTGTCTCTTGATCAGGCATTACGTCCACAAGAACTTGTGGTGACTGCTCTATTTCCATCTCAATATCATGTTATGTGCTTTGTTGTAGTTGTTGTACTTCATCGAGTTCTATTGGTCTCCCTCTAGTTCTTTTAGAAATAAATTATCTTTCTAGAAAGACACCTGCCCGAGCAAGAACAAATTTGTTCTTGGTGGGATAATATAAATATTATCCTTTTGTTTCCTTAGGATACCCCCACAAATAAATACTTATCAGATTTGGATCCAAGTTTGTTGGAAGTGTGACGTCTTACATAGGCTTCACAACCCCAAATCTTCATAAAAGACATACTGGGGCGTTTCCAAGTCCATATCTCATATGACGTCTTTTCAACTAATTTAAATGGAACACGGTTCAATATAAATATTGTTGTTTCTAAAGCATGTCCCCAAAAGGAAATCGAAAGATCTACATGACTCATCATTGATCGAACCATGTCCAATAAAGTTCGATTTCTCCTTTCAGATACACCATTATATCATGGTGTATATGGAGGAGTGAGTTGTGGGACTATCCCGCACTCCTTTAGATAGTCATGAAACTCGTAGCTAAAGTATTCACCTCCTCTATCTGATCGAAGAACTTTGATACTTTTGCTTAGCTAGTTTTGTACTTCTTTCTTGAATTCTTTGAACTTTTCAAAGGTTTCAAATTTATGTTTCATTAGGTATACATACCCATATCTACTGAAGTCATCAGTAAACGTAACGAAGTATTGAAACCCTCATCTAGCTTGTGTGCTTATTGTGTCACATACATCACTATGTATAAGACTTAACAAGTTTTTGCCCTTTCACCATGTCCTTTGAAAAGGGCTTTGGTCATCTTTCCTAATAAATAAGATTCACATGTCTCATATGATTCAAAATCAAATGGGTCCAAAATTCCATCTTTATGAAGTTTGGATATGCGATTCTCATTTATATGGCCTAAGCGACAATGCAAAATATAAGTTGGATTATAATCAGTGGTTTTAATCCTCTTAGTACTTATGTTATAGATAGGCATATCAAGATTTAGAATATAAATCCCATTAATCAATTGTGCAATACCATAAAACAAATCATTCAAAAAAATGGAGCAACATTTGTCCTTTATTAAAAATGAAAAACACATAATGTCCAAACAAGAAATAGAAATGAATGTTTTTAGTAATGGAAGGCACACAATAGTTGTCTTGTAATTCTAAAACAAGTTCAGAAGACAAAGTTAATAAATAAAATCATATAGCTAATGCGGCAACTCTTGTCCATTTCCCACTCGTAAGTCAACTTCGCCTTTAACCAATGTTCTACTCCTTTTGAGTTCCAGCACATTAACACAAATGTGAGAATCACATCCAGTATCTAATACTCATTAGATAAATTGATTTCTATAACAAAAATACCTGAAGTTGAAGTCACACTTTCCTTCATCGTTTTGAGTTCTTCGAGGTAAACCTTGCAGTTTCTCTTCCAATGTCCGGTCTCACCAATCATTTTCCCTCCTTAGCCATTCCTCCCTTTTCCTTAAGTGCAGTAGCATGAGGGTTAGATTTGACAAAGAATTTCTTGTCTTTTCTAATGCCATTTGCTTTAGCCTTTCCATTGCTCTTTTTAACCATAAGGACATTCATGGGCTTGGACTTCTTCGTGTTTGCTTCGAAAGTTCTCAACATACCAAGCAATTGTGGTAGAGTTTTCTCAATTTTAATCATATTGTAATTAAGAACAAATTGACTATAGCTATCCGGCAAAGATTGCAAGATAACGCAAGTGGCCAACTCTTGGTCTAGTGGAAAGCTCAAAATTTCAAGATTCTCAATGTATCCAATCATTTTGAGCACATGAGCTCCAACAGGGCTGCTGTCTACCATTCTGCACTGAAATAAAGCTTTAGAGACGTCATACCTATCTTTTCTGGCTTGTTGTTGGTAAAGTTGCTCAGATGTTCGATCATATTGAACGCATCCATTTTCTCATGTTGCTTCTGAAGCTCAGCGTTCATGGTTGCAAGCATGAGGCAGCCAACATCAAGAGCGTCATTTTGATGCTTCATGTATGCATACCTATCGGCCCTTGCGGCCGTAGCAGGAGGTTCCTCAGCAGGTAAGGGTTCCTCTATGACATATTGCTTTTTCTCTTGTTTGAGGATATAATCAGAATCCTATACCAATCTAGGAAATTCATCCAATTCAATCTGTCCTTCTCATTAACAGTGTTGGATTCCATGGATATCTACAATATAAATATGCAAAATAAGTATTATGATTTTAATAATTTAATAAGGTCTTTTGTTAAATAAAACTCCCACTATTTTGCTAGAATCAACAACCCTCAATAGCTTTTAGTGGGCCAAGATCTATATTTCATCTAATCTTGAGTTAGCTTTGGCTAATCACCCAAGACTCGATTGTTTAGGTAGACAACCCTTGTCAATTACGTCACATGTAACTCTTGGATGGTTGGGTGAACAACACTTGTTCTAATTCATCTAATGAATTATAACACAACCCCATGCCTCTAGGTTCACAATCCTATTGAGATAACACTAGTTAAGTCGAACCCAATTTATAGTCACATGGATATCACTTTTATCCTATCATGCCTTACTAAGATTGTCACGATACTTTGCTTTGGAAAACCTACATATGTTCAATCGAAGTCCTGACGAGTACTATTATTCGGAAGGCATCAATCTTGACTTAATATTGTGTGAGGGATTTTTATTTAAAAGATTCTCATGATTTTATTAATATTGATTATGAAATCATATTTATTATTAACAAATTAATACATATATGATGTTATCATCAATCAATATTAAGCAACATATATTTATGCATATCACACATCAGTATAAAATAAACATGACATGGTTATAGTCCGAACTATAGATTATCTCAAGCCATGAGACAATCAAGTGGTCAAACTAGGGTAACTTCTCCAAGAACCATTGTGGTCTCCCATGAATGGTCACCTCGCCTTGTCGTCTTGATCCATCCTATTGCTAAAACTACACTACATAACAATTACATGATATAGAAGAATCCTCGAGTTACATTCGAGGGGGAGCGTAGGGGAGAGGAAATACAATCAGAAAAATAGAGAAGGCACGACACACATGTCGTATTTAAAAATACAATCATTCACAAAATTTCAATCTAATTGGTCATTGGGCTATAACCATGTACTGTGCTCAAACAACACATTAAACATGCTAACAATACATAATTTTAAACATTTTAAATTATTATTGTTCGTTGATTAATAAAGATTAAAACCAATAGGCTTAATATGGGGAAAGAAATTATGTGCGCTACGACAGCGGGGGTCAAGGGGGCGGAGCCCCCGAAAGGTAAACGATATTTACGTTCGATTCTGTAAAGTCAGTATTGCAAGATCTCAAGCAATGACATCAATGCTTGATGGATTGTGTTATTCCAGAATCATAAAATTCCAGAACTGTAACACAAACAATATTGCTTCTGCCCTTTCAATAACACATATACAGATTCACCACTCGCCACAAAATATGTATCTCATACGTATTTTGAAACAACCACACATATCATATATATTTTTAAAACCGTATCCCACATCCATATATAATATGTCGTCTATTAATCATCTAAAGCATATCTCATATGTTTAGATCTGTTTTCATCAACAGGAGTTGTAAAATCACATATAGCATGTAAATCAAACTCAAAAAGATAACACGTTTTATCATATAATCCGATATGGGGCTTCGTACACGGCTCTGATACCACTGTAAGAAATCCGATACAAGCACGCAGCGGAAATGCAAAACATATTCGGATTCCACCAGTGATCTATTCGAAGTTTGGTATTAAGAGTTTATACATTTGTAGCGTGTTTGGAGCAAATTGTCGTATGTGATATGTCCACGAGTCACGAGCAAAACATCCACGTTATGCCTCTACGGTAACCACACGATCAAATCGCCTAAAGGGATGTTGAATTTCAAGGTGCTAGACTCGGAAATTCAACTGGATGAAAGTCGCCGGCTAGGGTTTATGTGACGACTTATATATCATTCGGAAACCCTACGCCAACCTCTATATATATAGGCGTTTATGATGGTTCAACTCCTAGGGCTTGTGACGGCTGGTACCCCAACCAACTCGAGACCCTTGGCCCATCATAATATATAGATATATATATTGTCTTTTATTAGGACTCTTCCTAATTTATTTAATTCATCAAATGAATTTAATCTCTCTTTATCGATTTAATCTTTTGTGCGACCCATTAGGATCTTGTAATGTTGGCAGTGACATAAAATCTTATTTTATGTCACAAGCAATGAGTGGTATCTAGCAACACATCAAGGCTACCCAAGTTACAATAATGTCATTGACTCGACATAACATATGGCATGTGTTAATATTCACCATGTAATTTAATCTCTTTGTCCTAGGTGTTTAGATTGACACGAGTCATGGAATATGTCATACTCATATAGTTCAAATCTTTTATTTCTTGATCCCCAAGTAGACTAGATTAAACAAATGAGCTTGATAGCACATATCGACTCATTCGAGCATGTCACTTCACTTGTCTGACTCTAGTGAGCTGCAGTAGCACTGGTTCTTAAAATGTTTGCAATAGGATATTAGATCGAGTTTGGCTAGCAAAACCAAGCGGAAGACACCGGAACTAACCCGCTTTGTTACTGATCAATAAGAAATAAAATCAGAGTAAATAAACATACAGACAGAAAGTAAAATATGCACATAGATTTGTTTCTGTAAGTTTGAATGTGGAGCAATACTTCTTTGTCTTCCATTCTTCCATAGTATGTAAAGATATAATAGAAGACTTTGAATTACACAACTCTTTTATAAACTTACTTCATCAAGTTTTCCTTGCTTCGAAGAAACTCCTGGCAATCTTAACTTCTCAACAACACTCTAACTCATCTTATCTCTATTTTTTCATAGACAAGTCTGAACAATTACACAAATCACTCATTAACAATGAATCTCTCATTACAAATGTTGAGTGGTTGTTGCACACATGTGATCATATACATGATCAGATATTCTATTCAACGATGGTCTGTACATGTGATGAGTGTTATATACTAAGTTGTTCTTCTGTGTAAGCTCCTCAAGGATTGATCTATTTCTGGAATGAATATGTGATGAGTTGTAAGTAGGGGTGAACAATCGGTCAAAACCGAATCGATCAATCCGAACTTGCAAAAACGGAACCGACTGAATTTGTTTTTTGACCAACAAAACTGATTTTTTTTAAAATTTAAATTTAACAAAACGAACTGAAAAAACATCAGTTATTTCGGTCAGTTACCGAATCAATCGATATTTTTAAAAAAAATGAAAACTCAACTTTCGAATTAACCAAATTGAATTTCTGAATTAATACGTTCGGTCGGTTAGTTCGATTCAAACGAACTTTTGCTCACCCCTAGTTGTACGATAAATAAGATCGTCCTCTCCTCTTTTTTATTTTGATGTCCAACTACGATGGAAATGTTCTTGTACAATTCTTTCTCCATTGTACTTTCATCAGACTTTCCAAATATTATATTTACTTGCTGGCTATTTGCAGATTGTATGTTCTCTAACCTTGCTGGTAACCTTCTCTGATTGAGATCTTGCTGGTGATGTCTAACAAGTACCTTGTTAGTGATCACTTCGTTGATCTTTTACTCTTATGTTCTGTAGGTAGAGGTGTCAAACGGGCCTTGCCGACAAAGCCTATTTCCACAAATGGGATGGCCTGGCACAACCCATTTCTTTTTTTTTTTTTTAACTTTTTTGGCTTTATCGATCGATCGGCACAATATAATTGAATATATTGCTTCGAATGCTACCAATCGATTGTCACGTATGTTGCCGATTGATCGATATATTAAAAAAATTTTGCGTGCCCACGGGCCGAAATCCTTGGCCCAGCATGACCCTGCTGATCGTCACTTTTTAAACAATAAAATCTCAGTTGTGAACGATTAATCCGCAAGTGCACGGTTGTAAAGTTTTAGTATATATTATTGAATGTAGGGATTGTCGAACCCACACGGACTAACTATAAGTACCAAATAAGCCGCTTTTAACTATATTTAACCTACGAATATGAATTAATAATTAAACTACGAAAGTTCCAACCAATTCAATCAAAGTAAACTAGAAAAGTCCACTCGAGAATATTATCAAGACGTCGGTTCACCAATGTAATCCCCTATGACCCTCGATTGAATAACCAAATATCTCTAATATGACGAGTTTTCCTAATTTATTCAATATACTATGGTCATGCTATGCCAAACCTAATATTGACATGAAATAAGCCACTCCCGTGTCCTTATTAAACAATTAATATTGCATTAGGATTTGTGAAAACTACTAACTTTCGATTGGGTAATCTATGGCTATTA
The DNA here is from genome assembly GCA_907163345.1 of Haberlea rhodopensis. Lineage (NCBI taxonomy): Eukaryota > Viridiplantae > Streptophyta > Magnoliopsida > Lamiales > Gesneriaceae > Haberlea > Haberlea rhodopensis. The sequence continues at coordinate 21,205,576 of CAJQUN010000004.1, read as the reverse complement.
CACGTGTATTAGATTTTACTTGGTCAGTTTCAATCTAAAACCCACGGCCTAATTTACTATGTCGTATTGCAATATAGTGTGGTCAACATCAGTCACAGTAACTAAAATCATTCAAAAGGCGATCAATCCCTTGAAAACATTAAGAAAATCAATTATGCACATAGGATATAGGAATTCAATCAAGTCATATGTTCAAAACAATGGATCCCCCAATCTTGATAAATAAATTTAGTTCATCATAATAAAGCAAAACAAAGCAAAACAAATGTTTAAAGAAAAGAATAAACTCCTGATATCGACTCCGTTTGTAGATCCTTGATTCCTCTCTCGCTTCCTTCTCGCCTCTTCAATCCCCTTGTTGGCTTGCTCCAAGGCCTAAGATGTGTATGTGTTGAGGGTCGATGTTGGTGAAGACGAGGTCAAAAGATGTGGAATGTCTGATAATTTCGTCCATGATCTTGTATTTATAGAGGGGGGAGGAAAATGAAATATTTTTATGAAATTTATTTCGGGCGAGCGATCAACAACTTCTCGCTCAATCTTCGAGCTTGCAACCTTTTATTTCTCAACTTTCGTAATGCTACAATCAATCTTCAATTTCAGTCAATCGATCTTCACGTCAGCGGCGATCAACTTTCAAGTTCTCGCAATCAATCTTCACTTTAGGATTTTTGTTGCTTCAGCTGCTAACAGGCGCCTGGTATTTTGGTCGTAACTTTCTCATACAATATCAGAATTAAAGAATTAGCTGTCCACGTGAAGTAAAAGAAAGTTCTACAACTTTTATGTTGACCATATTTCCAAAATATGGCTCGAACATGAAGAAATTTGAGGAGAAAGAAGTGACATGTGTCTTGGATTCCGGTTTTTTCTTTTTTCTTCAACTTTCTTCATCTTCCATCGTTTTAGCTCGTTTTCTTCATTTCCTCGTATTTTCACCTAAATTGCTGTAACATGCAAATTAATGCCAAAAAACATAATATTATTCAAGAATCATAGTAAAATAATACGAGAAAACATATAAATATAAGTGCAAAATTGCTTTTTCACCTGCCCACGGGTCATGCCTGGCACTACATGGCATTGTAGCATTTCATGTTGGGCCTCGTGCCGTCAGGGACGATCGCGCTTATTGTGTACGCTAAATTAACCCCACTCAATCCTAAAGATTGATAACAATAATGTAGGGATCGATCCCACGAGGAGGTGTGAATTCTTGTGTTAATGAAAATAAAAAACAAAACAATTAAAATAAAAGGATGGGGTTGTGAATGTTAAATTATACTAATTAAAATTTAAAACAAAAATTAACTAATGAAAGCGATTCTTGGTATCGGTCGATTCACAAAAGACTCAATTTTATTTGAATATTCATCAATTGGAAATCTAATTCCTCCCTCACCTTATTCGTAGTCAATTAGTCGAAGCGTTCTAATTTAACTTTCATCAATCAATCAATCTTTATATACATATTCAAGATTAAAATCATGACACCATTCAAAACTAGTGAGCGACGAATCGAAATAACATAAACACAAGCGGTTTATATAAATTTAGTCAATGGTTTCCCTAAGAATTTAATAACACCAACAACATGCAATTATCAATCTTAGTTGCTTCATAAATTTGATTAATTAAATAATTATCAAATTTAGTACTAGATTTTATGCAAGTTATTAGGTTGTCAATCCAATAAACAAACACAAATCATATCATCAAAACATAGGAAAACATTGATATTCAACAAAGTCGATAAATAAAAGCGTATGAATCTCTCCAAGATATATAAATCCAATGATTTGTCTTCCTCAACAAAGAATTAAAACTACCTACTCATATTCTACGAAAAGATAAATAAAAACGAAGGAAAGAAAACTAATCCGATCTCCGCTCGTCGAGGTTGTCAATCCCTCCTTCGCTTCGATCTTCGTAGCCGTCTTCAACAAAATTGAAAGAAAAATTATAAAACTATCATAAACTACTCTACCCTAACTACCTAGATGATCAAAGGTCTTATTTTCATCCACATATGTATAGGGAAGCTGATGGGGTATGTTAGAATCCATGTAGGAAGGAAATAAATCAAGAATCCAAACTTTCCAAAATTCTGCTGGCAATCGATCGTGGATGGTTGGCGATCGATCGCCAGCCTTCACTGTTTTTTTATTTTTCAATCAGAATGTTTCGGCGACCGATCGCCATTGGTTGGCGATCGATCGCGGAGCCTTCAATTTTTCTGCCAAGTTTTATATTTTGGCCAGAACTTTCTTATACAATCTCCGAATTTGACGAATCAGCTGTCCACGTGAAGATAACAGAAAGTTCTACAACTTCTCTCGTGAAAACATTTCCAAAATTATGATATCCCCGAAATAATTATGTGCATTTGGGCGTTTATTTATGTTTATGTGATAATTATGGTGATTTAATTAATTTAGTGTTGGAATTAATTATTATGGTGAAATGCTTAGTCACATGGTGGGCGTGGCCCGGTGGTGTGTTTCAGGGTGCATGTTGGGAAATTGGGTGTTAACATGGTTTAATTGTGATGGTTAAAAATTATTTGGTAAAGCATGTATTTAATTGAGGTTTTGGTGGATTTTTGGAAAATGCTTTTAAAATATCATGTTGGGATATTTTATACATCATGCTAATTATTGGGGTACATGTTTTAATTAAACCCCCCATTTATACCCCACTACCATCACTCTTTACCAATCACCAATCACTCTCCCAACCCTAACCCAAAAACCCTATTTTCGAGTTTGGCAAAAAGGAGGAAGGAAGATCTTTGAAAAAGCTCCATTTGTGGGATTCTTGGTAGGATTTGGAGTCAAAAAGGGGTATAGATTCTTCCTTGTTGTTTTTATGGTGTTTGGTTTTGATTTGAGTTGGTATTTTAAATTTTGAAATGGGTTTGTTTTGGGTTGGTGTTGTTTTTGCTTGAGTGTTGGATTTTTGATTGTTTTGAGGTGTATATTGAAGGGTTTATGGTGTTTATATGTTGTTGGTTTGATGGTATATGTGTTGGTGTGGATTGGGAAAGGTTTGAGGTGTAAAATGGTGAAAATCGAGTTCCAGGCAGCGGCGATCGATCGCCCATTTTTGGCGATCGATCGCGCGCAGGCAGTGCGCTCCAGGGGCACTTGGCGATCGATCGCCATGTTTGGGCGATCGATCTGCGGGCCTCGCGATCGATCTCGCCAAATGTGGCGATCGATCGCCGAGAGCAGAATTTTGTTGGCTCGGGCAGTGTGATCTCGCGATCGATCGGGGCCTTGTGGCGATCGATTGCGAGTCACCAAAAAGTGTTGTTTTGGTTATTTTTGTGGGATTTTTGGTATTGGACTATTATCGGCTCCTAATATTGGTTTGTGTGAATGCGTAGAACCATCCTAGGTGGCAACACAACCAAGGAGATAAAGTCCTTCGACATCTCCATTTTGGAACTAAGGTACGTAGTGAGACGTACGGGCATCGGACGGTAAAACGTATCTCTACACATTGAATTGGTTATGCATTATGGTTGCACACAGAGATTTAATTATGCATTATGGTTGGATACATGGTCTTGGTTATGCATCATGGTTGCATACATGGGTTTGATATGCATTATGGTTGCATGTGTATATTGGATGCATTGGTGCATGTGATTGTGAGTCGAGGTTATATTTCAGTGATGAAGAATACTTTCCGCCTTCATGTCAAAGCGATGATAGAATACTTGCCGCTGTCATATTATAGCGATGAAGAATATTTGCCGCAAATATGTCGAAGCGAAGGATAATTCCGATGTCATATTACTATTGCGAGGGATATTATGCCGCTAATATGTCGAAGCGAGGGGTATTAATGTCGTTGTCATGTAAACGTGAGGGGTATTATGCCACTGATATAATAAGACTGGAAATGACCATTGGTATACATGGAATGGATGCATGTCATGACATACATTATTGGTATTATAATCCATTGATTATGATTGTGGTACAAGGACAACCAAAGGGAGCATTTAAATGTATTAAATACAGGAAGTGATTAGTATTTACGGTTTATGCATTTCTACATTACAATCATATTATTGTGAATATGGTTTGTTACATGCTCATTGTTTTGGGGTTGTTCCTGTAGGTACTTTTGGGCGGAAGGGCTAAGACGGGTTGATGCGGTGAGCTTGTGAGGAGTACTTTTGGTATAGCAGGTATAATTCTTTTGTATAGTCTCTACTCTAGGAGTAGTGTAAAGCTATAGGATTAACATTCAATTGGTTGGGAATGTAACTAATCCTTTTTGCAATCTTTATTTTGGCACTGTAATCTTAACAGCTCAAGGCGTCAACATGAACTTTATACTCTATTAGATGTATGTTAGCTCTATTTACGCCTTTAATCCGCACTTAAGGAACTAGGGTCCTTACAAAAATATTGCTCGAACATAAAGAAAATCGAGGAGAAAGGAGCGACGTGTGTCTTGGATTCCGGTTTTTTCCTCTTTTCTTCAACTTTAATCATTCTTCCATCATTTTAGCTCGATTTCTTCACCTTTTTCCTACAATACACAAATATACGATTATGTAGCATACATATCAATTTATCCATCAAAATATACCAAATCGTAGACAATTAAACGCAATAGATGTGTCTATTTCTAGCCACATCAAACTCCCTCATACTTGGTCTTTACTCGACCTCGAGTAAATCAGACAAAACTAAATCATTTTGATGGCTCATAGGTTCATAACAAACTAACTTGTCCTCACTTTAATGCCTCAACAATTTTAAACATGCATAGTAATGAAAGGCGTTGAAAAATTAACAGTGAAACAAGTTCAATGCCCTAAACATCTCATACTTAACAAGCAACGAACGTGCGTGTGTGGTCATAAATAAGTGTCATGCACAAATTATAGATTCAATAATGTAAACCTCCAATAGCTCAAGTTGTACACCAACACAAGTATAAGCTCACTTGCACACTCTTTTTCACTATCTTAGCCACTTGCAAACATAAATCAAGTAGATCTTTATTAGCTTGTAGCTTGCCTATGTATTGGCTTATGAAAGAAAGGGTAAGGATGTATCAAACAAGAGAGTATAATGATATGCACAATAAAAATCTTCTCTTCTTGCATGATTTTTCAAACTTTGTTCATTTTCACACATTGTGTGTTTTTGCAAGGTATACTTCAATCATTTTTCTCTTCTGTGTCTTGGCTCCACTTGGAGTCATATTTTTAGCAAAAAAAAATTTCAAGGCATCCCTTTTTTTTTCAGGCATTCCATTCTTTTGACAATAAGCTCACAAATATATGATTCAATGATAACTTAAGTGCATGTGAATGAAACACATCATACTCCCTTCAAATGTATGGATAAAATTCATATTTAGGCTCATTAGGGAATGATGATAAGCTAGTCAAAGAATGTCGAATGGTAGTCTTTTGTATGTGATAGGGTTGAATATTACGCGTTTTTATGCTATGATATGTATATGTTTTCGTGTTTATTCTTGGATTATTTTACGGTTTATGGTATATATTTCTCTATTTCAGGAATCAATGTTGAAATGTAGGGAAAGGTGAAGAAATCAAGCTAAAATGATGAAATAATGAATAAAGTTGAAGAAAAGAGGAAAAAAACCAGAATCCAAGACACATCTTGCTCCTTTCTCCTCAAATTACTATATGTTCGAGCCAGGTTTTAAAAATGTGGTCCATATAGAAGTTGTAAACCTTTCTCTTATCTTCGCGTGGACAGCTGATTCATCAAATTTGGAGTTTGTATGAGAACGTTACGGCCAAAATACAAAACTCGCCAGAAGCTGAAAAAGGCGAAGAAAACTTTCTGTGAAGCTCGATCGATCAAGCAACCATTTCCGATCGATCGAGAACGTCTGAAAAAGTCACGAAATTCTTACTGGAAGGCTCGATCGATCGGCCACTTTATCCGGATCGATCGGTCCGAGGAGTTTTCAAAAAAATAACTTCCTTGTAGAGTTTGTATGCAAAAGGGAAGTCCATAATTCCTTCCGCTATACATATGGACGAATTTTACAACCCAAAATCAGACTTTAAACCCTAGGACACGCCTCCACCTCCACACACCCATTCACCATCAAAAACCTCACGCCTTCTACAGCCTCCATCTCACATCCCCTTTCCTTCAATTCCATCTCACTTCCACCTTTTCTTTCACCCTCTCATACGTCCAACCTCCATCAATCTTCCACTCTTCACCATCCATCATCACTCATCAACCCTACACCCTATGATTTGGTACAAGCCAACAAGAGAATCGAGGAGCACGATCGAGAAAGAAGCGAGGAAGGATCGAGAATCAACCAAGAAGTCGACTTGGGAGTTTGCTTTTACTTTTCTATTATTTGTTTTGAATTATTATTGGATTTATTGTGTTTTGAATGATTGAGAAATATTCTAAACATTGTTTTTCCTTTAATATTCTTGATTGATTGAATTCATATATCCTCTATGAGCATGTGTTATTGTTTTTAATGCTTTTGAAGGACTGATCACCTTTGAATGATATTTTATTATAATTGAGATCGAGAGATGAAATTATAATACGATATAATAATTCATGTCGTGTGTTAAAGATTGAGATCGAGAGATAAAATCACACACGAGTGATAGCTTTGGGTTGTTTAATCTAAAGTTAGTGGTTTTCATAAAGCGCATTCAATATTAAATTGTTAATTATGTGAACGAGAGTTACTAGTTGCAATTTGATGTTAGACTTAATATAGCTCGAGAGAGTATATTGAATAAATTTGGAAAACCCGTCACCTTAGAGATGTATGTAGAAAAGAATTGTAAGAGTTGGGTTAGGTGAATAATTGTCTTGATACTTTCTTGTGGATTTTTTCTCGTGATCGTCGACTATTTTGGTTGGATTATAGTAGCTTAATTTAGTTTAGTTTAATTATTAATTGATTATCGTAGGTTAAATATAGTTAAAAGAAATCTTATTTGGTACTTGCTTGTTAGTCCCTATGGGTTCGACAATCCGTATCTTCCTATCTATACTAAAACTTGACACCGTGCACTTGCGGTCTAAAATCGCTAGATTGGAAATAATTGTTTAAAATAAAAGCGATCAGTATGCTTAGCATACAACCATTCTTTTACATTAAAGCTCAAAAAGGGTACTAGTGATTGATTTTATTTACATGGTAGACTTGAAATGATCAAATGCATCAAAGATCACACCTATATCACTTTCATATTCGCAAGTAGTCTAGACATACGCCTCAAAGAGCATGTAGTTAAGTTCTAGAATGTATCAGAGACTTCCTAGGACTATCACAAAATTCACACAATCTTCACTACACTATGCACACTTCACAAGTCATGACAATATCGTGCTCAAAATATTCAACTACTAAGTCAAAACGTAATTTGTAGTGTTTCAAGGTTAACAATTCACCTATGTTCAAAAGCATGCATGCCATTAATTAGGTTTCATCACGGGCTAGTGATTCTAAGCATGTGCTGTGAGCTCAAAATTTTAAAAAAGTTCAGTTTTTTTGTATTTTTATAATAAGAAAACAATAGCACACTACTAATCTCCCCCCATACTTAAATCTTACATTGTCCCAATGTACGACAAAATTGTAAGGAAATAGAAATTAGACTATGAAAGCAATAAAAAATGAAAAGGTAAGGGAAAACTAACTCCCCTTGGGTTGCCTCCCAAGCAGCGCCCCTATTTAATGTCGGTGGCCTGACGCCAGTTCATGGTGCTCATGGTGGATCATGTTTGGTGTCCAGTTCCACCTTTTTCCACATCAGTATTCTCCTGACAGCTCGAAGGGGATGTCTATTCGCCCTGTATTTCTTGGATGTCCTCAATCCTTTTCTCATCCCCTCGTTTTCTAAAGATGCATCTTGAGATCGTTCAGGAGGAAGTTTCAGCTCAATGTCAGGTACCTGCAATTTAGAATTGAGATTTTTAAAAGGAGAATTTGGTAAAGCAGTAGTAATGTATGAATTATCAATGAACATTTCTTCCATACCTCCTTCGTAAACAGTTCGATCAACAGTTACACTATATTAATGGTTAGTGACAGTATGTGACTGTTCTAGTGTTAAGTGATTTGTGATGCCAATAGTGTAATCAGTAGTAGGAGAATGAATATGATCATGAGTATTGAATTTAGCCATCTCACCGTCAAACTCCATAGTAAAAGCACCACAACTTACATCTATTATGCATTTGGAAGTTTTCAAAAATGGTCTCCCTAACATAATAGGGCTGCTTTTATTATCATTTTCCATGTCAAGTACGTAGAAGTCAGCATGAAAGACCAATTTATCAACTTTCACTAGAACGTCCTCAAGTATTCCCCTAGGATGCACAATAGACCTATTTGCTAATTAAATGGCAATTTTAGATTGTTTTAAAGTCCTAAATCTAATGAGGTATAGATTGTATAAGGCATAACATTAATTGTTGCTCCTAAGTCTAGCATGGCCTTATCAATTCTATTATTTCCAATCGTGCAAGGGACAGTGAACATACCTGGATCTTTGCATTTAGTTGGAGTTTCCTTCTCCTCATCGTCAGAAGAGTCATCCCAAAGGTTCATTAAATTTATCAGAGTATTCGACCCTCGACTCCTTTTTCTCAGCATAAGATTCATGTACATTTTCAACATAGGAGGTTGTTGGAGACATACCTTGTGGAGATGCATGATGTGCAAGCTTCTTTTCTTCTAGTAGCACATGTGTCTCCTATTCTCTCTTGGGTGGTGTCAGTACCACATTCCCCGGGGTTTCTACCTCTTCGTCACTCCTTGAGGCTATTGCAACCATGTTCTCCCATGGGGTATCTTGTTGCTCTCATATCCTCTTGATCGATGTTGCTATTTGCTCCATTTGGTTATCCAAATTCTATGTGCTGGCCCTGAATTCCTGTTGAAATTGCAAAACTATCATTAAGTTTTGAAACAAGATCCTCTAAAGACTCACCAGGGGTATGGTATTGAGGTTGTTGTGACCATGGCGGATATTGTGGTATGTATGGTGGTAAGTCGGACTGCAAGTAAGGTGGAGGTGGGCTCATCCACTGATTTGCATAGCTGAGATTGGGATGATCACTCCAACTTGAGTTGTATGCGCTTTGACCACTCCATATGCCAAGTTGTTGCACAAGATACTCTAATTCATCCAAGCTACTATATTCCGTCATGGCAGTCGGTGTGCCTCAGTGGTTTGTGATCAAATGTTCATCTGCCAGCACGAACAAACCAAAGTAGCACTAGAAGGAACAAAAAAATTAACAAAAAATTACACAAAAATATACAACGTCTCCCCGGCAACGGCGCCAAAATTTGGTCGCGCTTATCGTGTACGCCCAAATTAACCCCACTCAATGCTAAAGATTGATAAAATAATGTATAGTGTGAGTAGGATCGATCCCACGAGAAGGTGTGAATTCTTGTGTTAATGAAAATAAAAAACAAAACAATTAAAATAAAAGGATGGGGTTGTGAATGGTGAATTATTCTAATTAAAAAAAAAAAGAATAACTAATGAAAATGATTCTTGGTATCGGTCGACTCTTCCTTGGATATTACCATCTATTTCATTGATTCACAAAAGACGCAATTTTATTTGATATTGGAAATCTAATTCCTTCATCACCTTATTCCTAGTCAATTAGTCCAAGCATTCTAATTTAACTTTCATCAATCAATCAATCTCTATATGCATATTCAAGATTAAAATCATGACACGATTCAAAACTAGTGAGCGATGAATCTAAATAACATAAACACAAGCGGCTTATATAAATTTAGTCAATGGTTTCCGATTTTTCATAAGAATTTAATAACACCAACAGCAGACATTTATCAATCTTAGTTGCTTCGTAAATTTGATTAATTAAACAATTATCAAATTTAGCATTAGATGGTATGCATGTTATTAGGTTGTCAATCCAATAAACAAACACAATCATATCATCAAAACATAGGAAAACATTGATATTCAACAAAATCGATAAATAAAGCGTAGAAATCTCCCTAAGATAAATAAATACAAGGATTTGTCTTTCTCAACCAAGAATTAAAACTAGCTACACATAAACGATAAATAAAAACAAAGGAAAGAAAAATATTCCGATCTCCGCTCTTCGAGGTTGTCAATCCCGCCTTCGCTTCGATCTTCGTAGCTGTCTTCAACAAAATTGAAAGAAAAATTGTAAAAATATCCTAAACTACTCTACCCTAACTACCTAGATGATCAAAGGTCTGATTTTTGTCCACATGTGTATAGGGAAGCTGATGGGGTATGTTAGAATCCATGTAGGAAGAAAATAAATCAAGAATCCAAACTTTCCAAAATTCTTTTGTCGATCGATCGCAGATGGTTGGCGATCCATCGACATCCTTCACTGTTTTTTATTTTTCAATCAGATTGTTTCGGCGATCGATCGCCATTGGTTGGAGAGAGTTGTTGCTGGAAAAGAATAAAATCAAACAAATGACATTTGTTAGATCCAGCACAATATATGAATCCGAATTGCCTACAATTCAAACGGGAACCTTCTTCAAGGATCAATGTTTGAGAAAGGGCATTGGGTACGTTAACCAAGCCAAGGAAAAGACACCAGCAAGCTTTGTGTCTAACCAAACCCAAAGGTGCAAAATCTAAGGCAAGGAAGACCACCCAACTACCACAACTCACAACCAGTTCAACGAAGATATAGGTTGCCTAATAGGAATCAAAGGCCTCCATATCACACACATTATCACACACAATACCAAAACAGAACAGCACACACCACACCAGACACACACAAGCCAAGAAAGCTGATTCAGGTGTCCCCAAAAATGATAGTAGTGTTAGCTTTCCATGTTGTCTTCACTATAGTCTCCTAATTCACGGTCTTTCCCGCTATTCTTCTAGACGCTTTAGTACTATCTCCCAAGCCCTTCAAAAGATTCAAGACATGTTAATTGTTTCCATAGAAACATCCACCATACTAAATGAGCATACCAATAATACACATAACTTCAATGAATAAATCTAATTCATGCTTTACGAAATAGAATGCTATATAAAAACAATGTAAAATACAGTATAAGCTCTTGTAAGATGTCCTTGTTCTAACAATACTACAATTTATTTATCTCAGGGTTTATCATTGCAATTAATCATCATAATTGTATACATTAATCCTTCTCTACTATAATTCATATGCATAGGATTAGATCATGTACACTTTTCGATATCAATCTAAACACATCGCTACACAGTTGATGTGACTAGAAATAGACACGTCATTGAGTTTAATTGTTTACGATTTGGTATGTTTTGATGGATAATTTTATATATAAGCTAGCTAATCGTATATTTGTGTAATTGTAGGTGGAATCGAAGAAATCGAGCTAACTAAGGTGAATAAAGGTCAAGAAAAGCTTTGGGGCTAACAAGGACTCAACGTAGATCAAGAAAAAGACTAAAATGCAATTTTGGGAGAAGCGATCGACCGCATGGATGAGGAGATCGATCGCATTTGGACAGAAAGTTGAGCAACAAAATCTGCGGGTCAGTGATCGATTGCTACAATGGGGCGATGGATCGCCAAAACCCACTGGAGCCAAGCGATCGATCGCTATAAAGAGGCAATCGATCGCTATAAATAATTTCGCTGAAAAATATAAGCTGGCGATCGATCGCTAGCTTGTAGCGATCGATCGCCAGCAGTGTTTTGGAAAGTTTGGGGACTTAATTTCTTTCCTTCCTACATGGGCTCTAACCTACTCCATCAGCCTCCACACCTCTATATACTCGAAAATCAGCCTCTTGAAGACATTATTCAGACTTTAGTAGAAATAATTTTTAGATTTTAGAATAATTTTTCTTTCAATTTTTGAAGAACGCTCGAAGAACGAAAACGGAATCAACAAGTCGGAATCGTGCTTCGCTTTAGTAACTTTCTTTTCTATTGATTGTTTGATGTTTTTAATACAATTTTCGTTTGTTTTAAATCAAATTATGAGTAGCTAAACACTTTAATTCTTGGTTGAGGGATACTTGCCTTTGGAATAAAAATACTTGTGAAAATTTTGGTTTAATTGTTGAATTTTTAATTCAATTTGAATTTGTTTTTAAGATTATGATTCTTATGATTGTTGTATTTGATTGATAGATTGATCACCTAATAGTCACATACACTATCTAATGCTAATTAAGAAGCAACCAAGATTGATAATTACCTGTTGTTGGTATTATTAAATTCTTAGGAAAAACGATTGGATGATTAATTCTAACGGCTGTAGTTTTTATTAATTAGATTCAACAAACTTACTAGTTTTGAAACTATCAATGATTTAATCTTTAACGGCTGTAGTTTTGGTTAAAGATTTGATAAGAGTTGAATTGAATGTTGTTTTCTATTTGACTACAATTAAGGTGAGGATGGAATTAAGTTTTCAATTGATGAATAATTGAATGAATCAAATGTTTAAGTAATTTGATGATCAAGTGAATAATTTCCAAAGGTAAAATTGACCAAAAACCAAGAATTGCTTTTTAATCTTTATAATCTAGTAATTTGCTTGCTTTAGTTTAATTTAGTTATAGTAAAGAAATTCGAAAACCCCCCTATTTTGATATTATTGTCACGAAAAATACATCCTTCCCTGTGGGATCGATCCCTACTCACGCTACTACATATTTATTGATGTTAACTTGAGAAGGGTTAATTTGGGCGTACACGATAAACGCTACCAAATTTTGGCGCCGTTGCCGGGGAAGGCATTGGTATAATTTCGTGTTAATATTTTTATTTTATTTTGGTTGTTATCCCGCATTACTACTGTGGTTTGTTAATGAGTACAGGTAAACCCTCTGATCACGAAGAGAATATTTACTACGATCCTCAGATCGAGAGGACACTACGTCGGAGAAGAAGAGAAGCAAGGTTATTTGAGGAAGAAGAAGAGAGGAACACGATGGCTGCGAATCAAAGCTTGAGGCAGTTGGCGAATCCTAACTTGGATCAACAACCTCTCTGCATCACTTTCCCTGCTCTCGCAAATAACGTAAATTTCGAACTTAAATCTGGGCTGATTCACTTATTGCCATCTTTTCATGGTCTTGCAGATGAGAACCCGCACAAGCACTTGATGAAATTCCACGTAGTATGCACTACTATGAAGCCAGCTGGCGTAACGGAGGAGCAAATCAAACTACGGGCCTTTCCATTTTCTCTAAAGGATGCTGCTAAGGATTGGCTATTCTACTTACCCTCGGGATCAATCACCACGTGGACGGATTTACAAAGAGCCTTCCTTGAGAAGTACTTTCCAGCTTCAAAGGCGACTAACATAAGGAAAGAGATCTATGGTGTGAAGCAGTACCAGGAGGAGTCATTGGGTGAGTACTGTGAACGTTTAAGAAGTTTTGTGCGAGCTGCCCACAACATCAGATAAGTGAACACCTTTTAATTCAATATTTCTATGAAGGTTTGCTTTCTGGTGACAGGAACTTAGTGGATACGGCGAGCGGAGGAGCTTTCATTGATAAGGCAGCGGAGGAGGCAAGGAACTTGATAACAAACATGGCTGCCAACTCCCAGCAATTTGGACATGTTCGCCATGGACAACCGCCAAGAAAAGAGGTAAATGTATCCAATCTGGAACAACAACTGATAGACCTAACTTTTGTTGAGCCTTAAACGCATTGTTGAGTTTAATGCTTAATTTATCTCTGAATTATTTATGAGTTTTGATGATCAACAAAATTGCATTTGTTATACTAATGTGTCTACTTAGTGTACAGGTTTAGATGATTGAAAAGTGGATTGTTTGAAGGAAATCAATTGTGCAAGGACTGGGCAGGATCGCCCCAGGTGATGGTGATCATTGCCCCAGGCGATGGCAGCCTTTCGAGACATCGCCACGCACATCGACTGAAGCGACGCCGAGGACCGCGCGCTTGACAAGATCGCCTGAGGCGATGGGTAGAACGCCTGAGGCGATGGAGAGATCGTTTGAGGCGATGAATATTTGTGATCATCCAAAGCTACGACATTGATTTTTGGTAACGATCGCCTGAGGCGATCGAGACATCGCCTGAGGCGACCAGTGAAGATTTTGACCGTTGGTGTGCGGCAATGGAGATCGCCGAGGCGATGGGTGAGGCGATTGACGAGTGATTCAAGCCTTTAGTGTAGCAACGGCTAGTAGGAGCCTTGGGGGCCTTCTACACTATAAATATGGATGTTTTGGAGCATTTTGAAGACAAGAAACAAGTCTATAAACTACAAGAAAGCTTTGCTCAATCAAATTATTCTAGTATTGCAAACTTCATACATTTGTGTTGTATTGGAGTTTGTAATTTATTTCTTGTGAGGAGTCTTTTGATTCTTCGCGTTGTTACACCGTGAAGGTGTTATTTGATTTATTGTAAGGTCCTCCAACACCGACGCAAGTTGGAAATTGTATAAGTCATCAACAAGTGAAGTTGGTGCAAGTGTGTGGCTATCCTTGGAGCCCTTAAGGCCAAGAAGACTCGTGAAGAGCGTGTTACTTGGGAAGAGTGTGTTGTGGCTAACTTGGAGCCCTTAAGGCCAAGATCAAAGTTGTTCTAGTAGAACATCGGTTTGGACGTTTTCTAGCCTGGAAGAAGAGACGTAGGCGATTCATTGCCGAACTTCTATAACAAATATTTGTGTCGTTTACCGCTTTATTTAATTTACGCATTTATTTATTTCTTCATATTGTTTATTTGTCGATTGACATCAAGTCTTCCGCAATGCAAACTTGATTTTTTGCAAATTCATTTTAAAACGCTAAAGTAGTCAAGTAACCTCATTCACCCCCCCCCCCCCCCCCCCCCCCCCCCCCTCTTCGGTTCCAACAAGTGGTATCAGAGCCATTTGATTTTTGTTTTAAATCAAATTCTTTTTATGGCTAATCTAGCAAATGAGTTTGCTTAAGGTCAATCGACCAATCGTCCTCCCCTCTTCATGGGAGATAACTACGGATATTGGAGGAATATAATTTCTCTATATATTCAATCCGTAGATTATGACCTATGGAAGATAATTGTAAAAGGTCCACATATTCCTTTGAAGGAAGTTGGGGGAATGAATGTTCCCAAAGAAATGGACGATTTTACAAGAGCGGATATGATTTTAATCTCTCAAAATGCTAAATCTATTAATATTTTGCATTGTGCTTTAGATATGAAGGAGTACAACCGGATCTCGATGTGTTCAACTGCAAAGGAAATTTGGGACAAACTTCAAATTTGTCATGAAGGAACCAATCAAGTGAAGGAGACAAAGATCGATCTCTTGCAACTCAAGTATGAAACCTTTGAGATGGAGTCCAGAGAGAATGTTGATTCAATGTTTAGAAGGCTCACCAAATCATCAATGAGCTTGCCCAACTTGGAGAAAAGTATCCTCCAAAGCAAATATGGAAAAGAGTCCTTAGAGCCTTACCACAAGAATGGGATGCCAAGAGAACGGCTATCATCGAATCCAACAAATGAGATAGTGCGTCATATGACCTTGATGAATGATGTGACTAAAAATAGACACATCTATTGCGCTTAATTGTCTACGATTTGGTATATTTTGATGGATAAATTGATACATATGCTACCTAATCGTATATTTGTGTAAATGTAGGGAAATGTGAAGAAATCAAGCTAAAATGATGAAAGAAGCAATAAAGTTGAAGAAAAGAGGAAAAAAACCAGAATCAAAGACACATGTTGCTCCTTTCTCCTCCAATTTCTATGTATTCCAGCCAGGTTTTGGGAATGTGGTCCATATAAAAGTTGTAGAACTTTGAGTTATCTTCGCGTGGACAGCTGACTCGTCGAATTCGGAGTTCGTATGTGAAAGTTATGGCCAAAATACAAAACTCGCCAGAAAAATGGAGGACAGGCGTAATTACGCCATTCACAGGCGTAATTACGCCAACGCTACGGCATGGACAGGCGTAGCTACGCCATTTTAGGCGTAATTACGCCAATAGAATTTTGGAAAATTAAAAAACTTGATTTCTTTCCTTCCCACATGGATTCTAACCTACTCCATCAGCCTCCCAATACATATATACTCGAAATTCAGACCTTTTAACCATCTAGATAGTTAGGGTAGAGTAGTTTAGGATAGTTTTATATTTTTTCTCTCAATTTTGTTGAAGAACGCTACGAAGATCGAAGCGAAGGCGGGATTGACACCTCGACGAGCGGAGATCGGATTAGTTTTCTTTCCCTTGCTTTTATTTATTGTTTTTCTTAGATTATGTCTAGCTAGTTTTTAATTCTTGGTTGAGGAAGACAAATCCTTGGATTTTATTTATCTTGGGGAGATTCTTACGCTTTAATTATCAATTTTATTGAGTATCAAGAGTTTTTCTGATTTTATTGATATGATTGTTGTGTTTGTTTATTGGATTGACAACCTAGTAACTTTCATGAAATCTAACGCTAAATTAGATATCAAATACGGAATCGTTTGATCCCTCTAATTTACGAAGCAACTAAGATTGATGAATTTCCGCTTGTGAGTTTGTTAAATTCTTAGGGAAAACACTTGACTAGATTAAACATAGACGCTTGGATTATGTTGTTTAGCTTCATCGATCTCACTAGTTAATATGCTATCATCGATTTAAATCTTAATCGCTTGTATTTTGATTGATTGTTTGATAAGGGTTAAACTAGAACGCTTGGGCTACTTAACGCCCAAATTTTGGCGCCGTTGCCGGGGAGGCGTTGTATATTTTTGTGTTAATATTTTCTGTTTTCTTTCTTTCTCTTTCTTTTTCCCCACCGCTACTCTTGTTTGTTAGTGCTTACAGGTTGATTTCTCAAAATCGGATCTTATCATGGAGGACTATAGGCGACTAGACGAATTGGAGTATCTTGTGCACCAACTTGGCGTAGGGAGTGGACAAAGTGCATACAACTCAAGTTGGAGTGATCATCTCAATCTCAACTATGACAATCAATGGATGAGCCCACCTCCACCTTACATGCAGTCCTATCTACCGCCATACATACCACAATATTCGTCATGGCAGCAACAACCTCAATACCATACCCCTGGTGAGTCTTTAGAGAATCTTGTTTTAGCACTTAATGACAATACTTTGCAATTTCAACAGGAATTCAGGGCTAGCACTCAGAATTTGGGTAACCAAATCGAGCAACTTATTAAATCAGCCGATCAGATAGCAGCACAACCCACCGACTTTATACCCTCCCGGACGATGGAGGCACCACGAGAGAACATGGTTGCAATCGCCTCAAGGAGTGACGAAGAGGTAGGAACCCCGGGGGAGGTGGTACTGATGCCACCCAAGCTAGAAGAGGAGACACATGTGCCACTAGAAGACGAGGAGCTTGCACATCATGCATCTCCACAAGGTATGTCTCCAACAACCCCCTATGTTGAATATGATCATGAACCCTTTGAAGAGAAAAAGGAACCGAAGGTCGAATACTGTGATGAAATGGACATGTTTGATGATTTTTTCTCTGACGATGAGGAGAAGGAAACTCCTACAAAATGCACGGATCCTGGTATGTTCACTGTCCCATGCATGATTGGAAATAATAGAATTGATAAGGCCATGCTAGACTTAGGAGCAGCAATAAATGTTATGCCTTATTCAATCTACACCTCTTTAGACCTAGGACCTCTTAAAAAATCTGAAATTGATATTCAATTAGCAAATAGGTCTACTGTGCATCCTAGGGGAATACTTGAGGACGTTCTAGTGAAAGTCGATAAATTGGTCTTTCCTGCTGACTTCTACGTACTTGACATGGAAAATGATAATAAAAGCAGCCCTATTCTGTTAGGGAGACCATTTTTGAAAACTTCCAAGTGCATAATAGATGTAAGTGGTGGTGCTTTTACTATGGAGTTTAATGGTGAGGTAGCTAAGTTCAATACTCATGATCCCGTTCATCCTACTACTGATTATACTGTTGGCATCACACATCACGTATCACTAGAAAAATCACATACTGTCACTGAGCATGAACATGGGGTAACTACTGATCGACCTGTTGACGAAGGAGGTATGGGAGAAATTTTGACTGATACTTCATGTATTACTACTGCTTTACCAAATTCTCCTTTTAAAAATCTCAATTTTGAATTGCAGGTACCTGATGTTGAGCTGAAACTTCCTCCTGAACCTCACGATACATCAATAGAAAACGAGGGGATGCGAAAAGGGTTGAGGACCTCCAAGAAGTATAAGGCGAATAGGCATCGCCTTCGAGCTGTCAGAAGGATACTGAGGTGGGAAAAGGTGGCATTGGACACCAAACATGACCCACCATGAGTACGAGCATTGGAGTCGGGCCACCTACGTTAAACAGAGGCGCTGCTTGGGAGGCAACCCAAGGGGAGTTAGTTTCCCTTTCTTTTTATTTTTTATTGCTTTATTAGTTAGACTTTTCTCGTTTCTTGTATTTTTGCCTTACATTGGGGACAATGTAAGATTTAAGTATGGGGGAGGGATTAGTAGTGTGTTATTGTTTTTCTTATTTCAAAAATACAAAAAAAATCGAAAAATTTAAAATTTTGAGCTCATAAGTAATGAACACATGCTTAGAATCACTAGCCCATGATGAAACCTAATTGATATCATGCATGCTTTTGAACATAGGTGAATTGTTATCCTTGGAACACTTTGAACTCTAATGCAAAGTTTACTTTAACTTAGTAGTTGAATATTTTGAGCACATTATTGTCATGGCTTGTGAAGTGTGCATAGCTTAGTGAAGATTGTGTAAACTTTGTGATAGTCTTAAGAAGTCTCTAATACATGCTAGAACTTAACTACATGCTCTTTGAGGCGTATGTCTAGACTACTTGCAAACATGAAAGTGATATAGGCAATCTTTGATGCGTTTGAGCCTTTCAAGCCTACCATGTAAACAAAATCAATCTCTAGTACCCTTTTTGAGCCTTAATGTAAAAGAATGGGAGTATGCTAAGCATACTCAAGACCCCCATTCAACATTCCTTGACTAGCTTATCATCCTTCCCTAATGAGCCTAAATGTGATTTTAATCCATACCTTTTAAGGGAGTATGATGTATTTCATTCAAATGCACTTGGGAATCATTGAAGTATATTTGTGAGCTTAATTGTCAAAAGAATGGAATGCATGAAAGAAAAAGGAATGCCTTGAGAAAATAGATAAAAATATGACTCCAAGGGGAGCCAAGGCACTAAAGAAGAAAAATGTTGAAATAAACCTTGAAAAAAATGAACAAGGTTTGAAAAATTCATACAAGAAGAGAAGCTTTTAGTGTGCATTTCATCATACTCTCTTGTTTGAATATCCTTACCCTTTCTTTCATAAGCCAATACATAGGCCAAGCTACAAGCTAATAAAGACCTACTTGATTTATGTTTGCAAAGTAGCTAAGATAGTGGAGAAGAGTGTGCAAGTGAGCTTATACTTGTGTTAGTGTATGACTTGAACTATTGTGGATTTACATATTTTGGAACTATAATTTGTACACAACACTTGTTTATGACCACACACACACGTTCACTATTTTGTTGAGTATGAAATGTATAGGGATTGAAATTGTTCCACTGTTAATTTTTCACCGCCTTTCATTACTATGCATGTTTTAAATTGTTGAGGCGTAAAAGTGAGGACAAGTTAGTTTGTTATGATGCTATGAGCCAAGCAAAAAAATATTGTAGTTTTGTCTGATTTACTCGAGGTCGAGTAAAGATTAAGTATGGGGGTGTTTGATGTGACTAGAAATAGACACATCTATTGCGCTTAATTGTCTACGATTTGGTATATTTTGATGGATAAATTGATACATATGCTACCTAATCGTATATTTGTGTAAATGTAGGGAAAGGTGAAGAAATCAAGCTAAAATGATGAAAGAAGCAATAAAGTTGAAGAAAAGAGGAAAAAAACCAGAATCAAAGACACATGTTGCTCCTTTCTCCTCCAATTTCTATGTATTCCAGCCAAGTTTTGGGAATGTGGTCCATATAAAAGTTGTAGAACTTTGAGTTATCTTCGCGTGGACAGCTGACTCGTCGAATTCGGAGTTCGTATGTGAAAGTTATGGCCAAAATACAAAACTCGCCAGAAAAATGGAGGACAGGCGTAATTACGCCATTCACAGGCGTAATTACGCCAACGCTACGGCATGGACAGGCGTAGCTACGCCATTTTAGGCGTAATTACGCCAATAGAATTTTGGAAAATTAAAAAACTTGATTTCTTTCCTTCCCACATGGATTCTAACCTACTCCATCAGCCTCCCAATACATATATACTCGAAATTCAGACCTTTTAACCATCTAGATAGTTAGGGTAGAGTAGTTTAGGATAGTTTTATATTTTTTCTCTCAATTTTGTTGAAGAACGCTACGAAGATCGAAGCGAAGGCGGGATTGACACCTCGACGAGCGGAGATCGGATTAGTTTTCTTTCCCTTGCTTTTATTTATTGTTTTTCTTAGATTATGTCTAGCTAGTTTTTAATTCTTGGTTGAGGAAGACAAATCCTTGGATTTTATTTATCTTGGGGAGATTCTTACGCTTTAATTATCAATTTTATTGAGTATCAAGAGTTTTTCTGATTTTATTGATATGATTGTTGTGTTTGTTTATTGGATTGACAACCTAGTAACTTTCATGAAATCTAACGCTAAATTAGATATCAAATACGGAATCGTTTGATCCCTCTAATTTACGAAGCAACTAAGATTGATGAATTTCCGCTTGTGAGTTTGTTAAATTCTTAGGGAAAACACTTGACTAGATTAAACATAGACGCTTGGATTATGTTGTTTAGCTTCATCGATCTCACTAGTTAATATGCTATCATCGATTTAAATCTTAATCGCTTGTATTTTGATTGATTGTTTGATAAGGGTTAAACTAGAACGCTTGGGCTACTTAACTAAACGTAAGGTGAGATAGGACTTTGATTATTGGATTAAACGTCCAACGATGAATATTCATATGAAAAATTGAGTCTTTTGTGAATCGATGAAATAGATGATAATTCCAAGGAAGAGTCGACCGATACCAAGAATCGCTTTCATTAGTTAATCTTTGTTTTTAATTTTAGTTAGTATAATTCATTCACAACCCCATCTTTTATTGTTTTGATTTTGATTTTCATTAACACAAGAATTCACACCTCCTCGTGGGATCGATCCCTACTCACGCTACTACATTATTGTTATCAATCTTGAGGATTGAGTGGGGTTAATTTGGGCGTACACGACAAACGCTACCAATGAACTTCATGGAACCTTAGTGACTCATGAGCTTGAAGTGTCAACCCGGAAGGGATTAAAGGAGGAAGATAGATCCATAAGAAATGGGATAGCCTTGGTCGGGAGGAAAGAACAATCCGATGATGAAGATGATGAAGAGATGATCTTGTTCACAAGAAAGTTCAAGAAATTCTACAAAAAATACAACAAGCCAAAGATCTCATGTGCCACCAAACATGATTCCAAACAAGAGATAACATGTTATAATTGTCAATATAAAGGTCATTATGCTAATGAATGTCCTAGGAAGAAGAATGAGGATAAAGGGAAGAAGAAAGCTCTAATGGCCACATGGAGTGATAGTGACTCCGATGAAGAAGGAGCAACAAACCTTTGTCTCATGGCCAAAGATAACGCAAATGACGAAGAATATGAAAGCGACGATGAGGTACCATCCTTTGATGAATTATTAGATTCCTATAATGAGCTTATTGATGTTCTTGGCAAAACAAAGATGAGTAACAAATTGCTCAAACTTGAGTTAGCCAAGAGAGATGAAGAAAATCATTCATTGAAAAATGAATTAAGTTCTTTGAAGAAATCCTTTTGCAAGTTTAGTGAAAGTAGTTTAAAATTGGAAGAATTGCTTGGCTTACAACGATATAGCGTCGATAAAGCCGGACTAGGCTTTTCAAGCAAATCTAAAACCTTTTCAAACTTGTTTGCTAAAGCTAAGCATAATTCTCCTACTTGCATTTATTGTTGTAAGGTTGGTCATATAAGAAACAAATGTAGATTTGTTAAAAACCAATACCAACCAAATAAAAGGTGGAAATGGATTCCAAAGGCATTGATGAAAGCTAACCCGCAAGGACCCAAAAATCAAATGGGTACCAAAGAACCTCCAATCAAAAATTTGTTTTGTAGGAACAACAAAGAAATGGAGGATGAAGGCACTAGCACCTCAAGGGAGGAAATCATATTATGCACCACAATAGAGGAAGCGCGAGGTATAGGACCAATGACAAGAACGTACTCTTGTTATCAAAGGTAAATTTATTTTGTGCATTTAAAAGAGCAATGAAAAATTTCATTGGCACAAATTAATTGTTACCAATAAATTATGAAGCTCAATGTTTATTGATAGTAAATTGCATTTCCCCTTAGCATATGGATATTTAAATTGTTTTAATGCATGATGTTTGCTTATCTCTTTATGGTAAATATCTTGATATGCCACGAGTCCTTTGAATATGAAATGTGCAATATAATTAAATATGATTAAGCATGCTTCAATTGTTTAGATGCTCAATCTAGGTTCATAGAAATATGGATTAATATTCTCATATAACTTTATTGTTTCTATGGACTCAATGATTTTTCTCTCATTAACTTATCAAATGTTTATAATGATGCTTTGAGCAATTTAATGTCTATTGGGCATGAGTGCATGAACTTTTAGTAGAATATATGCACACTTTGCAAATTTAGAATTCATTGTTGATTGCCTTAAACACATGTTTGTCTTCCTTTCATTGATTTAATCTAATGCTTGTTATGGCTATTACATGATTGATGAGGAACATGTGCTAATTGTTAAAATATGGCTATGTGTCAACATATAATTATGCTATGTTTATTTGAACATTGTCCTTTTTGATTATCACAAAAAGGGGGGAGAAGTTTGTGATAAACTTGTGGCCTAATACATGCATGGTTTGAGGGGGAGAGATCTTGTAATATGCTCTATTTGTATTATGCATGGTTTGAAGGGGAGAGATCTTGTAATATGCTCTACTTGTATTATGCATGGTTTGAGGGGGAGAGTGTTTTTGTATTATGCTTTACTTGGTAAAACTTGTATGTACTATGCATTTGTTAAGGGGGAGTCTTGGTTACTCATATTTCATGCATATTTTATTTACAAGTTTATCAAGTTTTGTGATCATCAAAAAGGGGGATATTGTTGAGCCTTAAACGCATGGTTGAGTTTAATGCTTAATTTATCTACGAATTATTTATGAGTTTTGATGATCAACAAAACTTGCATTTGTTATACTAATGTGTCTACTTAGTGTACAAGTTTAGATGATTGCAAAGTGGATTGTTTGAAGGAAATCAATTGTGAAAGGACTGGGCAGGATCTCCCCAGGCGATGTTGATCATCACCCCAGGCGATGGCAGCCTTTCGAGACATCACCACGCACATCGACTGAAGCGAAGCCGAGGACCGCGCGCTTGGCAAGATCGCCTGAGGCGATGGGTAGAACGCCCGAGGCGATGCGGAGTTCGTTTGAGGCGATGAAGATTTGTGATCATCCGAAGCTACGGCATTGATTTTTGGTAACGATCGCCTGAGGCGATCGAGACATCGCCTGAGGCGATTATTGAAGATTTCGACCGTTGGCGCGCCGCGATGGAGATCGCCCGAGGCGGTGGCTGAGGCGATTGACGAGTGATTCAAGCCTTAAGTCTAGCAACGGCTAGTAGGAGCCTTGGGGGCCTTCTACACTATAAATATGGATGTTTTGGAGCATTTTGAAGTCAAGACACAAGTCTATAAACTACAAGAAAGCTTTGCTCAATCAAATTATTCTAGCATTGCAAACTTCATACATTTGTGTTGTATTGGAGTTTGTAATTTATTTCTTGTGAGAAGTCTTTTGATTCTTCGCGTTGTTACACCGTGAAGGTGTTATTTGATTTATTGTAAGGTCCTCCAACACCGACGCAAGTTGGAAATTGTATAAGTCATCATCAACTGAAGTTGGTGCAAGTGTATGGCTATCCTTGGAGCCCTTAAGGCCAAGAAGACTCGTGAATAGTGTGTTACTCGGGAAGAGTATGTTGTGGCTAACTTGGAGCCCTTAAGGCCAAGATCAAAGTTGTTCTAGTGGAACCTCGGTTGGACGTTTTCTAGCCGGGAAAAGGAGACGTAGGCGATTCATCGCCGAACTTCTATAACAAATATTTGTGTCGTTTACCGCTTTATTTAATTTACACATTTATTTATTTCTTCAGATTGTTTATTTGTCGATTGACATCAAGTATTCCGCAGTGCAAACTCGTCTTTTTGCAAATTCATTTTAAAACACTAAAGTAGCCAAGGAACCTCATTCAAACACCCCCCCCCCCCTCTTCGGTTCCAACAACTTTTCTTGTGCGTAATCTTGCAGGAGGCAATGTGGGGAAGATAAAGCCTTGTGGAATCTGTCTAGCTGTGAACCATCCACTGACGCATGTCCCTCACTATAAGAGACAACCAATGAGAACGTGAATGCAGCGGGAGGATTCCCAGGTCCACCACAAAGAGGCTATGACAATCCATCGAGCAACTACAATCAAGGTTGGAGGGACCATCCGAACCAAGGCTATGGGAACCCACAGATGCATCAACCTCCACCCTATAGACCGCCATATCAGAGACCACCACCTCCAGTGCACCCTCCTTCTGACAGGTTAAAAAATATTATTAAAGTTATTGCTGAAAATAGCTTGCAATTTCAACAGGAGACAAGGGTGAGCATCCAGAGCCTGACTACGCAAATGGGACAATTAGCAACTTCGCTCAGCAAGATTGAAGCGAGAGTATCAAATGAACTACCTCACAACCCAAGGGAAAATGTGAGTGCCACCACTTTAAAGATGAACGAAGATGAAGTTAAGGAGAAGGTGGCACTGACGCCACCAAAGAACGGAGAGATGAAGGAAGAGAAGGACGCTGAAGAGCCCATGCAAGAAGATGAACCACGAGGTAAGTCCCTTCCCCTCCGTGAATACAAAATCGAACCCCCATTCCCCCTTGCATTTAAGGAGAATAGGAAGGATGGGGGTATCAAAGGACTATACGATACTTTCCGACGCTGTGAGGCAAACGCCCCACTACATGATGCGATGATGAAAATACCTCGATGTGCGAGATTCTTGAAAGAGGTATGGAAAGCGGACAAGAGCAAGGAAAGAAAAGGGTCCCCAAGATAGAGCTAGGCGAGAATGTTTCCGCGATCATCCAAAGAAGCATTCCCACTAAGTGTAAGGACCCGGGTATGTTTTCTATCCCCTGTGTGATAGGAACCACTAGGATTGAGAAGGCAATGCTCGATTTAGGAGCATCCATTAATGTCATGTCTTACTCAATCTACACTCAACTGAAACCTGGACCATTGAAAAGAAATAACACTGGATTCAACTAGCTGATAGGTCCACGGTTATTCCTAGGGGGATAGTAGAGGATGTCCTTGTGCATGTAGAGAATTTGGTTTTCCCCGCCGATTTCTATGTCTTAGACATGGAAAAAGGTGATCCATCTAGCCCCATTCTTTTAAGGAGACCATTCTTGAAAACATCAAAATCTGTGATCGAGGTGAATAGCGTCATGTTAACAATGGAGTTTAATGGTGAAAGTTCAAAATTCAAAATCTATGAACCCATTAAAACTCATGAGCATTCTAGTTACGCTATTGATATAAATGATGAATATGATTCTGAGTTTGATAATGATGAATTGTGGGAGATGGGAAAGACTACCGATGGCCTTGATGACAAAGGAGGTATGGATTCGAGTCCCGTGCATAAAGTTCATACTATAGCTACTTTATCTACTCATGATACTGTTGACCCTCTATATTCTCAGTTGCAGGATCACACCATTGAAAAGAAACACCCTCCAGACAGACCACATCAAGCAACAACTGAAGGAGGAGGAACAAGTAATACTGATGACCTCTCCAAGGCAAGCAAGGCAAACAAACCGAAATTCAAGGGACTTAAGAAGATATTGAGGTGGACGAAGAAGGATAGAGCGACATCGCATCACCCACCTTGATAGAGGACTGGCGTCGGGCCACCGACGTTAAACCGAGGCGCTGCTTGGGAGGCAACCCAAGGGGAGTTAGTTTCCTTTCTCCCTTTTATTTTTATTTTTATTGCTTTAGTAGTTAGACTTTTCTCTTTTCTTGTATTTTTGCCTTACATTGGGGACAATGTAAGATTTAAGTATGAGGGAGGGATTAGTGGTGTGTTATTGTTTTTCTAATTATAAAAATACAAAAACATCGAAATATTTGAAAAAATTTGAGCTCATAGTTAAGTAACGAACGCATGATTAGAATCACTAGCCCATGATAAAACCTAATTGATATCATGCATGCTTTTGAACATAGGTGAATTGTTAACCTTGGAACACTTTGAACTCTAATGCAAATTTTGCTTTGACATAGTAGTTGAATATATTGAGCACGAATCCGTCATGACTTGTGAAGTGTGCATAGCTTAGTGAAGATTGTGTGGATTTGTGATAGTCTTAAGAAGTCTCTAATACATGCTAGAACTTAACTACATGCTCTTTGAGGCGTATGTCTAGACTACTTGCAAACATGAAAGTGACATAGGCAATCTTAGATGCGTTTGAGCCTTTCAAGCCTACCATGTAAAGAAAATTAATCACTAGTACCCTTTTTGAGCTTTAATGCAAAAGAATGGTTGTATGCTAAGCATACAAAAGACCCTCATTCGACATTCTTTGACTAGCTTATCATCCTTCTCTAATAAGCCTAAATATGAATTCTATCCATACCTTTGAAGGGAGTATGGTGTGTTTCATTCACATGCACTTAAGTATTCAATGATTAAAATGTTTGTGAGCTTCATTATGAAAAGAATGAAATGCATGAAAGAAAAGGGATGCCTTGAGAAAATAGACAAAAATATGACTCCAAGGGGGGCCAATGCACCAGAAGCAAGATAAATGAGTTAAACCTTGAAAAAGTTGAACAATGTTTGAAAAATCATGCAAGAAGATAAGCTAATTATTGTGCATAACACCATACTCTCTTGTTTGATGCATCTTTACCCTTTCTTTCAAAAGCCAATACCTAGGCCAAGCTACAAGCTAATAAAGACCTACTTGATTTGTGTTTGCAAGTGGCTAAGATAGTGGAGAAGAGTGTGCAAGTGAGCTTATACTTGTGTTGGTGTACAACTTGAACTATTGTGGGTTTACATTTGTTGGATCTATAATTTGCATATGACACTTGTTTATGACCGCACACGCACGTTCACTACTTTGTTAAGTATGAGATGTTTAGGGATTGAACTTGTTCCACTGTTAACTTTTCACCGTCTTTCATTACTATGCATGTTTTAAAATTGTTGAGGCATTAAAGTGAGAACAAGTTATTTTGTTATGATGCTATGAACCAAACAAAAATATTGTAGTTTTGTCTAATTTACTCGAGGTTGAGTAAAAAGTAAGCATGGGAGAGTTTGATGTGACTAGAAATAGACACATCATTGAGTTTAATTGTTAATGATTTGGTATGTTTTGATGGATAATTTGATACATATGCTACATAATCGTATATTTGTGTAATTGTAGGTGGAATCGAAGAAATCGAGCTAACTAAGGCGAATAAAGGTCAAGAAAAGCTTTGGAGCTAATAAGGGCTCAAAGTAGATCAAGAAAAAGGCTAAAATGTAATTTTGGGAGAAGCGATCGACCGCATGAAGGAGGAGATCAATCGCATTTGGACAGAAAGTTGAGCAACAAAATCTGCCGGTCAGCGATCGATTGCTACAATGGGGCGATGGATCGCCAAAA
The DNA here is from genome assembly GCA_907163345.1 of Haberlea rhodopensis. Lineage (NCBI taxonomy): Eukaryota > Viridiplantae > Streptophyta > Magnoliopsida > Lamiales > Gesneriaceae > Haberlea > Haberlea rhodopensis. The sequence goes on along the minus strand of CAJQUN010000004.1, from coordinate 21,177,704 downwards.
CCCACTGGAGCCAAGCGATCGATCGCTATAAAGAGACGATCGATCGCCCGAAGAATTTCGCTGAAAAAAAATAAGGTGGCGATCGATCGCTAGCTTGTAGCGTCGATCGCCAGCAATGTTTTGGAAAGTTTGGGGACTTGATTTCTTTCCTTCCTACATAGGCTCTAACCTACTCCATCAGCCTCCACAGCTCTATATACTCAAAAATCAGCCTCTTGAAGACATTATTCGGACTCTAGAAATAATTTTTAGATTTTAGAATAATTTTTCTTTCAATTTTTGAAGAACGCTCGAAGAACGAAGACGGAATCAACAAGCCGGAATCGTGCTTCGTTTTAGTAACTTTCTTTTCTATTGATTGTTTGATGTTTTTTATACCATTTTCGTTTGTTTTAAATCAAATTATGAGTAGCTAAACACTTTAATTCTTGGTTGAGGGATACTTGCCTTTGTAATAAAAATACTTGTGAAAATTTTGGTTTGATTGTTGAATTTTTAATTCAATTTCAATTTGTTTTTAAGATTATGATTCTTATGATTGTTGTATTTGATTGATAGATTGATCACCTAATAATCGCATACACTATCTAATGCTAATTAAGAAGCAACTAAGATTGATAATTACCTGCTGTTGGTATTATTAAATTCTTAGAAAAAATAATTGGATGATTAATTCTAACGGCTATAGTTTTTATTAATTAGATTCATCAAACTTACTAGTTTTGAAACTATCAATGATTTAATCTTAACGGCTGTAGTTTTGGTTAAAGATTTGATAAGAGTCGAATTGAATGATGTTTTCTATTTGACTACAATTAAGGTGAGGATGGAATTAAGTTTTCAATTGATGAATAATTGAATGAATTCAAATGTTTAAGTAATTTGATGATCAAGTGAATAATTTCCAAAGGTAAAGTTGACCAAAAATAAGAATTGCTTTTTAATCTTTATAATCTAGTAATTTGTTTGTTTTAGTTTAATTTAGTTATAGTAAAGAAATTCAAAAAACCCCCTATTTCGATATTATTGACACGAAAAATACATCATTCCCTGTGGGATAGACCCTTACTCACGCTACTACATTTTTATTGCTGTTAACTTGAGAAGGGTTAATTTGGGCGTACACGATAAACGCTACCAATAGTGGCGACCCGAATAAACACATCGGTCGCTTGATGGCGGTGACCCAAATAAACACATGGTGGTGACCCAAATAAACACATCACTCGCTCGATGGCGGTGACCCAAATAAACATATCGTAGCTCGTACGTCATTACGTACATTTTTCCACCAAAAGTAATTGATTGTTCAAGTTATCCCCATTGTCCCGTTGCTTAGGAAGGCTACTTTAAATCTCCAACTCCAGCTCCAAAGCAAAATTAATTACAACTCCAAGCTTCACCAAGAAATTTAGAAGCAAGAATGGTAGAGAAGGGTTTGGGAATGGGTGCAGAGATTTGGTGTGTATTTTTGTATGTATGCCGGTTTTTTTTTTTTGGGTAATTAGCATTTTCTTATATTATGTAGCAATTGCACCACTTGACTCAAATCTTTAAATACAAAATGCACTAACATGTCCTATTATTTATGTTATTCTAAATCACTTCATAAAATCTCAATTAGTCTACTTAATTCCATATAAACAAATTCAAGATTAAATCACATAATCCCTTTATTAGCTTGTAGTTACCATTATCAACTCATAATGCACATTATCATTTACGAGTATTACAGTTGACTAATTCGCAAGTCATTATGACGAGCAAGAAGGCGAAACTGCCAAAACAATACTTATCAATTATGAAGAGTGCTAAATACTAATGTTTTTTATTTAGATTTTCAATTGTCATAAGTGTAACAATTATTTCCATATGCATTTATATTATCAAATGAATAAGAAATATATTTAATATGTTATGAATATCGTGGAAACATATACAAAAAAAACTGGAACGGACCGGATCGGATCGATTCGGAACCTGTTTGGACCGGAACTTGATCTGATCTGGTTCCTTAACGGATCAGAACGATTCCAGGATTACCAAATGCGGGACTGGCCTGTTCTGAACCGGACCATTCCAGTTCTATCCGTTAAGCACCCCTATGCATTAGTAGTTAAAAATTGAAAATGTGTGCATACCATGGGAAATTGGTGCTTGTGCAGAACAACTGCTCATCGGGGAACTCCTTCTTTAGGCATAGCTCGTCGTCCACATGAGCTAGGCGGCTTAGGTGGTCCGTCACTTTATTCTCAATTCCTCTCTTGTCCTTGATTTGTATGTCATATTCACTCAAGAGTAGTATCCATCTTATAAGCCTTGGTTTTGCCTCATTCTTCATCATCAAGTAGCGAAGAGCTGCATGATCAGAATAAACAATTACTTTGTACCAAGCAAGTAAGAGCTAAATTTCATAAGAGCAAAAATGATTGCTAATATCTCTTTCTCAGTGGTAGAGTAGTTTTGTTAGGCATCATTCAAGGTTTTAGATGCATAATAGATGGCATGAGAGGCATTTCCCACTTTCTGGCCCAAGACAGTGCCAACTGCGTAGTCACTAACATCACACATGATCTCAAAGGGATTACTCTAGCCAGAGGGTTGGATGATGGGTGTATAGGTCAAAGACTACTTCAATCTATCAAATGTTTTCTTTCACACTTCAACCACCTCAAAAGTGACATCGCTTTGTAATAGCTTATGCAAATGTGAAGCTATCTTAACCTTGATGTACCTCCTATGAAAACATGCATGGCCAAGAAAAAAACGCACATCCCAAACACATGTGGGATAAGATAAAGACTGAATAGTATGAATTTTAGCTTTGTCTACCTCATTACCACTAGCAGAGACGACATGACCAAACACTATACCTTGTTCAACCATAAAGTGACATTTCTCAGAATTTAAAACGATGTTAGTTTCTATGCACCTTTTCAAAACAATTGTAAGGCTACCCAAGCAATCTTTGAATGAATTACCATAGACATTAAAATCATCCATCAACACTTCTAATAACTGCTCAATATATTTAAAAAATATACAAACCATACACTGTTGAATGTGGCGGGGGCATTGCAAAGTCCAAAGGGCATGCTTCTATATGTCAATGTTCCAAATGGGCATGTGAATGTCGTCTTTTCTTGGTCCTTCGGAGCAATAGCAATCTTAAAATAACCAGAGTATCCATCAAGAAAACAATAGTAAGAATGACAAGCTAACATCTCAAGCATTTGATCAATGAAGGGTAGAGGAAAGTGGTTCTTTCGGTCCACAACATTCAGCTTCCTATAATCAATACGGACCCTCCACCCATTGTGAATACTAGTGAAAACCAACTCATCATTCTTATCACCGTGATGCTAACCACTGAAACTAGGCTAACCCACTGACTATCTGAGATGGGATAAATCACTCCAACTACTAAGAGCTTGAGTATTTCATCCTTCACCACATCCATCATTGGGGGGTTGAGCTTCCATTGAGATTGACATGTAGGACTCCCTCCTTCTTCAGGTAGGATGTGATGCATGCATGTGGAGGGACTGATTTCCTTGATGTCAGTGATGGTCCATCATGTATCGGTCTTGTGCTCCTTTAGCACTTGAATAAACTACTTCTCTTGGTCATCCCCCAACCTGTTGGAGATTATCACTAGTAATATATTTCCTTCACCAGGGAATACATATTTGAGGTGGCTAAGCAGAGGCTTCAACTCAATGGCAAGTGCCTGCAAAACAGATGGAAGCAATCTAGTGTTAGAAACAGACAAGGATAAAAAAGAACGTTAAATGACTGTGATAGCTCAGGTGTATCATTCAATGTAGCTATGGTATCTTTCAAATCATAATGAAGTAGCAAGTCCTCATCCTCTCTCTCTCAATGGACATTGTAAGAGTGACTTCCAACTTTTACTTACCTACAAGCTCAAAAATCTCTTATGACAAGTAATCAATAATATCAATAGAGTAGACATTGTCATCATTATTACATGGATATTTCATGGCATCATATATATTAGAAGTAACAATCTCACCATCAAATTCCATAGTAAGTGTCCCACTACGAACATATATCTTAGTATTAGATGTTTCAGAAATGGTCTTCCTAACAAAATGGGACTACTCTTGTCACCATTCTCCATATCAGGCACATAAAGCAGGAAAAACCAAATCATTTACTTGCACAAGCATATCTTCACAACACCATTAGGATATGTGCTAAACATATCCTCCAATTGGATAACCACTCCAGTTTTGTTCAATGGGTCAAGTTGCAAAGAATCATAAATAGAATATGGCATGACATTAATTGATGCTCCTAGATCTAGCATGGCATTCTCAAGACAAGGGTTACCTATTGTGCATGGGATATCGGTTACCTATTGTGCATGGGATATCGAACATACATGAGTCCTTAGACTTTTTATGGATTTTCCTTTGGATGACTGCTGACACGTTTTCACCCAATTCAACCTGATGGTATCCCTTCAACCTTTGACTTCTTTTCGTGGTGCACAATGCTTTTATAATTTTTTGCATAAATAGGTACTTGTTTAATATCATCAATTAAATGGATGTTTACCTCGCACATTTGAAAAGTGTCGTAGAGTCCTTTTATGTCATTGTCCTGCCTATTATCTTTCAATACAATAGGGAAGGAGGGGGTGCAATTTTATATTCAGAAAGTGGTGGGAACTTACGTTTATGTACCTCAGTCTCTACGGTGTCTTTGCCTTCCACTTCGGCTTCCTTCTCTTCATTATTCTTGGATGGTTTTGGTGCTCTCTTCTCCAGGGTCTCCAATTCTTTACCACTCTTCAGTGTGACCGAACTTGCATTCTCTCTTGGATTCACCACTGTTTGGGAGGGTAGATCAACCTATTGATCGCTGCTGTGAATTGGCCCACTTGATTGTTCAAGCTTTGAATACTCGTCCTTTTCTCTTGTTGAAATTTCAAAGTATTACTAGCAAATCCTTAACTGTATTTTCTAGAAACTAACAAGGAGTAGGAATTTGATGGGCTTGTTGTCTAGCTTGAAATTGTGGTGTATATGGTGGAGGATTTTGTTGTATCTAAGGTGCGGATGATTCATTGATTGGTTGACATAGCTCAAGTTTGGGTGGTCTCTCCAACCTGGGTTGTATGTATTCGAATAGGGGTCATATTTGTGTTGTGGTTGCCCATGAAATCCACCCCGTTGCATTCACATGCTCTGCAGGTGTTTCTTGAAGTGTGGGGCAATTGTCTATGGGATGACCAACTATAAGCTACGATTGTCTTAATCTTAATTTTAGAACTTAAGTATATGCTGCATTATACCTTATTGGGATATCAAAGATAAAATATGTTGACACATTATATAAGATAATATATCTTGACATTATTTGGAATATTATGCATTTTAGTACATCATTTTATTAAAAACAACTGATAGATTGAACAATAATATTAATCTTTTACTATTGGTTAGTCATGGGACGTAATACATTAAGGCTGTGTTTGGTTGACTTGCTTAAGGTTGATTAGGGTATGATTAGCATTTAATCTATTGTTTGGTTACATGTTTAGGTTTCCAACCTTTTCAAGGGGGCCCGGTTTAGTTCCCTGTAGAACCTTGAAAATGGATCCCTTCGACTTTCGTCCTGAGGCAGCAACTTGCATTTTCTTCTGGGAAGATGAAGGGCAAATATGCCATCTTGCACTCATATCAAGTTTATTGTGGAAAATGGGATTCACGATACTAGGGGCTCGAAGGGATCCATTTTCAAGGTTCTACAGGGAACTAAACCGGGCCCCTTGAAAAGGTTGGAAACCTAAACATGTAACCAAACAATAGATTAAATGCTAATCATACCCTAATCAACCTTCATCAAGTCAACCAAACACAGCCTTTGTGCATAGAATAATATGACTCTTAGGTTGAATAAGAAATCATGAGATCATTTTCTTGGAAATTTTTAAAATATTAGGAATCTATCTTATTAATGGGTATATAATAAGAGAAATCATGTTTAGGCTCATATGAAAACATCATAATTCAGGCTAACGATAGTAGATTAACCTCTTACAATTTAAAGATCGCAAGCATCTATTATTTTGTAATAAGGTTATGACAACTCATTTTCATATTTATGTCATTTTGGGTTTGTAAAAAAGGTAATAAACTAAATTATAATAAGAATGTTAGTGTTATGTTTTCATCATGATAGTATTCTTTCTAAAATTTCATTCAGCTTATCCTCTTCAAACTAAATTGTTTCATATGTTCCTTGAATTCATACGATAACCTCTATGAGATTATAGAATATGGCTGGACATCCTCCCGCAATAACCGCAACCCTAGATACATTCACACATAATAACAATGATGAAGCTAGTGGAAGTCAAAATCCACCACCTCCAAGGATGAGCTTAACTCTTAAGACTTAATGGATATAGTCACTATTATAGCAATGACTCTACGAGGATTCGTGAACCCAGCTACCAATCAACCATAGTCTCAGACAAACCATCATCCATAAGGAATTAAATACTATTATGAATCACTCTGTAGGAACCGAGTACCAACTTTTGATGGTAACCTAGACCCTGAAGTAGCTCAGAATTCGCTGAAAGAACTAGAGAGTCGTCATAGACTACTAGAAAGTGGTCCAAGATATCAAGATGGAAGTCACACCACCATTTCTTATTGAGAAAATGAGAAAATGATGGGAAATGTGTCACTTGATACGGCAGAGACCGGACCAATCACATGATGAAGGTTCAGAGGTGCTTTCCTCAAAATGTCACTTGCTTTGGTATTATTTTTGTATGTTTCAGGTATTTTCAATCCCATTAGACAACACTGCGAATAACAATGTTGTGATGCGTGATTTAAAGACCTATCTGAAACCAATGCTTGATGGTGTTTTTTTAAATGTTAGATGTGCATGTCATGTTATTAATTTGGCTGTTAAAGTTGGTTATGAGGACAATCACTCAGCATGTATTGAGAAAATGAAATACTGCGCTAAATGGTTACGCACGAGCCTTGTTAAGCGTGATTGGAAACAATTACGCTTATCTAATGATTTAAAGCATCTTCTTTTTCCATCCCCAATAGAAAACTAGGTGGAATTTGTTGTACAATATGTTGAATGATATGTTACCTTACAAAGATTGTAAGGCCTCGCTACCTTAAATGCGGATTAAAAGCATAAGGAGAGCTAAACATGCATAAATGAGAGTATAACGTTCATGTTGATGTCTTGAGCTTAAGGATTACAGTGCCAAAAATAAAATTCCAAAAAAAGATTAATTACATTCCCGTAAAATGAATGTTAAGACTATAACTTTACACTACCACTAGAGTTGAGACTATACAAAATAATCATGTCCTTCTATACCAATAGCACTCCTTACAAAGTTCACCGCATCAACCCGGTCCTTAGCCCTCCGTGCCAAAAGCTCCTATAGGAATAACCCTAAAACCATGAGCATATAATAAACCATATCCACAACAACATGATTATAATACAAAAATGCATAACCGTAATTACAAATCACTTCCTGTATTTTATGCACTTAAAAGCTCCCTTTGGTTGTCCCTGTATCACGTTCATAATCGACATATTATAATACCATTAATAAATGTCATGACATGCACCCGTTCCATCAGTACTGATAACCATTTTCCAGTCTTATTATATAAGTGGAATAATGCCCCTCGCGTTGACATAACATCGGCATTAATACCCCTCGCTTGGACATATCAGCGGCATAATATCCCTCACTATAATATGACAGTGGCATGTTCTTCGCTTCGACATATTAGCGGCAAATATTCTTCATCGCTATGATATGACAGCGGCAAGTATTCTTTCATCGCTTCGACATTAAGGCAGCAAGCATTCTTCATGGAATATAACCTCGACTTATAATAGCATGCACCAGTGCATACAATATAAATATGCAACCATAATGCATAATCCAATATGTATATGCAACCATAATGCATAATCCAATGTAAAAATACATTTTACCGTCCGATGCTTGTACGTCCCACTACGTACCTTTCCAAAATATGGAATATGGTAGGACTTTATCTCCTTTGTTGTGGTGCCACCTGGGAAGGCTCAACACAATCACAAAATCCAATATTAGAAGCCAAATAATAGTCCAATACCAAAAATCCCAATCAATAATCACAATGGGTCGATAAAAGTTCCCCGAAACTCAAAGGAGAACACAAAATAACCTTTCAGCAATATCGCTCTACCGATCGATCGGTCACCATTACCGATCGAGTGACCGATCGATCGGTAAATATCCGAATTCCTGATTTTCGCTACGGCTTTGCACCGATTGATCGCTAGCCACCGCCGATACATCGGTCGCTCGTACCGATCGATCGGTAAATACTCAAAATTTACCCATCGCTACGCACTTGCACCGATCGATCGCTACGATGCTACCGATCGATCGGTCGCTGCAAAATTTAAGAAAAAACACCATTTTTTATCGTAAAATCCATGGCATTACTACACCATCTCAAAACCTTTCAATCCAACACATTAAATACCCCACAAAAGCACTAATAACCACACAAATCACAACTCAACCACAAAATCAAAACATTTCAAAAACTAACCCATTTTCTCTCCAAAAACACAACTTTAAAACTCAACAAACATGATCAACAATAAATAAGGAAGGATTCTTACCTTTAACTTCAAATTCCTTGCAAGAATCAAGGTTACAAGTTTTGAAACTCCCTTCCTTTTCCTTCCTTGTTGATCGACTTAGAGAGAGAGATTGGGGAGGGTATAGTTTAAGAGAGTGGTTGTAATACCCCCGAAATGTTATATGATTTATGTGCTACGATGATGATTTACGATGTGTTTAAGAGGGTTGTGATACTTTAATTGGGGGTTATAATTATGATATGATGATATGGTTTAGGGGGCATGTTAGGTGTTTTTAATTGTTGTATTGATGTAGTAAAATTATAAAATATCAAGGGAAGATATTTTTATACATCGTATGAAATACCGGGACACAATTAAACACCACAAAACCACCCTACATGCAACCACCCCCCCCAACCCATGCCACTCAAACTGTTCACAGGCTGATTGCCCACCCCACTTGGCTCAATCATTCAACCTCATTCTTCCATCCCAAATCTCGACCCTTCTCTCCCAAACAAACACCATCACCTGCTGAGCAAAAACGTGAGGAGCCATGCCATTTTCATTCGTTGGAAGCCTCTCAAAAATCGGAGCAAAGTAGGGTGAGAAACCATGCTCTGTTTTTGTTTTTAAGCTTATTAAGTTCTTGCTTTTAAGTGTGGTAAAAATGGCATGTTAGCTTAGGTTTCTTGAAACCTTCGATTTAAATGATTACATGGTGTTATTATGAAGCTCTCAGTATTTTTCCTTGTGCATGTTACATGTTTTATGTGAAGGATTAAAGCATGTGAAATAGGGTGTTCAAAAATCTGGGTAGATATTTTCCCTGTTTTTCTGGAAATATATGGATTGAGAGTGATATTGAGGAGGTGATTATGCATGTTAGATGGGTTTTTGGATGAATCTTCGATTTGAGTACACGAATTGTAATTTTGTAAAGCCCAGGACGTTTTTGTCCAAGCATGTTTTATGAGATATGTTATAGTTTTTATGGCATGAAATGAAGTACCCAAAAATCTGGAAATAAAATATGTTGCCCTGTTTCCGGAAATGTTGATCGAGTATTGATAAAAAGGGGTAGTTTTAATGCATGTCGGTTTAGGTTATGAGTGAACCTTTAATTTTAATACATGCATGGAAGTATGGTGAAGCTATTGATATGCTTGTTTACGCATTGTATGCATGTTATGAAGTAGTTTGAAGGGTGTGAATTGAGGTGTTTGAGATTTCTGGAAAATCTCGCATGAATGTGAACGACCGATCGATCGGTGATGAACACCGATCGATCGGCAAATGCCGTAGCAAAAGAATGAAAATGATGAACAGTTAGCGATCGATCGGTAGGGGAGACCGATCGATCGGTAGTCACTGTTCATGTGTGATAAAATTTTATGTTCTTTTTTTGTAATTTGATTTCGATTCTCGTTTCGGTGCCTAATATTGTATTATGCGGTTGTGTAGAGCCATCCCAGGTACCAGCACAATCAAGAAAATAAGTCTGTTGACTCCTCCTCCTTTAGAAAAGGTACGTAAGAGACGTACGGGCATCGGACGGTAAAACGCATCTTTACACTACGACTATGCTTTTATTGCATGAGTATTGATGATGAAATGATGATGTTTATAAGATGTTTACGATGTTTATAAGATGTTTACGAGGTTGATAAGATGTTTATATATATTCATACGATATTATTTGTGGTAAGATGCCACGGGGTAAGATGCCCCACATGGTAAGAGGCCATGCGATATTATTTGTGGTAAGATGCCACGGGGTAAGATGCCCCACATGGTAAGAGGCCATGCGATGTTATTTGTGGTAAGATGCCACGGGGTAAGATGCCCCACATGGTAAGAGGCCATGCGATGTTTATAATGTGGTAAGATGCCACAGGGTAAGATGCCCATATGCATGATTATGAATCAGGGACAACAATAAGAAGTTAATGAATAACCAGCATATTTACTTAACCAATATTTCATGCATTTACTATGATGTTTTTATGATGTTAAGTAAGATTTTATATGCTTATGATGTGTTGTCCCTGTAGGTACCCTTTTGGGCTAAAGGACTAAGGGTCGGGTTGAGGCAGTGAGCTACGAGGAACACATGAATGTATAGGATTCAAGTCACGATTAGTATCTACTATAGGAGTAGTATAAATCTAAATATTAACAATCTTTTGGGAATGTAATGAATTATTTTTGAAGTATTTTATTTTGGCCTGTAATCCTGTTAGCTCATGTAACAACCAGAACCTTAAGACGTTATTAATGCATGATTAGTCCTTCTTATGTCTATTAATCACTGTTAAGGTGGGAAGACCCCACATTAGTGGTATCAGAGCAGTGGTTTGATAACTCGGGAATGAGTGAAGGGTAGCCGTAGCAATAAGTTGGCTAGGTGCTTACTTTTGAACATGTTTTATATGTATGTTGCATATGAAGTTTCTATGTTATGCTAACAAGTTTAAATATCTAACGATGTGCTTTATGAACTGCTTTTGGTGTTGTTATTAACCCTTGTGTTGCAGCATGACAGCAAATATAGAAGTGGGTGACGCCATTAGTGTAAATGCAAGTGCTGGGCGTACGAATCCACTGCCACCACCAGCCTTGGGCGAAGAACCCTCTGAACAACAGTTGCTACCTGGGGAGTTGAGCTTGGATCAATTTATGATGTACCGACCTCCGATGTTCGAAGGAACTGAATCAGGGAAAAAGCTGAGGAATGGTTGGAGAGGATTGAACAGATATTTGTGGCGGCGCCTTGTGCAAAGACGGCCTGGATCAGATTAGCAGAATTTCAGCTGGCCAAGAAGGCACTGATGTGGTGGAAGACCACAGTGATTGAGCAAGAGGCTCTGGGGCAGGAAGTAAATTGGAAGATGTTCCGAACGCGGTTTCTGACCCGCTACTTCTCAGCCGCTGCAAGACAGGCCAAGGAGGATGAGTTTACCAATTTAAGGCAAGGTACCATGCCTGTATCTGACTATGCTCTACATTACTGTTCCTTACTGCGATATGTGCCTCATATTGCTGCAAGCCCTCAAGCGAAGATGAGGAACTTCATGAAAGGCTTGAGGCCGGAACTATATGACAGGGTAATTACCTATGGCCCTGCCTGTTTTGACGATGCGCTTTCACGAGCTGAACTAGCCGAACTGGGAGTTGGCGCATATCCTGATGCAGTGCCACCTCCAGCACCCCCTCAGAAATCCACTTCTGACAATTTGAAGCCCAAGGGTGATCAGTTTAAGCCTAGGGGAAACACTTCAGCGTCGAGATTCAGTGGCAAGAGGCCCGAGAATCGATGGAAAGGGAACCGTAGGAATGATGCTCCATCTGGGAGAGGACAGCCTCAGGGAGACAGATCTGGAAGAGTTCAGTGCACTCTTTGTGGACAACCACATTTGGCAAAGGATTGCGTAGGCTGCTATGTCTGTGGCGACAGAGGTCACTTTGCTCGGCAGTGTCCCAACAGGGGAAGACAGCAGAACTCTGCGGGAAGGCCTGCGGACAGAGCGGCACAGCACAGACCACCTTTCGCACCGAGGCAGTATGGAGGTCAGCCCATGGGGCCACCTCAGGGACAGGTGTATGCTTTGACGAGGGAGCAGGCTACAGCAGCTCCGGAGGAGGTGATAGCGGGTACGTGTCTTTTATTTACGCACCCTGCTCTTATATTGATAGACACAGGTGCGTCACACTCTTTTGTGTCGACGGGTTTTGTTGAAAGGCACCACATATGCACTTCTCCGTCGCCCATGCCTCTTATAGTCTCGACCCCCGCTGGAAGAAGTTTGACTACGGATCAGATTGTCTATGATGGCCTCATTTATTTTGAGGATAATGAGTTAAGATCATATTTGATTGTGCTGGGAATGACAGACTTCGATTGCATTGTGGGCATCGATGTTCTGAACAAGTATCCGGCAGTGGTAGACTGCAGGCAGAGGACTGTCCGATTCAGGTCTGATATGGGAGTCCAGTGGACATTCTTTGGGGATGGTTCTCGCCCAAAGATTCCGTTGATATCTGCTGTCAAGATGGCACAATTATTGGAACGAGATCATACAGGATATCTTATCTATGCTGTTGATATGACGGAAGAGAGGAAGGAGTTAAAGGTTGAGGATGTGCCCGTAGTGGCAGAGTTTGCTGATGTCTTTCCGGAGGAAATTCCCGGATTCCCACCGACGAGAGAGGTCGAGTTTGGGATTGAGCTGCTACCAGGGACGTCTGCAATTTCTCGTGCCCCATATAGGATGGCACCAGCAGAATTAAGGGAGTTAAAGATTCAGTTGCAAGAGCTCCTTGACAAGGGCTACATACGCCCTAGCGTATCGCCCTGGGGTGCGCCTGTCTTATTTGTTAAGAAGAAAGATGGATCGATGTGTCTATGCATTGACTACAGACAACTGAACAAAGCTACAGTAAAGAACAAGTATCCACTTCCGAGGATCGATGACTTGTTCGACCAGTTGCAGGGTACGAGGCTCTACAGTAAGATCGATCTGAGGTTGGGGTACCATCAGATTCGAGTAAGAGAAGATGATGTTCAGAAGACGGCGTTCAGGACTAGATATGGGCACTATGAATTCCTGGTCATGCCTTTTGGGGTGACGAATGCCCCAGCTGTCTTCATGAGTTTGATGAACAGGGTGTTCCAGCCGTATTTGGATCAGTTCATCATAGTCTTCATTGACGACATACCTATTTACTCTCGGACGGAAGAAGAGCATGTAAGGCACTTGAGGACAGTTCTTCAGATCCTTAGGGATCATCAGTTATATGCAAAGCTTAGTAAGTGCGAGTTCTGGTTGGACAGCGTGGTATTCTTGGGCCATGTCATATCTAGCCATGGGATATCTGTGGATCCCAGGAAGATGGAAGCTGTGTTAGAGTGGGCTGCACCCACTTCTGTACCGGAGATACGGAGTTTCCTCGGTTTGGCAGGTTATTACCGACGTTTCGTCGAAGGTATCTCGAAGATTGCCAAACCCCTGACACAGCTGACTCAGAAAGGAGTCCCCTTCTTTTGGTCTGAGGCTTGTGAGGAAAGTTTTCAAGAACTGAAGCGTCGCTTGACTACAGCGCCTGTATTGGTGATTCCGTCTGAGAATAAGAGGTTTGCCTTGTATATGGATGCGTCACTGCAGGGTTTGGGCGGTGTGTTGATGCAAGATAAGCACGTGGTGGCTTATGCATCGAGGCAACTGAAGCTACACGAGGCTAGGTATCCAGTGCATGATTTGGAACTGGCGGCCATCATATTTGCCTTGAAGATTTGGAGGCATTACTTGTATGGCACGTCTTTCACTATATATACGGACCATAAGAGCCTGAAGTTCTTATTCACTCAGGCAGAGTTGAATATGAGGCAAAGAAGGTGGATGGATTTGCTCAAAGACTATGATTGTGAAATTGAGTACCATCCAGGTAAAGCGAACTTAATAGCAGACGCCTTAAGTCGGAAGGTGAAGAGTACTGCAGAGGATGTTATGTGTTTGTTGGGCTTGATGACTTCTTATTGCCATCTGGGCTATGATTTCGATGTAGACACGTCGCCTGTGCGAGTGTCGACCTTATTGGCGGAGCCAGATATATTTGAGGTAATCAGGAAGGCCCAGAAGTCGGATAGTGAGGTTCAGAGATGGACATCATTGGTACTTCAGGGTCAGCCATCCAAGTTCAGAGTGGCTGAGGATGATTCTTTGAGACTGGGCAACCGATGGGTAGTTCCAGATACACCAGAACTGCGTAGAGGAATATTGGAGCGAGCTCACAGTAGTCGGTTCAGTATCCACCCAGGGGGAAAGAAGATGTACAAAGATCTATGTGATCAATTCTGGTGGAGACGCATGAAGCGTGAGGTGATCATTTTCGTTAAAAGATGTTTGATCTGCCAGCAGGTAAATGCAGAGAGGCAGAGGCCTGGCGGTGAGCTTAGAGGTGCCTGAATGGAAGTGGGAGCATATATCTATGGACTTCGTGACCCACTTGCCGAGGACGGCCTCAGGATTTGATGCGATCTGGGTGATCGTAGATAGGCTGACAAAGACGGCTCATTTCATCCCTTACAGTATGTCATATACATACTTGAAGATGGCCCAGATGTATATACGGGATGTGGTGAGATTGCATGGTATTCCAGTCTCGATAGTGTCTGACAGGGACCCGAGGTTCACTTCGCATTTCTGGGAGGGTCTCCAGACAGCTTTGGGCACAGAGGTGAGACTGAGTACGGCCTATCACCCTCAGACAGACGGCCAAACGGAGCGTACCATTCAGACGCTCGAGGACATGTTGAGGGCATGTATTTTGGAGTTTGATACTCCGTGGCAGGATTCAGTGCCGCTGGTGGAGTTCTCCTATAATAACAGTTATCAGGCGAGCATTGAAATGGCTCCTTTTGAAGCTCTGTATGGACGACGATGTAAATCACCGCTGTATTGGGAGGACTTGACTAGCAAAGTGGTCGGAGGACCGGATATGATCAAGGATATGGAAGGTAAGATAAAGTTGATACGCCAGAAGATGAAAGCGGCCCAGGATAGGCAAGCGGCCTACGCAAATAAGCGGCGACGATCGCTGGAATTCCAGTTAGGAGACAGGGTCTTCTTAAAGATCTCGCCCTTCAGGGGTGTGGTTCGTTTTGGGATGCGGGGAAAGTTATCTCCGAGGTATGTTGGGCCATATGAAGTTTTACAGCGTATCGGTACATTGGCATATCGTTTGGCTCTACCGCCATCCTTGTCTGGCATACATGATGTTTTCCATGTCTCTATGTTACGGAAGTATGAGCCACCCGTCTCATGTCTTACAGCCTACAGAAGTTCAGTGGGATCGTCGGGGTGTCGAGGAGGCTACATGGGAGACGGAACGGCATATGGTGCAGCACTATCCGGAACTATTCTCTGGTATGTTTTTAATGTTTAGTTCCATTATGATGATGCATGTGGATTTCGAGGATGAAATCTTATAAGTATGGGAGTAATGTAATACCCCCGAAATGTTATATGATTATGTGCTACGATTATGATTTACGATGTGTTTAAGAGGGTTGTGATACTTTAATTGGGGGTTATAATTATGATATGATGATATGGTTTAGGGGGCATGTTAGGTGTTTTAAATTGTTGTATTGATGTAGTAAAATTATAAAATATCAAGGGAAGATATTTTTATACATCGTATGAAATACCGGGACACAATTAAACACCACAAAACCACCCTGCATGCAACCACCCCCCCAACCCATGCCAATCAAACTGTTCACAGGCTGATTGGCCACCCCACTTGGCTCAATCATTCAGCCTCATTCTTCCATCCCAAATCTCGACCCTTCTCTCCCAAACAAACACCATCACCTGCTGAGCAAAAACGTGAGGAGCCTTGCCATTTTCATTCGTTGGAAGCCTCTCAAAAATCGGAGCAAAGTAGGGTGAGAAACCATGCTCTGTTTTTGTTTTTAAGCTTATTAAGTTCTTGCTTTTAAGTGTGGTAAAAATGGCAAGCTTAGGTTTCTTGAAACCTTCGATTTAAATGCTTACATGGTGTTATTATGAAGCTCTCAGTATTTTTCCTTGTGCATGTTACATGTTTTATGTGAAGGATTAAAGCATGTGAAATAGGGTGTTCGAAAATCTGGGTAGATATTTCCCCTGTTTTTCTGGAGTGATATTGAGGAGGTGATATTATGCATGTTAGATGGGTTTTTGGATGAACCTTCGATTTGAGTACAAGAATGGTAATTTTGTAAAGCCCATGACGTTTTTGTCCAAGCATGTTTTATGAGATACGTTATAGTTTTTATGGCATGAAATGAAGTACCCAAAAATCTGGAAATAAAATATGTTGCCCAGTTTCCGGAAATGTTGATCGAGTATTGATAAAAGGGGTAGTTTTAATGCATGTCGGTTTAGGTTATGAGTGAACCTTTAATTTTAATACATGCATGAAAGTATGGTGAAGCTAAATATGCTTGTTTAGGCATTGTATGTATGTTATGAAGTAGTTTGAAGGGTGTGAATTGAGGTGTTCGAGATTTCTGGAAAATCTCGCATGAATGTGAACGATCGATCGATCGGTGATGAACACCGATCGATCGGCAAATGTCGTAGCAAAAGAATGAAAATGATGAACAGTTAGCGATCGATCGGTAGGGGAGACCGATCGATCGGTAGTCACTGTTCATGTGTGATAAAATTTTATGTTCTTTTTTTGTACTTTGATTTCGATTCTCGTTTCGGTGCCTAATATTGTATTATGTGATTGTGTAGAGCCATCCCAGGTACCAGCACAATCAAGGAGATAAGTCTGTTGACTCCTCCTCCTTTTGAAAAGGTACGTAAGAGACCTACGGGCATCGGACGGTAAAACGCATCTTTACACTACGACTATGCTTTTATTGCATGAGTATTGATGATGAAATGATGATGTTTATAAGATGTTTACGATGTTATAAGATGTTTACGAGGTTGATAAGATGTTTATATATATTCATACGATATTATTTGTAGTAAGATGTCACGGGGTAAGATGCCCCACATGGTAAGAGGCCATGCGATATTATTTGTGGTAAGATGCCACGGGGTAAGATGCCCCACATGGTAAGAGGCCATGCGATGTTATTTGTGGTAAGATGCCACGGGGTAAGATGCCCCACATGGTAAGAGGCCATGCGATGTTTATAATGTGGTAAGATGCCACGGGGTAAGATGCCCATATGCATGATTATGAATCAGGGACAACAATAAGAAGTTAATGAATAACCAGCATATTTACTTAACCAATATTTCATGCATTTACTATGATGTTTTTATGATGTTAAGTAAGATTGTATATGCTTATGATGTGTTGTCCTTGTAGGTACGCTTTTGGGCTAAAGGACTAAGGGTCGGGTTGAGGCAGTGAGCTACGAGGAACACAAGAATGTATAGGATTCAAGTCACGATTAGTATCTACTCTAGGAGTAGTATAAATCTAAATATTAACAATCTTTTGGGAATGTAATGAATTATTTTTGAAGTCTTTTATTTTGGCCTGTAATCCTGTTAGCTCATGTAACAACCAGAACCTTACGACGTTATTAATGCATGATTAGTCCTTCTTATGTCTATTAATCACTGTTAAGGTGGGAAGACCCCACAGTGGTGGGGGTGAGGGGTAAGGTAGAGGGGATTGTTAATAATAACAAAATGATGTCCCAGTACTTAGCATGATGTATAAAATATCCCAACGGGATATTTTAAAAGTATTTGTCCAAAAATGCACCATAATCCCAATTAAACATGCTTTCCAAAATAATTAACATCCACCTCAAATAAACCATGCCAAAACTCAATTTCCACAACATGCATCACATGCACCCTGAAATGTACTACCAGGGCATGCCCACCGCATAACTATACAGTTCACTACCATAATTAATTTAATATTGTATTAATCATATAAACATAATTAATGGCCCAAATGCACATAATTATTTCAGGGATATCCCAATACTCCCATACTTAGAAGATTTTGTTCTCGTGCACTTACCAATTCCGAAACAAAACATTATTTTACATACCAGAAAACAATTCCGGGTAGTGCTGCACCATATGTCGCTCCGTCTCCCACGTGGCCTCCTCGACACCCCTACGATCCCACTGAACCTTGACCATTGGTATCACTTTACTCCGAAGTCTGCGATCCGCTCGATCCAGAATTCTAACCGGTCGTTCCACGTATGACACATTAGAATCCAACTGAACTTATTCGCATAGGCTGTCTGTCTATCCTGAGCTGCCTTCATTTTCTGCCATATTACCTTTATTTTCTCTTCCATTTCCCGGACCAATTTTGGTCCTCCAACCGATTTACTGACCAAGTCATCCCAGTACAATGGTGACCTACAACATCGACCATAAAGGGCCTCAAAAGGAGCCATCTGAATACTCGCCTGATAGCTATTGTTGTACGAGAATTCTACCAATGCCACTGAATCCTGCCACGGAGTATCAAACTCCAACACACAAGCCCTCAACATATCCTCGAGTGTCTGTATAGTACGCTCAGTCTGGCAATCTGTTTTGGGATGGTAAGCCGTGCTCAATCTCATCTCAGTTCCCAAAGCCGACTGGAGACCTTCCCAAAAATGAGACGTAAACCGCGGATCTCGGTCAGACACAATGGAAACTGGGATCCCATGCAATCTCACCACATCCCGGATATATAACTCGGTCATCCTCAAGTATGCAAAGGTCATACTATACGGAATAAAGTGAGCCACCTTCGTCAGCTATCCACGATCGCCCAAATCGCATCAAACCCCGAACCAGTCATCGGCAAGTGGGTCACGAACTCCATGGATATGTGTTCCCACTTCCATTGAGGTATCTCCAAGCTCTTCAGCTCGCCAACAGGCCTTTGTCTCTCTGCCTTTACTTGTTGACAGACCAAGCATCTCTTAACGAATGCTATTACATCTTGTTTCATCCGTTTCCACCAAAATTGGTCGCATAGATCCTTATACATCTTTCTCTCGCCTGGGTGGATACTAAGTCTGCTGCTATGAGCTCTTTGTACGATCCCTCGACGCAACTCCGGCGTACTCGGAACTACCCAAGGGTTATCAAGTCTTGCCACTCTGAGCTTCGATGGCTCTCCCAGACGCACCAATGCTAACCACCTTTGTATCTCATTGTCTGCCTTCTGAGTTCTTCTGATATTCTCAAAAACATCCGGCTCTGCTAATAGTGTTAATACATGTACCGGTGATACAGATACATCGAAGTCATAGCCCAGATGACAGTAGGGAGTCATCATAGCCGATAAATGCATGACGTCCTCTGCAATACACTTCACTTTCCGACTCAAGGCGTATGCTGTCAAGTTCGCCTTTCCAGGATGGTACTCTATCTCGTAATCATAGTCCTTGAGCAAATCCATCCACCTCCTCTGCCTCATATTCAGCTCCGCCTGAGTAAATAAAAACTTCAGGCTCTTGTGGTCCGTATAGATGGTAAACGAAGTACCATACAAGTAGTGCCGCCAAATATTCAAGGCAAAAATGATAGCCGCCAACTCCAAGTCATGAACTGGATATTTGGTCTCATGCGGCTTCAGTTGTCTCGAAGCATAACCACATGCTTATCCTGCATTAGCACACATCCCAAACCCTGTAGTGATGCATCAGTGTATAGAACAAACCTCTTGTTCCCCGTGGAAATCACCAACACGGGTGCAGTGTCAACCGGTGCTTCAACTCTTGAAAGCTTTGCTCACAAGCCTCAGACCAATAGAATGGTACCCCTTTCTGAGTCAATTGCGTCAACGGCTTAGCAATCTTCAAGAATCCCTCGACAAAGCTTCGGTAATATCCGGCTAAACCAAGGAAACTCAGAATCTCGGGTACAGAAGTAGGCGCAGACCATTCCATCACTGCCTCTACTTTCTTGGGATCCACAAATATCCTATCGCTAGAGATGATATGCCCCAGAAACACCACATTGTCCAACCAGAATTCACACTTACTGAGCTTGGCAAACAACTGATTATCTCTGAGAATCTGAAGCACTGTCCGCAAATGTCTCGCGTGCTCCTCCTCACTCCGAGAATAGATAAGTATGTCGTCGATGAACACAATGACGAACTGATCAAGATACAGTTGGAACACACTGTTCATCAGACTCATAAAGACAGTCAGGGCGTTCGTCACTCCGAACAGCATAACCAAGAACTCGTAATGTCCATACCGAGTCTGAAATGTTGTCTTCTGAACATCCTCCTCTCTGACCCATATCAGATGATAACCCGACCTCAGATCAATCTTGCTATAAAGTTTCGTGCCCTGCAACTGATCAAACAGATTGTCAATCCGTGGAAGAGGATACTTATTCTTTACCATTGCCTTATTCAATTATCGGTAATCGATGCACAAATGCATCGAACCATCTTTCTTCTTTACGAACAAAACCGGTGCACCCCAAGGCAATTCGCTAGGGCGAATGTATCCCTTGTCGAGAAGTTCCTATAACTGAACCTTCAGTTCCCTTAACTCCGCTGGTGCCATTCTATAAGGGGCACGAGAAATACCAGACGTTCCTGGTAACAACTCAAAATTCGACCTCTACTCGGCGGAAAACCTGAAATTTCCTCCGGAAACACATCGGCAAATTCCGCAACTACGGGTATCTACTCAATCCTCAATTCTTTCTTCTTTTCCGCTATATCCATGGCATAATGAGATAGCCCATATGTCCACGTTCCAATAACAGTGACATTTTAACACCCGATATCAGTGGAATCTTCGGACGAGAACCGTTCCCATAAAAGGTCCAATGAATCCCCTAATCAGATCGAAAACAAACCGTTCTCTATCGGCAATCAACCACTGCCTGATATCTGTTCAGTACATCGATGCCCACAATGCAATCGAAATATGACATACCCAAAACAATCAAATCCGTCTTCAGCTCACTGCCTTCAAAATAAATGAGGCAATCAGAAAGTAACCGGTCAGTAATCACATTCTTCCTAGTTGGTGTCGAGACCATAAGAGGCGTGGAAAACGGAGACGTGCACATAAGATGTCTCTCCACGAAATTTGCAGACACAAAGGAGTGGGAGGCACCTGTGTGTCTATCAAAATAAAAGCGGGATATGAAAATAAATGACTCGTACCAGCAATCACTTCCTCTGGAGCCGCCGCATCCTGCTCTCTAGTCAAATCATAAACATGCCCTTGAGGTGGCCCCATTGCACCTCCCAACTGTCGAGGCATCACTGGTTGCCTCTGTTGTACTGTCCTGTCATTGAATCTCCCCCTGCCCTCCCTGAGGTCTAGCTGTCCTTCACGGTTAGGACAATGCCGAGCAATGTGGCCCATCTTACCACATCTATAACATGCCGAACAGTCATGCATCAAGTGCGGTCCTCCACAGAAATGACATTTTGCTTCTCCAATTCTACTTGCTTGAGTTTGTCCTCTATTGGTGGATACATTGCTCCTTCGGTCCCCCTGTCTTCGGTTATCCGTCCGCTACCCACTAAATCGGGAAGATGATGAAGTTCCACGAGATTTAAATGATTTGCCTCGAGGCCTCAAGTTATCAGATACTGGCCTCTGTGGTGTAACTTGCGGGGGTACAGCATCTGTATAAGCACTAACTCCAATCTCTGCTAGCTCTGCTCTGGTAAGAGCATCATCAAAGGAGTTGGGGTTATTGGAGATAACCCGATCAAACAGTTCCGGCCTCAGGCCTCTCAAACAATGCCTCATCTTGGCATGACCATTTGTAGTAATGTGAGGGACAGACCTCAACAGTGATGAGTATTGCATAGTATAGTCCGAAACAGTCACGTTACCCTGCTTCAAATTGGTGAACTCGTTGGTCGCGCTTATCGTGTACGCCCAAATTAACCCCACTCAATCTCAAGATTGATAACAATAATGTAATGGTGTGAGTAGGGATCGATCTCACGAGGAGATGTGAATGTTTGTGTTAATGAAAATAAAAAAACAAAACAATTAAAGATAGGGTTGTGATTGAATTATACTAACTAAAATTAAAACTAAAGATTAAACTAATGAAAGCGATTCTTGGTATCGGTCGACTCTACCTTGGAATTATCATCTATTTCATTGATTCACGAAAGAATCAATTTTATTTGAATATTCATCAATTGGAAATCCAATTCATCCCTCACCTTATTTATAGTCAATTAGTACAAGCGTTTTAATTTAACATTCATCAATCAATCAATCTCTATATGCATATTCAAGATTAAAATCACGACATCATTCAAAACTAGTGAGCGATGAATCTAAATAACATAAACGCAAGCGGTTTATATGAATTTAGTCAATGGTTTTCCCTAAGAAATTAATAACACCAACAGCAGGCAATTATCAATCTTAGTTGCTTCGTAAATTTGATTAATCAAACAATTATCAAATTTAGCATTAGATTATATGCAAGTTATTAGGTTGTCAATCCAATAAACAAACACAAGTCATATCAACAAAATCAGAAAAACAATGTATTCAATAAAATAAGCGTAGGAATCTCCCCAAGATAAATAAATCCAAGGTATTAGTCTTCCTCAACCAAGAATTAAAACTAGCTACACATAATTAAAGCAAAACGATAAATAAAAACAAAGGAAAGAAAACTAATCCGATCTCCGCTCGTCGATGTCGTCAATCTCGCCTTCGTTTCGATCTTCGAAGCCGTTCGTCAACAAAATTGAAAAGAAAATATAAAACTAGTCTAAAACTATTCTACCCTAACTATCTAGATGATTTATGTCTGATATTTCGAGTATATTATGTAGGGAGGCTAGGAGGTGGGATAAAATCCAAGTTGGAAGGAAAGAAATCATGTTTCCATATTTTTCAAAACTCCGGGCGATCGATCGAGATAAAGGGACCGATTGATCGAGCTTGACAGTAGAAATTTCATGAATTTTTCAGCCTTGCTCGATCGATCGAGAAAACCAGAATGTTTTCTGCTCACTTTTCAGCTTTTGGCGATCGACTTGCATTGGTCATAACTTCTCCATACGATCTCCGAATTTGACGAATCAGTTGTCCAAGCGAAAATAACTGAAATTTCTACAACTTTGCTATGGACCACATTTCCAAAACTTGTCTTGAACATATATAAATTTGAGGAGAAATAAGCGACATGTGTCTTGGATTCTGATTTTTTCCTCTTTTCTTCAACTGTATTCATTCTTTCATCATTTTAGCTCGATTTCTTCACCTTTTCCTACATATTATGTGATATCCCCGAAATAATTAATTTCAATTGAGGCATTAATTATGTTTATGTGATTTTATGGTGATAATTACATTATGTGTTGGGACTAATTATCTTGGTGAAATGCTTGTCACATGGTAGGCGTGACCCGGTAGAGCATTTCAGGGTGCATGTTATGCATGTTGGGTGATTGGGTATTATAATGGTTTAAATGAAATGGTTTGTGCTTATATGGTAAAGCATGATTTTAATAGGGATTTTGGTGCATTGTGGTAAAATGCTTTTGAATATCATGTTGGGGTATTTTATATATCATGCTTTTGTTTAGATGTACAATTAAATCCCATGTAAGTTGGCAAGGGAGCCACTTGCACACCTTTACATCCCATCCACTCCTCTATCAGCTTTATGTCCCCAAACCCCCTCCTTTCATCTAAGATCTACCATTTTCGTTTCTGAAACAAGAGGAGAGGAGAAAACTTTGAAAAAGGAGTCTTTTTGTGATTTCTTGCTAAAAACATAAAGCTCAAGTGGTAAGCTTTCATTATGGTAAAGTTTTGTTGAGTTTGGTTAGTTTTGTAATTCATCTTTGGGGTTAAAAGAGTAGATCTTGGTACAACATGTTGTTCATGTTTGGAGGATGTATTTTAAGGTTGTTTTGTGGTTTCATGATGTGTTGGGTGGGTGATCTTGGTTGTATATGAGTTTAGGTGTTGTTGGAAGCTCATACATGGAGGTTTCTCGCAGGAACAGGGCTGCTCGATCGATCGAAAAATTGGGTCCGATCGATCGAGCGGGGCAGAGCCTGGCCAAGGCTTGAAACGAGCTCACCGATCGATCGGGAAAAGTTCCGATCGATCGATGTGTGAAATCTCGATCGATCGAGATAAAATATCGATCGATCGGCAGAGGCAGAACCAAAATGCTTTTTTGATGAACATTAGCGATCGATCGAGGCTGGGGAACCGATCGATCGCAAGGCTAAAAATGTGGGTTTTGGGATTTTGTTCTAAATGATGATATTTTTGGTAATGGTTCATTTATTGGCTTCTAATATCGATTCATGTGATTGTGTAGAACCATCCCAGGTAGCCACACATCAAAGGAGATAAAGTCCCACGACATCTCCACTTTTGGAACTAAGGTACGTAGTGAGACGTACGAGCATCGGACGGTAAAACGTATTTATTACGCTTGATTGGTTATGCATTATGGTTGCATACATGGTCTTAATTATGCATTGTGATTGCATACATAAGTGAATATGCATTATGGTTGCACACATGGTTGGATATGCATTATGGTTGCATACATGGTTGGATATGTATTATGGTTGCATAATTGATTGGATATGCATTGCGGTTGCATATGATTGTGAGTCGAGATTATATAACAGTGATGAAGAATACTTACCGCTTTCATGTCGAAGCGATGATAGAATACTTGTCGCTGTCATATTTAGCGATGAAGAATATTTACCGCAAATATGTCGAAGCGAAGGATAATGCCGCTGTCATATTGATGCGAGGGATATTATGCCGCTAATATGTCAAAGCGAGGGGTATTAATGCCGCTGTCATATAAACGCGAGGGGTATTATGCCACTGATATAATAAGACAGGGAATTGGCCATTGGTATACATGAAATGGGTGCATGTCATGACATACATATCCGTATTATAATCCTTTGATTATTATTGTGGTACAGGGACAACCAAGGGAGCTTTTAAATGTGTTAAATACAGGAAGTGAATCGCATTTATGGTTTATGCATTGAATTATGATCATATTATTGTGAAAATGATTTGTATACATGCTCATGGTATGGGGTTGTTCTTGTAGGTACCTTTGGGCGGACGGGCTAAGGCGGGTTGATGCGGTGAGCCAGTGAGGAGTGCTTTTGGCATGGCAGGCTTAATTATTCTGTATAGTCTCTACTCTAGGAGTAGTGTAAAACTATAGGATTAGCATTCGATTGGTTGGGAATGTGATTAATCCCTTTTGGAAATTTTATTTTGGCCTTTAATCTTAACGGCTCAATACATCAACACGAACTTTATATTATTAGATGCATGTTTAGCTCTATTACGCCTTTAATCCGCACTTAAGGAACTAGGGTCCTTACATTAGTGGTATCAGAGCAGTGGTTAGAGAACCCGGGAACGAGCGAAGGGTAGCCTTAGCATGGTTGGCTAGGTGTTTTCATTTGGGGCATGTTTATGCATGTGGTGCATATTTGTGTATACAATTGTTATACTAACATGCTTGTCATTCATATTGTCTAACGGTTTACCATGTATATTGTTTGGAATTGTTGTTAACCCTTGTATTACAACATGGCTGCTATGAATGCGGGGAACCTTAATGAAGAGGTTGGTGATGTTGGGAGCGTGAACGCTAGCATCGGTCAGGCAAATCCTTTACCTCCACCTGCTGTGGGCATGGAACCGGTTGCTCAGTTGCTACTACCAGGGGAGCTTAGCCTGACACAGTTTCTGACCTTCCACCCGCCTATGTTTGAGGGAACAGAGACAGGGGAAGAGGCCGAAGAGTGGCTAGAGAGATTGGAACAGATATTTGTGTCTGCGCCATGTGCTAGAACAACATGGTTGAGATTGACGGAATTTCAATTGGCAAAGAAGTCTTCTATGTGGTGGAAGACGACTGTGATGGAGTTGAGGGCTCAAGGCATGGTAATTGATTGGACTCTATTCAGAACTCGATTTTTAAACCGATACTTCTCAGCTGCGGCTAGGCAAGCAAAGGAGGATGAATTTACAAACTTGAAACAAGGGAGCATGACCGTTTCGGACTATGCCATGCACTACTCATCTTTGTTGAGGTACGTTCCACACATTGCCACCAATGGACATGCAAAGATGAGGAACTTTCTGAAGGGGTTGCGACAGGAACTATTTGATCGGGTCATTTCCAACAACCCGACATCCTTTGATGATGCATTGGTTAGAGCGGAGTTGGCAGAGATTGGGGTGAGTGCTTATACTGATGCCGCACCCCCCACCAGTCTCATCACAAAGATCTACATCAGAGAATTTGAAGCCACGGGGAGGATCTTTTAAGTCACGAGGGACTTCTTCTTCTTCCCGTTTTAGCGGGAGGCGACCGGATGGTCGGAAGCAAGATGATCGGAGAGGTGGTGCATCTACTATTGGAGGACCTGGTAGAGTTGGAGATGTTAAGTGCCACTTTTGCGGAGGGCCGCATTTGATGCGTGACTGTTCTGCATGCTACATATGTGGCAAGTCGGGCCACATTGCTCGGCGTTGTCCCAATCGGGAAGGATGGACGGACCTTAGAGAGCGTCGAGGAAGGTTTTCTACTGGGACAGTACAACAGAGACCGCCGATGGTACCTCGTCATATGGGAGGACAGGCGATGGGGCCGCCTCAGGGACAGGTCTACGCACTGACCAGGGAGCAGGCCGATGCAGCTCCAGAGGAGGTGATAGCGGGTACTTGCCTTTTATTTATGTATTCCGCCTTTATTTTGATAGACACAGGTTCTTCGCACTCCTTTGTGTCTGCGGACTTTGTGGCGAGACATCATATGTGCACGTCTCCGTTGCCCACGCCTCTATTGGTCTCGACACCCACTGGGAAGAGAGTTGTTGCTAATCAGTTTCTGATGGACTGCCTCATTTATTTTGAGGGCAATGAGATAAAGACAGATTTGATTGTTTTGGGTATGTCAGATTTCGACTGCATTGTGGGCATCGACATTCTGAACAGATATCAGGTAGTGGTGGATTGTCGACAGAGGACAGTACGATTCAGATCTCATTTGGGAGTTCAGTGGATTTTCTATGGCAACGGTTCTCGTGCGAAGATTCCGTTGATTTCGACAATCAAAATGTCTCAACTATTGGAACGTGGTCACACAGGCTACCTTATCTATGCCGTGGACACATCAGGAAAGGGTAAAGAGTTAAAGGTTGAGGATGTGCCCAAGGTAGCGGAGTTTGCTGATGTATTCCCGGAGGAGATTCCCGGATTTCCACCGACTAGAGAGGTCAAGTTTGGGATTGAACTGTTACCGGGGACATCCGCTATTTCTCGTGCCCCTTACCGGATGGCACCGGAAGAGTTGAGGGAATTGAAGGAGCAGTTGCAGGATCTCCTTGACAAAGGATATATACGCCCTAGCGTATCGCCTTGGGGCGCACCGGTTCTTTTTGTTAAGAAGAAGGATGGCTCGATGCGTTTGTGCATCGATTACCGGCAACTGAATAAGGCCACAGTGAAGAACAAGTATCCTCTTCCAAGGATTGACGACTTGTTTGATCAGTTGCAAGGCACGAAGCTGTACATCAAGATTGATTTGAGATCCGGGTACCATCAGATACGGGATAGGGAGGAGGATGTACAGAAGACATCATTTTGGACTCGGTATGGGCACTACGAGTTCTTAGTGATGCCGTTCGGTGTGACGAACGCCGCGGCCGTCTTTATGAGCTTGATGAATCGGGTGTTCCAACCCTACCTGGATTAGTTCGTCATTGTGTTTATTGACAATATACTATCTACTCCCGGAGCGAGGAAGAGCATGTGAGACATTTGAGGACAGTGCTCTAGATCCTCAGAGATCACCAGTTGTATGCCAAGCTCAGTAAGTGTGAGTTTTGGTTGAGCAGTGTAGTATTTCTGGGGCATGTCATATCTAGCAGTGGGATTTCAGTGGACCCCAGGAAGATTGAGGCTGTGATGGAGTGGACTGCACCCACTTCTGTACCCGAGATTTGGAGTTTTCTTGGTTTGGCAGGATATTACCGACGCTTCGTCGAGGGATTTTCTAAGATTGCTAAGCCATTGACTCAGTTGACTCAGAAGGGGATACCGTTTTATTGGTCTGATGCTTGTGAGCAGAGCTTCCAAGAGCTGAAGCACCGGTTAACCACGGCACCCGTATTGGTGATTCCCTCAGAGAATAAGAGGTTTGTCCTTTATACTGACGCATCGCTACAGGGCTTGGATGTGTACTTATGCAAGATAAGCACGTGGTAGCTTATGCATCGAGGCAGTTGAAGCCGCATGAGGCTAGATACCCGGTCCATGATTTGGAGTTGGCGGCTATTATCTTTGCCCTGAAGATTTGGAGGCACTATCTGTATGGTACATCTTTTACCATATACACGGATCATAAGAGCCTAAAATTCTTGTTTACTCAGGCGGAGTTGAATATGCGTCAGAGGAGATGGATGGATTTGCTCAAAGACTATGACTGTGAGATTGAGTACCATCCGGGGAAGGCGAACTTGACAGCAGACGCCTTGAGTCGGAAGGTGAAGAGTACTGCTGAGGTGGTCATACATTTGTCGGCAATGATGACTTCATATTGCTATCTGGGCTATGACTTTGACGTAGATACATCGCCTGTACATGTATCGACCTTATTGGCTGAGCCAGATATCTGTGAGCATATCAGGAGAGCTCAGAGGACAGATGTTGAGATTCATAGATGGTCATCTTTGGCACTTCAGGGGCAGCCATCGAAGTTCACGGTGGCTGAGGATGGTTCTTTGAGACTCGGTAACCGATGGGTAGTCCCATGTACGCCGGAGTTGCGTAGAGGAATCTTAGAGCGAGCTCATAGTAGCAGATTTAGCATCCACCCAGGAGGGAGGAAAATGTATAAGGACTTGTGTGATCAGTTCGGGTGGAAACGAAAACGTGATGTGATCTCATTTGTCAAGAGGTGTTTGATCTGCCAGCAGGTTAAGGCAGAGAGGCAGAGACCCGGTGGCGAGCTAAGGAGCTTAGAGATACCGGAGTGGAAATGGGAGCATATATCTATGGACTTTGTGACCCACTTGCCGAGGACTACTTCGGGTTGTGATGCCATTTGGGTGATCGTTGACAGGCTGATAAAGGTAGCTCACTTCATCCCCTACTGTATGACGTACACATACTTGAGGATGGCTCAGTTGTATGTCCGGGACATAGTGAGACTACATGGGATTCCAGTGTCCATTGTGTCTAACAGAGATCCGCGGTTCACATATCATCCCCAGACGGATGGGCAGACAGAGCGTACTATACAGACGCTCGAGGACATGCTGCGAGCTTGTGTGTTGGAATTTGATGCCTCATGGCAAGATTATTTGGCCTTGGTAGAGTTCTCATACAACAACAGCTATCAGGCGAGTATTCAAATGGCTCCGTTTGAAGCTTTGTATGGTAAGCATTGTAGATCGCCATTATACTGGGATGACTTGACCAGTAAAGCAGTGGGAGGACCCGAACTGATTCGGGAAATGGAGGATAAAATAAAGGTTATCCGTCAGAAAATGAAGGCAGCCCAGGACAGGCAGGCAGCCTATGCGAATAAACGGCGGAGACCGTTGGAATTTCAGTTGGGAGACAGGGTCTTTTTGAAGATTTCACCTTTCAGGGGTGTGGTTCGGTTTGTTATGCGTGGTAAATTGTCTCCAAGGTATGTGGGACCGTATGAGATTTTACAGCGCATCGGTACCTTGGCTTACCGTTTGGTGTTGCCTCCGTCGTTGTCTGGTATTCACGACGTGTTTCATGTATCTATGCTGCGGAAGTATGAGCCGGATCCGTCGCATGTATAGCAGCCTTCTGAGGTTCAGTTAGATTCTGATATATCCTATGAGGAACGGCCAGTCGGGATTTTGGATAGGGCTGATCGCAGGCTTCGGAACAAAGTGATACCGATGATTAAGGTTCAGTGGGATCGCAGGGGTGTCGAAGAGGCCACGTGGGAGACGGAGCAACGTATGGTGCAGCACTACCCAGAACTATTCTCTGGTATGTGATTTATGTTTAGTTTCGATTTGGGTAAGTGCATGCGATTTCGAGGGCGAAATCTTATAAGTAGGGGAGTATTGTGATATCCCCGAAATAATTAATTTCAATTGGGGCATTAATTATGTTTATGTGATTTATGGTAATAATTACATTATGTGTTGGGACTAATTATCTTGGTGAAATGCTTGTCACATGGTAGGCGTGACCCGGTAGAGCATTTCAGGGTGCATGTTATGCATGTTGGGTGATTGGATATTATAATGGTTTAAATGAAATGGTTTGTGTTTATATGGTAAAGCATGATTTTAATAGGGATTTTGGTGCTTTGTGGTAAAATGCTTTTGAAATATCATGTTGGGGTATTTTATATATCATGCTTTTGTTTAGATGTACAATTAAATCCCATGTAAGTTGGCAAGGGAGCCACTTGCACACCTTTACATCCCATCCACTCCTCTATCAGCTTTATGTCCCCAAACCCCCTCCTTTCATCTAAGATCTACCATTTTCGTTTCTGAAACAAGAGGAGAGGAGAAAGCTTTGAAAAAGGAGTCTTTTGGTGATTTCTTGCTAAAAACATAAAGCTCAAGTGGTAAGCTTTCATTATGGTAAAGTTTTGTTGAGTTTGGTTAGTTTTGTAATTCATCTTTGGGGTTAAAAGAGTAGATCTTGGTCCAACATGTTGTTCATGTTTGGAGGATGTATTTTAAGGTTGTTTTGTGGTTTCATGATGTGTTGGGTGGTTGATCTTGGTTGTATATGAGTTTAAGTGTTGTTGGAAGCTCATACATGGAGGTTTCTCGCAGGAATAGGGCTGCTCGATCGATCGAAAAATTGGGTCCGATCGATCGAGCGGGGCAGAGCCTGGCCAAGGCTTGAAACGAGCTCACCGATCGGTCGGGAAAAGTTCCGATCGATCGATGTGTGAAATCTCGATCGACCGAGATAAAATCTCGATCGACCGAGATAAAATCTCGATCGATCGGCAGAGGCAGAACCAAAATGCCTTTTTGATGAACATTAGCGATCGATCGAGGCTGGGGAACCGATCGATCGCAAGGCTAAATGTGGGTTTTGGGATTTTGTTCTAAATGATGATATTTTTTGGTAATGGTTCATTTATTGGCTTCTAATATGGATTCATGTGATTGTGTAGAATCATCCCAGGTAGCCACACATCAAAGGAGATAAAGTCCCACGACATCTCCACTTTTGGAACTAAGGTACGTAGTGAGACGTACGATGTAAAGAAAAAGTTCCTTAAGTGCGGATTAAAGGCGTAATAGAGCTAAACATGCATCTAATGATATAAAGTACGTATTGATGTCTTGAGCGGTTAAGATTACAGGCCAAATTAAAATTTCCAAAAAGGGATTAATTACATTCCAATCAATTGAATGTTAATCCTACAGTTTTACACTACTCCTAGAGTAGAGACTATACAAAAGAATTAGGCCTGCTATGCCAAGAACACTCCTCACTGGCTCACCGCATCAACCCGCCTTAGCCCGTCCGTCCCAAAAGTACCTACAGGAACAACCCCAAAACCATGAGCATGTATATAAATCATATTCACAATAATATGATTGTAATTAAAATGCATAAACCGTAAATACAATTCACTCCTGTATTTAATACATTTCTAAGCTCCCATTGGTTGTCCCTGTATCACAATCATAATCAATGGATTATAATGCCAATAATGTGTGTCATGACATGCACCGATTTCCATGTATGCCGTATTCAATTCCCAAGTTTTATTATATCAGTGGCATAATACCCCTCGCATTAACATGACAGCGGAAATACCCCTCGCTTAGACAATACCAGCGGCACTAATATCCCTCGCTATAAATATGACAGCGGTCGTGTTCTTCGCTTCATATTAGCGGCAAATATTCTCTCATCGCTACGGTATGACATCGGCAAGTATTTACATCGCTACGCCACTAGCGGCAAGTATTCTCCATCACTGTAATATAATCCCGACTCACAATCACATGCAACCGAAATGCATGACCAAACCATGTATGCAATCCATAATGCATAAATAAGACCACATATGCAACCAAAATGCATAATAAATTCCATGTGTGCAACCATAGTGCATAACCAATTCAATACGTAATAATATGTTTTACCGTCCGATGCCCGTACGTCTCACTACGTACCTTAGTTCCAAAAGTGGAGATGTCGAGGGCCTTTATCTCCTTTATTGCGTGGCTACCTGAGATGGTTCTACACCATTATATGAATCCATATTAGAAGCCAATAAATGAACCATTACCAAAAATATCATCATTTAGGACATAATCACAAAATCCACATTTTATGCCTTGCGATCGATCGGTTCCCAAGCCCCGATCGATCGCTAAGTTAAACAAAAATGGCATCCAGGTTCTGCCTCCACCGATCGATCGAGATTTTGTCTCGATCGATCGAGACTTTACATCGATCGATCGGAACTTTTTCTCGATCGATCGGTAAAGCTCATTTCGTGCCTTGTCCAGGCTCTGCCCTGCTCGATCGATCGAAACATATTTTCGATCGATCGAGCAGCTCTGTTCCATCGAGAACCTCCATGAATGAACTTCAACCAACACCTAAACTCATATAGTTCAAAGATCAACCATCCAACACACCATTAAACCACTAAAACATCATGTAAGACTACCTTACCTCCCACAATAACCACAACCAACAAAATAAAACATGACAACATACAAACCCAACTCATCTTTTCCAAACCATGGCTCAAAATCTTACTAACATCAAAGAAAACTTAACAAGGATGGATCCTTACCCTTTTTGGCTTCAAAGTTTGACAAGAAATCACCACAATAGGGTTTAGCCAAGGTTTTCTTGCTCCACCTTGTGTCAAAAACGAAAATGGAAGGAAGAGAGGGTTTGGGAGAGATTTCAAAAAGGTGAAAAGGTATGATGTGAAGTGAAAAGAGAGGTGGTGGCATTGACTATATTAAACATGTATCCCACAATGGGCATGATGTATAAAACACCCCAGCATGGTATTTTAAAAGCATTACACAAAAGTTCTAAACTTCATTAAATCCTTACATTTCTTATAATTAACCTCCAATACAAATAAATCATGATAACACCTCATTTCCTCACATGCTTAACATACATCACCGGGTCACGTATACCATGTGACTAAGCATTTTACCAAGATAATTAATTTCAACACATATTAATTATCGCCATAAAAATCACATAAACATAATTAATGCCCAAATTGCATGTAATTATTTTGGGGATATCACAATACTCCCCTACTTATAAGATTTCGCCCCCGAAATCGCATGCACTTACCCAAATCAAAACCAAACATAAGTCACATACCAGAAAATAACCCCGGGTAGTGCTGCATCATATGCCGCTTCGTCTCCCACGTGGCCTCCTCGACACCCCTACGATCCCACTGAACCTTGATCATCGGTATCACTTTGTTCCGAAGTTTGCGATCAGCCCTATCCAAAATCCTGACTGGCCGTTCCTCATAGGATACATCAGAATTCAACTGAACCTCAGAAGGCTGCAATACATGCGACGGATCCGGCTCATACTTCCGCAACATAGATACATGAAACACGTCGTGAATACCAGACAACGACGGTGGCAGTGCCAAACGGTAAGCCAAGGTACCGATGCGCTGTAAAATCTCATACGGTCCCACATACCTCGGAGACAATTTACCACGCATACCAAACCGAACCACACCCCTAAAAGGTGAGATCTTCAAAAAGACTTTGTCTCCCAACTGAAACTCCAACGATCTCCGCCGTTTATTCGCATATGTTGCCTGCCTGTCCTGGGCTGCCTTCATCTTCTGACGGATAACTTTTACCTTATCCTCCATCTCCCGAATCAGTTCGGGTCCTCCTACCGCTTTACTGGTCAAGTCATCCCAGTATAATGGCGACCTGCAACGCCTACCATACAAAGCCTCAAACGGTGCCATCTGAATACTCGCCTGATAGCTGTTGTTGTAAGAAAACTCTGCCAAGGCCAAAGACTCTTGCCATGAGGCATCAAACTCTAACACACAAGCTCGTAGCATGTCCTCGAGCGTCTGTATAGTACGCTCAGTTTGACCGTCTGTCTGGGGATGATATGCCGTACTCAATCCACCTCAGTACCCAATGCTGACTGAAGACCTCCCCAGAAATGAGACGTAAACCGCGGGTCTCTGTCCGACACAATAGATACTGGAATCCCATGTAGTCTCACTATGTCCCGGACATACATTTGAGCCATCCTCAAGTACGTGTACGTCATACTGTAGGGAATGAAGTGAGCTACCTTCGTCAGTCTGTCGATGATCACCCAAATAGCATCACAACCCGAAGTAGTCCTTGGCAAGTGGGTCACAAAGTCCATAGATATGTGCTCCCACTTCCACTCCGGTATCTCTAAGCTCCTTAGTTCTCCATCGGGTCTCTGCCTCTCTGCCTTAACCTGCTGATAGATCAAACACCTCTTGACAAAAACGATCACATCACGCTTCATCCGCTTCCACCAGAACTGATCGCACAAGTCCTTATACATCTTCCTCCCTCCAGGGTGGATACTGAATCGGCTACTATGAGCTCGTTCCAAGATTCCTCTACGCAACTCCGGCGTACATGGAACTACCCATTGGTTACCAAGTTTCAAAGAACCATCATCAGCCACTCTGAACTTTGATGGCTGTCCCTGAAGTGCCAATGATGACCATCTCTGAACCTCATAATCTGTCCTTTGAGCTCTCCTGATATTCTCATAGATATTTGGCTCGGCCAATAAGGTCGATACCCAAACCGACGATGCGTCCACATCGAAGTCATAGCCCAGATGGCAACAAGAAGTCATCATAGCCGACAATTGCATGACATCCTCAGCAGTGCTCCTCACCTTCCGACTCAAGGCGTCTGTTGTCAAATTGGCTTTCCCCGGATGGTACTCTATTTCACAGTCATAGTCCTTGAGCAAATCCATCCATCTCCTCTTACGCATATTTAACTCCGCCTGAGTGAACAAAAATTTCAGGCTCTTATGATCCGTATATATGGTAAATAATGTGCCATATAAATAGTGTCTCCAAATCTTAAGGGCAAAGATAATAGCTGCCAACTCCAAATCATGGACTGGGTATCTAGCCTCATACGGCTTCAACTGCCTTGATGCATAAGCTACCACATGTTTATCTTGCATCAGTACACAACCCAAGCCCTGCAGTGATGCGTCAGTATAAAGGACAAACCTCTTGTTCTCTGTAGGAATCACCAATACCGGCGCCGTTGTCAATCGGTGCTTCAATTCTTGGAAGCTCTCCTCGCAAGCCTCTGACCAAAAGAAGGGTACTCCGTTTTGGGTCAACTGTGTCAGCGGCTTAGCAATCTTGGAAAATCCCTCGACGAAGCGTCGGTAATAACCAGCCAGACCAAGAAAACTCCGAATCTCGGGCACAGAAGTGGATGCAGCCCACTCCATCACAGCCTCAATCTTCCTGGGGTCTACTGAAATCCCACTGCTAGATATGACATGCCCCAGAAATACTACACTGCTCAACCAAAACTCACACTTACTGAGCTTGGCATACAACTGGTGATCTCTGAGAATCTGGAGCACTGTCCTCAAATGTCTCACGTGCTCTTCCTCGCTCCGGGAGTAGATGAGTATATCGTCAATAAACACAATGACGAACTGATCCAGATAGGGTTGGAACACCCGGTTCATCAAGCTCATAAAGACAGTCGGGGCGTTCGTCACACCGAACGGCATCACTAAGAACTCGTAGTGCCCATACCGAGTCCGAAATGCTGTCTTCTGTACATCCTCCTCC
The DNA here is from genome assembly GCA_907163345.1 of Haberlea rhodopensis. Lineage (NCBI taxonomy): Eukaryota > Viridiplantae > Streptophyta > Magnoliopsida > Lamiales > Gesneriaceae > Haberlea > Haberlea rhodopensis. Next base: position 21,141,648 of record CAJQUN010000004.1, on the reverse strand, counting down.
ATGATACGTATCTGGTGGTATCCGGATCTCAAATCAATCTTACTATACAACTTCGTGCCTTGCAACTGATCAAACAAATCATCAATCCTTGGAAGAGGATACTTGTTCTTTACCGTGGCCTTGTTCAGTTGCCGGTAATCGACGCACAAATGCATCGAACCGTCTTTCTTCTTCATAAAAAAGAACCGGTGCACCCCAAGGTGATATGCTAGGGCGTATATACCCTTTATCAAGGAGCTCCTGCAACTGCTCCTTCAGTTCTGTCAACTCTGCCGGTGCCATCCGGTAAGGGGCACGAGAAATAGCGGATGTCCCAGGTTACAACTCAATCCCAAATTCGACTTCCCTTGCTGGAGGAAATCCGGGAATCTCTTCCGGGAACACATCAGCAAACTCCGCTACCACTGGCACATCCTCAATCCTCAACTCTTTACCCTTTCCCGACGTGTCCACGGCATAGATGAGGTAGCCCGTGTGTCCACGTTCCAAAAATTGGGACATTTTGATTGCCGAAATCAACGGAATCTTAGCACGAGAACCGTTGCCATAGAAAATCCACTGAACCCCCAAATGAGATCTGAACCGTACTGTCCTCTGCCGACAATCTACCACTGCCTGATATCTGTTTAGAATGTCAATACCCACAATGCAGTCAAAGTCTGACATCCCCAATACAATCAAATCTGCCTTTATCTCATTGCCCTCAAAATAAATGAGGCAGTCCATCAGAAACTGATCCGCGACAACTTTCTTTCCGGTGGGTGTCGAGACCAATAGAGACGTGGGTAAGGGAGACGTGCACATACGATGTCTCGCCACAAAATCCGCATACACAAAGGAGTGTGAAGCACTTGTGTCTATCAAAATAAAGGCGGAATATGTAAATAGAAGACACGTACCAGCTATCACCTCCTCTGGAGCTGCATCGGCCTGCTCCCTGGTCAATGCATAGACCTGTCCCTGAGGTGGCCCCATCGCCTGTCCTCCCATCTGTCGAGGCACCATCGGTGGCCTCTGCTGTACTGTCCCGGTAGAAAACCTCCCTCTACCTCCTCTGAGATCTACCTGACCATCACTACTCTGACAGAACCGAGATATGTGGCCCATCTTTCCACATTTATAACAAGCCGTACAGTCTCGCATATGATGTGGTCCTCCACAAAAGTGACACTTCACCACTCCACTCCTACTCACTTGAGTCTGCCCTCTGTTGCTAGGCGCACCACCCCTTCGGTTATCCATTCGCCTCCCACCAAACCGAGAAGATGAGGAAGAAGCCCCACGAGGTTTAAATGATTCTCCTCGTGGCCTCAGATTATTGGATAATGGCCTCGACGGTGGGACTTGTGGGGGTGCAACATCCGGGTAAGCACTGACTCCGATCTCCGCTAGTTCCGCTCTAGTGAGAGCATCATCAAAAGAAGTGGGGTTGTTGGAGATAACCCGATCAAAAAGTTCCGGTCGTAGTCCCTTTAGGAAGTGCCTCATCTTGGCATGCCCATTTGTTGCAATGTGGGGAACATACCTCAACAATGATGAGTAGTGCATGGCATAGTCTGAGACTGACATGCTCCCCTGCTTCAAGCTCGTGAACTCATCCTCTTTTGACTGCCTAGCCGCCGCAGAAAAGTATCGGTTTAGAAACCGAGTACGAACTAAAGTCCAGTCAATCACCATACCCTGGGCTCTCAGTTCCATCACTGTCGTCTTCCACCACATAGAAGACTTCTTCGCCAGTTTGAACTCCGCCAACCTCAACCATGATGTCCTAGCACAATGAGCGGACACAAATATCTGTTCTAGTCTCTCAAGCTACTCCTCAGCTTCTTCTCCTGTCTCCGTCCCCTCAAACATGGGCAGGTGGAAAGTTAGGAACTAACTCAGACTAAGCTCCCCTGGTAAAAGCAACTGAGCTACCGGCTCCACGCCCACAGCAGGTGGAGGTAAAGGATTTGTTTGACCAATGCTAACGTTCACGCTTCCAACATCACCCACCCCTTCATTGAGGTTCTCCACATTCATATCCGCCATGCTGTAATACAAAGGTTAACAACAATTCCAAACAATATATACGTTATGCCATTTAGACAACGTGAACGATAATAAGCATGTTAGTATAACAATTTATACACTAATATGCATCACATGCATAAATATGCCCAAATATAAACACCCAGCCAACCATGCTAAGGCTACCCTTTACTCATTCCCGGGTTCTCTAACCACTGCTCTGATACCACTAATGTAAGGACCCTAGTTCTTTAAGTGCGGATTAAAGGCGTAATAGAGCTAAACATGCATCTAATGATATAAAGTCCGTATTGATGTCTTGAGACGTTAAGATTACAGGCCAAATTAAAATTTCCAAAAAGGGATTAATTACATTCCAATCAATTGAATGTTAATCCTACAGTTTTACACTACTCATAGAGTAGAGACTATACAAAAGAATTAGGCCTGCTATGCCAAGAACACTCCTCACTGGCTCACCGCATCAACCCGCCTTAGCCCGTCCGTCCCAAAAGTACCTACAGGAACAACCCTAAAACCATGAGCATGTATATAAATCATATTCACAATAATATGATTGTAATTAAAATACATAAACCGTAAATACAATTCACTTCCTGTATTTAATATATTTCTAAGCTCCCATTGGTTGTCCCTGTACACAATCATAATCAATGGATTATAATGCCAATAATGTGTGTCATGACATGCACCGATTTCCATGTATGCCGTATTCAATTCCCGAGTTTTATTATATCAGTGGCATAATACCCCTCGCATTAACATGACAGCGGAAATACCCCTCGCTTAGACAATACCAGCGGCACTAATATCCCTCGCTATAAATATGACAGCGGTCGTGTTCTTCGCTTCATATTAGCGGCAAATATTCTCTCATCGCTACAGTATGACAGCGGCAAGTATTTACATCGCTACGCCACTAGCGGCAAGTATTCTCCATCACTGTAATATAATCCCGACTCACAATCACATGCAACCGAAATGCATGACCAAACCATGTATGCAATCCATAATGCATAAATAAGACCACATATGCAACCAAAATGCATAATAAATTCCATGTGTGCAACCATAGTGCATAACCAATTCAATACGTAATAATATGTTTTACCGTCCGATGCCCGTACGTCTCACTACGTACCTTAGTTCCAAAAGTGGAGATGTCGAGGGACCTTATCTCCTTTGTTGCGTGGCTACCTGAGATGGTTCTACACCATTATATGAATCCATATTAGAAGCCAATAAATGAACCATTACCAAAAATATCATCATATAGGACATAATCAAAAAATCCACATTTTATGCCTTGCGATCGATCGGTCCCCAAGCCCCGATCGATCGCTAAGTTAAACAAAAATGGCATACAGGTTCTGCCTCCACCGATCGATTGAGATTTTGTCTCGATCGATCGAGACTTTACATCGATCGATCGGAACTTTTTCTCGATCGATCGGTAAGCTCATTTCATGCCTTGTCCAGGCTCTGCCCTGCTCGATCGATCGAAACATATTTTCGATCGATCGAGCAGCTCTGTTCCATCGAGAACCTCCATGAATGAACTTCAACCAACACCTAAACTCATATAGTTCAAAGATCAACCATCCAACACACCATTAAACCACTAAAACATCATGTAAGACTACCTTACCTCCCACAATAACCACAACCAACAAAATAAAACATGACAACATACAAACCCAACTCATCTTTTCCAAACCATGGCTCAAAATCTTACTAACATCAAAGAAAACATAACAAGGATGGATCCTTACCCTTTTTGGCTTCAAAGTTTGACAAGAAATCACCACAATAGGGTTTAGCCAAGGTTTTCTTGCTCCACCTTGTGTCAAAAACGAAAATGGAAGGAAGAGAGGGTTTGGGAGAGATTTCAAAAAGGTGAAAAGGTATGATGTGAAGTGAAAAGAGAGGTGGTGGCATTGACTATATTAAACATGTATCCCACAATGGACATGATGTATAAAACACCCCAGCATGGTATTTTAAAAGCATTACACAAAAGTTCTAAACTTCATTAAATCCATACATTTCTTATAATTAACCTCCAATACAAATAAATCATGATAACACCTCATTTCCTCACATGCTTAACATACATCACCGGGTCACGTATACCATGTGACTAAGCATTTTACCAAGATAATTAATTTCAACACATATATTAATTATCGCCATAAAAATCACATAAACATAATTAATGCCCAAATTGCATGTAATTATTTTGGGGATATCACATACGAGCATCGGACGGTAAAACGTATTTAATAAGCTTGATTGGTTATGCATTATGGTTGCATACATGGTCTTAATTATGCATTGTGATTGCATACATAAGTGAATATGCATTATGGTTGCACACATTGTTGGATATGCATTATGGTTGCATACATGGTTGGATATGCATTATGGTTGCATAATTGATTGGATATGCATTGCGGTTGCATATGATTGTGAGTCGAGATTATATAACAGTGATGAAGAATACTTGCCGCTTTCATGTCGAAGCGATGATAGAATACTTGCCGCTGTCATATTTAGCGATGAAGAATATTTACCGCAAATATGTCGAAGCGAAGGATAGTGCCGCTGTCATATTGATGCGAGGGATATTATGCCGCTAATATGTCGAAGCGAGGGGTATTAATGCCGCTGTCATATAAACGCGAGGGGTATTATGCCACTGATATAATAAGACAGGGAATTGGCCATTGGTATACACGAAATGGGTGCATGTCATGACATACATATCGGTATTATAATCCTTTGATTATTATTGTGGTACAGGGACAAACAAGGGAGATTTTAAATGTGTTAAATATAGGAAGTGAATCGCATTTATGGTTTATGCATTGAATTATGATCATATTATTGTGAATATGATTTGTATACATGCTCATGGTATGGGGTTGTTCCTGTAGGTACTTTTGGCGGACGGGCTAAGGCGGGTTGATGCGGTGAGCCAGTGAGGAGTGTTTTTGGCATGGCAGGCTTAATTATTCCGTATAGTCTCTACTCTAGGAGTAGTGTAAAACTATAGGATTAGCATTCGATTGGTTGGGAATGTGATTAATCCCTTTTGGAAATTTTATTTTGGCCTGTAATCTTAAAGGCTCAATACATCAACACGAACTTTATATTATTAGATGCATGTTTAGCTCTATTACGCCTTTAATCTGCACTTAAGGAACTAGGGTCCTTACATATTACCAAATGTATGATTAGGAACTATAAACATCAAGTTAACAATTAAATCATTCACAATCATTGATAATTAAGAGCATAAAACGTGTCTATTTCTAGACACATCACTCGTCTTACTTCAGTTGTCTTGCCGGTGCCGAGAAATATCGACTCAAGAATCGAGTCCTGAATAAGCTCCAGTCCACCAAAATCCCTTGAGCTCTCATTTCCATCACGGTCGTCTTCCACCACATTGAAAATTTATTGGCTAATTGAAATTATGCTAGCCTCAACCAGGCAGTCTTGGCACACGGTGCAGACACGAAGATATGTTCAATCCTCTCTAACCATTCCTCTGCTTCTTCCCCTGTCTCAGTTCTCTCAAAGCGGGGTGGGTGGAAGGTCAAAAACTGTGTCAGACTCAGTTCCCTGGGTAATAACAGTTGTGCTATCGGTTCCACGCCCACAGCCGGTGGCGGTAGAGGATTAGTCTGAGCAATACTAGCTTTTACACTCCCTACATCATCCACCTCCTCATTGAGGTGCTCAGGATTTCTGGCTGTCATGCTGTAATACAGGGGTTAACAACAATACAAGAAATAATTTATGTAATACACCGTTAGATAACATAAACAAAAATATTCTAAGCATGTCAGTATAACAAATATATACCCAGATATGCACCACATGCATAAACATGCTCATAAGTGAACACCTAGTCAACTTGTTTGCTAAGTCTACCCTTCACTCATTCCCGGGTTCTCTAACCACTGCTCTGATACCACTAATGTAAAGCCTCGCTATCTTAAATGTGGATTAAAAGCATAAGGAGAGCTAAACATGCATAAATTAGAGTATAAGGTTCATGTTGATGCCTTGAGCTTAAGGATTACAGTGCCAAAAATAAAATTCCAAAAAAAAAGATTAATTACATTCCCGTAAAAGGAATGTTAAGACTATAGCTTTACACTACCCCTAGAGTAGATACTATACAAAATAATATTGTCCTTCTATACCAATAGCACTCCTTACAAAGCTCACCGCATCAACCCGGTCCTTAGCCCTCTGTGCCAAAAGTTCCTACAGGAACAACCCCAAAACCATGAGCATATAATAAACCATATCCACAACAACATGATTATGCTATAAAAATGCATAACCGTAATTACAAATCACTTCCTGTATTTTATGCACTTAAAAGCTCCCTTTGGTTGTCTCTGTATCACGTTCATAATCGACAGATTATAATACCATTAATAAATGTCATGACATGCACCCTTTCCATCAATACCGATAACCATTTTCCAGTCTTATTATATCATTGGCATAATGCCCATCGCGTTGACATGGCAGCGGCATTAATACCCCTCGCTTCGACATATCAGCGGCATAATATCCATCGCTATAATATGACAGCGGCATGTTCTTCGCTTCGACATATTAGCGGCAAATATTCTTCATCGCTATGATATGACAGGGGCAAGTATTCTTTCATCACTTCGACATGAAGGCGGCAAGCATTCTTCATCACTGGAATATAACCTCGACTTATAATATAATAACATGCACCAATGCATCCAATATACATATGCAACCATAATGCATAATCCAATATGTATATGCAACCATAATGCATAATCCAAATGTAAAAATACATTTTACCGTCCGATGCTCGTACGTCCCACTATGTACCTTTCCAAAATATGGAATATGGTAGGACTTTATCTCCTTTGTTGTGGTGCCACATGGGAAGGCTCTACACAATCATACAATCCAATATTAGAAGCCAAATAATAGTCCAATACCAAAAATCCCAACCAATTAATCACAATGGGTCGATAAAAGTTTCCCGAAACTCAAAGGAGAACACAAAATAACATTTCAGCAATATCGCTCTACCGATCGATCGGTCGCCATTACCGATCGATTGGTAAATATCCGAATTTCTGATTTTCGCTACGGCTTTGCACCGATCGATCGGTAGCTACCGATCGATCACTAGCCGCCGCCGATACTTCGGTCGCTCGTACCGATCGATCGGTAAATACTCAAATTTTTACCCATCGCTACGCACTTGCACCGATCGATCGGTCGCTGCAAAATTTTCGGAAAAAACACCATTTTTGAGCGTAAAATCCATGCCATGACTACACCATCTCAAAACCTTTCAATCCAACACATTAAATACCCCACAAAACCACTAATAACAACACAAATCACAACTCAACCACAAAATCAACACATTTCAAAAACTAACCCATTTTCTCTCCAAAAACACAACTTTAATACTCAACAAACATGATTAACAATAAATAAGGAAGGATTCCTTACCTTTAAACTTCAAATTCCTTGCAAGAATCAAGGTTACAAGTTTTGAAACTCCCTTCCTTTTCCTTCCTTGTTGATCGACTTAGAGAGAGATAGATTGGGGAGGGTTGAGTGATAGTTTAAGATAGTGGTGGGGTGAGGGGTAAGGTAGAGGGGATTGTTAATAATCAGAATGATGTCCCAAGTACTTAGTATGATGTATAAAATATCCCAACATGATATTTTAAAAGCATTTTTCCAAAAATGCACCATAACCCTAATTAAGCATGATTTCCAAAATAATTAACATCCACCTCAAATAAACCATGCCAAAACTCAATTTCCACAACATGCATCACATGCACCCTAAAATGTACTACCAGGTCATGCCCACCGCACAACTATACATTTCACTACCATAATTAATTTAACATTGTATTAATCACATAAACATAATTAATGGCCCAAATGCACATAATTATTTCAGGGATATCACAAAGATATTTTAACTCCATTTTATAATTCATATCAAATGTCTGAACCGATGAAAGTATTTATTTGACTGATGAGGATTGTGAATTTGTTGAAAATTGTGTATCATTGTTAGATACTTTCAAAGAAGCGACGGAACGCTTCTCCGATGTTACTTATCCAACTTCCGTTTATTTCTTCGTTTAGTATTTAACATGTTTGATAAGTTTATAGAATTTAGAGATGACTATGACTTACATGCCTTTGTTAGTGCAATGGAAACTAAATTTATAAAGTATTGGGAACAAATCCAAAACGTGCACTATCGCATCATTGCTAGATCCTAGTCAATGTTTAGCTTCATTTGAGATATTTTTTTGAATATTATGCTAAATTTTTGATGATCAAAAGACGTCTACAATGCAATCTCTCCAAAATATGTGTGAGGACTCGTTCCTAATCACGTGTTTAATTATCACACAATGATTATTTAATTGTAAACAGCGGAATATTTATATATATATATATATATATATATATATATATATATTCTGCCAACAAGTGGCTCTAAAAATTTCGGCATAACCTCCACGCACGAGGGACATACCAAAAAAATAAAAACACAATATGACTATCCCCAGTACATAAAGTAAATACATAATATCAGCAGCAGCAAGTAAACACCGAATAAACACCATTATTCAGAACTGAACCGAATAAACTTAATTTACATAGTTATACTATCCAGGACACATCTGATATACTTAACTATCCTACGACTGGGAAAAGACAAAAAAAAAAACAACCTCAGGTAAGACTTCCAGAGAGCATTCCATTTTTGGGATCCTGGTCACCTGTAATACCTGTCATTGTCCACACACAAAGACAACAACAGCCCCCTAGGGGTGAACCTAAGCCCAATATGAAACTATCAAGTAATTACAACATGTATCTATAAAATGAGATATATGCTGTCATGCAATGCAATGCAAGGTAATGCGATGCATGAAAGATACAAATTATCTCGGGATAGCAAAAGTTCGGAATACAAGGAATAGCTATCGAATATCTCAAGATACCAGAATATCGGAGTCCAAAGAAAGGTATCATCAATCAATATCATGCTCGAGCAGAGGGTGACAACACACACACTTTGCGCTAGGAGAATCATCCTGTGATGTGCTCATCATCCCTCGTGTCTAGGTCCGGTAGCAACGCGCGTGACTACAGTTGCTACCTAAACTGCCTGTCATCGCCTTGTCCGTCATCCCCGACACTCAGAGTAAATCAACTCAGTCATCATCAAGGATAGCAAAGAAGTTGATAGATCAATATGATATGCCCATGAATCATATATCGATGTATATTATCAAAATGATGTGTGTTAACAAAACATATATTTTCATACATCGATATGCCAATTAAGATGCTATGAATGCTCATAATTAAATTAAATCACATAGCCAAGTAGTTTCACATAGCCAAGTAGTTTCACGTAATTCACGTAAGTTCAGCAATTCATATATCAAATAATACAGATACCTGTCGTATGTTACCGATCGTAACATACATATTCTTTAGTTGTCCCATCACGATATCTTTGATCACTTCAATGACATTTTGGTATTGAAATCTAATAAATCTACAGAATTCCAAATATTCATTCAATTATACTATGTCATTTAATTTGTTAAAATAAAGTAATTATACGCATACCACTTCAGATTGTTTATTTTATTTCCTTTGTTTCGTTATCAAAGCACTTCAGTCTTAATAATTTGCTTCAACAATCTATCTCACTTGTTCATCACATTTAGGTGATTTAGCTCAAAGTATATTCATTAAGGTATTCATATTTCCCCTATTGTTCAAGAGATATCACTTTATCATTAAAGTGCATCATTTAGCCTAAATGCATTTCAAGTGTTGTTCCTTACCTATATTTAGTTAAGTTTTCTTCTTGGGTTTTAAGGTTTTGTTCGTTTGACCCTTTGATTGAGTCAATCCCCACCATATTACTAAATAATTCCACCATATTACTAAATAAATGAACAGTTAAATTTTATATCAAATTTGATTAAACTAGTGAAGTAGTTCAAAACAAGATTGACATCACACTCGAAGCATCTCTATGCCTAGTCCAGTTCTTATTGTTCTATTTACGGTTGCAATAACTATTTTAGTAAACCCATCTCAATTTACTACGTCTTTTAATTATTTGTCATGTACAATTTCATTCCTTTCACTCAAATCAATTACTTCTAGTAAGCTAATATATGAAGTAATTAACATAATTCAATCCAATTCTTTTATGTTAGTGTTTCTACAAATTTTAGTGGCAAGGAATTTCGCTCTAACATGCAAGATCTTTACACTAATTAAACAGCAATTTTTTGCACAGAAAGATGCTCCAATCATACCAAACTCATATCATATTTTATCCAACAATTAGAGTTCAAATTTAGGCTAAAATTTGAATTTAAAGGCTGGAAACAATCGAAATCAGGTTTACCCATCTCGCATGAACAGTAGCCGAGCCTTGCATGTGCGATTTCCGGCGACTCCTGGCGGTTGCAGGGGCGGCGACTGGAGGGAAACGTCGGTCATGGTGAGGATGAGGTTTCAAACTACATAATTCGAACAAATCTAAGGTCAGAAAAACGAATTTGAATAAACAACGTGAAGAACCCTAAAACGCAAGTCGAACCTTTCAAGGCAAAATCTGACGATCTCTCGGCGGTGCACGGTGATTACCTGGCATGGAAATGAGCGCCGGAGAGAGGGGAACACTTTTGTAGGTCGGACGCATCGAATGGTGGCCGGAAGGCGACGGACGCATGCTTTTAGCGGCGAGGGGTCGAGCTGCGGGCGAGGAGAAGCAGAGTGACGGGAATGTGTGTGTGTGTTTCACATTTTAGTTTGTGAAAGGTGTTCATTCGGTTCGGTTTGAACCGAACCGACCGATATTTCGGTTTTGAAATTTAAAAACCAAAAACCGAATCGAAATTGTTCGTTTCGGTTTCGGTTAGGTTTCGGATTAACCGAACTTTTTCATTTCGATTCGAACCATAGTTTTTTTCCTTTTGCTTTATCTTTTTTTTTTTTTTTGAATTTTTCATTTTTTTTTTTTTTGAATTTTTTTTTTTTTTGAAATTGTATGATTAATTGATAAAAATTCAATGTAAATACAGACACTAATACATCATTCATTGGATTCAAAGGAATTCTGAACATTTGAGCTTTTAATTTTAAAATTCTAATATTATTTTGAAGTTATTTAAAACAAAAAATCGAGTTTAAATGAGACAAGAAAATAAATTATATTATACTTGAAACACGTTGTTAATTTACGAGTTCTTATTAATACAAACAGGAGCGAAACCATTAAAAAAAATATTTTATCCATAAAAAAAAAGTTCAATATATTTTTTTTAATTTCGGTTTTCGGTTCGGTTAACCGGACCCTGTAACCGAAAACCGAATTTTTTTTAAAAAACCGAAAACAGAACCGAAAGTTTTCGGTTCGGTTTGAACCAAACTTTTTGGTTCGGCCCGGTTCGGTCGGTTAACCGAACCGGTGAACACCCCTAGCCGGTGTACTGATACATTAATTTTTACAGTCGACAATTGGGATCTATGTGTTGGGATATGCCCGTCCCTCCTATATAACAGGAGAAGTGTTTGGGCCCTTGATCAAGTAAGACTAAAATGCATGGCCGTGCTCGAATGAGTCGATATGTGATATCGAACTTATTCGTTTATTCTAGTTCTACTTGGGGATCAAGAAATAGAGATTGAATATTGTGATATCCCCGAAATGATTAATTGCAATTGGGCATTAATTGTGTTTATACGATTAATTATGGTGGTAATTAATTATGTGTTGGATTTATTAATCTTATGGAAATGCTTAGTCACATGATAGAGTGACCCGGGAGGGCATTTCAGGGTGCATGTTGTGCATGTTTGAAAAATGGTTATTAGCATGATTTATTTGCCATGTGTAGCAATTAATTGGAAATCATGAGTTTAATTGATATTTGGTGCATTTTGGATTAATGCTTTTAAAAATATCATGTTGGGGTGTTTTATATACCATGGGTTCGTGGGATGCTTTTTAATTAACCCAACCCACTTTATTATATTACCCCAAACCCCCACAACACTCATTCTTACTTTTCACTTTACCAAATAACACCTCCCAAACCCTTCCCTTGTCCATTTTCGAGTTGGTGCTCAAGGGTGGAGAGAAACCCTTCCAAAAATCTTGTTTTGTGGAGTTTATTGGGAGATTTGAGATCCCCAAGAGGTATGGATACCTCATTGTTGATTTTGTAAGGTTTTGTTTAAGTTTGGTATGTTTTTGAAGGGTTTTAAAATGGGTTTGTATGAGTTGGTGTTATTTTTGGGTGAGTGTAAGATTTATGGTTGTATGATGTTGTTTATGGTAGATTTGTAGTGATTTGGTATGGTGGATGTTTGATTATTTGAGGTTGTTTGAGTTGGGGTTGAAGATGGGTGAATAGTGCCCGAAAATCGGGTATGCAGGACTCGGCGATCGATCGGCGCCTTCCGCGATCGATCGCGAGTTGCAGGGCCAGGAGGCAGTGGCCTTCAGCGATCGATCGCGAGTTTGGCGCGATCGGTCGGCGAGGTCGCGATCGATCGCGGATTGTAAATTTTTGTTGCTCGAGACAGTGGGGTCTCGCGATCGATCGGGGCTGTATGGCGATCGATCGCGAGACACCAAATTGGGTGTTTTTGGATTTTTTTGTGGGATTTTTGGTATTGGACTATTATTGGGTTCTAATATTGATTTGTGTGAATGTGTAGAACCATCCCAGGTGGCAACACAGCCAAGGCATTGAAGTCCTACCATATCCTACATTTTGGAAAGGTACGTAGAGGACGTACGGGCACCCAACGGTACATGTATCTAATATACTCATTGTTATGCATTGTGGATGCGAGTATATATGTGATTATGCATTGTGGATGCAAATACATGTTGAATTATGCATGATGATTGTAGATGCATATGATTATTGGTGCACATCCCATGAGTCATGGTCATCCCTTGATGATTTTAATGCTTGCCGCTATTTGTTTTGGTTCCGCTAAATGTGAAGCGAGGGGTGGGAGCGCCGCATGTCACATTTGAGCGTGGTTGTCATATAGGGCGAGGAAAGGATATTGCCGCTCAATGTGAGGCGAGGGGTGGGAGTACCGCTTGTCCATTGAAGCGAGGTTATTCTATGCCGCCTATATGTAAATAAGCGAGGGGCATTAAAATACATTGTGTTGGACAGACTAGGGAATGGTGACCGGTATTTGATATTGATGAGATGGTATTGTGTCATGACATGTCTAGACCATTAAAAATAATCTATTGATTATACTCATGAGTTATGGTACAGGGACAACCAAACTGGAAGCGTTTTGAAATGCATGGGAAAACAGGAAGTGTTTTAATTGTGTTTTATGCATTTACGCTTTATATTCATATTGTGTTGAATATGAATGATATTATTGCTCATGTTTGGGGGTTGTCCTTGTAGGTACACTTTTGGCATGATAGAAGGGCTAAACGGGTTGAGGTGGTGAGCTTGTGGAGAATTCTTTTGACCCAGGCAGGACAGGATTATTTTTGTATAGTGTCTACTCTAGGAGTAGTGTAAAACTATAGTTGATACATTCTTTTGATGGGGAATGTAATTAATCCATTGATAGTCCTCATTTTGGCATGTAATTATTAAAGCTCATAGACTCAACACGATTAATTCACTCTGATCATTTATATTAGCTCTATTTATGCCTTTGATCCGCACTTAAGGATTAGGGTCCTTACATTAGTGGTATCAGAGCAGTGGTTAGAGAACCCGAGAACGAGTGAAGGGTAGCCTTAGCATGATTGGCTAGGTGCTTACATTTGAAGCATGTTTATGCATGTGGTGCATATTGATGTATATTCTGTTATACTAACATGCTTATTATCATTCCTGTTATCTAACGGCATAACATGTATATTTGTTTTGGAGTTGTTGTTAACCTCTGTGTTACAGCATGGCTGCTATGAATGCGGGGAACCTTAACGAAGAAGTTGGCGATGTGGGCAGTGTTAACGCTAGCGTTGGACAAGTGAACCCTCTACCTCCACCAGCAGTAGGCTTGGAGCCAGTAGCTCAGTTATTGCTACCCGGTGAGATTAACTTGACTCAGTTTCTGTCTTACCACCCGCCCCGGTTTGAGGGAACAGAATCAGGAGAGGAAGCTGAGGAGTGGCTGGAGAGACTTGAGCAGATTTTTGTATCGGCTCCTTGTGCTGTTACAGCGTGGCTGAGGCTAGCGGAGTTCCAGTTAGCTAAGAAACCTCTCATGTGGTGGAGGGGCACTGTATTGGAGCTAAGAGCACTAGGTACTGTGATCGATTGGACACTCTTCAGGACCCGGTTTCTGAACCGGTACTTCTCCGCGGCGGCGAGACAGACGAAGGAAGACGAGTTTACGAGTTTGAAACAGGGGAACATGACGGTGTCAGACTATGCCACGCGGTACTCTTTGTTGCTGAGGTATGTTCCCCACATTGCCACTAATGGGCACGCAAAGATGAGGAGTTTTATGAAGGGGTTGCGACCGGAGCTCTATGACCGGATTATCACCAATAACCCTACTTCTTTTGATGATGCTCTCACAAGAGCGGAGCTTGCTGAGCTTGGAGTGGGAGCTTATCCTAGTGCTATGCCACCACAAGTACCACAGCAAAGGCAAACGAATGACAGCTTGAGGCCCCGGGGAGAGCCATTTAAACCTCGTGGTGCCTCTTCATCTGCACGGTTTGGTGGGAAGAAGTACTTTGGTCAGAAACAGGAGAACAAGAAGAATTGCTCAGCCAATCGAGGGTCTTCACAAGGGAATAGGCCGGGAGAGCCGAGGTGCGACAATTGTGGAGGGCCACATTCTTCAAGTAAGTGCCCTGCCTGTTATAGCTGTGGCAAGATGGGCCACATCGCTCGGTATTGCCCCACCCGGGGAGGACAGTCAGAGTTTCAGGGCAACAGGCCGAGGTTTGATGATAGGACTGTACACCAGAGGCAGCAGCTTGGGCCTCGACCATCGGGAGGTCAGACAGTGGGACCGCCCCAGGGACAGGTGTATGCGCTGACCAGAGAGCAGGCTCAGGCAGCCCCATAGGAGGTGATCGCAGGTACGTGTCATTTATTTACGTACCCTGCTTTTATTTTGATAGATACAGGTGCCTCCCACTCTTTTGTATCTGTTGGTTTTGTGGAGAGACACCATATGCGCACGTCTTCTCTACCCACGCCTCTCCTTGTCTCGACACCCACTGGAAGAAATGTCGTTGCTGATCAGTTCATGGCAGATTGCCTCATTTATTTTCAGGGCAACGAGTTGAAGACAGACTTGATTGTGTTGGGTATGTCGGACTTCGACTGCATCTTGGGCATTGATATTCTGAACAGATATCAGGCAGTGGTAGATTGCCGGCAGAAGACAGTGAAGTTCAGGCCTGATTTGGGTAGTCAGTGGACTTTCTATGGCAACGGTTCTCGTGCGAAGATTCCGTTGATTTCAGCGATCAAGATGACTCAGCTGTTGGAACGTGGCCACACGGGCTATCTTATCTATGCCATGGACACGTCCGGGAAGAATAAGG
Organism: Haberlea rhodopensis; assembly: GCA_907163345.1. NCBI lineage: Eukaryota > Viridiplantae > Streptophyta > Magnoliopsida > Lamiales > Gesneriaceae > Haberlea > Haberlea rhodopensis. The sequence goes on along the minus strand of CAJQUN010000004.1, from coordinate 21,125,966 downwards.
AATTGAGAGTTGAGGATGTACCAGTAGTAGCAGAGTTTGCTGATGTGTTCCCAGAAGTGATCCCAGGATTCCCACTGACCGCTTTATTTTTAAACAAAAGATATTTCAAAGAATGGGTTGAAGCGATTCTACCGCAAGTGCACGGTTGTCAAGTTTTAGTATAGTGAAAATTAAGTACAGGTTGTCGAATCCACAGGGACTAACGTATAAGTACCAAATAAGATTAATAAAATTATATTTAGCCTACGATAAAAGAAGTTTGATTAACTAAAGCTAGATTAAACTAAAGAATAAAGATTAAACTAGAAAAAAGAATAGAATGGTTCCGGAAATGCGAAGGTAAGTCACTCGAGAAAATTACCAAGCTCGTCGTTCAATTATATCATCTCTACTGATCCAATGGAATTCTCAAGTTATCACTCAATTGATTTTAAAGGTGAAAGGTTTTCACTATTATTCGATACACTCTCTCGAGCTGTAACGAAACTAACAATAAATTAGAATAAGTCACTCTCGTGCACCTATTTACTAATTCAAAGTTGCTTAAATTATCAAAACCTATTAACTCTAAATCTTTCGATTTCAAGTTCTCACGTATGCGATATCATCTCTCGATCTCAATCGTGACATACATCATAAATTAATGGAGCGTGTTACAACGTTATCTCTCGATCTCGGTTGTAACTCTCAAATTCAATCAAAGCTATCTAGACTTTGATCTACACATGCAATCAATCTATGAACAATAAATATCAATGCGCTCAAATACCAATGAATCAATATATCAAACACAACGAACGAAAACTTCAATAATATAAACCAAATTCAATTCAAATCAAATACAGATGAGTTTTCTTGTCTCTCGACCTCAAAAACAACAAATGAAAATGAAAATCAAATAAATGAGAGTTCAGAAATACGATAAACGATGGATGAATCCGTGCGTTGCACCGTGATTTCTTATCTTGTTCCTTCCTTGCACTCCGGAAGAGATTGGCTCGACTTTGGACGAAGAACGGAGATTGGATCTCCTTGGCGGCGTTGGGCGGCGGCTCCTTGACCTAGAAAATGTCTGATATTCTCTGTAAAATTCGTCCTCCTTTTTTTTTGTGGAAGAGAGTCCCTCTTAATAGCCCTCCAGAATCACGATAAAAAAGGAAAATAAAATCTTCAGATCTCGCGTCTCGATCGATCGAGATTTTCACCGATCGATCGGTGCACTGTTCACGCCAGCTTTTGGAACTTACTGCCTCGCTCGATCGATCGACATTTTCCACCGATCGATCGAGAATTTGAAAATTTCAGCTCCGAGGTTACTGCCTCGCTCGATCGATCGATAATTTCACCGATCGATCGAGCCTTCGAAAAATCAGACTCTTGCTTCTGGCTGGCTCGATCGATCGAGAATAAATCTCGATCGATCGAGATCTGAAGAAACCATCTTCAAAATTTTCATCATCTTTTATGCCTCGATTTCGCCCGTTATCTTCTCATTAGCTCATTTCTTCCACTTCCGATCAAATTTCCTGAAACAAACGAATAAACACCAAAAGCATAATACCATCCAGGAAAAAGTACGGAAAATGGGAAGAAATTACAGTTAAAATCACTCAAAATCTAAGCCTATCAACTCCCCCAAACTTAGACTTGATCGTCCTCGAGCAAGCAATAAACTCAAAAAGAAAAGTTAAACTCGATACTAAGCATGAGTCATCTTCACAACATACGTAACAATTCAGAAATCCTACTTACACATCAATAGAAGTCAATCAACATTTAACAAGAAGCAATTTCTCCTAAGTTAAACAATACATCGCAACATCGGAACGTGTGTGTGTGCTATTGTCAAACATGAGTTACATATATATCTTTAACATCAACATGTGCCATATTAACTCCTAGTCAAGATTACTTTGAATTACTCTACAAGTTTACTATCCAGCACTTCTCCACTAATGTAATTGTTCCCTAGACTTGGATCAAAAGGTCTTGAAAGCTTATAACGTTAGGCCTTTTGGTGTCGGCTTCAAAGAAAAGGTAGGATGAATTCAAAGAAGAGAGTATAAAATCAGTTCAACTATTTTTGAGCTTCTCTTCAATTTTTTCTAGCCTTGGCCACTTTGGGTCTTACTTTGAATTTTTCTTTTCAAGGCTTTTCTCTACATCTTTTCTTTTTCTTTGCTCATTCTTTTGTTCCTTTTGAACTCATTTGCATATACCAATTTTGTGCAATGAATGGGATTCATTATACTCTCCTAGGGGTAGGTAAAAATTTTCTTTTAGGCTCAAACCAAGGTGGGTATAATGAGTTGCCAAGAATGTCGAATGGGGGTCTAATAATATGCAATGCATAAACCATTCTTTTTTCAATAAGGCTCAAAAGGGGACACTAAGGAATAATATATAACAGGTAGGCTTGAAAGGCTCAAACGGTCCAAAGATCGCCTAAATCATCTCCAAGTCTAGTTCCTAATTATAAATTTCGCCTCAAAGTGCTTTCAACTAAACTGTAGAGTTATCTAAGATACTCAAGACTCATCATAGTTAACACAAGTTTTCAATTTAATCAATACATACTTCACTCAATCAAGACTCAATAGGTGCTCAAATTATTCCTCAGTTTTGACATGTAGTTAACAAAGGATATATACAAACAAGTTAAGCATTTCCATGACTCCTATCTAGATGAGGATTAATTTCATCATGTATTACCGTTGCAAATCTAATTCATCATTTCTCAAGAATAACTCATTTTCTAAAAAAATTTGTTGGTAGTGCTCAAGGACGATTCAAGTGACAATTAAGCACACAACATGTGGATAAGAAAAAATTAAACACGCAAACCACTCCCCCAAACTTAACTGAAACATTGTCCTCAATGTTTAAAAGAATCAAAAGGGAAAAAATAAACTCCCCTGATCAAGACGCTCATGAGGATTTAGGAAGTTTGGCTTTTGAAATCTCCACTGCTGTAGGGGTTCATCGCTCCACTTGAGTACCTCGCAAAAGAAGGATGCTAAAAAAAATCGACAAGAGAGAAAAACAAACTAGATGCAAAATTGAAAATAAAACAAAGCTAAATGCAAAAGGATACGCTTGGGTTGCCTCCCAAGAAGCGCTGATTTCTAGTCGTCGGCTTGACCATCAGAAGCAACCATCAAAGTGCGGTTGCCGCCCATAGCTAGTATCGTATAATACCACTAATGGGTCTTCATTCAGTATGCCCTCAAGATTGGCCAGATGTCTCCAGTGTAAACTCGTCGCTCCAACAACTTTCGTCATAACATAGTGAGCATGGGAGAATGATTCTTTGCTTGACTTCATCTCATATGAGGCGTAGTGCGGTGAAGTTGGTGGCATCGATGGGAAATACATATCCACATATGGCATATAACATGTCTCCATCGATGGGTGCATATCAAGGTTCTCGAAGCTCTCATCCTCCAACATCACTCTTGGCTTGTTTTCCCATAGGATCTCCTCAGATGACTTTTCCACTGTAGGCTCAATCACTTCCATAGGCTCAACTTCCCTTGATTCTTCCACATGAGTGGGATCACTCCCCCAAACTTGATTGGTTGAGTGATCATCATCATATAACCAGGCCTGATTTGTAGATCCCGTCTCTTCCTCTTTGCAGCTCATCGAGATGGTTTCCGCTAGGATTGCTAATTGCTGCTCTAGATGACGTATATAATTGGTCTGGTTCTCTAAACGTTGCTTAGTTGATGTCTATCTTTCTTCTCGCCGTGATGCTCAAAGGTTTTGTGCGTATCATTAGGGTAGTGAGGCTCTGGTGGGTATTGGTGACTCCAACCTTGCAAGGAAGGATCAAAATGCCAGTGGTAATCAAAATCCGCCATATCAATGAACAGGTGTAATACACTGTCCTCATCTCTATCAACCAGGGGACTCCCATTCACCAGTGCTCCTTTGAATACCCATCCTCGTGTCTGTGCATCCAAACCTTTGAAGAAATGTTGCAGAAGAGTATAGTTCAAAAAGTTGTGATACCTGAATGTGTCTGCCAGTTCATTGAATCTCTCCCACGCCGAATAAAATGGCTCTGAAAATTGTTGGGCAAATCTTGTGAAGACTTGTTGATGAAGCATCACAAGTACCTCGCAAGAAAAATAAATATATACAAAAAAAAAAAATAATTAATGGCTAAATTACAATTAACTAATCTCGTATGATATTATACAGATTAGTCCCCGGCAACGGCGCCAAAAACTTGACCGCTTTATTTTTAAACAAAAGATATTTCAAAGAATGGGTTTAAGCGATTCTACCGCAAGTGCACGGTTGTCAAGTTTTAGTATAGTGAAAATTAAGTACAGGTTGTCGAATCCACAGGGACTAACGTATAAGTACCAAATAAGATTAATAAAATTATATTTAGCCTACGATAAAAGAAGTTTGATTAACTAAAGCTAGATTAAACTAAAGAATAAAGATTAAACTAGAAACAAAGAATAGAATGGTTCCGGAAATGCGAAGGTAAGTCACTCGAGAAAATTACCAAGCTCGTCGTTCAATTATATCATCTCTACTGATCCAATGGAATTCTCAAGTTATCACTCAATTGATTTTAAAGGTGAAAGGTTTTCACTATTATTCGATACACTCTCTCGGGCTGTAACGAAACTAACAATAAATTAGAATAAGTCACTCTCGTGCACCTATTTACTAATTCAAAGTTGCTTAAATTATCAAAACCTATTAACTCTAAATCTTTCGATTTCAAGTTCTCACGTATGCGATATCATCTCTCGATCTCAATCGTGACATACATCATAAATTAATGGAGCGTGTTACAACGTTATCTCTCGATCTCGGTTGTAACTCTCAAATTCAATCAAAGCTAGCTAGACTTTGATCTACACATGCAATCAATCTATGAACAATAAATATCAATGCGCTCAAATACCAATGAATCAATATATCAAACACAACGAACGAAAACTTCAATAATATAAACCAAATTCAATTCAAATCAAATACAGATGAGTTTTCTTGTCTCTCGACCTCAAAAACAACAAATGAAAATGAAAATCAAATAAATGAGAGTTCAGAAATACGATAAACGATGGATGAATCCGTGCGTTGCACCGTGATTTCTTCTCTTGTTCCTTCCTTGCACTCCGGAAGAGATTGGCTCGACTTTGGACGAAGAACGGAGATTGGATCTCCTTGGCGGCGTTGGGCGGCGGCTCCTTGACCTAGAAAATGTCTGATATTCTCTGTAAAATTCGTCCTCCTTTTTTTTTGTGGAAGAGAGTCCCTCTTAATAGCCCTCCAGAATCACGATAAAAAAGGAAAATAAAATCTTCAGATCTCACGTCTCGATCGATCGAGATTTTCACCGATCGATCGGTGCACTGTTCACGCCAGCTTTTGGAACTTACTGCCTCGCTCGGTCGATCGACATTTTCCACCGATCGATCGAGAATTTGAAAATTTCAGCTCCGAGGTTACTGCCTCGCTCGATCGATCGATAATTTCACCGATCGATCGAGCATTCGAAAAATCAGACTCTTGCTTCTGGCTGGCTCGATCGATCGAGAATAAATCTCGATCGATCGAGATCTGAAGAAACCATCTTCAATATTTTCATCATCTTTTATGCCTCGATTTCGCCCGTTATCTTCTCATTAGCTCATTTCTTCCACTTCCGATCAAATTTCCTGAAACAAACGAATAAACACCAAAAAACATAATATCATCCAGGAAAAAGTACGGAAAATGGGAAGAAATTACAGTTAAAATCACTCAAAATCTAAGCCTATCACCCACCGGCTAGAGAAGTTGTGTTTGGGATCGAGTTGTTACCGGGGACATCCGCTATCTCTCGTGCACCTTACAGGATGGCACCGGCGGAGTTGAGGGAGTTGAAGGAACAGTTGCAGGATCTCCTTGACAAGGGATATATACGCCCGAGCGTATCGCCATGGGGCGCACCGGTTCTCTTTGTGAAGAAGAAGGACGGTTCGATTCGGTTGTGCAACGATTACCGGCAACTGAATAAAGCCACAGTAAAGAACGAGTATCCTCTCCCAAGGATTGATGATCTGTTTGACCAGTTGCAAGGTACCAGACTGTATAGCAAGATTGATTTGAGGTCCGGGTACCATCAGATTCGAGTCAGAGAGGAAGATGTACAGAAGACAGCGTTTCGGACTCGATATGGACATTATGAGTTCCTAGTGATGCCGTTCGGTGTGACGAATGCTCCAGCGGTTTTTATGAGCTTGATGAACAGAGTGTTTCAGCCGTATCTTGACCAGTTCGTCATCGTGTTCATCGACGACATTCTCATCTATTCCCGGAGCGAGGAAGAGCACGTGAAACACTTGAGGACAGTGCTCCAGATTCTCCGAGATCACCAGTTGTATGCCAAGCTCAGTAAGTGTGAGTTTTGGCTGAGCAGTGTAGTGTTTCTGGGCCATGTCATATCGAACAGCGGGATATCTGTGGATCCCAGGAAGATCGAAGCTGTGATGGAGTGGGCTGCCCCCACTTCTGTGCCTGAGATTCGGAGCTTCCTTGGTTTGGCCGGATATTATCGACGCTTCGTCGAGGGCTTTTCGAAGATTGCCAAGCCGTTGACACAGTTGACCCAGAAATGAGTGCCTTTCTTTTGGTCAGAAGCTTGTGAGGAGAGCTTCCAGGAGTTGAAGCACCGTTTGACGACGGCGCCAGTGTTAGTGATCCCTGCGGAGAACTCCAGATTTGTTTTGTATACCGATGCATCACTCCAGGGCCTTGGGTGTGTACTGATGCAGGATAGGCATGTGGTAGCTTATGCATCGAGGCAGTTGAAGCCGCATGAGACGAGATACCCAGTCCATGACTTGGAACTGGCGGCTATCATCTTCGCCCTGAAGATTTGGAGGCATTATTTGTATGGTATGTCGTTTACCATTTACACGGATCACAAGAGCCTCAAGTTTTTATTCACTCAGGCAGAGCTGAACATGAGGCATAGGAGGTGGATGGACTTACTCAAAGACTATGATTGTGAGATTGAGTACCATCCCGGAAAGGCTAATTTGACAGCAGATGCTTTGAGTCGGAAAGTGAGGAGTTCTGTTGAGGACGTCATCCATTTGTCAGCCATGATGACCTCCTATTGCCATCTGGGCTATGATTTTGACATTGATGCATCACCTGTGTAAGTATCGACCTTGCTAGCTGAGCCAGATATCTATGAGAACATCAGGAGAGCTCAGATGTCAGATGATGAGGTTCAGAGGTGGTTATCTTTAGTACATCTTGGTCAGCCAACGAAATTCAGAGTGGCCGATGACGGATCTTTGAGATTGGGTGACCGTTGGGTGGTTCCGAGTACGCCGGAGTTGCGTAAAGGGATCGTGGAGCGAGCTCATAGTAGCAGACTTAGCATCCACCCAGGCGGAAAGAAGATGTATAAAGATCTACGTGGGCAGTTTTGGTGGAAAGGATGAAATCTGATGTCGTCGCTTTTGTTAGGAGGTGTTTGATCTGCCAGCAGGTTAAGGCAGAGAGACAGAGACCTGGCGGCGAGTTGAAAAGCTTGGAGATACCGAAGTGGAAGTGGGAACACATTTCCAAGGACTTCGTGACTCACTTGCCGAGGAGTGCTTCAGGCTTTGATGCTATTTGGGTGATTGTGGACCGTTTGACTAAGGTAGCTGTAAGGACCCTAGTTCCTTAACGGTGAAATCAAGATATAAACAAGGCTAAACGTGTATTAGAGACATCTTAGAGTTCTGGTTGTTATGTGAGCTCAATGTAATTACAGGCCAAAATGAAACTTCGATAATTAGTTAATTACATTCCCCAAAAAGAATGTTAAGGCTAACAAAAATCCTGTAACTATCTTCTTATGCTCCTTTAGCTCACTATCTCAACCCGACCCTTGGTCTCGATCCAAAAGCGTACCTACAGGAACAACCCATCGTGAGCATATACATAGTTACTTAACATCATGAGTTAATGGCATATAAATAATGCATGGAAATAATTGATAATATATACTTCCTGTTTAATAGTACTATCCTTCCTTGGTTGTCCCTGTTTCATAATTACGCATATGATCATTAGTTCAAGACATGAATGATTAACATCATACTTCGTATAAAAGTTCATAACAATCCATGTTAATTGAAATGGGACTGTCCGGGTTCTATTATGACAGCGGCACAATTGGCCCCCTCGCTCGACATAACACCTCTTATGATACCCATCGCTACGCCTTGATAGCGGATGTATCCCTTATTCAGCGGATGATACCCATCGCTACGCCTTGATAGCGGATGTACCCCATCGCTCAGCGGATGATACCCATCGCTACACTTAGCGGATGTACCCCATCGCTCAGTTATGTGAGCGGCAAGACCTTCCTCGCTTGCCCATAATAGTCACCGGACATTCGACCACTCTAAGTAGCATAGTCAAACATGCGTCATCATTTTATAAACATCATCATCTCAAACGTCGTCATCTTATCATAATTGTCATCATAACATCATATCATCTTTGTTTACCACAACATTATCATCATAACTTATTCATCATAGTCATCATAATCATCATCATAATTACTCATGCAATTAATGCAAGGTCATAGTTTAGGAATGTGTTACCGTATGACGCTCGTACGTTTCTTACGTACCTTAATTCCAAAAGGAGGAGAGATTGTGGAACTTTATCTCCTTGAGGTTGTTGGTGCCTGGGATGGTTCTACACAACCATACAATACGTTATTAGAAGTTAAACAATAGCCCGATACCAAAAATTTAACAAAAATCAACATTTTTCAACTTTTGAACAGTGGCGATCGATCGCTCAAAATGAGGCGATCGATCGCCCGATTTTTCTCTTAGCGGCGATCGATCGCTTAATATGAGGCGATCGATCGCCTGATGTTCATTTGGCTACTGGACGTTGGCGATCGATCGCGCCATTTGAGGCGATCGATCGCCTATCCCCTTCTTCGCGTACTGCCCCTCGGCGATCGATCGCTGCTTTTGTAGCGATCGATCGCCACTTACAGTGGCCGCGATTCCACCATTTTCATGTGTATTTTGCAAGCTTATCTTCATACCCTTCAACATCAAACTTCCCAACAACAACAATAACATCATAACACACTAAAACCCACTTAAAACACTTCAAAAATCATACCCCAACTATAAACAACACATACCCATATAAATCCATTTCAAACCCTCCAAAAACCAATACAACTCAATTAAAACTTTAAAAAAGCTTCAAGGAGTGATATATATACATCATAGGGCTTAAATCTTACCAAGAATCACAAGAGTGGAGCTTTTGCAAGGATTTCCTTCTCACTTTTAGGGCAAAATCGAAAATGAGGGAAAGGGGGGTTTGAGAAAGTGATTTTTGGGAATGGAGTGTAAAAGTGTGAGGTGGGGTAGAAGTGGTGGGTTAAGTAACAATTCTTACACTTAATTGCACTTCAATAATTCCTCATGATGTATATAAAATACATTAACATGGTAAGCATTTATAAATGAAATCAACATCCTTAAATCATGTTAATCCTTCATTTCCACACATAACTTCATCGTCGTAATAATTCATCATATAAACATAATTAATGTCCAGGTTACCATTAATTAATTTCGGGGCATCACAGTAGCTCACTTTATTCCCTATAGCATGACTTTCACCTTTTTGAGGATGGCGCAGTTGTATATTCGAGATGTGGTGAGATTGCATGGGATCCCCATTTCCATAGTGTCGGATCGAGATCCGCGATTCGCATCTCATTTTTGGGAAGGTCTTCAGTCAGCCTTGGGAACTGAAGTCAGATTGAGCACTGCTTATCATCCTCAGACGGATGGCCAGACCGAGCGTACTATCCAGACGCTCGAGGACATGTTGAGAGCTTGCGTTTTGGAGTTCGATGTTTCTTGGCAAGATTCAGTGCCTTTGGTAGAATTCTCTTATAATAATAGCTACCAGGCGAGTATTCAGATGGCTCCTTTTGAAGCTCTTTATGGCAGACGGTGTAGATCACCCTTGTGTTGGGATGATTTGGACCGCAAATCGGTTGGAGGACCGGAATTGATTCGGGAGATGGAAGAGAAGATAAAGATGATAAGGCAGAAAATGAAAGCAGCCCAGGACAGACAGGCAGCTTATGCGAACAAACGGCGGAGACCGTTGGAATTTCAGTTGGGAGATAAGGTCTTTTTGAAGATTTCGCCTTTCAGGGGCGTTGTGCGATTTGGGATGCGCTGGAAACTGTCTCCGAGGTATGTTGGACCGTACGAGATTTTGCAGCGCATTGGCACCTTAGCTTACCGACTAGCTCTGCCGCCTTCTTTATCTGGTATACATGATGTGTTTCATGTGTCTATGCTGCGGAAGTATGAGCCGGATCCGTCGCATGTTTTACAGCCTTCCGAAGTTCAGTTAGAGTCCGATGTGTCTTATGTGGAACGGCCTGTCAGAATTCTGGATCGAGCAGACCGTAGACTTCGGAACAAAGTGATACCTATGATCAAGGTTCAGTGGGATCGCAGGGGTGTCGAGGAGGCTACGTGGGAGACGGAGCGGCATATGGTGCAGCACTACCCGGAACTATTCTCTGGTATGTGATTATGTTTAGTTTCTTTTGGGGGTAAGTGCATGTGATTTCGAGGACGAAATCTTATAAGTAGGGGAGTATTGTGATATCCCCGAAATGATTAATTGCAATTGGGCATTAATTGTGTTTATACGATTAATTATGGTGGTAATTAATTATGTGTTGGATTTATTAATCTTATGGAAATGCTTAGTCACATGATAGAGTGACCCGGGAGGGCATTTCAGGGTGCATGTTGTGCATGTTTGAAAAATAGTTATTAGCATGATTTATTTGCCATGGGTAGCAATTAATTGGAAATCATGAGTTTAATTGATATTTGGTGCATTTTGGATTAATGCTTTTAAAAATATCATGTTGGGGTGTTTTATATACCATGGGTTTGTGGGATGCTTTTTAATTAACCCAACCCACTTTATTATATTACCCCAAACCCCCACAACACTCATTCTTACTTTTCACTTTACCAAATAACACCTCCCAAACCCTTCCCTTGTCCATTTTCGAGTTGGTGCTCAAGGGTGGAGAGAAACCCTTCCAAAAATCTTGTTTTGTGGAGTTTATTGGGAGATTTGAGATCCCCAAGAGGTATGGATACCTCAATGTTGATTTTGTAAGGTTTTGTTTAAGTTTGGTATGTTTTTGAAGGGTTTTAAAATGGGTTTGTATGAGTTGGTGTTATTTTTGGGTGAGTGTAAGATTTATGGTTGTATGATGTTGTTTATGGTAGATTTGTAGTGATTTGGTATGGTGGATGTTTGATTATTTGAGGTTGTTTGAGTTGGGGTTGAAGATGGGTGAATAGTGCCCGAAAATCGGGTATGCAGGACTCGGCGATCGATCGGCGCCTTCCGCGATCGATCGAGAGTTGCAGGGCTGGAGGCAGTGGCCTTCAGCAATCTATCGCGAGTTTGGCGCGATCGATCGGCGAGGTCGCGATCGATCGGCGCAAACTCAGCGATCGATCGCGGATTGTAAATTTTTGTTGCTCGAGACAGTGGGGTCTCGCGATCAATCGGGGCTGTATGGCGATCGATCACGAGACACCAAATTGGGTGTTTTTGGATTTTTTTGTGGGATTTTTGGTATTGGACTATTATTGGGTTCTAATATTGATTTGTGTGAATGTGTAGAACCATCCCAGGTGGCAACACAGCCAAGGCATTGAAGTCCTACCATATCCTACATTTTGGAAAGGTACGTAGAGGACGTACGGGCACCCAACGGTACATGTATCTAATATACTCATTGTTATGCATTGTGGATGCTAGTATATATGTGATTATGCATTGTGGATGCAAATACATGTTGAATTATGCATGATGATTGTAGATGCATATGATTATTGGTGCACATCCCATGAGTCGTGGTCATCCCTTGATGATTTTAATGCTTGCCGCTATTTGTTTTGGTTCCGCTAAATGTGAAGCGAGGGGTGGGAGCGCCGCATGTCACATTTGAGCGTGGTTGTCATATAGGGCGAGGAAAGGATATTTGCCGCTCAATGTGAGGCGAGGGGTGGGAGTACCGCTTGTCCATTGAAGCGAGGTTATTCTATGCCGCCTATATGTAAATAAGCGAGGGGCATTAAAATACATTGTGATGGACAGACTAGGGAATGGTGACCGGTATTTGATATTGATGAGATGGTATTGTGTCATGACATGTCTAGACCATTAAAAATAATCTATTGATTATACTCATGAGTTATGGTACAGGGACAACCAAACTGGAAGCGTTTTGAAATGCATGGGAAAACAGGAAGTGTTTTAATTGTGTTTTATGCATTTACGCTTTATATTCATATTGTGTTGAATATGAATGATATTATTGCTCATGTTTGGGGGTTGTCCTTGTAGGTACACTTTTGGCATGATAGAAGGGCTAAACGGGTTGAGGTGGTGAGCTTGTGGAGAATTCTTTTGACCCAGGCAGGACAGGATTATTTTTGTATAGTGTCTACTCTAGGAGTAGTGTAAAACTATAGTTGATACATTCTTTTGATGGGGAATGTAATTAATCCATTGATAGTCCTCATTTTGGCATGTAATTATTAAAGCTCATAGACTCAACACGATTAATTCACTCTGATCATTTATATTAGCTCTATTTATGCATTTGATCCGCACTTAAGGATTAGGGTCCTTACAGAATATAGGAGTATGACTATTCCATGATTCGTGTTCAATCTAAACACATGGACAAAGGGATTAAGGTACATGGTTAATATTATCACAAGTTCTAAGTTATGTCGAGTCAATGACATTCTTGTAATTTGGGTAGCCTTGATGTGTTGCTAGATACCGCTCATTGCTTGTGATATAAAATGAGATTTTATGTCACTGCCAACATTGCAAGATCCTATCGGGTCGCACAAAAGATTAAATCGATAAAGGGAATTAAATTCATTGGATGAATTAATTAATTAAGAAGAGTCTTAATTAAATGATTATAAGGATTTAATTAAATCATGGGTTTGGGCCCATGAGACTTTAAGAAAGTCTTGAACCTTAATTAAATCTTATAATATAAACAAGGTTATAATTAATTGTTGACAACACAATTCATAATAACATAACCTAGCCACCAAAGAGCTCTCGGCCGCCTCCTCGCCGCCTCCTCTCCTCACGGCCGTCGTCGGTTCTTTCTTGGTGTTTTTAGGATGCCGTTAATCGGTTTCGAACCGAGAGTTTGGTTTTGGTTCAAGAATAAGTCTAGCAACTTGTTCTTGAACATCCCTTTCGATTTGATCGTGTGGATACCGTAGAGACAAATGTGCAAACTTTTGTTTGTGACTCGTGGTGCTACAACAAGGATTCTGCATCAAACACGCTACAAGGGTGAGACTCTTTAATCATTCCGATATGAATACTCTGTATAGGTCCATGGTTAGGGAATCCAAATTTTATTTCCGCAGCGCATTGCTTGTTGGATTCCTTACAGTGGTATCAGAGCCGTGTACAAAGCTCATATCGGAATTATGTGGTTAATTGTTTAATCATGTTTAGAATTATATTGCATGCTTTAAAACTGTATAATTCATATATGATATGGAATAAATTGAGTTTGTGAAATCATCGTAAAATTATATATGATATAATTGACTATTTATGTATTCGATAAATCTGAGCCCATAACTCTTGATGGTTCGGCTACCACCATCACCGAACTTGACCCACGGCTGCCACATGAGGGCTAGGGTTTTCGAACCCTTGGCTCGAGATGTTTTAGCCGTTGTGACTCATGGTTGTGCATGGAGGTGTCGAAACATGGCTAGGGTTTAGAATCCTTCTTTTGGCAAGATAAAATTCATTGACGGCGCATTAAAAGGTTCGAACCATGATTCACAAAATCATGCATGTTGGCGGCTACCTCCACATGAGAGCTAGGGTTTTCAAACTCATTGGCTCGAGATGGTCAAGCCGCCAACGTCATGAATCGTGCATGAAAGGCCGAGAACAATAACATAGGTTTCGAACCATTGTGGCTCGTGACGGCTAGGGTTTTGAACCCTAGCAGCCTTGAATGGCTCACGGCCGCCGTCCAAAATTGTTAGGGTTTCGAACCCTCATGGTTGGACGTGGACCATTGGGCTAAGGTTTCGTGACATGTGATGTCCCGAGCGTACGATAATTTCATAAAATTTATTTTACAATTTTATTGGGATTAAATTTTAAAATGTTTAGAATTTAATTCATAAATTGTTATAGCATGTTTTATGTGTTGTTTGAGCATGATGCATGGTTATAGCCCTATGCCCTATTAGATAGGAGTTTGTGAATGTTTGTAATTTAATACGGCCTGCGAGTCGTGCCTTCTCTATTTTTCTGAATGTATTCCCCCCCCCCCCCCCCCACTATGCTCCCCCTCGAATGTAACTCGAGGAATTCGCTAAATCATGTAATTGTTATATAGTTTAGTTAGAGTTTTATTGATGGAGATCAATGTGTTGGGATATGCCCTAAGACAAGTCATTAGATGATTGTTTAAGACATACAATGTTTATGGATTTATGAATGGCAATTCATTATTATATATTATTCTTTTACTGTGCATTGTGAATTAATATATATGTTAATGTCCTTAGAATAATATTGTATTATTCTTAAAGATGTTCCTAGTCAAGTATTATCATGAAAGGGATAATGATAATACGTAGAGACTAGTATATGTTGATCGATGAATTGTTCATTGATATGAGATATCAAATCAACATATGGGTACATGTTAGAGAACGATGTACTGAACAGACCCACCATGAGAATGCAACATGGATAGTTATATGATCGTCATATGCAATTCTCATAGTGATAATAATGTATGTAATCCTTACGACTTGTGATCATCAGAGATCCCAACATAAGGAGTTATGTATCTTGATATCGTCAAACGTTACCCGTAACAGGGTATACTATAAAGGCGACTATTGGATACACTACGAATTATGTAGAGGGATGTTGACTGATCGAGATAGGATTTGTCCCTCCTATATAACAGGAGATGTGTTTGGCCCTTGATCAAGTGAGAACTAAAATGCATGGCCATGCTCGAATGAGTCGATATGAGATATCGAGCTTATTCGTTTATTCTAGTTCTACTTGGGGATCAAGAAATAAAGATTGGATATACGAGTATGTCTATTCCATGACTCGTGTTCAATCTAAACACAAAGGACAAAGGGATTAAGTTACATGATTAATATTATCACAAGTTCTAAAGGTTATGTCGAGTCATTGACATTCTCGTAATTTGGGTAGCATCGATGTGTTGCTAGATACCGCTCGATGCTTGCGACATAAAATGAGACTTTATGTCACTGCCAACATTACGAGATCCTATCGGGTCGCACAAAAGATTAAATCAAGAAGGGAAATTAAATTCATGGGATGAATTAAATAATTAAGAGGAGTCTTAATTAATAATCATAAGGATTAATTAAATCATGGGCTTAAGCCCATGAAGCTTTGAGAAAGCCTTTAATTAATCATATTTAATATGATTGCATGGGTTTTAATTGTAAGACAATTTTAATATCACTAAACCTACACCATAGGAAGCATCGGCCGCCGCTCTCCCTCTCTCTCTCGGTTTGCTTGATAGCCGTAGGGGGCTTGGAGGTGTTCGAACCGTTTTCGATTTAGAATCGAGTTTGCTTCGTGTATTGGTTTAATAACTTGTCTAGCAACTTGTTATTAAATCATCCCTTCATTCGATTTGATCGTGTGGATACCGTTGAGGCAAAACCAATCGAGTTTTGCTTAGTGACTCGGAGAAGGCGTAAGACGTGGTGCAGCTCCGTGGATTCGGCCTCAAACACGCTACAAGGGTAAGACACTTGTAATTCTCTAATCCGATATGAATCCCTATGTATAGATCGCTGGTTTGTAATCCCAAAATTTTATTCCGCTGCGCTGTATGCTCATGGGGTTACTTACAGTGGTATCAGAGCCGTGTACAAGGCTCATATCGGATTTATGTGGTTAAATAGTTTAATCATGTTAGAATTAATATTGCATGTTAATTAAACTGTTTAAATTCATATTTGATATGAAATTAATTTTAGTTTATGAAAATCATCGTAGTAATTGTATTTGATATAATTGGCGAATAAAATTATTTATTGAGCATAAACTTTCGGCCACCACCATCACAAATGTCACCATGGCTAGCCACATGAGGGCTAGGGTTTTGGAACCCTTGGCTCGAGATGGCTTAGTCGTTGTGGCTAATAATTGTGCATGGAAGTGTCGAAAATTAATTAGGGTTTAGAACCCATTGGGCATGACGGCTAGCTCATGACGGCTAGGGTTTCGAACCCTAATAGCCGTGCATGGCTCGGCCATCATCGCCCTATTTTCTTAAATTTTGATGCTTGGATGAGTTTTGAACTCCTTGACTCGATAATGGTTTATGCATGCATGGATTAGTAACTTTACCACATGAGAGCAAGGATTTTCGAACCCTTAGCTCGAGATGGTTGAGCGAACCCCGTGCATGGCATGACCGTGACTCGTGGCTAACAAATTCCGGCGTTTAAATCAAGATGGCTCGATAAAAACATCAAAAGGGTGCGAGGCGGCTAGGGTTGGAACCCTAGTGCCGCCGCCGCATGGACCATGGCTCGGCCATGGGCTAGGGTTTCGAACCCTAGGCCCACTATTGGTCCAGCCGTGGGTTTTGGTTCGAACCATGGTGGTTCGTGTCTTAGTCGCTTTAGTTCGTGGCATGTGATGTCCCGAGCGTACGATAATTTTTCAAAAATTATTTTACAGTTTTAATTAGAATTAAATTTAAAATGTTTAGAATTTAATTAATTAAATGTTAATGCATGCTTTATGTGTTGTTTGAGCATGGTGCGTGGTTATAGCCCTTTGACCTATTAGATAGGATTTGTGAATGATTGTAATTTATAATACGACCTGCGAGTCGTGCCTTTCTCTATTTTATTCTAAATGTAATCCCTCCCCTATGTTCCCCTCGAATGTGAATCGAGGAATTCTATATCTTGTAAATAGTATAGTTTATTTTATTGATGGTGATCAATGAAGATGGAGCATCGTGCCGGGATGAGGAGGTCATTCACAAATTGGAGCCAAAGGAAGGTGCTTATGAAGTTACCTTAGGTTGACTCATAGGAGTTTCTCATTGGCTTGAGAAACTCATTAGTAGAGGCTATAACCATGTCACGTTTTAATTATGTATGTTGATGCATGATTTATCTTATGTTTTAGTTTGATAATAGTATTACACATATATGTAGATATGTATACAACTATATGTAGTAGACATATTTTAAATTATCAAATTAATCATGAGATCAATAAATCCCTCTAAAATATTAAGTTTTAGATGCCTTCCAAATAAAAGTACTCGTCAATAACTTCGATTGTACATGTGTGGGTTTGCCAAAGCAAAGCACCGTGGCAATCTTAGTAAGGCGCGAAAGGATAAAAGTGATATCCGTCATACTTTAATTGGGTACGACTTAACTAGGTTATCTCAATAGGATTGGGAACCTAGAGGCATGGGTTGGATTATAATTCATTAGATGAATTGAACAAAGTGTTGTTCGTCCAACTATCCAAGAATTATATGTGATGTAATTGACAAAGTGTTGTCTACCTAAATAACCGAGTCTTGGGCGATTAGCCAAAGCTAACTCAAGATTAGGCGAAATATGG
This sequence comes from Haberlea rhodopensis, assembly GCA_907163345.1. Classification (NCBI taxonomy): domain Eukaryota; kingdom Viridiplantae; phylum Streptophyta; class Magnoliopsida; order Lamiales; family Gesneriaceae; genus Haberlea; species Haberlea rhodopensis. Next base: position 21,108,182 of record CAJQUN010000004.1, on the reverse strand, counting down.
ATCTTGGCCCACTAAAAGTTTCGAGGGTTGATATTTTTCAAATAAAATAGTGGGAGTATCATTTAATATAAGACCATGTTAAATGATTTAAATCATAAACTTATTTTGCATATTTATATTGTAGATATCCATGGCAACTAACAATGTTACTAGCACTTTATCACTGCGATCGGTCCTTGAGAAGGACAAATTAAATGGGACAAATTTCCTAGACTGGCATAGGAACTTGAGGATAGTCCTCAAACAAGAAAAGAAACAATATGTTCTAGAGGAACCTTTGCTCGCTGAGGAACCTCCCCTAACAGCTACAAGAGCTGAAAAAGATGCTTACAAGAAGCATCAGAGTGACGCACTTGATGTTGGGTGCCTCATGCTTGCCACTATGAACTCTGAGCTTCAGAAGCAACATGAGGAAATGGAGGCGTTTGATATGATCGAACACTTAAAGCAGTTGTACCAACAGCAAGCTAGACAAGAGAGGTATGACGTCTCTAAAGCGTTATTCCAGTGCAGGATGGTAGAAGGAAGCTTAGTTGGAACTCATGTGCTCAAGATGATTGGGTACATTGAGAATCTGGACAAGCTAGGTTTTCCATTGGACCAAGAGTTGGCCACAGATGTAATCTTGCAATCGTTGCCGGAGAGCTTCAGTCAATTTGTAGTAAATTACAATATGACTGATATGGAAAAGACTCTGCCCCAGTTGCTTGGTATGTTGAGAACATATGAAGCAAACACTAAGAAGACTAAGGCCACAAATGTCCTTATTGTGAATAAAGGCAAAGGAAGGGCCAAAGCTAAAGGCAACAAGAAAGCAAAGAAAGTCTTTGCTAAATCTAAGCCAAAGTCTTCTGCACTGAAGCCAAAGGGAGGGATAGCAAAGGAAGGGAACTGTTTCCATTGCGGTGAGACCGGCCATTGGAAAAAGGAACTGCAAAGTATATCTGGAGGATCTAAAGAAAGGAAGTGTGACTTCCGCTTCAGGTATTTTTGTTATAGAAGTCAATTTATCTACTTCTTCATCATGGGTATTAGATACTGGATGTGGATCTCACATTTGTGTAAATGTGCAGGATCTCAAAAGGAGTAGGACATTGGCAAAAGGTGAAGTTGATCTCCGAGTTGGAAATGGAGCAAGAGTTGCTGCATTAGCTATAGGAGATTATCATTTAGCTTTACCTTCTGGTTTATCGTTGATTTTAAAAGACTGTTATTTTGTGCCTTCAATTACTAAAAACATTATTTCTATTTCTTGTTTAGACAAGTATGGTTTTTCATTTATAATAAAGGACAATTGTTGTTCTATTTATTTAAATGATATGTTTTATGCTAGTGCACAAATGGTGAATGGTCTTTATGTATTAAATCTTGATATGCCTATCTATAACATAAATACTAAAAGGATTAAAAAATAATGATTGTAATCCGACTTATCTCTGGCACTGTCGCTTGGGCCACATAAACGAGAACCGCATATCTAAACTTCATAAGGATGGAGTATTAGATTCATTTGATTTTGAATCATATGAAACATGCGAATCTTGTTTAATGGGCAAGATGACTAAAGCCCCTTTCAAGGGACATGTTGAAAGGGCAAATGTTTTATTGGGACTAATACATAGCGATGTATGTGGACCAATAAGTACGCAAGCTAGAGGTGGTTTTCAATACTTCGTTACATTTACTGATGACCTCAGTAGATATGGGTATATGTACCTAATGAAACATAAACATGAAACCTTTGAAAAGTTCAAAGATTTCAAGAATGAAGTACAAAACCAACTTGGCAAAAGTATCAAAATCCTTCGATCAGATCGAGGAGGTGAATACTTAAGCCAAGAGTTTCATGACTATCTAAAGGAGTGTGGGATAGTCCCACAACTCACTCCTCCGTATACTCCACAATGGAATGGTGTATCCGAGAGGAGAAATCGAACCTTGTTAGACATTGTTAGATCAATGATGAGTCATGCAGATCTTCCGATATCATTTTGGGGACACGCTCTAGAAACAGCGATTTTCTTACTGAACCGTGTTCCATCTAAATCAGTGGAAAAGACACCATATGAGATATGGACTGGGAAGCGTCCTAGTATGTCTTTTATGAAGATTTGGGGTTGTGAGGCTTTCGTTAGACATCACGCCACTAACAAACTTGGACCCAAATCTGATAAGTGTTTATTTGTGGGGTATCCTAAGGAAACGAAAGGATACTATTTCTACTATCCCACCGAGAACAAAGTAGTTGTTGCTCGGACTGGTGTATTTCTTGAAAGAGAATTTATCTCTAGAAAAACCAGTGGGAGAAAAATAGAACTTAGTGAAGTTCAACCACAAGAAAACACTGAACCTGAGATTGAGATGGAAACAGAGCAGGCACCACAAACTGTTGTGGAAGAAGTACCTGCTCAAGAGACACAAGCCCAGCGTAGGTCTGTAAGAGAACACCGGGAGCCACAGAGATATGGATTTCTTGTGACTCAACAAGGTGACTTACTACTTATTGATGAGGATGAGCCGTCATCTTATCAACAAGCTATAATGGGCAATGATTCTGAGAAATGGCAAGAGGCCATGAAATCTGAGATGGAATCCATGTATGCAAACCAAGTATGGACTTTGGTTGATCCACCTGAAGGGGTACGACCCATAGGGTGCAAATGGATTTTCAAGAAAAAGACCGATATGGATGGTAATGTACAAACCTATAAAGGTCGACTGGTTGCAAAAGGATTCAAACAAATTCATGGTATTGACTATGATGAAACCTTTTCACCAGTGGCCATGGTTAAATCCATAAGGATCTTACTTGCAATAGCTGCATTTCATGATTATGAAATCTGGCAGATGGACGTCAAAACAGCTTTCCTTAATGGAAATCTGCTCGAGGATGTGTACATGACACAGCCCGAGGGTTTTGTCGATCCAAAGGATGCTGAAAAGATATGCAAGCTACAACGATCCATTTATGGATTGAAGCAAGCTTCTCGGAGTTGGAATCTTCGTTTTGATGATGCAATCAAAGAGTTTGGTTTTATCAAAAATGAAGATGAACCTTGTGTCTACAAGAAGGTTAGTGGGAGCGTAATCATTTTCCTAGTGTTGTATGTAGATGACATACTTCTTATTGGAAATGATATCCCTGCCTTGCAATCTGTAAAGATTTGGCTAGGGAATTGTTTTTTCGATGAAAGACTTAGGAGAAGCCACCTATGTATTAGGAATCAAGATCTATAGAGATAGATCGAGAAGGCTTCTTGGTCTAAGTCAAAGTACATACATAGACAAGGTGCTTAAAAGGTTTAGCATGCAAGAATCCAAGAAAGGATTCGTGCCTATGACACATGGTATTTATCTCTCGAAGGAACAGTGTCCTTCAACACCAGATGAGAGACAACGCATGAGTAAGATTCCATACGCATCAGCTATTGGATCTATCATGTATGCCATGATATGTACTCGTCCCGATGTATCGTATGCTTTGAGCATGACGAGCAGATATCAAGTTGATCCAGGTGAAGGTCACTGGATTGCTGTCAAGAATATCCTAAAGTACTTGAGAAGGACTAAGGATACATTCTTGATTTATGGAGGTGAGGAAGAGCTCAATGTAATGGGTTACACTGATGCAAGCTTCCAAACCGACAAAGATGATTTTCGATCGCAATCTGGATATGTGTATTGCCTGAATGGAGGTGCTGTGAGCTGGAAGAGTTCAAAGCAAGAAACAGTAGCCGATTCTACAACGGAAGCTGAGTATATTGCTGCCTCGGATGCAGCAAAGGAAGCTGTTTGGATGAGGAAGTTCATTTCTGAACTTGGAGTGGTGCCTAGCATTAAAGATCCGATAGAACTCTATTGTGACAACAATGGAGCGATCGCATTGGCTAAGGAACCAAGATCTCACCAAAGATCCAAGCACATACTTAGGCGTTTCCATTTCATTCGAGAAATCGTTGAAAGGGGAGATGTTAAAATATGCAAAGTACCAACAGATGATAATGTATCTGACCCATTGACGAAGCCGCTGTCACAGCAGAAGCCTGATCGTCATACTAGATCTCTAGGCATTAGGTATATGTCTGAGTGGTCTTAGTGCAAGTGGGAGATTTGTTGGGATATGCCCTAAGACAAGTCATTAGATGATTGTTTAAGACATACAATGTTTATGGATTTATGAATGGCAATTCATTATTATATATTATTCTTTTACTGTGCATTGTGAATTAATATATATGTTAATGTCCTTAGAATAATATTGTATTATTCTTAAAGATGTTCCTAGTCAAGTATTATCATGAAAGGGATAATGATAATACGTAGAGACTAGTATATGTTGATCGATGAATTGTTCATTGATATGAGATATCAAATCAACATATGGGTACATGTTAGAGAACGATATACTGAACAGACCCACCATGAGAATGCAACATGGATAGTTATATGATCGTCATATGCAATTCTCATAGTGATAATAATGTATGTAATCCTTACGACTTGTGATCATCAGAGATCCCAACATAAGGAGTTATGTATCTTGATATCGTCAAACGTTACCCGTAACAGGGTATACTATAAAGGCGACTATTGGATACACTACGAATTATGTAGAGGGATGTTGACTGATCGAGATAGGATTTGTCCCTCCTATATAACAGGAGATGTGTTTGGCCCTTGATCAAGTGAGAACTAAAATGCATGGCCATGCTCGAATGAGTCGATATGAGATATCGAGCTTATTCGTTTATTCTAGTTCTACTTGGGGATCAAGAAATAAAGATTGGATATACGAGTATGACTATTCCATGACTCGTGTTCAATCTAAACACAAAGGACAAAGGGATTAAGTTACATGATTAATATTATCACAAGTTCTAAAGGTTATGTCGAGTCATTGACATTCTCGTAATTTGGGTAGCATCGATGTGTTGCTAGATACCGCTCGATGCTTGCGACATAAAATGAGACTTTATGTCACTGCCAACATTACGAGATCCTATCGGGTCGCACAAAAGATTAAATCAAGAAGGGAAATTAAATTCATGGGATGAATTAAATAATTAAGAGGAGTCTAATTAATAATCATAAGGATTAATTAAATCATGGGCTTAAGCCCATGAAGCTTTGAGAAAGCCTTTAATTAATCATATTTAATATGATTGCATGGGTTTTAATTGTAAGACAATTTTAATATCACTAAACCTACACCATAGGAAGCATCGGCCGCCGCTCTCCCTCTCTCTCTCGGTTTGCTTGATAGCCGTAGGGGGCTTGGAGGTGTTCGAACCGTTTTCGATTTAGAATCGAGTTTGCTTCGTGTATTGGTTTAATAACTTGTCTAGCAACTTGTTATTAAATCATCCCTTCATTCGATTTGATCGTGTGGATACCGTTGAGGCAAAACCAATCGAGTTTTGCTTAGTGACTCGGAGAAGGCGTAAGACGTGGTGCAGCTCCGTGGATTCGGCCTCAAACACGCTACAAGGGTAAGACACTTGTAATTCTCTAATCCGATATGAATCCCTATGTATAGATCGCTGGTTTGTAATCCCAAAATTTTATTCCGCTGCGCTGTATGCTCATGGGGTTACTTACACAATGAAGATGGACCATGGTGATAATGCCATTCACAAAAGGGAGCCAAAGAGGTGCTTGGAGAAGTTACCCTTAGGTTGACTTTTTTTTTAGATTTTCTCACTGGCTTGAGAATTCTTTAGTTGGGGCTATAACCATGGCACGTTTTCATTATGTTGATGTATGATGTTTAATGTTTTATTTAATATTGATGCTTATATATATATATGTAGATATGTATATATTCATATATGTACCGGACATATTTTCAATATTAATAAAATCATGAGATCAATAAATCCCTCTTATAATATTAAGTTTAAGATGCCTTCCAATTAAAAATACTCTTCAAGACTTCGATTGAACATGTGTGGGTTTGCCAAAGCAAAGCACCGTGACAATCTTAGTAAGACGCGAAAGGATAAAAGTGATATCCGTGTTATTTTAAAATTGGGTTCAACTTAACTAGCGTTATCTCAATAGGATTGGGAACCTAGAGGCATGATGATTAATTCATTAGATGAATTTGAACAAAGCGTTGTTCGTCCAACCATCCAAGAATTGCATGTGATTGTAATTGACAAAGAGTTGTCTACCTAAATAACCGAGTCTTGGGCGATTAGCCAAAGCTAACTCAAGATTAAGTGAAATATGGATCTTGGCCCACTAAATTTTTCGATGGTTGATAATTTTAAACAAAATAGTGGGAGTATCATTTAATATAAGACCATATTAAATAATTAAAATCATAAACTTATTTTGCATATTTATATTGTAGATATCCATGGCAACAAACAACGTTACAAATGCACTATCATTGCGATCGGTCCTTGAGAAGGACAAACTGAATGGGACAAATTTCCTAGACTGGTATAGGAATTTGAGGATTGTCCTCAAGCAAGAAAAGAAGCAATATGTCCTAGAGAAACCTTTACCTGCTGAGGAACCTCCCTTGACGGCTGCTAAAGCCGATAAAGATGCTTACAAGAAGCATCAAAATGACGCACTTGATGTTGGGTGCCTTATGCTTGCCACCAGTGAACTCTGAGCTTCAGAAGCAACATGAGGAAATGGAGGCGTTCGATATGATCGAGCATCTAAAGCAACTGTACCAACAACAAGCAAGACAAGAGAGGTATGACGTCTCTACAACGTTATTCCAGTGTAGAATGGTAGAAGGAAGTCTGGTAGGAACTCATGTACTCAAGATGATTGGGTACATTGAGAATCTGTAGAAGCTGGGTTTTCCTTTGGACCAAGAGTTGGCCACTGACGTGATCTTGCAATCGTTGCCTGAAAGCTTCAGTCAATTTGTCTTGAATTACAATATGATTGAAATTGAAAAGACTCTACCACAGTTGCTTGGCATGCTGAGAACTTTTGAAGCTAACAGCAAGAAGTCTAAGCCTACTAATGTTCTTATTGTGAATAAGAGCAAAGGAAGGGCTAAAGCAAAAGGCTTCAAGAAGAACAAGAAGGTCCTTGTTAAGTCTAAGCCACATGTTTCTGCACTAAAGCCAAAGGGAGGAGTGGCAAAAGATGGGAATTGTTTCCATTGCGGTGAGACCGGACATTGGAAAAGAAATTGCAAAGTTTATCTGGAGGATCTTAAGAAGACGAAGGGAAGTGTGACTTCCACTTCAGGTATTTTTGTTATAGAAGTCAATTTATCTACTCCTTCATCATGGGTATTAATACTGGATGTGGATCTCACATTTGTGTTAATGTGCAGGATCTTAAAAGGAGTAGGACATTGGCAAAAGGCGAAGTAGATCTCCGAGTAGGAAATGGAGCAAGAGTTGCTGCATTAGCTATAGGAGATTATTCATTGTCTTTGCCTTCCGGTTTATCTTTAGATTTAAAAGACTGTTATTTTGTGCCTTCAATTACTAGAAACATTATCTCTATTTCTTGTTTGGACAAGTTTGGATTTTCATTTATTATAAAGGACAATTGTTGCTCCATTTATTTAAATGATATGTTTTATGCTAGTGCACAAATGATTAATGGTCTTTATGTATTAAATCTTGATATGCCTATCTATAACATAAATACTAAAAGGATTAAGAATAATGATTAGTGAGAATTCTTGATCTCTCTCAATATCTCTCTCAATTCGAAAATCCAGGATTTGAATTGATGTCCTTTCATTGATTCCTCCTAAATTGCATTGATTTATCCTAAAGATTTCATTTCAATTGGAATTTGGTTATTCACCATGTACGAGGATCCCCACTAAGCATTCCGAGCTAGGTTGCCTCTCTTCTCTTGCTTTGGTTGAGTTGAACCCAAAATAAGAGCTATTTACAGGGGTATCGGTTAGCTACTGATTTTTAGACAGAAAAGACTTTCCTCCTCGGATTTATCTTTTTAACCATAGGAATTCTTTCTGGAGCAGTATGGGCTAATGAAGCATGGGGATCCTATTGGAGTTGGGACCCAAAAGTCACTTGTGCCGTATAAACGAGAATCGCATATCAAAACTTCATAAGGATGGAGTATTGGATTCATTTGATTTTGAATCATATGAAACATGTGAATCTTGTTTAATGGGCAAGATGACTAAAGCTCCTTTCAAGGGACATGTTGAAAGGACAAATGATTTATTGAGTTTCATACATAGTGATGTATGTGGACCAATAAGCACACATGCTAGAGGTGGTTTTCAATACTTCGTTATGGTTACTGATGACTTCAGTAGATATGGGTATGTGTACCTAATGAAACATAAACATGAAACCTTTGAAAAGTTCAAGGATTTAAAGAATGAAGTACAAAACCAACTTGGTAAAAGTATCAAAATCCTTCGATCAGATCGAGGAGGTGAATACCTTAGCCAAGAGTTTCATGACTAAAGGGGTGTGGGATAGTCCCACAACTCACTCCTCTGTATACTCCACAATGGAATGGTGTATCCGAGAGGAGAAATCGAACCTTGTTGGACATGGTTAGATCAATGATGAGTCATGCAGATCTTCCGATATCCTTTTGGGGACATGCTTTAGAAACAGCAATATTCATACTGAACCGTGTTCCATCTAAATCAGTAGAAAAGACACCATATGAGATATGGACTGGGAAACGTCCTAGTATGTCTTTTATGAAGATTTGGGGTTGTGAGGCTTTCGTGAGACGTCACGCCTCTAAAAAACTTGGACCCAAATCTGATAAGTGTTTATTTGTGGGCTATCCTAAGGAAACGAAAGGATACTATTTCTATTATCCCACCGAGAACAAAGTGGTTGTTGCTCGGACTGGTGTCTTTCTTGAAAGAGAATTTATTTCTAGAAAAACCAGTGGGAGACATATAGAACTTAGTGAAGTTCAACCACAAGAAAACAGTGAACATGAAATTGAGATGGAAACAGAGCAGACACCACAAGCTGTTGTGGATAAAGTACCAGCTCAAGAGACACAAGCCCAACGTAGGTCTGTAAGAGAACACCGGGAGCCACAGAGATATGGATTTTTTGTGACTCAACAAGGTGACTTACTACTTATTGATGAGGATGGGTAGTCATCTTATCAAGAAGCTATAATGGGTACTGATTCTGAGAAATGGCAAGAAGCCATGAAATCTGAAATGGAATCCATGTATGCAAACCAAGTATGGACTTTGGTTGACCCACCTGAAGGGGTGAGACCCATAGGGTGCAAATGGATTTTCAAGAAGAAAACCGACACGGATGGTAATGTACAAACCTTTAAAGGATCGACTGGTAGCAAAAGGTTTCAAACAAATTCATGGTATTGACTATGATGAAACTTTTTCACCAGTTGCCATGGTTAAATCCATTAGGATCTTACTTGCAATAGCTGCATTTCATGATTATGAAATATGGCAGATGGATGTCAAAACAGCTTTCCTTAATGGAAATCTGTTTGAGGATGTGTACATGACACAGCCCGAGGGTTTTGTCGATCCAAAGGATGCTGGAAAGATATGCCAGCTACAACGATCCATTTATGGATTGAAGCAAGCTTCTCGAGTTGGAATCTTCGTTTTGATGATGCAGTCAAAGAGTTTGGTTTCATAAAAAACGTAGATGAACCTTGTGTCTACAAGAAGGTCAGTGGGAGCATAATTATCTTCCTAATATTGTATGTAGATGGCATACTTCTAATTAGGAATGATATCCCTGCCTTACAATCTGTAAAGATTTGGCTAGGGAATTGCTTTTCTATGAAAGACTTGGGTGAAGCCACCTATGTATTAGGAATCAAGATCTATAGAGATAGATCGAGAAGATTACTTGGCCTAAGTCAAAGTACATACATAGACAAAGTGCTAAAACGCTTTAGCATGCAAGAATCTAAGAAAGGATTCGTGCCTATGACGCATGGAATACATCTCTCGAAGGATCAGTGTCCTTCAACACCAGATGAGAGACAACACATGAGTAAGATTCCATATGCGTCAGCTATTGGATCTATCATGTAAGCCATGATATGTACTTGTCCCGATGTCTCGTATGCTTTAAGCATGACGAGCAGATATCAAGTTGATACAGGTGAATGTCACTGGATTGCAGTCAAGAATATCCTGAAGTACTTGAGAAGAACTAAGGATACGTTCTTGATTAATGGAGGTGAGGAAGAGCTCAATGTAATAGGTTACACTGATGCAAGTTTTCAAACCGACAAAGATGATTTTCGATCGCAATCAGGATATGTGTTTTGCCTAAATGGAGGTGCTGTAAGCTGGAAGAGTTCAAAGCAAGAAACAGTAGCCGATTCTACAACTGAAGCTGAATACATTGCTGCCTCAGATGCAGCAAAGGAAGCTGTTTGGATCAAGAAGTTCATTTCTGAACTTGGGGTGATGCCTAGCATTCTAGATCCGATTGAACTCTATTGTGACAACAATGGAGCCATCGCATTGGCTAAGGAACCTAGATCTCACCAAAGATCCAAGCACATACTTCGGCGCTTTCATTTCATTCGAGAAATCGTTGAAAGAGGAGATGTAAAGATATGCAAAGTACCAACAGATGATAATGTATCTGACCCATTGACGAAGCCACTGTCACAGCAGAAGCATGATCGTCATACTAGATCTCTAGGCATTAAGTCTATGTCTCATTGGTCTTAGTCAAGTGGGAGATTTGTTGGGATATGCCCTAAGACATGTCATTAGATGATTGTTTATGACATACAATGTATTATGATTTTATAAATGGCAAATCATTATTATATATTATTCGAATATCTGTGCAATATGAATTGATATATAAGTTAATGTCCTTAGAATAATATTGTATTATTTTTAAAGATTGTCCCTAGTCAAGTATTATCATAAATAAGGATAATGAATACATTGAGACTAGTATGTTTTGATTGATGAATTGTTCATGGATATGAGATATCAAATCAACACATGGGTACGTGTTAGAGAACGATGTACTGGACAGACCCAACATGAGAATGCTAATGGATAGTTATATGAGTGTCATAAGCAATTCTCATAGTGATAATAATGTATGTAATCCTTACGACTTGAGATCATCGGAGATCCCAACATAAGGAGTTATGTATCTTGATATTGTCAAACGTTACCTGTAACAGGGTAAACTATAAAGACAACTATTGGATACACTACGAATTATGTAGAGGGATGTTGATTGATCAAGATAGGATTTGTCCCTCCTATATAACAGGAGAAGTGTTTGGGCCCTTGATCAAGTAAGACTAAAATGCATGGCCGTGCTCGAATGAGTCGATATGTGATATCGAGCTTATTCGTTTATTCTAGTTCTACTTGGGGATCAAGAAATAGAGATTGAATATACGAGTATGACTATTCCATGACTCGTGTTCAATCTAAACACATGGACAAAGGTGTTAGGATCGGTCTGGAGTGTTTAGAGGGCGGGTGAATGAACACTCCTTGTAAAATTTAATCCCTTGTGATTTCTTTCGGATTAGTGAAAGAAATCTGTTTCTTAATCAACTCTTTTATAGAACAGACCACTGAATGTATAAGTGCGGAACGGTCTGTTTTTATATTTGTAAGAACGGCTCGATGGCTTGAATGAAAGAACGAGTGCAGAAAGATAAGACACAGGATATGTTTCTGGAAGTTCGAAGGTGGTGTAATCCTTCTACGTCTCCCCTTCTTCCAATTAAGGAAGGTTTCTACTAGAAGACTTTGATTTATACAATCCTGTTGTACAAACCCGATTCAGCTGGATTTACCTCACTACCAGACTGAAACTCCTAGTCACTCGATCTGTTCAGACACTCTCTGTCTGACAGTTACAATTTGTTTCTCACTTCTATTTTTCAATACAGAATACACAAGATGCGCACAGTGATCCTAAATGATCAAATATTACAATGTAATCGTGCTTAAGAATAATTTCAGCTCGAGAGATTCTGAGCTTGAACGCTTGTGCTGTTTTTGATTGATCGATCAGCGAGAGTCTTATTTTTCTATATTGTTGTTGCATCCTTTTATAGTTGCATGTACCAATGACATTATTTCCCTTAATGTGCAACTCTTGACTCTGCTTAATCTCTGAGTAAGCTACAGTCTTCTTCTTCAGGATACTTGCCGTTCTGGTTCATGCTTTCGGCGACTGTCAGGTAAGCTCTTCTTTGTCTTCTTACCTTTTATGGAAATCTTCAGTCTTTGGTCCTTTGTAGCATTAATTGCGACATTAAATGCTACAATAAATAGCCGTTAATGATTCGGACTGAAGAGCCACTCTTTATGCATCCTTGACTGCTCTGATCTGATAAAGATTGAGATCGATCTGAAGCTTCGATCTAGTCAGTCTGATATCTATCGATCCGGTCTGATATGTGATATGCCTTATCAGCTTGTTCTGTTTTGAGCTATCGATCTGGTCAGTCTGATTGCCCTCGATCCGGTCTGATATGCTTTGTCATCTTATCAGCTTGATCTGTTTTGGGCAATCGATCTGGTCAGTCTGATTTCTCTCGATCCGGTCTGATATGTTTTGTCATCTTTAAAATCTCATCGATAAGGTTTGGACAAAACCTAGCTTCTAAGTCTTTTTAACCAGTCTGATAAGAACTCTGAAGCGTATACTTTCGGATCGATTACTTCTTCTTGTTCAAAATAAATGAACATTATTAAGTTGGATCGATTAAGCCTTTTATTATTAAGCCTTTTAAATTATTTCAAAATAAATGAACAAGGACTTAACAAAGAAAGATTTCTTTATTGATCACCAACAATCTTGCATACAGACAGTCTGAATATTTAAGCAATCTATTTTCTTGAAGACTGAGACTGATGCGGCTTGAAGTCTTTTTCTTTTCCCCCTTTTTGTCAGCAGCAATCTCTTGGAGAAAATCTACAACTTGTGCTAGCTGAGCGCTGATAGCGTCAAGACGAACGTCTTGAGCGTGGAGGGAATTGGCGACGGATGCTCGAACTTCAGTGGCCAGCTCGATCTGCTCTTTTCTCAGGCTATTTTTATAGGAAGCTTGCTGAGAGAACAGATCATTCAGTCCTTGCTGAAGGCTGCCGATACTGCCTGTAATCAAAGTCCAAAGCTGTAACTCTCTGACCTTGATGAACTTCTATAACACGTTGAGAGAGTGACAGGCAGTTGTCAGATAAGTACTGAAGGGTCCTTGCCAGGGATGGAGGTGCATCAGATAGTCGGCTTGGAGAGTGATATGATGATGACAATGCATGATCATCTTCTTCAGCAATCGGTAAAATTGAAGATACAGCAGCTTGGTGACTTTCGGACCGGATCAAGGTGACCAGAGCCGAAGAAAATTCTTGGATGAAAGCCATATCTTCATCTAATTGGACTGGAGGAGTGTTGGGTCTGGAGGGCTCCTCAATTTGTAGAGCTGCAACAACTGTGGACACCACCAGATCCGGATCGACGAACTCTGGTGCGCCAACTGTTGCAAGTTCTGCGGTTGGACTGATTTGAACGTGGGAGACTGATGATCCTAAAGGAATAGATGTTGTCGGAGAGTCCAACAAGACATTCAATGGTTCATTTCTGTAGCAGACGGAGCATTAGGCAATGGCTGCTCCGCTGTCTGAGCGGCTACTAGTTCTGCAGTCTGATCTGCTGTGCGATCTGCTGTCTGATCTGCTGCTCCAGAGGGAATAACCTCAATGAAAGGTTTTGCCAGAGTCTTGCTTGCAGAGGGATGATCCGGGCTGGTTACTGGAGTGGATATGCTGATTTTCTGTCGTTGAAATCGGACAGTTAAATGGAGAGCATGAATATCCATCTCTAATTGAGCAATAACAACCCCATCATCTCTGGCAGTTGGAGCAGTCGGATCGAAGTTCGCTCTTAGCAGCTAAGAGCAGAGTCGCCAGTCTGAATCTTTGATTGGCCTTAAATAGCTCTTTACGCTGCACGGCAATCCAAACATCATCGGTCTCTGTCCCCTTCAGAACTTCTTCTTCCATTTTCTGAAGGCGCTTGAGTTTGCCGAAGAACATCTCAATGTGGTTGATCGTTCTGTACTCGACGTACTCATCAAAAACCACAATGAGCTCCTTCACTTTCTCTTCAACGTCCTCCATAACAATGTCAATTGCTGTCTGCGCTACATATTTGGGCTTAGAGGAGAGTGGTTCGGAGAGAATGGCTTTGCCCTTGCCGGTGGAGGAAGGGGACTTGATCCCTGATTGGGTATAGTCTCCCAACTCAGTGATAACAATCCCTTTGACCATGGGAATGGCAGAGGGGACTTGGATGGTGACTGTGGGTACAGTGGTTGAAGTGGTTGAAATTTGGGTTGTAGGTTGGGGTGCAGGGGTGGCTTTTGTTGGAGGCAATATGGGTAGTGTTTTGAAAGGTAGAGTTTTGATAGGTTTTGTAATATGGGTTCTTGGCTTCTTGGGAAGGGGCTTGGCTGGAGGCGAGGGAGCAGACTGAGTTTCTTCAGAGTCAGTCTGGATAGTTAACTTTCGCTTGACCCGAGGTTTGCGAGCAACGGCCTGTTCTTCTCCCTTCTCAATCTTGACTGCCACCAGATTGGTAGGGGTAGGTGGAGCACTCTTGGACTTCAGCAGTGCTAGCCCTTTGGAGTTGAGAATTTTGAAGGGACTCAAAGCAGACTGCTTCCCCAGCTCAATGTCCAAAGTTTCCAGTAGCTTGCTGAGAGGAACAGCAAAGCAGACGGCCTGTTTGGAGGCAATCACTGTTTCCATCAGGACTCCAAATAGAATCACGGACCAGTTCATCTTCTGTCCGGAAACAATAGCAGCTATGGCCCTGAACTTCTCGACAGTGACGGCATCAAAACTTCCAGCTTTGCCCAATAGTGGCTTGCCCACAATTTCGCACAGCACCTGGAAATGAAAGAGCATTTCCTTCTTTTTGAATGAGGGCTACAGGCGGTGGCCAAATATAGAAATCTTCCCCCTGAAGAGTTGTGAGAGAAGCTTGAGGAATCTGCCCAAACTCAGTCAGTCCGGAGTTGGGAAGACCAAAGGTCTTGGCCAGTGTCATCGGCGAGATTTCAAATGTTTTGCCCTTTACAGAGGTGGAGAGAGATGTCTTCTGGGATACAGCATTGGCAAACATTTCACGAATCTCTGATTCGTAAACCACCGTGCCACACTCCACAAAATTCCGTAATCCAGACGATTCCAAAGCTCGGAAAATGGAGACCATCTCTGCATCTTCTGCCCTGTAAATATCATTGAACTCAACGGAGAGAGAGTTGTGAGTTATGGTAGCCATTGGAGTAAAATGGAAGAATATACGAAGAGTTTTGAGAGGTTATGAGAGAGATGGAAAGCAGACAGCGGTAAAAGGTAAAAAGTGAATGAAATGAAATGTTCAGCCCGCTAAATAAGAGAGAGAAGACACGTGTCTTTATCTCGAAGACTGATAATTAAATAATTCAAAATAAGCGGTCAGGATAAAAGAAAAATAAGGCGGTAAAATTTGCAATCAGTCCGGGCTATTTTTGTTTTAAATAAATACAAAATAAAGGATTTATTGTCCAAACAGATCATAGGATAACATCATATTGACATAGATCGGTCTGAAAGTTCGGACCGGTCTGTGTCTTTCTGAACATTGTATTATGGATCTGTGCCAACAAAAATCTTTAAACGCAAAAAGAAGAAAACATCTAAACTATCAAGATAAGTCAATTAAACCAAGAATTTGACGGAAATAATTAAACTTAGCCTCAGGGAGCGGTTTGGTGAAGATGTCTGCTGCTTGCTGCTCTGTTGAGATGTGCTCGATCCGAATCTCCTTTTTGCCAACATGATCTCGAATAAAATATGTCTTATATCAATATGTTTTGTTTGAGAGTGCAGAACTGGATTATATGTTATAGCGATTGCACTTGTGTTGTCGCAAAATATCGGAGAGTCAACAGCTTGGATGCCATAGTCTTTGAGCTGGTGTTGAATCCAGAGCATTTGAGCGCAACAGCTTCCAGCGGCAAGATATTCTGCTTCAGCTGTAGATGTGGCAATTGATGTTTGCTTCTTACTGAACCAAGATATCAATCTTTTCACCTAGAAATTGACATGTTCCACTGGTGCTTTTACGATCAATCTTACAGCCAGCGTAGTCTGCGTCTGAATATCCGATCAAGCTGAAGTTAGAATCTTTGGAGTACCAAAGACCAACGTTCTGAGATCCTTTCAAGTATTTCAGAATACGCTTAGCAGCAATAAAATGTGATTGCTTTGGTTCTGACTGAAATATGGCGCACATACAGACTGAGAACATAATATCAGGCCGGCTCGCTGTAAGATATAAGAGCGATCCGATTAGCCCTCTATACATAGTAACTTCGACTGCCGTTCCCCCTTCGTCTTTGTCTAACTTGATTGTAGGACTCATTGGAGTGGATGCAGTTGAGCATGTTTCCATTCTGAATCTCTTAAGCAGCTCTTTGGTATACTTGGTTTGGTTGATGAAAATACCATTGCTGAGCTGTTTGACTTGGAGACCCAAAAAGAATGAGAGTTCTCCCATCATGCTCATCTCAAACTGTCCCTGCATCAACTTGGAAAATTTCTCGCATTATTTGGGGTTAGTTGACCCAAAGATTATATCATCAACATAAATCTGAACTAACAGGGTATGTTCCCCCTTAATAAATTTAAAGAGAGTTTTATCTACTGAGCCGATCTGAAAATCATGGTTCAGCAGAAATTGAGATAGAGTGTCATACCAGGCTCTTGGTGCTTGTTTCAGACCATATACTGCTTTATTCAGTAGGTATACATGATTAGGGAATGAGTGGTTCTGAAATCCAGGAGGTTGCTCAATGTAAACTTCCTTCTGAAGCTTACCATTAAGAAAGGCGCTCTTGACGTCCATCTGATATACCTTGAAGTCTTTAAAGGCAGCATATGCAAGAAAGATTCTAATTGCTTCAAGTCTAGCAACTGGTGCAAATGATTCATCGAAGTCAATTCCTTCTTCTTGTCGGAATCCTTGTGCCACCAGTCTGGCCTTGTTTCTAACCACAGTTCCATCTGCGTCCAGCTTGTTTCTGAAAACCAATCTGGTTCCAATAACAGGCAGATCGCTTGGTCTGGGGGTTAGACTCCAAACTTGATTTTGTTCGAATTGATTAAGCTCGTCTTGCATGGCCTTAATCCAGTTGAAATCAGTCAGAGCTTCATCGATCTTCTTAGGTTCCAGAGTTGAGATGAAGGCATCATGAGTGAACTCATCCATCATCTGTCCTCTGGTTCTAATCGGTGCAGAGGGACTTCCAATCACTAGATTAGGTGGATGCCTCTTAGTCCATCGATAGCTTGACTCTGGATTGTCTGGTCAAGCCGGATGAGTAGTAGTAGCGGTATGATCAGCATCTGCTTTGATATGAGAGTTTGGATCATCCGTATCGGCTCGATCTGAAGAAGCTTCATTGCCTTGATCCGATCTGGCTGGCACTTCAGGTTCTGGTGGATTGTCTCTTGACCTGTTAGCTACAATCTCATCATCACTGTTAGCTTCGAGATGGATGTTTTCCATCTGATTTTGAATTGATTCTTTGTTACCCTCAACCCACAAAGATTCATCAAAAACTACATGAACTGATTCTTCTACAGTTAAGGTTCGATTATTAAAAACTCGATAAGCTTTGCTAGTTGATGAATATCCTAAGAATATTCCATTATCTGACTTAGCTTCAAATGCTGTAAGATGATTCTTACCATTGTTGTGAATGAAGCATTTACAGCCAAATACATGAAGGTGAGAAATAGACGGTCTGTTACCAGTCTATATTTCATATGGAGTGAGATTCAGCTTCTTGTTAATCATAGACCGATTTTGAGTGTAGCATGCAGTATTTACAGCTTCTGCCCAGAACTTTTGTGAAATTCCAGAATCAGCAAGCATTGTTCTTGCTGCTTCTTTGAGCGTTCTGTTTCTTCGTTCTGCAACTCCATGCTGTTGAGGAGTTCGAGCGGCTGAAAACTCATGCTTAATTTCATGATCTTCTAGAAAGGATTCAAGATTCTGATTTGAAAACTCAGTGCCTTTGTCACTTCGAATCCTGTCTATGCTGGATGATTTCTCATTCTGAGTGCGTTTCAGCAGCTTGATCAACTTCGGATCGGTCAGATCTTTACTGCTAAAAAATATAGTCCACGTAAAGCGTGAGTAATCATCAATAACAACAAGAGTATACCGCATTCCCCCTAAACTTGTTATTGGTATAGGACCAAACAAGTCCATATGCAATAGTTCTAAACAACGGGAGGAGGATTTGGCATTCTTGTTTTTGAAGGATGATCTGATCTGTTTGCCCATTTTGCAAGCTTCGCAGATCTTATCCTTAGCAAAATCGATCTTGGGCAGACCGATAACTAAATCATGTTTACACAGGCTAGAAATAGTCTTAAAATTGATATGATTCAAGCGTTTATGCCATAGCCAGTGTTTATTATCATTGTTAGCGATGAAGCAAGTAGGATTATCAGGTTGAGCATGATTCCAGTTAATCTTATATGTA
The DNA here is from genome assembly GCA_907163345.1 of Haberlea rhodopensis. Lineage (NCBI taxonomy): Eukaryota > Viridiplantae > Streptophyta > Magnoliopsida > Lamiales > Gesneriaceae > Haberlea > Haberlea rhodopensis. The sequence goes on along the minus strand of CAJQUN010000004.1, from coordinate 21,089,654 downwards.
TTTCCATTTCTGATTCCTACAAGCATGGTCATACCTGTAAGTAATCCAAGAGCATACAACGCAGCGGAATAAAATTTTATGGATTACTAACCAGCAGATCTATACATAGGATTCATATCGGATAAAGGAATAACAAGTGTCTTACCCTTGTAGCGTGTTTGAAGCAGAATCCACGGAGCAGCACCACGTCCTACGCCTTCTCCGAGTCACTAGCAAAACTCAATGAGTTTTGCCTCAACGGTATCCACACGATCAAATCGGGAAGGGATAGTTCAAGAACAAAGTGCTAGATTTGTTCTTAAACCGTAACAAGAGCCACACTCGATTCTAAATCGAAGAAGATGGCCGGAAAACAAAGACCAAGGTGGCGGCCAAGAGAGGTGGCCGTGAGCTTGGTTGGCCGAGAGCTTCACAAGCTTTTGGTGGCTAGGTTTTGTTATGTTGTGTTAAAAATAATTAAACATCTTGTTAACAAATTATATATGATTTAATTAAAGGCTTTCTTAAAGCCTAATGGGCCTAAACCCATGATTAAATTAAATCCTTATAATCATTTAATTAAGACACTTCTTAATTATTTAATTCATCACATGAATTCAATTCCCTTATCGATTTAATCGTTTGTGCGACCCGATAGGATCTTGTAATGTTGGCAGTGACATGAAATCTCATTTTACGTTACAAGCAAAGAGCGGTGTCTAGCAACACATCAAGGCTACCCAAATTACAAGAATGTCAATGACTCGACATAACCTTTAGAACCTGTGATAATATTAACCATGTAACTTAATCCCTTTGTCCTTTGTGTTTAGATTGAACACGAGTCATGGAATAGTCATACTCGTATATCCAATCTTTATTTCTTGATCCCCAAGTAGAACTAGAATAAACGAATAAGCTCGATATCTCATATCGACTCATTCGAGCATGGCCATGCATTTTAGTTCTCACTTGATCAAGGGCCTAACACATCTCCTGTTATATAGGAGGGACAAATCCTATCTCGATCAGTCAACATCCCTCTACATAATTCGTAGTGTATCCAACAGTCGCCTTTATAGTATACCCTGTTACGGGAAACGTTTGACGATATCAAGATACATAACTCCTTATGTTGGGATCTCTGATGATCACAAGTCGTAAGGATTACATACATTATTATCACTATGAGAATTGCATATGACGATCATATAACTATCCATGTTGCATTCTCATGGTGGGTCTGTCCAGTACATCGTTCTCTAACATGTACCCATATGTTGATTTGATATCTCATATCAATGAACAATTCATCGATCAACACATACTAGTCTCTACGTATTATCATTATCCCTTTCATGATAATACTTGACTAGGGACATCTTTAAGAATACAATATTATTCTAAGGACATTAACTTATATATTAATTCACATTGCACAGTTAAAAGAATAATATATAATAATGAATTGCCATTCATAAAATCATATTACATTGTATGTCATAAACAATCATCTAATGATATGTCTTAGGGCATATCCCAACAATACCATCTGACGATTTAACAGTGCAAGTGTGTTTGTGAAATTATACAGCATAACCATTATCACAAAGTTGACTTATACTAATCAGATTATAGCACAGATTTTCAACTAACAGCACATCATTGATAATAATGTTACCATGGACAATCTTACCCTTTCCCACGGTCTTACCCTTTGAATTATCCCCGAAAATAATCTTGGGTCCAGTACATTCTGTAACTTCAGACAGCAACTCGATGTTTCCAGTCATGTGACGAGAACACCCGCTGTCCAAGTACCAGTCCGATGCAAGTTTCTTCGGTACCTATCATCAAACATAATTATTGTTGGTACCAATCCTATTTGGGTCCAGAACGGATTAGCCCTTTGGGAACCCACACCTGTATCAGCTTTAATGACTTGTGTGTGTGTGGTGTGCTGTGAGCTGGTCTGTTTCGATGTTGTGTGTGTTAATGTGTGCGATATGGAAACCTTTGATTCTCATGGGGTAGTCTATATCTTCGTTGAACTGGTTTTGAATTATAGTAATTGTATTGTCTTCCTTGCCTTCGATCTTGCACCCTTAGATTTGGTCTGAAAGACGCAAAGCTTGCTGGTGCCTTTTTTGGCTTGGTTGACATATCCAATTCCTTTTCTCAAACCTTGATTCACGAAAGAGACTCCCGTTTGAATCGTAGGTGCCTCAGTCTCATATACTGTGCTGGATTTAACAAATGTCATTTGTTTGATTTTGTTCTTTACCAGCAACTTCAGATTCATCTTTGGTGGATTCTTTGGTGTCAATTCCTATGCCGGTGAAATCACCAACGTTTCTTTGTACCTCTTGTAATTCTTCCAAAGATGTTCTGGATTTTGTCCATGTTTTGAATATATGAGAAAGCTTAGCATTTTGTGTGCTAATTCTCTTATTTTCTTCATGGAGCTGATCATAGGAGATTTTCAGCTTATTCAGCTCGATCTGGATATTGTTGCACTCACCCTGCTCAGAGCAGCTTGGTTTGTTGTGATCATCCATTTGATCATTGACTTTAGCTTTATTTTTCTCAAATGATTCAGCTAAGATCCTATAATCATTAGCCATGTCTTGCAGTGCGGACATGAGCTCTTCACGTGTAAATTCATTTGAGTCAAAATCAAATACCTCGTCTGTCTGACTCATCTCTTCGTCTGCCATTAGACATTGAATATCTTCTTCGCTTTCGCTGGAAGAAAATTCGGAGCTTTCTGAATCGGAGTCAGTCTGAGCCCACTTGTTGTTTCCTTCTTCAGCTACTAGGACCTTTTGGGACTTTCCATGATTTTTGTGGTCTTTGTAGTGGTTCTTTTTCCTGTCATCGCGATGCTTCTCCTTCCGTTATTCTTTCTTCGGTCTGGTGCAATCTGCAATGAAATGTCCGGTCTTACCACAATTGTAGCAAGCCTGGTCATTAACAGCATCGTCCTTTCTTGATTTATAATGAGAGGGTTTAAAATTCCTCTTATTTTTAGACATGAATTTACCAAATTTCTTGATAAATAATGACATAGCATCATTACTTATCTGTTCGATAGATCGATCTAATGTGGAGGCGATCTGGTCTGGAATAGCTGCCAGTGCTTTGTTTGGTTGAGAGATGAATGGCTCTGCTTCACCTCTGCTTATCAGTTCGAACTCATATGCTTTAAGATCTACGAACAGATCATGAAGTTCAACCTTGTTCAGATCTTTGGACTCCCTCATTGCAATGGTCTTACCATCCCATTCTTTTGGCAGGGCTCTCATTACTTTCAGAGCGATCTCTATATTTGAGTATTCCTTGCCCAGACCATTCAGTTCATTAATGATGCCAGTGACTCTTTCATCAAACTCATTTAGAGTTTCTCCACTCTTCATCTTTATGCTCTCAAATCTTTGAAGAGCAACAGTCAGCTTGTTTTCTTTGGTCTGGTCGTTGCCTTCACATAGCTGTGCTATCTTCTCCCAAATTTCTTTGGCAGTAGAGCACATTTTGATTTTGCTGAACATGTTCTTGTCCAATGTCTTGAACAAGATGTCTTTGGCAACGTTGTCGAGATTTGCTTTCTTTCTTTCCTCATTCGTCCAGAGGGATCTGTCCTTCTCTACCATTTGTGGTTCTCCACCAGTAATGGCGACTGCTGTATTGACTTTCAGAATCTTCATTGGTCCATCAGTGATGACGAACCACATATCGTCATCCTGAGCTGCCAGATGAGCTTGCATTCTGATTCTCCAGTCATCATAGTCTTCTTTTGAGAACATAGGAATTTTGTTGAATGATGCCATCAGCTCAAGTGTCTTTGTGCTGATTAAGATAACCTGGCTCTGATACCACTTGTTAGGATCGGTCCGGAGTGTTTAGAGGGGGGGGGTGAATGAACACTCCTTGTAAAATTTAATCCCTTGTGATTTCTTTCGGATTAGTGAAAGAAATCTGTTTCTTAATCAACTCTTTTATAGAATAGACCACTGAATGTATAAGTACGGAACGGTCTGTTTTTATATTTGTAAGAATGGCTCGATGGCTTGAATGAAAGAACGAGTGCAGAAAGATAAGACACATGATATGTTTCTGGAAGTTCGAAGCTGGTGTAATCCTTCTACGTCTCCCCTTCTTCCAATTAAGGAAGGTTTCTACTAGAAGACTTTGATTTATACAATCCTGTTGTACAAACCCGATTCAGCTGGATTTACCTCACTACCAGACTGAAACTCCTAGTCACTCGATCTGTTCAGACACTATCTGTCTGACAGTTACAATTTGTTTCTCACTTCTATTTTTCAATACAGAATACACAAGATGCGCACAGTGATCCTAAATGATCAAATAATACAATGTAATCGTGCTTAAGAATAATTCCAGCTCGAGAGATTCTGAGCTTGAACGCTTGTGCTGTTTTTGATTGATCGATCAGCGAGAGTCTTATTTTTCTGTATTGTTGTTGCATCCTTTTATAGTTGCATGTACCAACGACATTATTTCCCTTAATGTGCAACTCTTGACTCTGCTTAATCTCTGAGTAAGCTACAGTCTTCTTCTTCAGGATACTTGCCGTTCTGGTTCATGCTTTCGGCGACTGTCAGGTAAGCTCTTCTTTGTCTTCTTACCTTTTATGGAAATCTTCAGTCTTTGGTCCTTTGTAGCTTTAATTGCGATATTAAATGCTACAATAAATAGCCGTTAATGATTCGGACTGAAGAGCCACTCTTTATGCATCCTTGACTGCTCTGATCTGTTAAAAGATTGAGATCGATCTGAAGCTTCGATCTAGTCAGTCTGATATCTATCGATCCGATCTGATATGTGATATGCCTTATCAGCTTGTTCTGTTTTGAGCTATCGATCTGGTCAGTCTGATTGCCCTCGATCCGGTCTGATATGCTTTGTCATCTTATCAGCTTGATCTGTTTTGGGCGATCGATCTGGTCAGTCTGATTTCTCTCGATCCGGTCTGATATGTTTTGTCATCTTTAAAATCTCATCGATAAGGTTTGGAACTAACAAAAGGGATTAAGTTACATGGTTAATATTATCACAAGTTCTAAGGTTATGTCGAGTCAATGACATTCTTGTAATTTGGGTAGCCTTGATGTGTTGCTAGATACCGCTCATTGCTTGTGACATAAAATGAGATTTTATGTCACTGCCAACATTGCAAGATCCTATCGGGTCGCACAAAAGATTAAATCGATAAAGGGAATTAAATTCATTGGATGAATTAATTAATTAAGAAGAGTCTTAATTAAATGATTATAAGGATTTAATTAAATCATGGGTTTGGGCCCATGAGACTTTAAGAAAGTCTTGAACCTTAATTAAATCTTATAATATATAAACAAGGTTATAATTAATTGTTTGAGAGACAATTCATAAAAACCTAATAGCCTTCCTTGAGCTCTCTCTCGACCGCCACTCAAACAAGCATCGCCGCCGCCGCCGCCGCCGCCGCCGCCGCCGTGTGGTGTTTCAATTTGATTGGCCGTCGTTGATCGGTTTTGAACCGTGAGTTCATCTTTGGTTCAAGAATAAGTCTAGCAACTTGTTCTTGAACATCCCTTTCGATTTGATCGTGTGGATACCGTAGAGACAAAGGTGCAAACTTTTTTTTGTGACTCATGGTGCTACAACAAGGATTCTGCATCAAACACGCTACAAGGGTGAGACTCTTTAATCATTCCGATATGAATACTCTGTATAGGTCCATGGTTAGGGAATCCAAATTTTATTTTCGCTGCGCATTGCTTGTTGGATTCCTTACACTATGTCCACTATTATCACACAAAATTTAATTCTTCATTTTAATTTAATTCTCCATTTTAATAACTTATCACTAAAATATTATCGGAGTATTGACCGCTTTTATTTTAAACAGAAAATTCCAATCTAGCGATTTTAGACCGCAAGTGCACGGTGTCAAGTTTTAGTATAGATAGGAAGATACGGATTGTCGAACCCACAGAGACTAACAAGTAAGTACCAAATAAGATGTCTTTTAACTTTATTTAACCTACGATAATAAATTGATAATTAAACTAAACTAAATTAAACTACTCTAATCCAACCAAGTCAATAAAAGTAAACGAGAAAAATCCACAAGATAAGATTATCGAGACTTTGGCTCACCAATGTAATTCCCTACAATTCTCGATTGAATATTCAAATATTTCTAAGGTGACGAGTTTTCCTAATTTATCTAATACACTCTCTCGAGCTATTTTAAACCTAACACCAAATTGCAGTAAGTAACTCTCGTTCACTTATTTAACAATTCAATGTTGCATAAGATCCATGAAAACTCCTAGCTTTCAATTATAAAAATCTATGGCTATCACGCATGTATTTGACGTCATCTCTCGATCTCGGTCTTAAATCCATGGTATGAATTATTAATTCCGTATCATAAAATCATCTCTCGATCTCAATTACGATACTAACATCATTCAAAGGTGATCAAACCTCCAAAATCATGAAGAACATAAAACATACGCAAAGAATTATAAGAATTCAATCATTAAATCATCAAATCGAAGGTTCATAACAAAGGTTCGCCTAGCCTCGATAAATAAAATTAGTTCCTCATAATAAATCAAAACACAACAAAACTAAGAATTTAAAGACAAAGAAAAACTCCCAGCGTCGACTCCGGTTGTAGATCTTCGCTCCTTCTCTTGCTTCCTTCTCGATCGTCTCTTTTTATCGCCTTGTTGGGTTGTTCCAATTCCTAGGATGAATAGGTGAAGATGGATTAAAGTTGAATGGTAGAAGGATGGAGACGTGAAGAAAGGATGGACGTGAGAATGATGAGTGGAAGAATGATGGAGGTATGTGGCTGGATGAGGAAAGAGATGTGTAAAGAGATGGTGAAGGCAAAGGGGGGGTGAGATTTTTGATGGTGAATGGTTGTATGTAGGCTATTCCCTAGGTTTAAAATCTGATTTTGGGTTGTAAATCTCGTCCATATGTATAGGGGAAAGAATTATGGACTTCCCTTTTGCATACAAACTCTACAAGGAAGTTTTTTTTTCTCCAAACTGCTCGTCCCGATCGATCCGAAAAAGTGGCCGATCGATCGAGCCTTCCAGTAAGAATTTCGCTCAGTTTTCAGCATTTCTCGATCGATCGAAATCCTTTCTCGATCGATCGCCCTTCACAGTAAGTTTCTTCGCCTTTTTCAGCTTCTGGCGAGTTTCGTATTTTGGCCGTAACTTTCTCATACAAACTCCGAATTCGATGAATCAGCTGTCCACGCGAAGATAACTCAAAGTTCTACAATTTTTATATGGACCACAGTTCCAAAAGATGGCTCGAACATATAGTAAGTTGAGGAGAAAGGAGCAACATGTGTCTTGGATTCTGGTTTTTTCCTCTTTTCTTCAACTTTATTCATTTTTTCATCATTTTAGCTTCATTTCTTCCCCTTCTATGAATTTCAACATTGATTCCTGAAATATAGAAATATATACCATAAAACGTAAAATAATTCAAGAATCAACACGAAAACATATACAAATCATAGCATAAAAACGCGTAATAATCAACCCTATCAACTATATTTTACGATCTCAAAAATATTTCATGTTCCGATATTGTCAGTTAACATTCATATTGTCAATTTCATATCTAATTAATTAATTCCAAATTAATTATTAATAAATTTTCAATTTATATTTAATTAACAATAATCAAATCTTGGGGCCTTACAATATGTTTCAGTTATATTATAATCAACAGGCAAGTGAATCATCATAATAAAGGGTTGTTGAAGAACAACCCCAAGCTCAATCTAGAGACAGGAGCATCAATTTTCTTAGGATGTTGGACAGGAAAAAACTTAAGGGAAAATGACCTTCTACTAGCACGTCGACTGAGTTGCAAATTTATCTGAATTATCAATTTGTAACGGAAGACAACTTCGATGGCTTCCAATGGTGGAAGGCAAATGCAGCACAATTCCATATCTTAGCCAAAATGGCTAGAGACGTGTATGCAGTACAAGCTTCAAGCGTTGCTTCTCAATCGTCATTCTTAACATGTGGCCGAATTATTGGAGAATACAGAAGTAGTCTATCTGCTGATTCGTTATGCATGCTCACATTACTTAAAGATTTGTTTGAAGCAGAATGTAAGAATAGAAGAGATGAGACGGTTGAAGAATTGGTAAATCATTATGACGAGCAAGAAGAAGATAACGACAAAACAATACTTATCAATTATGAAGAGTGCTAAATAGTAATATTTTTTATTTAGATTTTCAATTGCCATCTCTTTACAATTATTTGTATGCATTTATATTATGAAATGAAGAAGAAATATATTGAATTTGTGATGAATATTGTGGAAACATTTACAACATCAAAAAAATAAAAAATTTCAAAAAATTTAAAAAGTGTTCGAAAATAAAAAAAAAATTCAAAAAAAGAATAAGAAAAAGAAAACATAACGTACCAGATCGGATCGATCCGGTTCCTTAACAGACCGGACCGGTTCCGTGCTTAACGGACCCGGAACCGGCCGATTCTGGATCGGACCTGTTCGGTCCGTTAAGCACCCCTACCCCTAATGAGTAGCATCAAAGTAACCTATGTCAAGTGTTATGTCAACACTTCAATGAAAAAATGACTGACATGTTTCTTTGCACTCCCCTCAAGCTTGGTATAAATTTACAATGCCAAGCTTCGATGATAAATAACTGTGTTGGCTTTTGCCTAAAGCCTTGGTGAACACATCAGCGGGCTGCTCTTCGGTCTTCACATCCAAAGTTTTTAAGAATTTTTCTTGGATTTTTTTCACGTACCAAATGACAATCGATATCGATATGCTTCGTACATGATACATCGGATTGAAGCTATATGTAGCACACCTTTATTGTCACAGCATAACATTGCTGGTTCCAGTAGACTCACTCCCACATCTGTCATAATTCCATTAATCCACACCAATTCACAAGTAGTAGTGGCCATGGCTCTATATTCTGCTCAGCCGAAGAACGTGACACAGTGTTTTGTTTCTTTTTTTTCCACGACACTAAGAATCTCCAAACTTCACGTAGTAACCTGTAAGTGATCTCCTGCTCATTGGACATGTATCCCAATCTGCATCACAATAAGCTTTCAAGCTTAACGATCCTTGATAAGATAACAAAATTCTCAATTCTGGAGAACATTTCAAGTACCTCAACACTCTTCCAACAGCTTCCATATGAACCTTATTATGGTTAGATATATGAGGCGTCCTACTAAACTTTTGTATATTCCTGCATTAGCCAGTAAGGGGTCATCCAATTCATTCTGCTTGACATATTCATCAAATTCTTTTGTGGTTAACCTCAAGTTTTGTTCCATTGGAGTGTCATAAGGCTTCGCTCCTGCCAGTCCTGCCTCAGATATTAATTCCAATGCATACTTCCTTTGATTTAGTTAAATTCCATGTTTTGAGCGAGCCATCTCAATCCGAAGAAAATATTTTAAGTTCCCTAGATCCTTGACTTTCAGAAGTGAATGCAAGTGTTCCTCCAACTCCTTTATGGAATACATATAATTTCCTATAATTATTATATCACCTACATATACCAGTAACACAGTAATATGCACACCATCTTCTTTAATAAACAATGAATGATCATGCTTTGATTGCTGGAATCCACCTCGAACCCTAATCTGTGCAAACTTTTGATTCCATTGTCGAGATGCTTGCTGCAAGCCATATAGGGATTTGAGTAATCTGCAAACTCTATTCTCTCCTGATTAGCAAATCCTTGTGGTAAAACCATATATATATATATATATATCGTCCGAATCACCTTGCAAAAAACATTAGTGACATCCATTTGAAATAAAGGCCAATTGAATTTAGCCGCTACACTAAGAAAGCAACGTACATAGACGATTTAGGATGAACACTAAGAAAGCAACGGACATTAGAAGGATGAGAAATATCAGAGTTATTAGAAGGATGAGAAATATCAGAATCAGTGGGCGAAGGAGCTGGAGAAAATATAGGATGAACACTGGAGGATTTTGAGAAAGGAAAAATCAGTTCATGAAATTGAACATCACGTGAGACAAATTTCTTATGGGGCCTTTTGTGTTGGAGAATATCCAATGAGTGCACAAGCAGTAGCACGAGAACAAAATTTGTCACTTTTAGGTAACATAGATGCATAACATAAGCATCCCAACACACATATGTGTGAACAAGAAGGTGGTTTGTTGAAAAGCATTTCGAATGGTGTTTTGTTTGACAATAAGGGTGTGGGTGTTCTATTGATTAAATAAGTAGCCGTGAGAACACAATCACCCCAAAAAGAATGAGGAAAGTTAGCCTTAAAGAAAAGAGATCGAGCCACATTGAGGACACCGATGCTTACGCTCAACAACTCTGTTTTGTTGAGGAGAGTAAGCACACGAACTTTGATGCAAAATGCCAAGAGAAAGAATAAATCAGTACATTCTCGTTTGAAAAAATCCAAGAACAGATTTAGAAGGAAATGGTGATCTTGTATGTTTTGATTTAGGACAAATATTGCAATGAGACAATTCAAAATCCTTTGACAAAAAAGGTAATAATCACATTTTGGAAAAATAAATGTGTCCAAGACATTTGTGCCAAACATTGCAATCACAATCTAATCTGGTTGCAGCAACAACAATCTTATCACATGACGTTTTATTACAATTTGTAAAGTTGGAATTGAAAACATTATTTGTAATATGAAAGCTGGAAGGATCAAGATGATATAAGCCATTGTGTTCTTTACCAATCCCCATGATCTTCCCAGTCAACAGGTCCTGAAACACACAAAATCGAGGATAAAACAATGATGGTCTTTTGTGAATTTAGACACGGAAAGAAGATTAGAACTGAATGCAGGGACATGAAGAACACGATCTAAAGTAATGTTCTTCGAGATATTTAACGGCAGTGATATGGCTTTGTTACCATTAGGCATATTCACTAAAGCACTGGAACTAACATTAGAACAAGTCCTATGCAACTTTAAATGCTTCCCAGCCATGTAATCATTCGTGCCTCTATCAATTAATTCGAGTTCAAAAATAGAGTGGAAAAATGCTATGTACCTGCCATCTTAACAGTAGGGGAAGGTGGCTTAGTAGTGACAGCATCCTTAGTCTTTCATTGTATTGTGCCGTAGTAAACAAACCACCATCCAGAGCATTAGAATCTTGTTGAGCATCATCAGTTTGTTCACTACTTGTCATGTTAGCATCCTTATTTGATTTGTAATTCCTTGATTTCTGAGACCATCCCCCTGTGGCTTTCCCTTTATACATCCTATGTCCCGGCGAATATCCATTTAACTTGTAACCATTCGCCTTAGTGTGACCAGTCCAATTACAATATTCACACTTAACAAGTTCATGTTTCTTATCATCGATTTGTCTTTAGCTAAGTAAAAAGCAGATGCTAGAGTTTCCACGGAACAAGAAGGTATGATGGACAGTGATATATGCCATTCATCTTGTGCTATAATTGAAAAAAGCTTGACCAACTGAGGGTGGTAGTGTCATCATCAAGATTTGGCTTCTGATATTAGCATAACTTTCGTTTAATCCCATTAAAAACTGCAGAAGCTTTTGTTGTCGATCATGTTCAACATATTTCCTTGTTGTATCACAAGCAAAACTTGGCAGAACCACAAGGGATGCATATTCATCCATAGCTGCCTCAACTTAGAATAATAGGCAGAGATAGTGTTCGAGCCTTGAGTGAGTCTTCCTATTTCTCGATGTAATGCAAAAATACTAGAACCATTCACTTTGTCAAATCTTTCCTTTAAATATTTCCACACGATAGGAGAGTTCAATATACAATATGTAAGGCCTCTCTACCCCAAGTGTGGTTTTAAGTGCAATAAGAGAACTAAGTATGAATAAATCAGAGTAAGAGTTCATGTTGATGTCCTGAGCTTAAGGGTTACAGTGCCAAAAAGTTTCCAAAGAGGAATTCATTACATTCTTATCAAAATGAATGTAAATCTATAGATTTACTCTACCATGTGTAGAAACTATACAAAAATTTCCTGTCTTGCTAATCCAGTAGCACTCCTCACAGCTCAAAGCATCAACCCTGACCCTAGTCCTCCATGCCAAATTGCACCTACAAGACAACCCCCAAACCATGAGCATATAATAATCCATATACAACACAATATGATTATAAAGCATAAATGCATAAATCATAAATACAAAGCACTTCCTGTATTCCAAATGCATTTAAAATGCTCCATTTGGTTGTCCCTGTACCATATCTCATTACCATAATCAATGGATTATTTTATGGATCCACAAATGTCATGACATATAACCTTTTGATTAACACCAATAAACAATAACCAATCACTAGTCTGTTATAACAGTGTATTTTAATGCAACTCGCTTGTCATGAACGCGGCACTAATACCCCTCGCTTCGACATATTAGCAGCATTGAATAACCTCGCTCATAAATGTGACATGCGGCATTCACCCTCGCTTCACATTTTAGCGGCAATATTCTTTCCTCGCTACGATATGACAACGGCAAGTATTCTATCATCGCTTCAAGTGGCAGCGGCAAAGCATTTAAAATCATCACTAGAATATAACCATGACTCATGGGATATGCACCAAGTATCCAACATATACATATATGCAACAACAATGCATAATTCAACATGTATTGCATCCATAATGCACAATCCGATATATACTTGCATCCACAATGCACAATCCAAAGTATATAAAATACATGTTACCGTTTGGGTGTCCGTACGTCTCTCTACGTACCTTTCCAAAATATGAAATGTTGCAGGACTTTATCCCCTGCGTTGCGTTGCTACCTGGGGCGGCTTTACACAAGCGCACAATACAATATTAAAAGCCAATTCATAGTCCCATAACCAAAATCTCATCAAATTACAAAATTCCATATTTTTCAACATTTCAAGCCTCTCGACTGATCGGCACCTCGAGCTCGATCGATCGGGAGATGATAGTTTTTGGTGCCCAACTCGCTGCATCGCTCGATTGATCGAGGTGATCTCACTGACCGATCGAGCTGTGCTTTAACTTTCCAAAATTTCCTCTGTCATGCGCGATCGATCGGAGGAAGCTTCTCGATCGATCGAGCAGCTCTGAAAATGCGAGAAACCACCATTTTCGAGTATATACTTCTTGCTACAATAATTTATACCACAAACCATCAAACTTCAACTACTCAACATACAAAATACTCCATTAAACTACCCAATAACTACTCAAACACTGACTTCAACAAAAACACAACCATACATGCCATTCCCTCCAAGATAAAACTCCAATTACACACACAACTCCACACATACAAGATTTAACAACCAAGCACACAAGATGCTTACCCCTTTCTCTCCAAATCCTAGCAAGAATCAAGAAGTGCACACTCTTGAAAATCTCTCCCCTATTTTCTTATTCTGCTCGATGGAAAGGGAGGCATGGGGGAGGAGAGTTGTGTGATATGATAGATGGAATGAGTGGTGGAGAGTTAGTGAGAAAGCATGGTATGGGGCATGGGTTGTGTGGTGGTAATGTAACAAAGTTTAATTTGTGTTCCGGTAATTAGCATGATGTATTAAAATATCCATACTTGATATTTTATAGCATTTACTCAAATAAAATGCATCAAAACTCCTATTAAACATGCTTTACCAAAAACAATTAACTCCCACCCAAATAAACCATGCCATAACTCAATTTCACAATATGCATCACATGCACCCTGAAATGTATTACCAGGTCACGCCCACCGCATGACTAAGCATTTCACCATAATTATTAATTCAACACCCAAAAAATAATACCATAATTATCACATAAACATAATTCATGCTCAAATGCACATAATCATTTCGGGGATATCACACTATACCACTAAAAATCTCCTTTAAGACACTCTTTGTGATGTCCGGGGATTCATGGTGTTAATCCCGGTGTGGTATTAATCCTTGATGGATTTCTAATTGTGGCAATTAGGAATTAATTGCGGTTTGGCATCTCCCGAGGTTGTTTAATCGGGCATCTGGGATCGTCGGATCCAAAGATTTGAGATTGTATTCTCATTTTGGTGGAAAACCTTTGAGTCGGGTTTTTAGTGGGACTTGGAGTCCGGGGTGCCTTATGTTGGGCCTTGTATGGGGATTTGATGTTGGAGAGAGAGTTGTTGAAAACAGATGATTTTTAATGAATCATGATGTATTTGTGGAGGTATTGGTATTTTGAGGCATTTTTGCTATATATACCAGTTGGACTCGGGATTCCGTCATTCGGAATCAATTCCTCTCCTCTCTCTCACGCCACTCTCTCACCCCAAACCCTTCCCTTTCCCTTTGATGGGCAAAATCGTTGGAGGCTCATCCTAGGAGCCGGATTTATCGAGGATAAGTTGGTAAGTTTCTTCCCCTCGTAATTGTCTTCGATTTGAGTGTGGTTTTGTGTGGTTTGGTTGTAATATGGGCTGGGTTTGAGTTTTGGAATTTTAAAGAATTTTGGGTTGGTTGGTTTGAGGAGTTTTTATGGTGTTTACTTTGAGATTTAATGTTGTAAGGGGTGTGAGGATTGTTGTTGGGCAAAATTTTGCTAGAAAAACGCCATTTTTGACTTTTACAGGTCGAGGCGATCGATCCCTAGGGCAGGGCGATCGATCACCGTGACGTTGTTGAAAATTTCAGGAAGATGAACAGTGAGGCGATCGACCGCCTCAAATGAAGCGATCGATCGCCATGAGGCAGTGGCCATTTACGCTATGAGGCGACCGATCGCCTGAAAAGGAGCGATCGATCGCCTGTTCCTATTTTCGCGAGGCAATCGATCGCCTGAAATCATGCGATCGATCGCCAATGCCTTATTTTGGGGATTTATTTCGTGTTGAGTTTTCGATGCATGCTTCGCCCGCGGGCCTTTTAAAATGGTTAATCGTTATGGATGACGATATATTTGGGGTTTGTGAATGTGCTTGGGCACATGGTTGCATGCTTGAAATTAATTGTGGATTATTATCATGTTTAGCATATAATTCATCGGTCATGGGACCAAGGCAAGGTTTGGACTTGAACTATGGAATCATAAGGTACGTATAACGTACGAGCATGTCCCTTTATTTTAAATGCAATTGTTGAATACATGACACACTGTATTGCAATAAATGTGTATGGAAGTGCCTCATATATGGTTTTAGCAATAAACGGATATTAATGGATGTTGAAATACATGTTAATGGTGATTGCTATAAATGGATGTATATACATTGAGAATTGCATGGTGCCGCTTTTGAGCGAGCAATGATTGGATGTGGTCGCCTTTGAGCGAACATCGGTTATGACGTCACTGCTGTTGAGCATGCGTGAGACTGAAATGCCGCTATTGTAGAGCGAGCAATTAAATAGAACATGGAACCATAAAAGAGATATATGGGATGTTTGTGATCATTGTTGAATGATTTGATGTTATTGTTATAATGTCGGTATGTGGCAAGTGAATTCGTTAATCAATGTAATGATTATCTGGCATTTGAGAATTTGATGGTTTCAGTTATTTTGAGAACAGGGACAGTACAGGGGATCCCGGATGAGGATGATGCCATCCAGGGTGTATCTCTTATATTTCATAGCATTTACATATTGTAAATTATGAATTGCATTATTGTGATTATGGGATTTGGGATATTGGTATGCTCACCCCGTGTGGGGGCTGTCTCTGTTGGGGCAGGTGGTACAGGTGTAGCAGCAGCTTTGGAGTTGAGCTCGGGCTGTTGATTTGAAGTACTTCTAGGATTGAGGTACCAGAGCTTATTGAATAAGTACACAGATCCAGTGTTGAGATCGAACTGTGCTTGGGAGGTGCTTCAAGGAATGAAGTATCAGACATGGTATCTGGTAGACTATCCTTATACATTAGTTACACGCTCATTCATTGGGTGCTCTCATGTGAGTACATCTTACGTATATATGGGATGTATAAATGGGCTACGGCTCTTCTCTGTTCATTTATGGTATGCACGCAATTAGATATGGAATTGCTAAATGAACTAAGAGAATGTTAGTGTATTATGAGGGTGCATGTTATATGAATAATCTTGGTTGGGGAATTTGAATATTATGTGGATTAATGCAAGAAATTTTCTGGATAACATATGGTGTTGCACTTGTATATGGTTTTCCCCCCTGATAGTTTGATTATATGCACTAATGGTATGGCTTAATACACTAATAACGGGTTAAGGGCACGGGGGTCCTTACATTAGTGGTATCAGAGCAGTGGTTAGCTCTTTGGGGCTGTTGAAGGCCTGGAACATGCTGATAGGGATGGGAGCGCTGCATGTCACATTAAAGCGTGGTTATCATATGAGGCGAGGAAAGAATATTTGCCGCTAAAATATGAAGCGAGGGGTGGGAGCGCCGCATGTCCATTTAAGCGAGGTTATTCTATGCCGCCTATATGTGAAGCGAGGGGTGGGAGTACCGCATGTTTTATTTGAGCGAGGGGCATTAAAATACACTACCGTGACAATGACTAGGGATCGGCTATTCTATTGGCGATGGTTTATGCCGCCAGGTGTTCCTAGCGATGGTTCATTCCGCTATTCTGTTGGCGATGGTTTATGCCGCCAGGTGTTCATAGCGATGGTTCATTCCGCTATATTGATTGGCGATGGTTCATTCCGCCAGATGTATTGATTGGCGATGGTTTATGCCGCCAGGTGTTCATAGCGATGGTTCATTCCGCTATTCTATTGGCGATGGTTTATGCCGCCAGGTGTTCATAGCGATGGTTCATTCCGCTATATTGATTGGCGATGGTTCATTCTGCCAGATGTATTGATTGGCGATGGTTTATGCCGCCAGGTGTTCATAGCGATGGTTCATTCCGCTATATTGATTGGCGATGGTTCATTCCGTCAGATGTATTGATTGGCGATGGTTCTTGCCGCCAGGTATATTGATAGCGACGGTTCATTCCGCTATATTGATTGGCGATGGTTCATTCCCCCAGATGTATTGATTGGTGATGGTTTATGCCACCAGGTGTTCATAGCGATGGTTCATTCCGCTATTCTATTGGCGATGGTTTATGCCGCCAGGTGTTCATAGCGATGGTTCATTCCGCTATATTGATTGGCGATGGTTCATTCTGCCAGATGTATTGATTGGCGATGGTTTATGCCGCCAGGTGTTCATAGCAATGGTTCATTCCGCTATATTGATTGGCGATGGTTCATTCCGCCAGATGTATTGATTGGCGATGGTTTATGCCGCCAGGTGTTCATAGCGATGGTTCATTCCGCTATATTGATTGGAGATGGTTCATTCCACAAGATGTATTGATTGGCGATGGTTCTTGCCGCCAGGTATATTGATAGCGACGGTTCATTCCGCTATATTGATTGGCGATGGTTCATTCCGTCAGATGTATTGATTGGCGATGGTTTTTGCCGCCAGGTATATTGATAGAGACGGTTCATTCCGCTATATTGATTGGCTGATGGTTCATGCCGCCGGGTATTCTATTGGCGATGATTTGTGCCACTGGATATTACATAGCGACGGGTCATCCCGCTACACCTATGGCGATGGTTCATACCGCCGGATATCTATAGCGATGTTTTATGCCGCTGACTCTATGACGAGGGATCATGCCGCTGATTCTATAGCGATGGGTTATACCGCTATGTGCGTAGCGCTGGATTATGTCGCCTACGAGCGATGGGTGCTGCTTGTGTATCGCTGGTGGACGATGGATACAGGTATTCCGCTATCTTGATAGCGATGAGGTATGGCATATTACTTTTGTTAGCATTATTGTGGATACTACGTGTTGTTATATACGTCATGGGTTTGACGATGAGATTATGGATGTCGTGTATTGACATGTACCGTCATATGTTTGACGATGTTAATTGGATGTCATATGTTGAAATATGCCGTCACGATGACGATGACATAGAGGGTATTCTATGTAGACGTGTAGCGTCGTTTTGATGATTAATACATCTATGTTTATGTATTTGGTTGTATGGTTTGAGTGCCCTTGGTGAGCACATGGTAGTGTCTGGGTCACTAGTTGACGAGACCATTATGCCGAGCAGGTTGCTCGAAGAATTATTGGGTGCACCATACAGGAATTGTACCGCAGCACATATTCGAAGTATATATTGTTCGAGTAATGATATCCTTGGGTATACTCGCTGGTTTGGCTTAGGCCAAGTGTTTGGTGGTAAGAGTAGTCATTAAGGAAACTACTCGCTTGTTGTTGTGATCTGCGGTAGGCGTGGTCACACCCACCCTGAGGGTGGGGGATAAGTCCTAATGGATTAGGATTGCTTCGTGGTTGAGCAAGGACATCGGGATGTCCATTATGCTTGGTGTTTTAGAGATATGTGGGTGATGACCCACAACTCGAATGGTTTGTACGGTATGGTATACCGGAATAGGACATGTGTCACGTTGATAGGTTGGTATGAGCCCAAGGGACCAGAGAATTGTTAGCCAGGTATTGTTTCAGTGTTATAGTGTGCTTGTGATAGCCATTATACTGCTCGTGGGATTCGAGTTCAGCGAATCGTATGATGATACGATGAGGACTTTTTGGTAGACTCTTGTAGTCTCTTTGTAGCATGATAATTGAGGCAGGGAATACCTCGCGGAGACGTTTATACGTCAAATGTTTTAAGAGACTTGTTTTGGGACAACTCAATTTTGTTGGAAATACCAACGTGAGCGTCGACAAGTCGTATTAGCTCTGGTTGAGCATCTTTGCATATGGTATACGACGGAAGTCACAATTGGAATTGTGTGGTATAGTCAGTGGGGTGACACTACTATATTGACTTTATCTCTTGAAGAGATCTGGATTGTACTGTCATGGAGACCGCTAGTATTTGTTGAGGGTTGATCATGAATCAACCAGGGTAAGCCCTACTAGTGTTGGACTAGGTGATGGCTTCGTACTTCCAGTGAGATGTTCGAGGAGACGTCTCCGGGGTGATGCTCGAGTTGTGTGGTGCTATGGCAATATTACAGGGCATCGTTGATTGAGTATACCTGGCGTATACGAGTTTCGATTTGATGATAGTGGCTTCGATGCACTATTCTGAACCAGTCACATATTTTTGGTTCCGAGATATATGTTGGTATGTATATATCCAGTTTTCCAGACGGCGGTTCGAGGTTGGAGGGTCATGGATTCATGACACTATCCTTGTGGGAAAGACGGTATTGATATACCTGCCGGTTGAATCTCTAAGGAGATTCGTTGCTTTGGTTATGTGGTGTTGATGTTGGAATCACACCCTTTGGCTTTGGTCTGTTGACCACTATTCTCCGTGGGGTGAGAATAATCGAGGTTTGGCAGTAGGTTTTGGGACTTTGGGTATGTTTGGAGATACCCGAGTCTATTGCTTTGAGTGTGCCTGTTGTGGGTGCTTAGACATGTATACCCGTGTCTGTATACGAATGCCAACTCTATTTCGTTCCTTGTTGAACGTCGGGTTAGTGTGCTTGGCTTGATGAATCTCCGGTGGGAGATTGTGGCAATTCAAGATTGGTAATCTCGATGGCATGATGTATTCTGAGGAATAATCGTGAGGTCCGTTTGACTTCCCCTGATGAGGGATTGAAGTGTTTTGGAACCATGGTAGTTCTTGTTGGATAATTCGATAGCCTTCATTCGGATTTGTTTAGTGTCACGGTCGACACGTGTTTGGGAATGCAATTGTTTGTCTTGCATGTCCCCTGTGGAACTTGAGACCTTGTAGAGTCTCGATAGTGTGTTTTGGACCAAGATGGGACTTCTTGGAAACACATGGTTGTAGACATCTGTAGTGATGTGTTTTGTGTGGATTAGTGACCGTGGTTTACCTGATCCGGGTTGCAAGTGGTGCAACTACTCCTTTGGAGGAGATGGACTGGGAAGCGAAAACCGGATTCTCTGTGAGTATACTGTTGTATACTAATGGTCCACATCATGACGATGCGTGTCAAGCATCGTGGGCGAGTAGTGGATATCATGGAGAGATATCTATGTTAGAACCAATGGGGTTTTGATTGATTTGCAGCCCTGATGGACTGACTTTCGGGACGATTCACATCGAGGTATGTTGTTATCTTCCGGGTTTATATTGGTTTTGGCGTTGCTCTATTGTAGAGCTTGGTGCGAGATTGGTGTTCTCACAGTTGATGATTCGATTCTAATGTGGTCCAGAATCGGGGTTGTGGCTTTACTTTGTTTGTGTAATCCTGGTGTTACGTAGAGTATGCCGGTGCAAATTTCGAGGACGAAATTTTATTAGTGGGGGATAATTGTGATGTCCGGGGATTTATGGTGTTAATCCCGGTGTGGTATTAATCCTTGATGGATTTTTAATTGTGGCAATTAGAAATTAATTGCGGTTTGGCATCTCCCGAGGTTGTTTAATTGGGCATCTGGGATCGTCGGATCCAAAGATTTGAGATTGTATTCTCATTTTGGTGGAAAACCTTTGAGTCGGGTTTTTAGTGGGACTTGGAGTCCGGGGTGCCTTATGTTGGGGCCTGTATGAGGATTTGATGTTGGAGAGAGAGTTGTTGAAAACAGATGATTTTTAATGAATCATGATGTATTTGTGGAGGTATTGGTATTTTGAGGCATTTTTGCTATATATACCAGTTGGACTCGGGATTCCGTCATTCGGAATCCATTCCTCTCCTCTCCCTCACGCCACTCTCTCACCCCAAACCCTTCCCTTTCCCTTTGATGGGCAAAATCGTTGGAGGCTCGTCCTAGGAGCCGGATTTCTCGAAGATAAGTTGGTAAGTTTCTTTCCCTCATAATTGTCTTCGATTTAAGTGTGGTTTTGTGTGGTTTGGTTGTAATATGGGTTGGGTTTGAGTTTTGGAATTTTAAAGAATTTTGGGTTGGTTGGTTTGAGGAGTTTTTATGGTGTTTACTTTGAGATTTAATGTTGTAAGGGGTGTGAGGATTGTTGTTGGGCAAAATTTTGCAAGAAAAACGCCATTTTTGACTTTTACAGGTCGAGGCGATCGATCCCTAGGGCAGGGCAATCGATCGCCGCGACGTTGTTGAAAATTTCAGGAAGATGAACAGTGAGGTGATCGACCGCCTCAAATGAAGCGATCGATCGCCATGAGGCAGTGGCCATTTACGCTATGAGGCGACCGATCGCCTGAAAAGGAGCGATCGATCACCTGTTCCTATTTTCGCGAGGCGATCGATCGCCTGAAATCATGCGATCGATCGCCAATGCCTTATTTTGGGGAATTATTTCGTGTTGAGTTTTCGATGCATGCTTCGCCCGGGGGCCTTTTAAATGGTTAATCGTTATGGATGACGATATATTTGGAGTTTGTGAACGTGCTTGGGCACGTGGTTGCATGCTTGAAATTAATTGTGGATTATTATCATGTTTAGCATATAATTCATCGGTCCCGGGACAAAGGCAAGGTTTGGACTTGAACTACGGAATCATAAGGTACGTATAACGTACGAGCATGTCCCTTTATTTTAAATGCAATTGTTGAATGCATGACACACTGTATTGCAATAAATGTGTATGGAAGTGCCTGATATATGGTTTTAGCAATAAACGGATATTAATGGATGTTGAAATACATGTTTAATGGTGATTGCTACAAATGGATGTATATACATTGAGAATTGCATGGTGCCACTTTTGAGCGAGCAATGATTGGATGTGGTCGCCTTTGAGCGAACATCGGTTATGACGCCACTGCTGTTGAGCATGCGTGAGACTGAAATGCCGCTATTGTAGAGCGAGCAATTAAATAGAACTATGGAACCATAAAAGAGATATATGGGATGCTTGTGATCATTGTTGAATGATTTGATGTTATTGTTATAATGTCGGTATGTGGCAAGTGAATTCGTTAATCAATGTAATGATTATCTGGCATTTGAGAATTTGATGGTTTCAGTTATTTTGAGAACAGGGACAGTACAGGGGATCCCGGATGAGGATGATGCCATCCAACTGTGCTTGGGAGGTGCTTCAAGGAATGAAGTATCAGACATGGTATCTGGTAGACTATCCTTATACATTAGTTACACGCTCATTCATTGGGTGCTCTCATGTGAGTACATCTTACGTGTATATGGGATGTATAAATGGGCTACGGCTCTTCTCTGTTCATTTATGGTTTGCACGCAGTTAGATATGGAATTGCTAAATGAACTAAGAGAATGTTAGTGTATTATGAGGGTGCATGTTATATGAATAATCTTGGTTGGGGAATTTGAATATTATTTGTGGATTAAATGCTAGAAATTTTCTGGATAACATATGGTGTTGCACTTGCATATGGTTTTTCCCCCTGATAGTATGATTATATGCACTAATGGCATTGCTTAATACATTAATAACGGGTTAAGGGCACAGGGGTCCTACACTCTTCATAATCCATGAGAGAACAATAGCATTGCATCGCTCCCATATATGGAATGTTTGTGAACCAGCCAACTGTTTCACATAATTTTCATCAATAAAAGCACGTTTATTCTTCACACATAATGCAATCAACATAGCACGACTCCAAACACCCTAATTTTATGTACCTGTTAATTGCTCTTTGATCAGATTCGTGCCAGAAACATCCGAAGAGATGATATAGAGCGGATTGTAAACAACAATTGATGCAGTCGCATTGGAGCTCTCAGTATTTGTATTTGAATCATCTGTAGTTGCCATCTCCCGAGTAATCAAACGATCGCGATTGAAGAATTAGCGCGAAGAGAAAAAAATTGAATTTGATTGAATATGCAATTCAAGCGAAAAAATGATTCAATTATCAACGATTGTAATCGTGAAACAATTTGTGAAGGATCAAAGAAAACATAGATCTTTGATGCCATGTTAAAGAGAGAACCAGAGGTGGGAAATTTCAAGATATTATTGCTTCAACTTCAAAATGAAAGAGAAAAGTATTATTTATACATTTCCTAATTGACTAACAAAAAGAACTAACTACACACGCTTTTACAACAAAATAAAACTAACACGTGTCTTTACAAGAAAGATGGGATAATTATAATAATTGATACTTTTAATGATGGAGAAAGATGATTAAACCTAAACTGGGATCTTGCTTGTGAGCTCTGAAATGGAGAATAATATATATTTAGTGTAGGGGGGTGTAAACGAATCGAATCGAGCAGACTATGCAGAAAATTTTAAGGTTCGAATTCGGCTCAAAATAGTTATATTCGAGCTCGAGTTCAATTCGAAGTTCAAATAGTTTTAAAAATTTGGCTCGAGTTCGGCTCGAATCAAAGTTCGAGTTCGAGTTCGGTTCAAAAATATTCGAACATGTTCGTGAGCTATTCGAAATATTGCTTGAAATTAAATACCCGAAAAGTTTGAAATATATTTATTAATATATACTTATATTATATTCGTAAAATATTAAAGTTCGTGAGCGGCTCGAAAAAAAGTTCGAATATGTTCGAGTTCGGCTCGAAATCGAGAATTTCGAATCAAATACTTTTCGAGCCGACTTGAAAAGTTCGTGAACATGTTCAATTCGTTTATACCCCTAATTTAGCGGGAGACGATAGGGACGAGGGAGATGATTAACTATGTGTTGACATGAAAGTAGAGTCTACCAATGACATAAGGCCAGATCAGCGGCCCCACCAGATACGAATTTCCCGACTTGAAGCCTTCGAAAATAATCTATTGTGTGTTAAAAAAAACTTTATTGCATTTATATATTTACTATTATTATTATTATAACTATATATCGTTGCTTAGGGATGAATTTCTCCAAGAATATTGTTTTTTCTTAAATTTGCAGATATTTCTTTTTTTATATTGTTATCTTGATTTGAGTAAAACTACATTTGTCTAGGATTATGATATAAATGTGTTAATAATAACGGTAGCACGAGATCTTATTATGATTATTATTATAAAAATAAAATACTTTCAAATATGTTTCATTAAATTTTATATGATATATTTACAATATACTAAATTTGTGGGGGCTATATATTGGCTCAATAACCAGAATATTATTAAAAAAAAATTTACCGTTTACCATAACCCGAAAATATTTTACGCAATTACCTTAAACATTTTTCTTAAAATCGGTTTGTTCACAAATTAGTATTTGCGAGAAAACAGTTTCTCCTTTAAATTCTTTTTATTTTTTATACATTATAGTATTATATAATTAAGAAATGTGGAAATATTTTAATGACCCCAAGCTTTGTCCACTATCTACTTACACATTGATCTCGCTTTATTTAAACAGTAAATTCTCTGTGTAGTGCGATTATACCACAAGTACAAGGTGTCAAGTTTTAGTATAGTAGAATAAAGCAGGATGTCTTACACACAGAGACTAGTAAGTAAGTATCAAACCTAATTAGCTTAACTATATTTACCGTCGAATATTTAATGAGAATTATATTATATTGACTAATGACACAATATCTAACCCAACAAGTAGTAAATAGTGTAGAAATCAGTATAGACAATTATCAAGACTTCGGTTCACCTATGTAATCCCCCACAATTCTTTTATTAGTTATGATTTAAAATCCTATGTTGTAAGGTGACGAGTTTTCCTAAAACATTCGTTATACTATGGTCAAGCTATAACGAGTCTATTATTAACGTTGCAATAAATCACTCTTGTGTCCTTATTGAACAATCAATATTGAATGAAGATCTATAAAAACTTCTAGCATTCGATTTTGGTAAATCTATTGCTATCACACGTATGTTCGATTTCACTTGGTCAGTCTCAATTTTAACCCACGGCTTAATTTATTTATTGTATTGCGATATCGTATGGTCAACCTCAATCATAATATATAATATCATTCAAAGGTGATCAGTCACTTAAAAGCATGAAGAACAATAAAGTGTGCACAAAGAATTGTAAGAATTAATCAACAATCTTAAGTTAAATCATGGGTTTAAACATAGGATCTGTCAGGATCGATTCCGGGGGTGGGTTGCCAGTCCACATCCGAGTTCAACCAATTTGAGCTTCAATAGATCGTGTTCTTGAAATAATTACACCGAGAGATTATATCGAGTTCAGTTACAAAACCGAGCGGAAGACACTCGACATAACCCGCTCTAAAACCGATTAATCATTTGAAAGGCATTTTAAAGATATGCAAGTAAAGTAAATAAACAAGCATTTGTTTATGAAAAGTTCGAAGGTGGTGTAATCCTTCTACGTCTCCCCTTCTTCCACCTCATGGAAGGATTTCACTAGAAGACTTTGATTTATACAATCCCGTTGTACAAACCCGATCCAGTTGGGAATTCCCCATCCAACTAGAACTCCTAGCAACTCAACTATGTATGTTCTTTAATGTCTCACATACAAAGACCTCTCATCGGTTGTGATAAATCATCAACCGTTACAATGATATTCACTCATCTATTAAGCTCTCATATACAATGAATAGAGTGAATATATATGGCACAAATGATCTCTAACTAGATCTGATATAGCAAGGTAAGTGGTGCCAAAGGTTTGGGGAGTGCTCTTCATTTAGCAACTTTTGTCTTTGAAGTCCCCCAATTGAACCCAAGTGGGTTTGCTTTGGAAGGCTTGGATTGATCTTCAATCAGCAGTTATTGAGCTTCCAAATCATATATATATAGCCCCAAGTAATGATATATACGTTAGGCACAAGAATATGCCGTTGGAAAAGGTTCTGCACCATTCCCGAGCTTGCAACAGTCATATTCTGGTTTCTGGGCTCTTTGTATTTCGGACCGGACTGACCGGATCAGCTTGGACAGATCAGTCTGGCCGGATCAGCTTGGGCAGATCAGTTTGGTCTGGACAGATCGATTTGGTATGGATCTTTCTGGGCAGATCAGTCTGGCGGGATCAGTCTGGACAATCAGCTTGATACAAAACAGATTGATAAACTTGCTCTTCTGATCTGTTGCTTTTATCTCTTGATTCTTTGATTTATGGGCAAAGTGATCTACATGAAAGTTGTAGCCCTTTCTCTTATCTTTCCATGGAATCAAGAATCGCTTGATTTCGAGTTTGTATGAGAGAGTTATACTCAAAATACGAGGCAATGCTCCTGCTGTCTGTTTGCTGGATGCAGAAGCACATGGCGTGACTTGCAGAAGCTTTTTGGCCATCTTAACGTCCGATTCAGTCTTTGACTTCCAAATATCACTTGTAGATATTTGTCGTAGATTTCCAACCCATACTGAATCTTCTCGTTCCGATAAGCGAGCTAAGAGTTATAACCAACAGACTGGCAGTTGGTTGCTGAAACAGCTTGCTGTTTCTTCGCAGTACAGCTCGATATTCCAGGCGTCTTTTCTCCTTGATAATTCGAACTAGCCGATCTGTTGTGAAATATGACTTTTAGTATTTTTAGTTGGCTGTTCAAACTATTTGGAAGCACTCCATTTCGATATCCGAGCTATGAGATATGATTGAAACAATCCGCTCTGCCAGGATTTCAGTCTTTGTTCAGCTTGATATTTTCAAGCTACTTCTTTGTAATTCATCAAGCTCTTAATTATGATCTATGAACTGCACACTTGATGAAATATGTTAGCAACACAATAACAAGTTTTGTTAACATCAAAACCAAGATTATTCGGGTTTCCAAAACCCAACATGATCCCCTAGTCTTGATAAACAAACTTAAAAAAAAATCATAGTCAAATAACAATGTAAAAAGATATTTTGCAACAAAATAAACATTAAAATCTGAAAATAACTAAGAACAAAGTTTAGAAATACGAAAAGATGCTAGGCGTTGACTCCTTGCTTCGCTGCGTCGTCCTCTCTCTCCCGATGTCTTGCTCTTCAATGTTTGTGATGGTGGAAGATGATGATATGGTGGAGGCTATGTTTAGGTCTGAAAAGTGGTGTAAAAAGCATAATTTTCCCCAACTCTATCTTTAAATAGTGGAAGTGAAACAAGGAAGTATCATTTTTGAACCCAAACTCTAACATGAATTATTTTTCAAAATATACGGGCGACTGATCGATCGTCACTTATCACCGATCGATCGCGCGTCTTCAACTTTTGATTCTGAATTTTTCTGCCCCTCGCGATCGATCGCGGATCATCTACCGATCGATCACGAGCTCGTGCATTTTGTTGTCCAACTTCTAGCCACGCCCGATCGATCGGGCTTGAACTACCAATTGACCACCGCTTTTAAATTTTATTTCCATTTTCTTTTCTTTCTTTCGTCGACGTGTTGGCTCGGTTTGGTCATTTTTTCATCATTTTAGCTCATTTCCTCCACTTTTATGCACTTCGATCTAGATTCCTGAAATCAACAAATATACACCATAAGCGCTAATATCGTCCTAGAATCATAATAAATTGCACATAATTTCATAGCAAAATAAGTGTAAAAATCACACTAACAACTCCCCCAAACTTAGACTTGATCATCCTCGAGCAAGCAATAAGGTCAAAATTTAGAGTTCAACATTGATAATTCAAATGGACCAATTCATGGTTACTAAATAGCTCAGACATCCACTCACAGATAGACAAAAATCAATCAACAAATTTAACAAGACATGTTTCCCTCATATCAAACAACACTCTCAAACTCGGAACATGCGTGTGTGCTATTTTCAATCTCAAGTTTCATACTCATCTTCAAGATCAAATTATGTTAATCAACTCAAAATCAAGATTATAGTTGAGCACACCATAGACCTATTTTCAAACAACTTCTCCACTAATGTGGTCACTCCTTAGACTAGGATCAAACTGTCTTTTTAAGCTTGTCATGTTAGGCCTTTGGTGTCGGTTATAAAGAAAAGATAGGATAAGCACAAAGAAGAGGGTATAATCTTGTAACGTTCATATTTCAGCCTATCGAGCTTTTCTTCTAAATTTTTTTCTATCCTTGACCACTTTGGGTTTTATTTATATAATCTTTTCTCAAGGCTCTTTCTTTTCCTCTTTTCCATTTTCTGATTCATAACATTTTTCACTAAGCTCATCAAAATATAACAATTCATGTGCAATAAATGAGATTTATTATACTCCCTTAGGGTGATGATACTTTTTTTTTTTTTAGGCTCATAATAGGGTAGGTATAATGAGTTTATCAATAAATGTTGAATGTAGGTCTAATTATATGCAATGCATATACCATTCTTTTTTCAATAAAGCTCGAAATGGGACACTAGGGATTGATGTAGACTAGGTAAGCTTGAAAGACTCAAACGTTCCAAAAATCGTCTAGATCATTTACAAGTCAAGTTCATAATTATAAAATTTCACCTCGAAGTTGCATCATCAAATAGGTTATATCTTACTCTAAGATGCTCAAGATAAATCGTCAAGTTCACAACAATTAACACTATTCAACATGCAATCTACAAGATCATGACTCAATGAACTCAAAGTATTCCTCATTTTTAACATATTAACTCAAACAGGGTATGCACATACAAGTTCAACAGTTTTCAAGACTCAAGTCGACATGCAAGATGAGATCAATATCATCATGGAATCGTAGCTACTACTATGATTCATTCTTTTCTCAAATTATGAGCTCATTTTCAGAAAAAAATTTATTGGTTCTTAAGAAACGACAATAATTCTACCATAATCAGCTCGCGAAATTAGAGATAGTAACAACATGCAACAGTGATAACCTACTCCCCAAGCTTAAGTATTGCATTGTTCTCAATGTACTAAGCATGAAAAATAAGAAAAGAAAATACCCGTGAGAAAGACTGTAGGTGGTTGTTGTCCACCTTCTCGACAGTTCATGGGGAAGATGGTTAGAAAGCATTAACACCACGCATGTGACGACTCACCAAAAATAAAAAAATAAAAAAAAAATGCAAAACAAAAACGGAATTCAAAAACGAAGATAAGGGATAAGAAATAGTTCTTGATTTATAGTCCCAAGCTGGACTTTGTACCTCATCCTCCTCAAGTGTCAAAAGGGCCAGTGGTTCATGAATTTCCGTCAAACCATGTGGTAGTGTCTCAACCACTTTTCTTTAACTGCAAAAAGGCCCCTTTCTCACCTCTCACCTTTATAGTGTCGGTTGGTAAAATATTGACCACTTTGAAAGGTCCGGTCCATGGTGTGTCCGACTTCCATGGAAACATTCTCATTTTGACTCGATTCATTAAGACCAATTCTCCCTCACAGAATTTACCTCCTTTGGATGAGATTGTGATGCGATCATCACCTTCTTCTTGTCCATTTTGGCTCCATGCTCAGCCTTCATCCTCTCCTTGCAAGTACCTTGCACCATATTAATAGGAAGAGTGTAAGACCCTGTTGCTAATTAATTATGATTAATCCGGTTTAATAATGATAAAGCAAACCCGGGAGATTAAAAGCTGAGAATTCGAATTAAGGTGTTCCGGGTCACAATATCTTATTTTTAATCAAGATAAAATACATCAAAATTATACAAGTTGGAATGCAAATTTCGACCAACACCTTATAAAATACATATTAGGAGTCACCATTCTTTGACACATGGAGGTAGTTGACTTTTAAAAGAATAAAAAAATAATAATAAATGCATTTTGCTAGCATTGTGGGTCACACCCACTATCTTACTTCTTAGCTTCAAATTTTACTCATTTCTATTCCAAAATTTTCAGACTTTCAGCCCCAATGTTTGAAAATCCCTTCCTCTTCTTGTGAGAGATTTAGCCATAATAATTCCCATGCAATGGTGAATTAGTGAACTCTTGGCATGGGAGAGTAGATACCTTCAAGAATTGACGGAGTATGAGCTTGGAGTTGGCTTGATTTTGGAATTATTGAATCTTCAAGGGTATGATTCTTTTTTACCCTAGTTTTAGTTGTTTTTTGTGGATTAAAGTCGAAAATTTATGTAGAAACTTGGAGATTTCGAGTTCATCATTGTCTTAACAAAATCTGTAGAACAAAGTGTATTTGGACAGTCTGTATTTGTATTTTTGACATTTTTAACCTTCGAATTTGACTTTTATCAAAACATAAAAGTTGTAGATATTTGAATTTTATGCAGTTTTAAAACAAAAAGCATGCGATTTAGATCTCAGATGAAAAATTTATGTCGATTTTACTTTCATTTTTGACTCTGCATGTTCATGCATGACACATGCAGACTGTTTTTCGAGTTTCTGGGTAAATTGTGCTTTTATTTTGATGTAGGTCTTCAAACAAAAGTTGTAGATCTTTGAATTATCTTCGATTTAAAAAAAAGTTAGGACTTAATTTGGACTTATTTTGAAGAGTTACGAGTTTTATACTATTTGTTCTCATTCTAAACTCTACATCCATGCAGTGTGTTCTTCGGATTCCTGAGGATTTTTGGCTAGGAATTCCGAAAAAATGTCTATAAATAAGAATTTGAGTACGTCGAGTTGGCTATAATTTGCCACTAGAATCACTCAATTTGGATTTGAAATGAAAAAGTTATAGTATTTTTACTAACACTGCTCAAGTTGGAAAACATAGATTAAAATGCTACGTGTTTAGTATTCAAACCTCTTTTAGATTGAGGAACCAACTTGACATTATAATAGATGAAATGTAGTATTTTAAGTTTCTGAATTTGAACACTAGAATCGAGTCGTTTTGAAGTCGTATGAATTTATAGTAATTTTTCTACGAAAATGGGTCAGCTGAAAATTTAAGAAAATTGCTAAGGGACAATACTTAGAAGTTGAATTTGATTCAATGCACTACTTGAACACTTAATGTCATTTTGGAATTTACATGACCTATATTCCGGGGTTGATTCGAGGAGTACTCGGTAGATTTGCTTTGGTCTGAGGTACGTAGAAATGAATTTTATCATGACGTCTGGCGAAGACGTGTAATGATGCTATTGTATGATTTTAAATGTCATTAATTGATTTATATGATTTAATTGTCACTATGTGAATCTTATGTGACTATATGACATGTTGAGACATTGTACTACATGATATGTGAATTACATGATATGTATTGACTTTCACATGAAATTGCATGACATATTGAGTTGCATATGTCATATGATGCATAGATGATTCATGAGCATATCATGTTGATCTATCCACTTCTTTGATATCCTTGATGATGACTGAGTTGACTTACTCTGAGTGTCAGGGATGCTGGGCACGGCGATGACAGATAGTTTAGGTAGCAACTATAGTCACGCACGTTGCTGCCGGACCTAGACATAAGGGATGACAGACACATCACATGATGATTCTCCTAGCGCAATGTGTGTGTGTCGCCACCCTCTGCTCGAGCTTGATATTGATTGATGATACCTTCCTTTGGACTCCGATATTTGGTATCTTGAGATTCGATTCTTTGTACCATTCATACATCGCATTCATACATGGTATGCATTGCATGATACTTTGTCGTTCTAACATGATTTATTTATTTATCGTACTAGGGTACTGACCCCCTTTGTGGGGACTGTCATGTTTTTGGGCATGACAGGGTTTGCAGGAGGACAAGGTTCTGATGCTTTCGATGATGCATCTAGAGATAACCGAGCTCCTTGATGAGCAAGCTCAGGTTTATGCATTGTTTTCTTTTCCCAGTAGTATTACTCCACTTTTAAGAAAATAAATTTACCGGGGTATGCCCCGTGTATGTTGTATTTAACTTATAACATTTTCAAATACTTTTAAGTGTTAGGTTGATAAATGAATGATGTATTTCTTTTGAATGGAATACGTAACTATATATATTTTGGTATCATTATATATGTATTACCTAAAAGCGAAAAAAAATTTAGGGCCATTTGACAATAAATTTGTAATAAATTTTCTGTAGTTTACGCAAATTAATCGTTGTGTGATAATTTAACACCATATTAGAATTGGCCCTCACAAAGAGTATTAATCACATTAACTTTAAACACATATGATTGTTGAGTGGATATGTCAAAGTTTGAAACATATTAAAAGTAATTTGATCCTCTCCTACACAGAGGATCAACATCCCTTCTTGGACATCGATTAATGATCTTCTCGTCGCTAAGAATGGCCTTCTGTAAGGACCCTAGTCCCTTAAGTGTGGATTTAGGTACAATAAGAACTAAGCATGCATAATCAGAGTATAAAAATTTCATGTTGATGCCCGAGCTATTAAGATTACAGTACCAAAATAAAGTTCCAAAAGGATTAAATTACATTCCCAACAATGAATGTTAATCCTATGGCTTTACACTACTCCTAGAGTAGAGACTATACAAAAGAATCATATCCTGCTATACCAAAAGCACTCCCCACTAGCTCACGTATCAACCCGTCCTTAGCCCTTCCTGCCAAAATGTACCTACAGGAACAACCCCAAACCCTTGAGCATGTAACAAACCATACTCACGATAATATGATTGCAATATAGATATGCATAAACCGTAAATGCGAATCACTTCCTGTTAATACATTTAATGCTCCCTTTGGTTGTTCCTTTCCCACAATCATAACCAATATATTATGACATCAATAATGTATGTCATGGCATGCATCCATTCCACGAATACCATATTCAATTTCCAAGTCTTATTATATCGGTGGCATAATACCCCTCGCGTTAACATGACAACGGAAATACCCCTCGCTTAGACAATACCAGCGGCAATAATATCCCTCGCTATAATATGACAGCGGTCGTGTTCTTCGCTTCATATTAGCGGCAAATATTCTCTCATCGTTACTGTATGACAATGGCAAGTATTCACATCGGTACACCACTGGCGGTAAGTATTCTTCATCACTGTAATATAATATGGACTTACAATTACATGCACCAATGCATCCAATATACTCATGCAACCATAATGCAAACTCAACCCATGTATGCAACCATGATGCATAACCAAGACCATGTATGCAACCATAATGCATAATTAAATCCATGTATGCAACCAAAATGCATAACCAAATCCAATGCGTAAAATACGTTTTACCGTCCGATGCCCGTACGTCTCACTACGTACCTTTGTACCAAAATGTGGTGTGTTGTGGGACTTTATCTCCTAGGATGTGTGGCCACCTGGGATGGTTCTACGCATTCACATGAACCAATATTAGAAGCCAAAAATAGTCCGATATCAAAAACCCACAAAAATAATCAAAACACACATTCTTGGCATCTCGCGATCGATCGCGAGGTCCAGCAATTGAAATACCAAATTCTGGCGATAGGCGATCGATCACCATTTTTGGAGCGATCCATCGCTCGCCTCACCGATCGATCGCCTCCAACTTGGCGATCGATCGCCAAATACTAATTTTCGCCACTGCCCGCGTGCGATCGATCGCTCATTTTGGGCGCTCGATCGCCGCTGTCTGTATCTCAAATTTCCACCATTTTTGCAACTAAAACTTTCCCCAAACCATACCAACTCAAAAACCATAAACCAACAACATAAAAACACCATAAACCTTCAATATACACCCTAATACAACCAAAAATCCAACACCCAACCAACTACAACACAAATTCAAAACAAACCCATTTCAAAACTCAAAATACAAACTCAAATCAAAACTAAACACCATAAAAACAACAAGGAAGAATCCATACCCCTTTTTGACTCCAAATCCTACCAAAAATCTCACAAATGAAGCTTTTGCAAAGATTTTCCTTCCTCCTTTTAGCCAAAATCGTGAATGGGGTTTTTGGGGTAGGGTTGGGAGAGTTGTTTGGTAAAGAGTTGTGATGACCAGGGATTATAGATGGTAATCCCGAAGTGTTAATAACCCCTAAAGTTGTTTTACATGGCGATTTGGAGTTTAATCGCGGTATTGGGCCTTCTGGGCTCGTTTATTTGGGTAGTTGGGATCGTTGGATCCCGAGGTTGAGATTGTATTCTCATTACGGTGTAAAACCTAAGAGTTGGGTTTTTGATGTGTCTCGGGATCTGGGGTGCTTTGTGTGGGCACCGGTAGGGGGTTTTGGAGTTAGAGAGAGAGTTTTTGAAAACATATGATTTTTAATGAATCATGATGTATTTGTGGGGCTATTAGTATTTCGGGGTATTTTTGCTATAAATACCAGTTGAACCCGAGATTTTAATTATTGGAACCATTTTCCCCACCTTTCCCGTCACTCTCTCTCCCCCCGCGTCCGGCCCTTTCCCGTTTCCCTCGACCCCTGCAGCTTCAGGTCGTGCGCCCACCGCCGTCCGGCCGCCGTTCGGCGCGTCCGACCCGCCGTTGGCATCGTCTCGTCCAGGCGCAGCTTCCCACACCAACAATTCGAAGTTTCGTCGAGAATCGCGTTCGGATTTGCCAGAAAAGCGCTAGGGTTCGAAATTGAAATCTGTCCGATTTGGGGCTTGATTTTTGGTACGTTTTTGGGGCTTTTCTTCCGGTGTTTTTGGGGCATTTTTGTGCTGTTGTTGGGTCGAAAATTTCAAACTTTAAAGTTCAAAATATTTGTTGCTTAATGGTTCGAATTTCAACGCTGGTTGCGTGAAATTTGGGTTCGAAAATTGGGGTTTTGGCATGTGGGGCGATTATTCATGTTGTTGATTGATTAATTCATGTTTTAGATGAATTATGGTGTTTAATTGGGTTCGAATTGTGGAGTGAGGGTTCAAAAATTTTAGGGGAGTTCTTGAGCATTTTTCGTTGATGTCTCATTTGTTTCCCTCCCTGCATGTACCCTGCCCCGGGTCTTTTAAATGGTGAATTGTCGTGTGTTGACAATAATTTCCTGTATGAGGATTATGGGTGTGCTTGAGCATGGGTTGCATGTTCGTAAATAATTGTGAATTATTTATCGTGTTAGCACATCGTTCCTCGGGGCATGGAACTCGAGCAAGGTTTGACTCGGACTTCGGAGATTTAAGGTACGTGCGACGTACGAGCATTCCTTTATATGAGAGCATTTGTGAAATGCATAATGTATTTGGATTGCATTGAATAATTGTGCGTATGGTTATATATATATGTTGATATAGCCAAGGAACGACCAAATCTTGATATCGCCGCCACAAGCGTGCGTGATACTAGAGTATGATAACTCTTACAAGGTATATGGGGTACGGGATGTATATGACCAATGTAGGGCATTGAGATGCCTGAGAATAATCGTGGAATCATGTATTCATTATAAGACATTTGAGATGTCTAAGTATAATGGAGAATTGATAAAATAAATGCTAGGCATTTGAGCTATCTGTGATTGATAGCGAGGTTGTGAAATCAATATTAGATATTGAGATATCTATATTTGCATGTATAATGAATTTGGAATCACTATCTATTGATACTCGAGAATTAGGCATGCGATGAGTCAAATCAATGTGTTGATTTACTGATTTTTGAGATTTGATGAGTTTGATGATTGTGAGAACAGGGACAGTACACGGAATCCCGGATGAGGACGTTGCCATCCAGGGAGTATCATTTAAATTCATTAGTATTTACTTTTGTTGTAAATTATGAATTTCATTACTGTGATTATGGGATTTTGTGTATTGGTATGCTCACCCCGTTGGGGGCTGTCTCTGTTGGGGCAGGTGAACAGGCACATCGATGGCTTTGGAGATGAGCTCGAGCTGTTGATTGGAAGTACTCCCAGGATCGTGGTACCAGGGCTTGATGGAGCACGGTATCGTATAGAGTACTTATATACACCTGAGGGTTATATACACATTCATGATGCTCGCATGTGAGCACAGTTATACTTGTATATGGGTTGTATATAAAGGCATGAGCCTTTCTCTCTTTCATTCTATGTTGCATGCAATTAAGGGTAGAATTGCTAATGATATGAGAGTCATTGGTGTATTATGTGGGTGTTGAAACCCACTTTTGTCGTCATATGTGTGGTGTCTTCCCTGGCTGGGAATTTACTTGGTATTGCTGTATTTTGATGAGTATTATGTTTTCCCTGGCCGGGAATTATGTTATGTGTTGTGCTTTTATTTCGGGATAGCTCTATTTATGGGGAGACTCTGCCCAAATTTTTATAAAAGTCCACAATGTAAAAAGTGGCACAAAGGGGATGGTAATGGGCGAACCTTATGAGTTTATTTGTTGTTAGGCTGATGATCTTATAACATTGAATATTAAAGAAAATTTTCTAATTGCCATTCAATGGTAAAGTATCATCTGAGCTTCCCGATTGACTTTTTATTGAAAGCATGTGCCACACATAGTGGTTAATACACTAATCAAGGGTTAAGGGCTAAGGGGTCGTTACATTAGTGGTATCAGAGCAGTGGTTGCTCATTGGGGCTGTTAAGGGCCTAAGTTTGCATGATGGCATTAATGTTGATTGACACAACTATATGTTTATGTGCTTTTATGATATGAAAAGTGGTGTTGCTAACCGTTGTGGTTGCAGGAATCGCGTGAAACGCGATAGGATGTCATTAATGGTAATGTCTGGCACTCCGTATGTTGTGTGCCAAGGAATCTGATTTTTAAGAAAATCAGAAAAAGGGGATATTTCCGAGGTAACATGTCTTGGTATACGTATTGACATGCAAGTGGTTGCGTATATTTATTGCATGGTTGATGCATAGCGTATATGGCTATTGTTGCTAACCATAATGGTTGCAGGTTACAGGAAATATGGAGTACGAAAAGGAATGATGATTATACATATGCACGGGCATCCCAACGGTAACATGTATTATGTGTTTAGTTATTTAACACAAGGTAAATCAAGGTATGCATAAGATAGTGCATTATGATATGATACATGTTGATACGCATCGTTTTGCATATGTATGTTGTGAAATATAAGAGGTGTATTTCACGAGTCAAGGTTATCCTAGTGAGGATTTTAATGCTTACGCTAAATTCCATAAGAAGCGAGGAAGAATTCCGCTTACGTGGATTTCCATAAGAAGCAAGAATTCCGCTTACGTGGATTCCATAAGAAGCGAGGAAGAATTCCGCTTACGTGGAAAAGGAAGAAGGAACCATAATTTCATATGTTTATTATTTATGAGTTGTGGTTGTATTTATGATTTATGCATTTATGTTTGCATTCATATTTTGTTGTATACGATGTTATTATGTGGTAAGATGCCACGGGGTAAGATGCCC
This sequence comes from Haberlea rhodopensis, assembly GCA_907163345.1. Classification (NCBI taxonomy): domain Eukaryota; kingdom Viridiplantae; phylum Streptophyta; class Magnoliopsida; order Lamiales; family Gesneriaceae; genus Haberlea; species Haberlea rhodopensis. The sequence goes on along the minus strand of CAJQUN010000004.1, from coordinate 21,052,588 downwards.
ATATGGTAAGAGGCCATACGATATTATTATGTGGTAAGATGCCACGGGGATGTGGTAAGATGCGACGGGGTAAGATGCCCATATGGTAAGAGGCCATACGATATTATTATGTGGTAAGATGCCACGGGGTAAGATGCCCATATGGTAAGAGGCCATACGATATTATTATGTGGTAAGATGCCATAAGACGTTATGATGCTATGATGTTAATCATTTACATTAAGATCTAATGATTTCGTGCATGAATATTTGAAACAGGGACAATAAAAGTGGGTTAATGTGTTTAACCAGGAAGATTCATGCATTTCTTTATTTTTGTACATTTTCTATGATGATTGGCGATGGTTTATACCGCCGGACACGGATGATAGCGGTGATGTATTCCGCTGTGTCGAGGATGATGATTCATTTCTTTATGATGACACGGATGATAGCGATGGTTCATTCCGATGTGTCAATGATGATGACTCATTCTTCTATGAGGATTGGCGATGATTCGTGCCGCCAGATATGTTGATAGCGATGCCTCTTTCCGCTATTATGTGGACGATGATTCATGCTCAGGTGTATAGCGAGGTTTCATGCCAATTATTATATGACGAGGTATCATGCTGTCGATTCTATAGCGATGGATTGTGCCGCTATGTACTCAGCACAGGATTTTGCCGCCTTCGAGCGATGGGTGCTGATTACGCACTATTATCGAGTGACGGAGACAGGTATGCCGCTATCTTGTTAGCGATGAGGTATGGGATATTGCTATTCTATTTAGCATTATTATGGCTGGCATGCGTTGATATACATGTTTTATTATGACTATTTTACTAGCATGATGATGGATGGACGCGCTGTACATGTGATTGTACTGCAGCATATGTTTGAGGTGATCATATTACGAGTGGTGATACCCTTGAGGTATGCTCGTTGGAATGGCTTTTTGGCCATATAATTTGACGACAGGAGTAATCATGGAGGAAATCACTCGCTTTCTGTCGATATGACATGTGGTAGACATGGTCACACCACCCTTGAGGGTGTAGAATGGGTCCTAAAGGATTAGGATCATGTTACGTTAAGTACATAGGGACACTGGAGTGTCCAGGGTGTATCGGCATTAGAGGAACGTTGGGTACAGACCCACTACTCTATTAACTTTTCTTCCCACGGTGTGGCATGCCGTGCGGAAACGTCCGTCTTATTGGTAGGTTTGAGGTAAACCTAAAGAGGCAGCGACTAGTTTGTCTGCCGCGTGTGTGCAGTACCATGAGGGGATTGCTAGGGCCGTTATACTGCTCGTTGGAACCAAGTTTGGCAAATCGTAAGGTGATACGATGTGGATTGTGGTGGACTCTAGTAGTCACCACGTCATTTGAGTTTGAGGTTGTGCATGCCTCACTGAAACGTGTATACGTTTATGTTTAATCTTGGTGAGACTTGTCTGGGACAGCTCATGATATTGGAGTACCAACAAGAGAGTCATCAGGTCGTTATTGACTCGATCTGAGGGAACCCGTGTATTTGGGATACAATGGGTGTTATTGTACCCAGTTTTTCCGAACGGTGGTTCGAGACTAGTGGATCTCGAGTTCGATAGCTCTTCCCTTGTGAGGAAGGAGGTAGTATTATACCTATTTGGGAATCTTTGAAAGATTCGGTAAGTTGGTGCATGTGGTGTTGATTTTGGGAATCACGCCGTGTTATTGATCGTCGATTATCATTCTCCACTGGGTAGGGAATGACTCAGAATTGACGGTTGGGTTTGGGGCTTAGGGGTAGGTTGTAGATACCCGAGCCGAGTGCATTGAGTATGCATGTGATGTCAGTGCTTAGGCAGGTATACCGGTGAGTATACGGATGCCAGTTATTGATTTCCTTTTTGTCAAGCATAGAGTTATGCTATTTTTGGATGGTTAAATCTCTGATGAGAGATATGAAACACCTTGAGATTGGGAATCTCCATGGAATGATAATTATGAGGAATAATCGTGAAGTTAGTTGACTCCCTTTGAGGAGGGATTATCTTGTGTGGGTTAAGGTATTTCCTTGTTGATGTTTTCCTCTGAGTTGCGATAGCCTTCCCAAGTTTGGTTTGTTAAATCCTAGGATTATCAAGGGATGGCAGGAATTCGGATTGGTTGGGTGTCGTTGTCGACACAAGCGTTGAGGATGCAATGGGTTTATTGCATGTCCTTTCAGAATTTGAAACTATGTGGAGTCTCGGTTGTTTAATTATGATCAGGATGTGATTCTTGGGATATCCGGAGGTGGACATCTTGTGAGATGTCTTTTGTGTGAATCTGTGGCCGTGAGTTGCCCAAATTGAGTTGCAATGATGCGACTGCTCATTCGATGGAGGAGGTTTGAAAGTGGAAACCAGGTTTGGTATGTGTAAACCGTGGTATACTAGTGTTTCCCTCGTAACGATGTATGTTAGACATCGTGAGTCATGATAGAGATGTCTTTGAATGATATCTACGATGGAATCGGGAGCGATTCGAATCCTTGCAGTTTCAGTTGACTAACTGCTTTTGGAGTATTAGCGTTGAGCTGTGCTGACGCTCTTTGACGTTATGATGGATTTGGAAGTCTATTCCACTCCAGAGTTTCACACGAGGTCAACGTTCTCACGGTTGAGGTGTCATTCAGGATGCGTTCTTACTAGTTGTATTAGAACTAAGGATTACTGTCCGATCTACGGTCGTAAGTATTGGTTGTTTTGCAGTCATGAGGGACTGACTTTTGGGATGAACCGCATCGAGGTACGTTTTGCCTCTTGGGTGATATGTTGGTTTTGGTAAGTCGCTCTGTTTCAGAGTTTGATGTGAGGTAAGTATCCTCGCGTTTAGTAAGACGATTCTGATATGGTCAAGAATCGAGGTTATGGCTTCATGTTGTTGTGTAGCCTGGGTGTTACGTGATATACCGGTGCTAATTTCGAAGACGAAATTCTTTTAGTGGGGGATATTGTGATGACCAGGGATTATAGATGGTAATCCCGGAGTGTTAATAGCCCCTAAAGTTGTTTTACGTGACGATTTGGAGTTTAATCGCGGTGTTGGGCCTTCTGGGCTCGTTTATTTGGGTAGTTGGGATCGTTGGATCCCGAGGTTGAGATTGTATTCTCATTACGGTGTAAAACCTAAGAGTTGGGTTTTTGATGTGTCTCGGGATCTGGGGTGCTTTGTGTGGGCACCGGTAGGGGGTTTTGGAGTTAGAGAGAGAGTTTTTGAAAACAGATGATTTTTAATGAATCATGATGTATTTGTGGGGCTATTAGTATTTCGGGGTATTTTTGCTATAAATACCAGTTGAACCCGAGATTTTAATTATTGGAACCATTTTCCCCACCTTTCCCGTCACTCTCTCTCTCCCCGCGTCCGCGCCCTTTCCCGTTTCCCTCGACCCCCACAGCTTCAGGCCGTGCGCCCGCCGCCGTCCGTCCGCCGTTCGGCGCGTCCGACCCGCCGTTGGCTTCGTCTCGTCCAGGCGCAGCTTCCAACACCAACAATTCGAAGTTTCGTCGAGAATCGCGTTCGGATTTGCCAGAAAAGCGCTAAGGTTTGAAATTGAAATCTGTCCGATTTGGGGCTCGATTTTTGGTACGTTTTTGGGGATTTTCTTCCGGTGTTTTTGGGGCGTTTTTGTGCTGTTGTTGGGTCGAAAATTTCAGACTTTAAAGTTCAAAATATTTGTTGCTTAATGGTTCGAATTTCAACGCTGGTTGCGTGAAATTTGGGTTCGAAAATTGGGGTTTTGGCATGTGGGGCGATTCATGTTGTTGATTGATTAATTCATGTTTTAGATGAATTATGGTGTTTAATTGGGTTCAAATTGTGGAGTGAGGGTTCGAAAATTTTAGGGGAGTTCTTGAGCATTTTTCGTTGATGTCTCATTTGTTTCCTTCCCTGCATGTACCCTGCCCCGGGTCTTTTAAATGGTGAATTGTCGTGTGTTGACAATAATTTTCTGTATGAGGATTATGGGTGTGCTTGAGCATGGGTTGCATGTTCGTAAATAATTGTGAATTATTTATCGTGTTAGCACATCGTTCCTCGGGGCATGGAACTCGAGCAAGGTTTGACTCGGACTTCGGAGATTTAAGGTACGACGTACGAGCATTCCTTTATATGAGAGCATTTGAGAAATGCATAATGTATTTTGATTGCATTGAATAATTGTGCGTATGGTTATATATATATGTTGATATAGCCAAGGAACGACCAAATCTTGATATCGCCGCCACAAGTGTGCGTGATACTAGAGTAGGATAACTCTTACAAGGTATATGGGGTACGGGATGTATATGACCAATGTAGGGCATTGAGATGCCTGAGAATAATCGTGGAATCATGTATTCATTATAAGACATTTGAGATGTCTAAGTATAATGGAGAATTGGTAAAATAAATGCTAGGCATTTGAGCTATCTGTGATTGATAGCGAGGTTGCGAAATCAGTATTAGATATTGAGATATCTATATTTGCATGTATAATGAATTTGGAATCACTATCTATTGATACTCGAGAATTAGGCATGCGATGAGTCAAATCAATGTGTTGATTTACTGATTTTTGAGATTTGATGAGTTTGATGATTGTGAGAACAGGGACAGTACACGAAATCCCGGATGAGGACGTTGCCATCCAGGGAGTATCATTTAAATTCATTAGTATTTATTTTTGTTGTAAATTATAAATTTCAATTACTGTGATTATGGGATTTTGTGTATTGGTATGCTCACACCGTTGGGGGCTGTCTCTGTTGGGGCAGGTGAACAGGTACATCGATGGCTTTGGAGATGAGCTCGAGTTGTTGATTGGAAGTACTCCCAGGATCGTGGTACCAGGGCTTGATGGAGCACGGTATCGTATAGAGTACTTATATACACCTGAGGGTTATATACACATTCATGATGCTCGCATGTGAGCACGGTTATACTTGTATATGGGTTGTTGATAGGCTTAGATTTTGAGTGATTTTAACTGTAATTTCTTCCCATTTTCCGTACTTTTTCCTGGATGATATTATGATTTTTGGTGTTTATTCGTTTGTTTCAGGAAATTAGACCGGAAGTGGAAGAAATGAGCTTACATGAAGATAACGGGCGAAATCGAGGCGTAAAAGAAGAGAAAACAAAAGAAGATGGATCTCCCAAATCTCGATCGATCGAGATTTATTCTCGATCGATCGAGCCATCCATAAGCGAGAATTAGATTTTTTGAAGGCTCGATCGATCGGTGGAAATCTCGATCGATCGAGTGAGGCAGTAACTTCAGCAGCAAATTTTGAGAAATCTCGATTGATCGGTGGAAATTCTCGATCGATCGAGCGAGGCAGTGAGTGCAAAAGGCTGACGTGAACAGTGCACCGATCGATCGGTGAAAATATCGATCGATCGAGACGCGAAATCTGAAGATTTTATTTTCCTTATTTATCGAGATTTTGGGGGCTTTTTAGGGAGGCTGGATTCATTTCAAAGAAGAGGACGATATTAGACACATTTATCAGACGAATTCTAGGTCAAGGAGCCGCCGCCCAACGCCGCCAAGGAGATACAATCTCCGTTCTTCGTCCAAAGTCGAGCCAATCTCTTCCGGAGTGCAAGGAAGGAACAAGAGAAGAAATTACGGTGCAACGCACGGATTCATCCATCGTTTATCGTATTTCTGAACCTTAATTTATTTGATTTTCATTTTCATTTGAAGTTTTTGAGGTCGAGAGACAATTAAACTCATCTGTATTTGATTTGAATTGAATTTGGTTTATATTATTGAAGTTTTCGTTCGTTGTGTTTGATATATTGATTCATTGGTATTTGAGCGCATTGATATTTATTGTTCATAGATTGATTGCATGTGTAGATCAAAGTCTAGCTAGCTTTGATTGAATTTGAGAGTTACAACCGAGATCGAGAGATAACGTTGTAACACGCTCCATTAATTTATGATGTATGTCACGATTGAGATCGAGAGATGATATCGCATACGTGAGAACTTGAAATCGAAAGATTTAGAGTTATAAGGTTTTGATAATTTAAGCAACTTTGAATTAGTAAATAGGTGCACGAGAGTGACTTATTCTAATTTATTGTTAGTTTCGTTACAGCTCGAGAGAGTGTATCGAATAATAGTGAAAACCTTTCACCTTTAAAATCAATTGAGTGATAGTTTGAGAATTCCATTGGATCAGTAGAGATAATATAATTGAACGACGAGCTTGGTAATTTTCTCGAGTGACTTACCTTCGCATTTCCGGAACCATTCTATTCTTTGTTTCTAGTTTAATCTTTATTCTTTAGTTTAATCTAGCTTTAGTTAATCAAACTTCTTTTATCGTAGGCTAAATATAATTTTATTAATCTTATTTGGTACTTATACGTTAGTCCCTGTGGATTCGACAACCTGTACTTAATTTTCACTATACTAAAACTTGACAACCGTGCACTTGCGGTAGAATCGCTTCAACCCATTCTTTGAAATATCTTTTGTTTAAAATAAAAGCGGTCAAGTTTTTGGCGCCGTTGCCGGGGACTAATCTGTATAATATCATACGAGATTAGTTAATTGTAATTTAGCCAATTCTTTTATTATTGCATTTTTGTTTTCTTTGTTTTCTTTTGTTGATCTTTGTGAATAACTTTGTGCATTTTGTTGTCTCCTTTTGTCTATTTTGTACAGGAATCGGTTCTTTAGTGCATGCATAGAAGAGAGGAACCCTTTCTCGAGCCGTTTGATCCAGAGATAGAGAGAACGTTACTAAGAAGATTACGAGAAGCTCGAGAAATGGCTGACAATAACGAAGCACAGCACCCTAGATCGATGATGGACTTTGCACAACCCGCATTTCATGGATCGTTGTCGAGTATTACAAGGCCGACGATTCAAGCAAACAATTTTGAGATCAAGCCGACAATCATACAAATGATTCAGCACTCAGTGATGTTCGGGGGAGCAGCTACAGATGATCCGAACAATCACATCTCCAACTTTTTGGAGATTTGTGATACATTCAAACACAATGGCGTCTCTGACGATGCCATCAGGTTAAGACTCTTTCCCTTTTCATTACGAGACAAAGCTAAGGCATGGTTGAATTCTTTACCTGCAGGTTCTATCACAAAATGGGAGGGGATGACAAATGCATTTTTGTCAAAGTACTTTCCCCCTTCCAAGACGGCGAAGATGCGGAACGATATCACGACTTTTGGTCAGTTTGACCCCGAGACTTTATACGAAGCGTGGGATCGGTTTAAGGAGTTGTTGAGGAGATGCCCATACCATGGTCTACCCATATGGCTGCAGGTACAAACATTCTATAACGGTTTATTTTCTTCTAACCGTTCCATGATTGATGCAGCATCTGGGGGATCCATAATGAGAAAGACGCCGGAAGAGGCATATAGCTTGTTGGAGGAAATGGCGTGCAACAGTTATCAGTGGCAATCAGAGAGGAGCACGCCACAGAAACCAATGGGAGTCCATCAAGTGGACGAGATCACTGCTCTTTCGGCTCAATTAGAAGCCATGAACCGGAAGATAGACAGCATGGGAGCAGCAGCAATGCAGGCCCAAACTATTTTCTGTGAGCTGTGTGGAGGCGGTCATCCTAGCATCGAGTGCCAGGCAGGTAATCAATTTAACCAATCTGTTGAAGCTGTTAATTTTGTAGGTAACAGGCCACCCAATAATTCCTACTCGAACTACAACCAACCATGGAGGAACCACCCGAATTTGAGGTGGTCGAATCAAGAAAATGTGTTGAACCCTCAACCGCAGGCCGGGTTCACACAAAAGCCGAGTATGGAGGAATTGATGGCAAAGCTGATTTCATCAACGGAGGTGAGGATGCAGAATCAGGATGCATCTATTAAAAATTTGGAAGTGCAGATAGGGCAGTTGGCCACGTTGATATCTGGGAGGACGCAAGGTACGCTCCCGAGTGATTCTGTAAAGAATCCGAAGGAACCATCAAATTGAGAAGGCGAGGAGGTGACAGTCCAGCTTGGGACTATAAATTAAGAACTTCTGTTTTTCCTTCCTTGAGTTTTTGATTTTTTTTGTTTTGATGTGTTTTTGCTAGTTTGTTTGTGTTTGAGTTTGTCTGGGAATGAATTCGTGTATTTTCTATTGCAGATGTGAAAGCACGAGCAAGTTTGTTATAGGCGAGGCAATCCGAGAGAAAAATGTTGAGAAAAAATTTTCAAATTTTGGTTGCTGCTGCTGGCGATCGATCGGTGAAAATCTCGATCGATCGCCCGAATTTTTAAAATGACATTGTGCCTACTGCCTCGCTCGATCGATCGAGAATTTTTCCGATCGATCGAGCGAGAGAAAACTTTGAAAAATAAAGGCGCAGACGCAGCAATCTATCACTCTCCAACTCAATTTTTTTTTTCCTCTCCAAAACAAAACCCTAGCCGCCTCTTTCAAATCCATTCATCTAATCTCCTCATTTTGTTCATCAAATTTCAAATTACTTCAACTCTAAGAAGTAATATTCATTCTAATGAGATTTTCGTTTCAGATTTGAAGAATTGCAATGCCGATTGGGTAGAAGTGCATCAAAAGGAGAATTCCAAGCCAAGTGCCAAACATTCACAAGATCGGATTTTTAAGCGGTAATTGGTTTCTAATTCTCAAAGATTTTATCTTTTGGTGCTAAGTTTTGAATTGTAGTAGAGTGGGTTAGGAAAGATTGAAATTTGGAGGAAATTGTGTGGTATTGAAGGGTGTCGGATTAACAGTGTTGTGGGGTGTTAGTTGAATTGAATTGTATTAGTTGGGAATCAGTTGGCAAGAGAATGTCATCCAGAAAGAGGTCAAAGCAGGCGGAAGCTTCTCAGAAGCAAAAGCAGGCAGAGGCCACTGTTTCTGAGCCAGTTTATGATGAACAGAAGTTTCTCAATGCCAAGATTGCTGAGTTATACCCCATCTACCATAAGAAACCCCTGAGCCGTGAAAAGGGAATGAGCTTGGATAAATTGGAGTGTCCTGTCATTAGGACAGTACGCCGAAAAGGATGGTTTCAATTCGTTCAGACACCGATTGATGCTGTGGTGCCGCTGGTAAGGGAGTTTTACACGAATCTTCGAGCTGTTAGACCAGGGCACCAAGTAAGTGTTTATGTTCGAGGGAAGGATGTGTTGGTGGATCGAGCTGCAATCAACAATATTCACCGGATGCCGTTACTTCAAAACTGTGCATACCAATCTTTTAAGAGTAGCAGGATTGACTACGATGAGGTATTGACAGTTATTGGCAAGCCGGGAGTGGATTGGCAAAGGAATGATAAAGCAGAGCCACAGTTGGTTCTAAAGAAAAATTTGAAGCCAGAGGCCCAAGCATGGTTTTCATTTGTCGCCTCGCGGGTCATGCCATCGACCCACACTTCTGAGGTGACAAAAGATAGAGCGGTCCTGGTTTATGCCATCCTCTCAGGGAAGGAAGTGGATTTCGGCGAGATTATTGCTGATCACATTGCTGAAATTGGAAGTAGCCCACCGACCTCCGCACTACCGTTTCCATCCACGATCACTGCCTTATGTCAGCGATACGGAGTGACATGGGGGGAAGACGAGGAGCTACTCCCGCCGAAGACACCAATCATTGTAGCCGATCCTACGAACCGACGCAGACCTTCGGACACTACACAAGCTGGAGCATCATCCTCTGCTGCAGGACATACACGTGTTACTTTGGAATCTCTTCATAGGGATCTCCAAGACATTCGCCTGGAGCAGCAGAGCATTCACAGCATGCAGCGGGACATTCATAGCATGCAGAGCGCATTGCAGATGGACCATGAGCAGGTAGCTCAGCGTCAGATGGAGTTCATGCATTATCAGAGTGCATGGAACACTGCCATGGCCCAGGGCTTTCCAGGTTTCCAGTTCCCGCCGGAACCACATTTCGCACCTTACCAGCCACATGCACCTCCACATTCCGAGTACCCACCATTTCCGCCATATCAGGGCGAGGAGCACCACTACCCAGTCCCCCCTCCGGAGCATGATGAGGACGACGATCAGTGACGATCGTCGTCATGGTATGTGTCTTTGCCATTGCATTTATTTTTCTTGTTCATTGAGGGCAATTCACATGCTAAGTTTGGGGGGTTTTTTAATTATTTGTATATATCTTGCTTTTGCACATATTGCTACTTGTCTTGTTTCTTTTCCTAGCATGACTGCATGATGTTGAGACTAATTCGTCCTTGAGCATTACCAACAAAATTTTTTTTTTCTATTGATTGAGTTATTCTTGAGAATTGATGAGTTGGAATTGCAACGGTAATACATGATGAAATTAATCCTCATCTAGATAGGAGTCATGGAAATGCTTAACTTGTTTGTATATATCCTTTGTTAACTACATGTCAAAACTGAGGAATACTTTGAGCACCTATTGAGTCATGATTGAGTGAATTATGTATTGATTAAATTGAAAACTTGTGTTAACTATGATGAGTCTTGAGTATCTTAGATAACTCTACAGTTTAGTTGAAAGCACTTTGAGGCGAAATTTATAATTAGGAACTAGACTTGGAGATGATTTAGGCGATCTTTGGACCGTTTGAGCCTTTCAAGCCTACCTGTTATATATTATTCCTTAGTGTCCCCTTTTGAGCCTTATTGAAAAAAAGAATGGTATATGCATTGCATATGATTAGACCCCCATTCGACATTTTTGGCAACTCATTATACCCTCCTTGGTTTGAGCCTAAAAGAAAATTTTTACCTACCCCTAGGAGAGTATAATGAATCTCATTCATTGCACAGAATTGTTATATGCAAATGAGTTCAAAAGGAACAAAAGAATGAGCAAAGAAAAAGAAAAGATGTAGAGAAAAGCCTTGAAAAGAAAAATTCAAAATAAGACCCAAAGTGGCCAAGGCTAGAAAAAAGTTGAAGAGAAGCTCAAAAATAGTTGAACTGTAAATGATTATACTCTCTTCTTTGAGTTCATCCTACCTTTTCTTTGAAGCCGACACCAAAAGGCCTAACGTTATAAGCTTTCAAGACCTTTTGATCCAAGTCTAGGGAACAATTACATTAGTGGAGAAGTGCTGGATAGTAAACTTGTAGAGTGATTCAAAGTAATCTTGACTAGGAGTTAATATGGCACATGTTGATGTTAAAGATATATATGTAACTCATGTTTGACAATAGCACACACGCACGTTCCGATGTTGCGATGTATTGTTTAACTTAGGAGAATTGCTTCTTGTTAAAATGTTGATTGACTTCTATTGATGTGTAAGTAGGATTTCTGAGTTGTTACGTATGTTGTGAAGATGACTCATGCTTAGTATCGAGTTTAATTTTTCTTTTTGAGTTTATTGCTTGCTCGAGAACGATCAAGTCTAAGTTTGGGGGAGTTGATAGGCTTAGATTTTGAGTGATTTTAAGTGTAATTTCTTCCCATTTTCCGTACTTTTTCCTGGATGATATTATGATTTTTGGTGTTTATTCGTTTGTTTCAGGAAATTAGACCGGAAGTGGAAGAAATGAGCTTACATGAAGATAACGGGCGAAATCGAGGCGTAAAAGAAGAGAAAACAAAAGAAGATGGATCTCCCAAATCTCGATCGATCGAGATTTATTCTCGATCGATCGAGCCAGCCAGAAGCGAGAATCAGATTTTTTGAAGGCTCGATCGATCGGTGGAAATCTCGATCGATCGAGTGAGGCAGTAACTTCAGCAGCAAATTTTGAGAAATCTCGATCGATCGGTGGAAATTCTCGATCGATCGAGCGAGGCAGTGAGTGCAAAAGGCTGACGTGAACAGTGCACCGATCGATCGGTGAAAATATCGATCGATCGAGACGCGAAATCTGAAGATTTTATTTTCCTTATTTATCGAGATTTTGGGGGCTTTTTAGGGAGGCTGGATTCATTTCAAAGAAGAGGACGATATTAGACACATTTATCAGACGAATTATAGGTCAAGGAGCCGCCGCCCAACGCCGCCAAGGAGATCCAATCTCCGTTCTTCGTCCAAAGTCGAGCCAATCTCTTCCGGAGTGCAAGGAAGGAACAAGAGAAGAAATTACGGTGCAACGCACGGATTCATCCATCGTTTATCGTATTTCTGAACCTTAATTTATTTGATTTTCATTTTCATTTGAAGTTTTTGAGGTCGAGAGACAATTAAACTCATCTGTATTTGATTTGAATTGAATTTGGTTTATATTATTGAAGTTTTCGTTCGTTGTGTTTGATATATTGATTCATTGGTATTTGAGCGCATTGATATTTATTGTTCATAGATTGATTGCATGTGTAGATCAAAGTCTAGCTAGCTTTGATTGAATTTGAGAGTTACAACCGAGATCGAGAGATAACGTTGTAACACGCTCCATTAATTTATGATGTATGTCACGATTGAGATCGAGAGATGATATCGCATACGTGAGAACTTGAAATCGAAAGATTTAGAGTTATAAGGTTTTGATAATTTAAGCAACTTTGAATTAGTAAATAGGTGCACGAGAGTGACTTATTCTAATTTATTGTTAGTTTCGTTACAGCTCGAGAGAGTGTATCGAATAATAGTGAAAACCTTTCACCTTTAAAATCAATTGAGTGATAGTTTGAGAATTCCATTGGATCAGTAGAGATAATATAATTGAACGACGAGCTTGGTAATTTTCTCGAGTGACTTACCTTCGCATTTCCGGAACCATTCTATTCTTTGTTTCTAGTTTAATCTTTATTCTTTAGTTTAATCTAGCTTTAGTTAATCAAACTTCTTTTATCGTAGGCTATAATTTTATTAATCTTATTTGGTACTTATACGTTAGTCCCTGTGGATTCGACAACCTGTACTTAATTTTCACTATACTAAAACTTGACAACCGTGCACTTGCGGTAGAATCGCTTCAACCCATTCTTTGAAATATCTTTTGTTTAAAATAAAAGCGGTCAAGTTTTTGGCGCCGTTGCCGGGGACTAATCTGTATAATATCATACGAGATTAGTTAATTGTAATTTAGCCAATTCTTTTATTATTGCATTTTTGTTTTCTTTGTTTTCTTTTGTTGATCTTTGTGAATAACTTTGTGCATTTTGTTGTCTCCTTTTGTCTATTTTGTACAGGAATCGGTTCTTTAGTGCATGCATAGAAGAGAGGAACCCTTTCTCGAGCCGTTTGATCCAGAGATAGAGAGAACGTTACTAAGAAGATTACGAGAAGCTCGAGAAATGGCTGACAATAACGAAGCACAGCACCCTAGATCGATGATGGACTTTGCACAACCCGCATTTCATGGATCGTTGTCGAGTATTACAAGGCCGACGATTCAAGCAAACAATTTTGAGATCAAGCCGACAATCATACAAATGATTCAGCACTCAGTGATGTTCGGGGGAGCAGCTACAGATGATCCGAACAATCACATCTCCAACTTTTTGGAGATTTGTGATACATTCAAACACAATGGCGTCTCTGACGATGCCATCAGGTTAAGACTCTTTCCCTTTTCATTACGAGACAAAGCTAAGGCATGGTTGAATTCTTTACCTGCAGGTTCTATCACAAAATGGGAGGGGATGACAAATGCATTTTTGTCAAAGTACTTTCCCCCTTCCAAGACGGCGAAGATGCGGAACGATATCACGACTTTTGGTCAGTTTGACCCCGAGACTTTATACGAAGCGTGGGATCGGTTTAAGGAGTTGTTGAGGAGATGCCCACACCATGGTCTACCCATATGGCTGCAGGTACAAACATTCTATAACGGTTTATTTTCTTCTAACCGTTCCATGATTGATGCAGCATCTGGGGGATCCATAATGAGAAAGACGCCGGAAGAGGCATATAGCTTGTTGGAGGAAATGGCGTGCAACAGTTATCAGTGGCAATCAGAGAGGAGCACGCCACAGAAACCAATGGGAGTCCATCAAGTGGACGAGATCACTGCTCTTTCGGCTCAATTAGAAGCCATGAACCGGAAGATAGACAGCATGGGAGCAGCAGCAATGCAGGCCCAAACTATTTTCTGTGAGCTGTGTGGAGGCGGTCATCCTAGCATCGAGTGCCAGGCAGGTAATCAATTTAACCAATCTGTTGAAGCTGTTAATTTTGTAGGTAACAGGCCACCCAATAATTCCTACTCGAACTACAACCAACCATGGAGGAACCACCCGAATTTGAGGTGGTCGAATCAAGAAAATGTGTTGAACCCTCAACCGCAGGCCGGGTTCACACAAAAGCCGAGTATGGAGGAATTGATGGCAAAGCTGATTTCATCAACGGAGGTGAGGATGCAGAATCAGGATGCATCTATTAAAAATTTGGAAGTGCAGATAGGGCAGTTGGCCACGTTGATATCTGGGAGGACGCAAGGTACGCTCCCGAGTGATTCTGTAAAGAATCCGAAGGAGCCATCAAATTGAGAAGGCGAGGAGGTGACAGTCCAGCTTGGGACTATAAATTAAGAACTTCTGTTTTTCCTTCCTTGAGTTTTTGATTTTTTTTTGTTTTGATGTGTTTTTGTTAGTTTGTTTGTGTTTGAGTTTGTCTGGGAATGAATTCGTGTATTTTCTATTGCAGATGTGAAAGCACGAGCAAGTTTGTTATAGGCGAGGCAATCCGAGAGAAAAATGTTGAGAAAAAATTTTCAAATTTTGGTTGCTGCTGCTGGCGATCGATCGGTGAAAATCTCGATCGATCGCCCGAATTTTTAAAATGACATTGTGCCTACTGCCTCGCTCGATCGATCGAGAATTTTTCCGATCGATCGAGCGAGAGAAAACTTTGAAAAATAAAGGCGCAGACGCAGCAATCTATCACTCTCCAACTCAATTTTTTTTTTCCTCTCCAAAACAAAACCCTAGCCGCCTCTTTCAAATCCATTCATCTAATCTCCTCATTTTGTTCATCAAATTTCAAATTACTTCAACTCTAAGAAGTAATATTCATTCTAATGAGATTTTCGTTTCAGATTTGAAGAATTGCAATGCCGATTGGGTAGAAGTGCATCAAAAGGAGAATTCCAAGCCAAGTGCCAAACATTCACAAGATCGGATTTTTAAGCGGTAATTGGTTTCTAATTCTCAAAGATTTTATCTTTTGGTGCTAAGTTTTGAATTGTAGTAGAGTGGGTTAGGAAAGATTGAAATTTGGAGGAAATTGTGTGGTATTGAAGGGTGTCGGATTAACAGTGTTGTGGGGTGTTAGTTGAATTGAATTGTATTAGTTGGGAATCAGTTGGCAAGAGAATGTCATCCAGAAAGAGGTCAAAGCAGGCGGAAGCTTCTCAGAAGCAAAAGCAGGCAGAGGCCACTGTTTCTGAGCCAGTTTATGATGAACAGAAGTTTCTCAATGCCAAGATTGCTGAGTTATACCCCATCTACCATAAGAAACCCTGGAGCCGTGAAAAGGGAATGAGCTTGGATAAATTGGAGTGTCCTGTCATTAGGACAGTACGCCGAAAAGGATGGTTTCAATTCGTTCAGACACCGATTGATGCTGTGGTGCCGCTGGTAAGGGAGTTTTACACGAATCTTCGAGCTGTTAGACCAGGGCACCAAGTAAGTGTTTATGTTCGAGGGAAGGATGTGTTGGTGGATCGAGCTGCAATCAACAATATTCACCGGATGCCGTTACTTCAAAACTGTGCATACCAATCTTTTAAGAGTAGCAGGATTGACTACGATGAGGTATTGACAGTTATTGGCAAGCCGGGAGTGGATTGGCAAAGGAATGATAAAGCAGAGCCACAGTTGGTTCTAAAGAAAAATTTGAAGCCAGAGGCCCAAGCATGGTTTTCATTTGTCGCCTCGCGGGTCATGCCATCGACCCACACTTCTGAGGTGACAAAAGATAGAGCGGTCCTGGTTTATGCCATCCTCTCAGGGAAGGAAGTGGATTTCGGCGAGATTATTGCTGATCACATTGCTGAAATTGGAAGTAGCCCACCGACCTCCGCACTACCGTTTCCATCCACGATCACTGCCTTATGTCAGCGATACGGAGTGACATGGGGGGAAGACGAGGAGCTACTCCCGCCGAAGACACCAATCATTGTAGCCGATCCTACGAACCGACGCAGACCTTCGGACACTACACAAGCTGGAGCATCATCCTCTGCTGCAGGACATACACGTGTTACTTTGGAATCTCTTCATAGGGATCTCCAAGACATTCGCCTGGAGCAGCAGAGCATTCACAGCATGCAGCGGGACATTCATAGCATGCAGAGAGCATTGCAGATGGACCATGAGTTGAAGCGATTCCGTCTGACAAAGGTACAACAGAGCGACGAGCACTACGAAATCATCGCCACCAATTCCGTCAGATTGTAAGAGCCGTTGCTGAACAAAAATGGAAGGAAGATAAAATGGAGAAGAAAACAGATTCTACGCTTAACCTTCCATACCATGAAAGTTTACCGTTGGAAATAAAGTCTATAAATACAGATGCTGAATGAATGAAGAAAGTGTTGAATCCACTGACAATCGATTATTCTATACATTCAAACAGAGAAATTTATCAAGTCATAATTATCTGAAGATTCAGCTAGAGCAAGGAACACCTACTGGTATATCAAAGATCAAGTTAAACTGGTGTACTGCTCAAAGATCGTTCAAGAACACTCAAAGCTTACAAGTGTAATAGTCATTCAAAGGAGTGTTAGATAGTTTACTTTGTAAACAAATCATGTACATTGTGTTGTGAAAGCCTAAGGAGGTTGTATACTGTAAAGTGTAAACCAAAGTCTTCTAGTGTATCCTTCCTGCAAAGGAAGAAGGGGAGACGTAGAGGCGTTGTGCTTCGAACTTCCAGAAACAATGTCTGTGTTCTTTACTTGCTTTTTATTGTTTACTTTAGTTAACTCACAAGTGCAGCAGACATTTTCCGCACTTCACTTAGCGTCTGCTGACTTGCTTATTTGATTGAAAAGCTAGTGCATCACTTAACAATTTGCAGTAATCAGTCGAAGATCAAAATTGAGGGCAGTGTTTATTCAACCCCCCCTTCTAAACACGCCTCCGATCCTAACAAGTGGTATCAAAGCAAGGTCTTCTCAATCTTGAGATATATTAAAGTTCAAATGGCATCATTCAGCAAGATCCCTATGTTCAAAAAGGATGAGTATGATGACTGGAGAATCCGTATGCAAGCACATCTAAGTGCTCAAGATGATGATATGTGGTACGTGATTACTGATGGACCCTTGAAGATTATGAAAATCAATACAGCTGCCTCTATCACAACTGGTGAACCACAGATGGTAGAGAAGGAAAGATCTCAGTGGTCAAATGAAGAAAAAAGAAGGCCAATCTGGACAATGTTGCAAAGGACATCTTGTTCAAAACTTTAGACAAAAATATGTTCAACAAGATCAAAATGTGTCCCACAGCAAAAGACATCTGGGAGAAGATTGCTCAACTTTGTGAAGGAAATGATCAAACAAAAGAGAACAAGCTTACCATGGCATTACAGAAGTTTGAGCACATCAAGATGACAAATGGAGAGACTCTCAACGAATATGATGAGAGAGTGACTGATATAATAAATGAACTTAGCAGTCTGGGCAAGGAGTTACCCAACAGAGAAGTCATTCTCAAGGTGATGAGAGTCTCCCAAGAGAATGAGATGTCAAGACAATTGCAATGAGAGAGTCGAAGGACATAAACAAGATAGATCTACATGATCTATTCGCTGACTTAAAAGCTTATGAATTTGAATTAGGTATCCGGGTGGAAGATGAACTCAGTACCAGTCAACCAATCAAAGCTCTCACTGCATCAGAGTCCCTGCCTACTGCTACAGAGATGACTCTAGAAAAGATGTAATGATGCTATGGCAATGTTCGTGAAGAAGTTTGGGAAATTCATGAAGAAGAACCAGAAATCTTATCAATCATATCCTCGAAGGCAGAGTTCCAAGGGAAAGTCAGAAGAAGAAGAGCGAGTGTGCTTCAACTGCCTCAAACCGGGGCACTTCATTGCAGACTGTCCTAAACCCAAGAAGAATGATCACAAAAGAGGAACCCAGGATTACAGAAAATCCAAGGAAACCAGAAGATCATCCAGAAGGGACAGAGATCAAAAAGTGTTGATGGCTGAAGAAAGCAAGAGCAAATGGGCTGATTCTGAGTCAGAGTCAGAAGAATCAATGAGCTCATCAAGCGAGAGTGAAGATGAAGAAGTCCACTGCTTAATGGCAAATGATGAGATTGAGGTACACGAGTCTAACCTATCTGAATTTACACATAGTGAAATTACCAATGCATTGCAGGACATGATCAATGAGTATCGGACGTTATATGAATCCTTTGAAAGCTATAAGACAGAGCATTCAATCTCAACTGAAACGCATAAAAACAAACTTGATTGTGAACAATTGAGGGAGTTGAACTGCTTAAGGGAAACATCCAGTCTCCTAGTGAAAGAAAGAGATGAAGCCAAGTGTGCTTACCAGAAACTTAGCAAACTGGTTAGCACTTGGAATGCGTCTACTACCAGAAAGGATGAACTGCGTGAGTCTATAAGGCTTGCTGGTGATTTAACCGGTATAGGCTATAATAGAAATGACGGTAGCTCATCTGGTAACGAACCTCAACTGTGTCTAACAAAAAGCAAGGTTCAACCAATGAACTTTGTAAGATCTAGCACAGTATATGACCCTTATGAACTGGTTAAAGAACCTGTTAAAGCAACACTCATCAAGGAACAGGCAAAGCACAGGGGTATCGGTTATGTAGAACCACTCAACGAGGCTAAACCGAGGCAAAAGTTCAGAAATGAACTTAAACCCACTGGTCGAGCAGCTAGAGAGGTTAAACCCAACTGGTATTACAACTGTAAGCCTGTCCAGAAGAGGTATATGCTCTATAACAGGAACTACAAACCAAAAGCACATGCATACACATATTATCACACTACACGTTCTAGACCATCACCATCAATGTTTAATACACACACATTTCAGAACACACACCGACCTAAGCCACTCAGGGTCATACAAGTGTGGGTTCTGAAAGGACTAATCCCGCCTGGACCCAAGTAGGATTGGGTACCAATCATGTATTTTTGCTTTAATTGCAGATATCTAGAGTCCAGCGAGTTTGAAGCTCAGAGTGGTTTCTGGACAGTGGATGCTCTAGACATATGACAGGGAATGCTACCCTGCTGTCCGAACTGGTTGACATCTCGGGACCAAAAATAACATTTGGGGACAACGCGAAAGGTAGAACCGTGGGTAAGGGTAAGATTATCCACGGTAACGTTATCATCA
Organism: Haberlea rhodopensis; assembly: GCA_907163345.1. NCBI lineage: Eukaryota > Viridiplantae > Streptophyta > Magnoliopsida > Lamiales > Gesneriaceae > Haberlea > Haberlea rhodopensis. Next base: position 21,033,342 of record CAJQUN010000004.1, on the reverse strand, counting down.
AAGACATTTTGCTGGTAGAAAACTTGTGCTACAATTTGATTAGTATCAGTCAATTATGTGACAATGGCTATTCAGTAGAATTCAACCAACACACCTGCACAATTAAGACTAATGATGGTAATTCTCTAATCGACACCTATATGATTGATTGGAACTTTAATCAACCTGCCTCCCCTACTTGCTTTGCTGCTTTGAATTACTCCAAAAATTGGCTTTGGCACAAGCGGTTGAGTCACTTAAACTTTAAAACTATTGCCAGTCTTCGTAAACTTGACCTGGTTGTTGGACTGCCCCAAATCGAGTTCTCAAAAGATAAGATCTGTTCAGCCTGCCAATTGGGTAAGCAAATCAGATCCACCTTTAAGAACAAATGGAGTAAATATTCTTCTCGGTGCCTAGAGTTGCTGCACATGGATCTTTTTGGTCCTATACCAGTAACAAGTCTAGGGGGAATGAAGTACACTCTAGTGTTGATAGATGATTACTCTCGCTTTACGTGGGTCTTATTTCTGAGTGGTAAAGATCAGGTTACTCCAAAGCTGATCAAGCTACTCAAGAGACTACAAAATGAGAAATCATATGGGATAGATAGAATTCGCAGTGACAAAGGTACAGAATTTACCAATAAATCACTCGAATCATATCTAGATGACCTAGGTATCAAACACGAATACTCTGCTGCAAGAACACCACAGCAAAACGGAGTTGCTGAGCGTAGGAACCGCACTTTGAAAGAAGCTGCGCGAACTATGCTAGCAGAATCCAATATATCGCAGAGGTTTTGGGCAGAAGCAGTCAACACAGCTTGTTATACACAAAACAGATCAATGATTAATAAACGAGCAGACAAAACTCCATATGAGATCTGGAATGGCAGTAAGCCAAATATTTCTTATTTCCATGTGTTTGGTTGCAAATGCTTTATTCACAACAATGGAAAAACTCAACTCACCGCTTTTGATGCTAAATCTGATGCTGGAATATTTCTTGGCTATTCTACTATTAGTAAAGCTTTCAGAGTATTCAACAACATGACTCTTATTGTAGAAGAATCCATTCATGTTAAATTTGATGAGTCTGCAGACAGCACTGAAAACGACTTACGAATCAACAATTTGAGCAATCGACTGGAAAACACAGTCATTGATGATCCAAGTGATGAAGAAGAAGAGCCAAATAGAAGGATTGACTGCAGCTTAGAACTAGAAGTTCCAGAAGCACAGGCAGACAAACCTGCTGATCAACAGGAACTGGAACCTACTGACACTGGAACCAGGCTGATTCCTACTGCAGTGGATGGAGACAATGCACAAAATGAACTAGCCGATTCTCCTGAGCAACCATCCAAAATCACTACAACTGAAGAAGTCAATCCCCTTGGACCTCCGCTCCGGTGGAAGAAGGATCATCCACCTGGGCAGGTCATCGGTAACCCTCTTGCTCCTCTGCGTACCAGAGGATAGATGATCAATGAATTCCTTCATACAACATTCATTTCTCACATAGAACCTAAGAAGATTGATGAAGCTATCCTAGATCCTAGCTGGGTAGAAGCAATGCAGGAAGAGCTGAATCAATTTCAGAGGAATAATGTTTGGCATTTAGTTCCACGTCCATCGCATCACACAGTAATTGGCACTAAATGGGTTTTTAGAAACAAGTTAGATGAGAAGGGTGCAGTAATCAGGAATAAAGCAAGATTAGTTGCACAGGGATACAGGCAGGAAGAAGGCATTGATTTCGATGAAACCTTTGCCCCTGTAGCCCGATTAGAAGCCATTCGCATATTTCTTGCCTTTGCTGCATTTATGGACTTCAAAGTCTTTCAGATGGACGTTAAGAGTGCTTTTCTTAACGGTAATCTCCAGGAAGAAGTTTATGTTGAACAACCCCCTGGATTTGAAAGCCATATGCAACCCTCTTATGTTTATCATCTGAACAAAGCTTTGTATGGTATGAAGCAAGCTCCCCGTGCATGGTATGAAACACTGTCAAAATACTTGATTGAACATGACTTCACCATTGACACTGTGGATAAAACTTTATTCAAATTTACGAAGGGTGACCATACTCTGCAAGTTCAGATATATGTTGATGACATCATTTTTGACAGTACTAACCCAAAATTATGTGAAAGATTTTCAAAGATAATGTAGGACCAATTTGAAATGAGCATGATGGGAGAACTATCGTTTTTCCTAGGATTGCAAGTCAAACAATCCAGTGAGGGAATTCTAATAAATCAATCCAAGTATACCAAAGAGCTTCAAAAGAAGTATGGGATGAATACCAGCTCAGCTGCTGCTACACCTATGAGCTCATCTGCAAAGCTTGATTTGGATGAATCTGGAATACCAGTAGATGAGAAAATGTATCGCGGTATCATTGGTTCATTACTCTACTTAACAGCCAGTAGACCTGACATCATGTTTGCAGTTTGCATCTGTGCTAGATTTCAAGCCAATCCCAAGCAATCTCATTCACAGCAACTAAACGCATTCTGAAGTACTTAAAAGGGACTGAGTGTGATGCCCCGAAATTAATTAATTGCGATTAAGGCATTAATTATGTTTATATGATGAATCATGTGGTAATTGATTTATGTGTTGGGTAATAAGATGTTAACATGATTTAATTGTGTTGATTAATAAATATGAGGAAGATGTGATTTTAGATGAAGTTTAGTGCATTTTGTCAAGATGCTTTTAAAATACCATGTTGGGGTGTTTTATACACCATGTTAAGTTTGGGGTACAAATTTTAAATTAACATTGCACAACCCCTTTTAATCCCCACTACCCACCTTTTCCTACACTTTACCTCACTTTACCAATCACTCTTTTAACCCCCAAATTTCATCCCTCAACCCTAACCCCACACCATTTTCGAAATACACCAAGGAAGGAAGAAGAAAGCTTCACAAAATCCTTGTTTGTGTGATCTTTGTTAAGATTTGGAACCTACAAGAGGTATGGGACCCTTCCTTAAGTTTTTAAGATGTTTGGTGTTGAAATGGGTTAGTTTTTGATGATGTATGTGGGTTGTTTTGGGTATGTGTTATATATGTTTGGGGTATGATTTTTGAAGTGTTTTATGTGGGTTTTAGTGGGTTATGATGTTGTTGATATTGTAGGAAAGTTTGGTTTTGAAAAGTATGAGGATGAGCTTGGAAAGTGCACACAAAAATGGTGAAATCGCGGCCACTGGTTGTGGTGATCGATCGCTACAAATGCAGCGATCGATCGCCGAGAGGCAGTAGGCAAAAATGAAGGTAGGCGATCGATCGCCTCAAATGGCGCGATCGACCACCAATGTCCAGTAGCGAAATGTGCATCAGGCGATCGATCGCCTCATACTAAGCGATCGATCGCCGCGAATTGAAAAATCAGGCGATCGATCGCCATGTTTTGAGCGATCGATCGCCACTGTTCAAAAGTTGGAAAATGATGATTTTTGTTTAATTTTTGGTATTGGGCTATTGTTTGGCTTCTAATATCAATTTGTATGGTTATGTAGAACCATCCCAAGTACCCACAACCTCAAGGAGATAAAGCTCTCCGATTTCTCCACTTTTGGAATTAGGGTACGTAAGAAACGTACGAGCATCGGACAGTAAACCATACTCCTACATTTAATGATGATGTTTATGAGGATGATGATGATGATGTTTATGATGATGATGTTTATGACGATGTTTACGATGATGATGTTTATGATGATGTTTATGATGATGATGTTTATGATGATGATTATGATGATGTTCACGATGATGATGTTTATGATGACGTTTATGATGATGATGTTTATGATAAGGTCATACGACGTATATGATTGGGTAAGACGCCCATGTGGTAAGATGCCACCCAATGTATGTGAGTGGGTAAGATGCCCATGTGGTAAGATGCCACACAATGTTTATGATATGGTAAGACGCCATATGATTGGGTAAGATGCCCAATGTGGTAAGATGCCACACGATGGTTATGATATGGTAAGATGCCATACAATGGGGTAAGATGCCCTTATACATGAACAAGAATCAGGGATAACAAAGGAAGTTGAAGAACGACCAATAACTTTTACTTAACTAAGATGCTATGCATTATTGTATGCCTTTTTATATAATGTTAAGTAAATATGTATATGCTCACGACGTGTTGTCCCTGTAGGTACACTTTTGGACCGAAGGGCCTAGGGTCGGGTTCAGGCGGTGAGCTAAAAGGGAACAAGATGAATATAGAATGCAGGATTTTGATAGTCTCTACTCTAGGAGTAGTGTAAACCTATAGCTTTAACATTCATTGTTGAGAATGTAATTAAATAGCTTTTGGAAATTTTATTTTGGCCTGTAATCTTCTTAGCTCAAGCTACAACCAGAACCCTTAAGAGGTTATAAATGCATGTTCTGTCCATTATATGTGTACTATATGATGTTAAGGTAGGAAGACCCTACATTAGTGGTATCAGAGCAGTGGTTAGAGAACCGGGGAATGAGTGAAGGGTAACCTTAGCAATAAGTTGGCTAGGTGCTTACTTGTAAACATGTTGTGTGCATATGTTACATATGAAGTACATGACTATTATGCTCACATGTTATGCCTTTCTAACGATGTGTATATGAACTGCTTTTGGGTCTTGTTGTTAACCCTTATGTTGCAGTATGGCAGCAAACGTGGAGGTAGGTGACGCAGTGAGCATCAATGCAAGTGCGGGACGTACGAATCCCCTACCCCCGCCAGCTTTTGATGATGAACCGTCCGAACAACAGTTGTTGCCAGGGGAGCTAAGCTTAACTCAATTTCTTGCATACCGACCCCCAACCTTTGAAGGAACCGAAACAGGGGAACGAGCTGAGGAATGGTTAGAAAGAATAGAGCAAATCTTTGTGGCAGCCCCATGTGCGAAGACATCATGGATACGGTTAGCAGAGTTCCAATTGGCCAAGAAGGCACTAATGTGGTGGAAGACCACTGTGGTAGAGCAAGAGGCTCAAGGTCATGAAGTTAATTGGAAAATGTTTCGAACTCGCTTTCTGAATCGTTATTTCTCGGCTGCTGCACGACAGGCTAAGGAAGATGAATTTACTCACCTCAAGCAAGGTAATATGTCAGTGTCAGATTATGCTCTTCATTACTGCTCCTTACTCAGATATGTGCCTCACATCGCCACGATCACTCAAGTAAAGATGAGGAACTTCATGAAGGGCTTGAGGCCGGAGCTGTACGATAGGGTGATTACTTATGGCCCTACTTGTTTTGACGATGCACTCTCACGGGATGAGCTAGCCGAACTGGGAGTGGGTGCATACCCTGATGTTGTACCAGTCAGCACCCTCTCAGAAATCCACTCCAGATAATTTGAAGCCAAGGAGTGATCAGTTCAAGTCAAGGGGGAACACATCGGCGTCAAGGTTCAGTGGTAAGAGGCCCGACAATAGATGGAAAGGAAACTGTAGGAGTGATGCCCCATCTGGAAGGGGGCAGTCTCAGGGAGACAGATCCGGGAAGGTCCAATGCACTCTTTGTGGGCAACCATATCTGACGAAAGATTGTGTAGGATGTTATGTTTGTGGCGACAAAGGCCACTTTGCTAGGCAGTGTCCCAACAGGGGAAGTCAACAGGGTTCTGCGGGGAGGCCTGCGGATAGGACAGCACAGCATAGACCACCATTCGTGCCGAGACAGTATGGAGGTCAGCCTATGGGGCCACCTCAAGGGCAAGTCTATGAATTGATGAGGGAGCAGGCTATAGCGGCTCCGAAGGAGGTTATAGCGGGTACGTGTCTTTTATTTACGCACCCTACTTTTATATTGATCGACACAGGTGCGTCACACTCTTTTGTGTCGACAAGTTTTGTGGAAACGCACCACATATGCACTTCTCCGTCGCCCACGCCTCTTATAGTCTCGACCCCCGCTGGAAGAAGTATGATTACTGATCGGATCGTCTACGATGGCCTCATTTATTTTGAGGATAAAGAACTAAGGTCAGATTTGATTGTTCTGGGAATGTCAGATTTTGACTGCATTCTGGGCATTGATGTTCTGAACAGGTATCAGGAAGTTGTGAACTGCAGGCAGAGGACTGTACGGTTCAAATCTGATATGGGAGTTCCATGGACGTTCTATGGGGATGGTTCTCGCTCTAAGATTCTGTTGATAACTGCTGTCAAGATGGCGCAGTTGTTGGAACGAGGCCATACAGGATATCTCATATATGCCGTTGGATGTTACTGAAAAGAAAGAAGAAGTAAAAGTTGAGGATGTGCCCGTAGTGGCGGAGTTCTCTGATGTCTTTCCGGAGGAGATTCCCGGATTCCCACCGACGAGAGAGGTCGAGTTTGGGATTGAGTTATTACCGGGGACGTCTGCCATTTCTCGTGCCCCTTATAGGATGACACCAGCGGAACTAAGGGAATTAAAGATTCAGTTGCAAGAGCTCCTTGATAAGGGCTATATACGCCCTAGCGTATCGCTCTGGGGAGCACCAAGTTTTATTTGTGAAGAAGAAAGATGGTTCGATGCGTTTGTGCATCGATTACAGACAACTGAACAAAGCTACAGTGAAGAATAAGTACCCACTTCCGAGGATCGATGACTTGTTTGATCAGTTGCAGGGTACGAGGCTCTACAGTAAGATCGATCTGAGGTCAGGGGTACCATCAGATTCAAGTAAGGGAAGATGATGTCCATGAAGACAGCCTTCAGGACTAGGTATGGGCACTATGAATTCCTAGTCATGCCTTTTGGGGTGACAAATGCCCCGGCTGTTTTCATGAGTTTGATGAACAGGGTGTTCCAGCCATATTTGGATCAATTCGTCATAGTTTTCATTGACGATATACTCATCTACTCCCGGACTGAAGAAGACCATGTACGACACTTGAGGACAGTACTTCAGATCCTTAGGGATCATCAGTTGTATGCAAAGCTCAGCAAGTGCGAATTCTGGCTGAGCAGTGTAGTGTTCTTGGGTCATGTTATATCTAGCAGTGGGATATCTGTGGATCCCAGGAAGATTGAAGCTGTGATGGAGTGGGCAGCACCCACTTCTGTACCCGAGATACGGAGTTTCCTTGGCTTAACAGGTTATTACCGACGTTTTGTCGAGGGATTTTCTAAGATCGCTAAGCCGCTGACACAGCTGACTCAGAAAAGAGTCCCATTCTTTTGGTCCGAAGCTTGCGAGGAAAGCTTCCAAGAATTGAAACGTCGTTTGACGACAGCGCCAGTGTTGGTGATTCCTTCTGAGAATAAGAAGTTTGCCTTGTACACGGATGCATCATTGCAAGGTTTGGGCTGTGTGTTGACGCAAGATAAGCACGTGGTGGCTTATGCTTCAAGGCAGTTGAAGCCTCATGAGACCAGATACCCAGTCCATGATCTGGAACTGGCAGCTATCATCTTCGCCTTGAAGATTTGGCGTCATTATCTTTATGGTACGGCGTTTACCATCTATACGGACCATAAGAGTCTGAAGTTGCTATTCACTCAGGCTGAGCTGAATATGCGTCAAAGAAGATGGATGGATTTGCTCAAGGATTATGACTGTGAAATTGAGTACCATCCTGGTAAAGCAAATTTGATAGCAGACGCCTTAAGTCGGAAAGTGAAGAGTACTGCTGAGGACGCTATGTGTTTATCAGCTATGATGACTTCTTATTGCCATCTTGGGCTATGATTTCGATGTGGACACGTCACCAGTGCGAGTGTCGACCTTATTGGCTGAGCCAGACATATTCGAGGCTATCAGGAAAGCCCAGAGGTCAGATGAGGAGGTTCAGAGATGGTCATCGATAGCACTTCGAGGTCAGCCAACAAAGTTTAGAGTGGCTGAAGATGATTCTTTAAGACTGGACAACCGATGGGTAGTCCCAAATGCGCCGGGATTGCGTAAAGGAATCTTAGAACGAGCTCATAGTAGCCGGTTCAGTATCCACCCCGGAGGAAGAAAGATGTATAAGGACTTGAGTGGTCAATTCTGGTGGATACGCATGAAGCGTGATGTGATCACTTTTGTTAAGAGATGTTTGATCTGCCAGCAAGTAAAGGCAGAAAGGCAGAGGCCTGGTGGCGAGCTGAAGAGCTTGGAGGTACCTAAGTGGAAGTGGGAGCATATATCTATGGACTTCGTGACCCACTTGCCAAGGTCGGCCTCTGGATTTGATGCGATCTGGGTGATCGTGGATAGGCTGACGAAGGTAGCTCATTTCATCCCTTACAGTATGACTTTCACGTATCTAAAGATGGCCCAATTATATGTACGGGATGTAGTGAGGTTGCATGGGGTTCCAGTCTCGATCGTGTCTGACAGAGACCCAAGGTTTACTTCTCATTTCTGGGAGGGTCTCCAGACAGCTTTGGGCACCGAGGTGAGACTGAGTACAGCTTATCACCCTCAGACAGACGGCCAAACGGAGCGTACTATACAGACGCTCGAAGATATGCTGAGGGCATGTGTTTTGGAGTTTGATACTCCGTGGCAAGAGTCTATACCACTGGTAGAGTTCTCCTATAATAACAGCTATCAGGCGAGCATTCAAATGGCCCCTTTTGAAGCTCTTTACGGATGACGATGTAGGTCACCGCTGTATTGGGAGGACTTGACGAGTAAAGCGGTTGGAGGACCGGATATGATTAAGGACATGGAGGAAAAGATTAAGATGATACGCTTAAAGATGAAAGCGGCCCAAGATAGGCAAGCAGCCTACGCCAATAAGCGGCGACGGCCGCTAGAATTCCAAGTAGGAGACAAGGTTTTCTTGAAAATCTCACCCTTCAGGGGTGTGGTCCGTTTTGGTATGCGGGGAAAGTTATCTCCGAGATATGTTGGATCGTATGAGGTATTGCAGCGTATTGGTACATTGGCTTACCGTTTGGCTCTACCGCCGTCTTTATCTGAAATTCATGATGTCTCTCATGTTTCTATGTTGAGAAAGTATGAGCCAGACCCATCTCATGTTCTACAGACTACTGAAGTGCAGTTGGATTCGGATGTATCCTACGTTGAACGATCGGTCAGAATTCTGGATCGTGAGGATCGCAGATTACGAAGTAAGGTTATACCGATGGTCAAAGTTCAGTGGGAATCGTCGGGGTGTCGAAGAGGCTAAGTGGGAGACGGAACGGCATATGATGCAGCATTACCCGGAACTATTTTTTGGTATGATTTATGTTTAGTTTCATTTTGGGTAAGTGCATGCGATTTCGAGGACGAAATCTTGTAAGTAGGGGAGTAATGTGATGCCCCGAAATTAATTAATTGCGATTAAGGCATTAATTATGTTTATATGATGAATCATGTGGTAATTGGTTTATGTGTTGGGTAATAAGATGTTAACATTATTTAATTGTGTTGATTAATAAATATGAGGAAGATGTGATTTTAGATGAAGTTTAGTGCATTTTGTCAAGATGCTTTTAAAATACCATGTTGGGTGTTTTATACACCATGTTAAGTTTGGGGTACAAATTTTAAATTAACATTGCACAACCCCTTTTAATCCCCACTACCCACCTTTTCCTACACTTTACCTCACTTTACCAATCACTCTTTTAACCCCCAAATTTCATCCCTCAACCCTAACCCCACACCATTTTCGAAATACACCAAGGAAGGAAGAAGAAAGCTTCACAAAATCCTTGTTTGTGTGATCTTTGTTAAGATTTGGAACCTACAAGAGGTATGGGACCCTTCCTTAAGTTTTTAAGATGTTTGGTGTTGAAATGGGTTAGTTTTTGATGATTTATGTGGGTTGTTTTGGGTATGTGTTATATATGTTTGGGGTATGATTTTTGAAGTGTTTTATGTGGGTTTTAGTGGGTTATGATGTTGTTGATATTGTAGGAAAGTTTGGTTTTGAAAGGTATGAGGATGAGCTTGGAAAGTGCACACAAAAATGGTGAAATCGCGGCCACTGGTTGTGGCGATCGATCGCTACAAATGCAGCGATCGATCGCCGAGAGGCAGTAGGCAAAAATGAAGGTAGGCGATCGATCGCCTCAAATGGCGCGATCGATCGCCAATGTCCAGTAGCGAAATGTGCATCAGGCGATCGATCGCCTCATACTAAGTGATCGATCGCCGCGAAGTGAAAAATCAGGCAATCGATCGCCATGTTTTGAGCGATCGATCGCCACTGTTCAAAAGTTGGAAAATGATGATTTTTGTTGAATTTTTGGTATTGGGCTATTGTTTGGCTTCTAATATCAATTTGTATGGTTATGTAGAACCATCCCAAGTACCCACAACCTCAAGGAGATAAAGCTCTCCGATTTCTCCACTTTTGGAATTAAGGTACGTAAGAAACGTACGATCATCGGACGGTAAACCATACTCCTACATTTAATGATGATGTTTATGAGGATGATGATGATGATGTTTATGATGATGTTTATGATGATGATGTTTATGACGATGTTCACGATGATGATGTTATGATGATGTTTATGATGATGTTTATGATGATGATGTTTATGATGATGTTTACGATGATGATGTTTATGATGACGTTTATGATGATGATGTTTATGATAAGTAAGTTTATGATAAGGTCATACGACGTATATGATTGGGTAAGACGCCCATGTGGTAAGATGCCACCCAATGTATGTGAGTGGGTAAGATGCCCCTGTGGTAAGATGCCACACAATGTTTATGATATGGTAAGACGCCATATGATTGGGTAAGATGCCCATGTGGTAAGATGCCACACGATGGTTATGTTATGGTAAGATGCCATACAATGGGGTAAGATGCCCTTATACATGAACAAGAATCAGGGATAACAAAGGAAGTTGAAGAACGACCAATAACTTTTACTTAACTAAGATGCTATGCATTATTGTATGCCTTTTTATATAATGTTAAGTAAATATGTATATGCTCACGACGTGTTGTCCCTGTAGGTACACTTTTGGACCGAAGGGCCTAGGGTCGGGTTCAGGCGGTGAGCTAAAAGGGAACAAGATGAATATAGAATGCAGGATTTTGATAGTCTCTACTCTAGGAGTAGTGTAAACCTATAGCTTTAACATTCATTGTTGAGAATGTAATTAAATAGCTTTTGGAAATTTTATTTTGGCCTGTAATCTTCTTAGCTCAAGCTACAACCGGAACCCTTAAGAGGTTATAAATGCATGTTCTGTCCATTATATGTGTACTATATGATGTTAAGGTAGGAAGACCCTACACTGAGAATGTCGGTCTATGGTATCCAAAGGACTCCACTTTCAATCTTATCGGATACTCAGATGCAGACTATGCTGGATGCAAAATTGACAGGAAGAGTACCAGTGGGTACTGTCGGTTTTTAGGAGATAGACTTATTTCATGGGGATGCAAGAAGCAAACTTCCATTGCTACCTCTACAGCTGAAGCAGAATACCTTGCTGCTGGAAGTTGCTGCGCTCAGCTACTCTGGATTCAACAACAATTGAGAGACTATGGCATTGAGTCAACTGAAGCTCCAATCTTCTGTGACAATACATCTGCCATAGCCATTACTTACAATCCAGTGCTCCACTCTCGAACAAAGCATATCGACATACGTCATCACTTCATCAGAGACCACGTAATGAAGAAGGAGATTCGACCGGAGTACATATCTACTGAGCAGCAAGCAGCAAATATTTTTACCAAGCCCCTAACGGATGCAAAATTCTCTTACTTCCGGAATATCTTTGGATTAATTGATATTTCCTCTTAATTCGTATTTATTTACTGTTATTAAATTCAGGGGGAATTGTTTGTATGTTACTGCATACTTTTAGGGGGAATTTTGGTAAAAATTTCATATACTGACGCCTGGCTGGTAACACAATGGTCCACTGGAGTGGATGCTACTATACCAGTTGTGGGGTCCTCGTTACTTAATCCATTATGTATTCGATTAAACATACATCTGTGAGTTTGAATTAAGTAATAACATACACTGATTAAGAGTATCATACTCGTTAAGTTGTTACAGGGTTTATCAAAACCTATCCACTACATATCATATGTACAAATAACAACCTATTACAAGATAACTCCTAGGCAGTGGTTCGGCTCGCAGCGGAAAATGACTCACATCCCATCTCCCCACGTCTATGAGTCCTTACAGAAACATTCACACCACATGAGTATAGATAACAACTATCTCAGTGCAATATCAAAACAATAACATCAATGATAAAGCACAATAAAATCATCAATAGTGAATGCTCTGTATCATGCATCAACAAATGCACTATGTCATGACATGTCTCAACAATCACCCTATTATCACGAGCCCCATATGATATGCCTATTCAGCTCAATATGTCAGTGGAACCACATCACATCTTCATATTAGCAGCACATATCATAGTACCATACTCATCTGTGATAATAGGCAGAGCATATACCCAAACCAGGCGTATATCTCTCAAGCCAAAGCATATGTAGTATATCTATCGTGGCAACGATCCTAGCCAAAGCATATACCACACTTGGCATATCTATCAAGGCAATGATCTCACCAAAGCATATACACATATCTATCAAGGCATCCATCTCACTCATATAAAATCCATGTATGCACATGCATATGATACTACTAATCATATGATACAAAACTAACATAAATCATATGATATCAAAACCATAACATCATCATCACATAATATCTATACTCCGTACGTCAACACGTACCTGTAAAGCGACACAAACGAGATAACTCAGTCGTCACTGGCTAATTGCCTCGTTGTCCTGTCCCCTGTGATGGTGCTACAACAATGCCAATAATATATCATGTTATCATAGGCATAAAATCAAATTCTACAAAAATATAACATTTTTCCAATTCTGGACCCTGGCGATCGATCTCATCTTTTGAGGCGATCGATCGCCTAAAGTTTTGGTCCTAGGCGATCGATCTCTTAATTTCATGCGATCGGTCGCCTCCCCTTTGGAAAACATACTGCCTCAAGGCGATCGATTGCCACATGAAGCGATCGATCGCTCAATGCACCGCCACTCTCATGTTTAGCCATAGGCGATCGATTGCCTCAAACGTAGCGATCGATCGCCTCCTCTGTTTTCATAAAATTCATGGCGATTTTCAAGCATATCTTTCTAGCTCTTCTCCTATAACTCGAATTTAACCATTTCAACATGTTTGTTGCAATCTCTAGGAACATATTAACATGTTTCTATCATCATAGAATCCAATTAAACATGATATGATTCTTCACATGAATATTTGATATTCTACTTCTCATACATCAACACCAATGACATAAATCAAGTATAAAACTATGAATTCCTTACCAAGATGGTACAATTTCACTTCACACACCTTCCTAGCTCAATTCACAAGTGAATCCCAAGCTCAAACCAACAAGAACTTGAAAGAGATGGAGAGGAGCTTGTGTAGTGTTTTAGTAGGTGTAAAATGAGAAACTATGTGATTCTCCTCCCTAAATCACCTTGCTATAAGGTCATTAGTTTCCCTAAATAACTTGTTATCATCTCATTTGGAGTTAATGACATGTTATGTAACATGTACTCAAATTAAATTCACATGCGTATTCAAATGCCTACTAATTCATGTTGCTTGATATGTTACTATTCAAATCATTGTACACCATGTTTCATTTCTTGCTATATATCATTTCATACATGCATTAATTCATTCTTGGTTCCACCCGAACCCTCATTATCATACCGCCATGTGATATAATTACACCATAATCATATCACACGTGTATAAAACAAATCGAGGCATTACAATTCTCCCCTACTCAATGAATTTCGTCCTCGAAATTGCATATACCAATATAATACATGCATATGAGATAGACAACCTAAGTATAAATCACATATCAAGATACCAGAAAACAAATCTGGATACCGTTGCATCATATGTTGCTCTGTCTCCCACGTTGCCTCTTCGACACCCCGTCTGTCCCACTGTACCTTAACCATAGGAATCACTTTATTACGCAACCTGCGTTCAGCTCGATCCAAGATCATAACCGGTCGTTCCTCATACGATATATCGTCAACTATACATCAGGTAACTGTAACACATGACTCGGATCTGGTTCATACTTCCTTAACAGTGAAACATGAAAGACATCATGAATACTACTCAAGGCCGGTGGTAGTGCCAATCGATATGCCAACGAACCAATACGTTGCAATACCTCATACGGACCAACGTATCGTGGAGACAATTTTCCACACTTCCCAAATCGCACTACACCTTTAAAAGGTGAGATTTTCAAGAACACACGGTCACCAACTTGAAATTCAAGTGGTCTACGTCGCTTATTGGCATAAGCAGTCTGTCTGTCCTGAGCAGCTTTAAGTTTCAATCGAATTAACTTTATTTTCTCTTCCATTTCATGAATCATATCCGGTCCATGTAAAGTAGACTGATCCACATCATCCCAATACAATGGCGATCTACATCGTCGCCCATACAAAGCCTCAAATGGTGCCATCTGTATACTAGACTGATAACTGTTGTTATATGAAAATTCCACTAATGGCAATGACTCTTGCCAAGAGGTATCAAACTCTAATACACAGACACGCAACATATCCTCAAGTGTCTGTATCGCACGCTTTGTTTGTCCATCTGTCTGAGGATGATATGTTGTACTCAACCGCACTTCAGTTCCCAACGCTGTCTGTAACCCTTCCCAAAAATGAGAAGTAAATCTCGGATCCCTATCCGATACAATGGAAACTGGAATACCATGTAGTCTCACTACATGTTGAATGTACAACTGTGCCATTCTCAGATATGTAAATGTCATACAATATGGCACGAAATGAGATACTTTAGTGAGTCGGTCAACGATCACCCAAATAGCATCGCAACCAGAAGACGTCCGTGGTAAATGTGTCACAAAATCCATCGTGATATGTTCCCATTTCCACTGAGGAATTTCCAAACTATGTAATTCACCTCCTGGTTTCTGTCTCCGCTTTCACTTGTTGACAAATCAAACACCGTTTCACAAAGCTCAACACATCCTGTTTCATACGTTTCCACCAAAATTGGGTACGTAAATCATGATACATTTTCTTCCCTCCAGGATGTATACTGTATCTACTACAATGAGCACGTTGTAGTAGTTCTTGGCGTAGTCCTAATGAAGCAGGTACTACCCAACAGTTTCTGTACTTTAAAGTTCCATCGCTTGCAAGTACAAATTGAGATGTTTGACCTTGACTTATCATTTCCTTCAAATGTTGTAACTCATCATCAGTCATTTGTGCCGTTCTGATTTTGTCAAACATATCGGGTTCAACTAATAATGTTGATACCCGTACTGGCACTGTTTCCACATCAAAATCATAACCCAAAGTACAACAAGAAGTCATTAACGCTGATAAATGAATCATCTCATCAGACATATGATGTACTTTTCGACTCAAGGCATCTGCTGTAAGATTAGCTTTTCCTGGATGATATTCAATCTCACAATCATAATCTTTCAACAGATCCATCCATCTCCTTTGCCTCATATTCAATTCTGCTTGAGTGAATAGAAATTTTAAACTCTTATGATCTGTATATATGGTAAACGACGTACCATATAAATAATGTCGCCATATCTTCAAGGCAAAGACAATGGCAGCCAATTCCAGATCATGTACTGGATATCACATTTCATGTGGCTTCAACTGTCGTGATGCATAAGCCACTACATGTTTGTCCTGCATCAATACACACCCCAAACCAAGTAAAGATGCATCAGTATATAATGCAAACCTGTCATGTTCCGATGGAATGATCAAGACTGGAGCTGTAGTCAATCGATGTTTTAAGTCCTGAAAACTACGCTCACAAGCCTCTGACCATTGAAATGATACTCCCTTCTGTGTCAAATGTGTCAATGGTTTGGCGATCGCTGAAAATCCTTCAACAAACCGTCTATAATATCCAGCCAAACCCAAGAAACTACGAATCTCTGGTACAGAAGTAGGTGCTGACCAATTCAACACTGCTTCCACTTTCTTTGGATCAACTGATATACCTTCTTCTGAAATTACATGCCCCAAAAAGCCGACACTAGTCAACCAAAACTCACACTTACTGAGTTTGGCATACAACTGATGTGTCCTCAACAATTGCAATACCATATGCAAATGTTGAACATGTTCTGCATCACTCTGCGAATAGATCAGTATATCATCGATAAAGACAATGACAAATCGATCAAGGTATTCCTGGACCACACGATTCATTAAACTCATAAAGACAGCGGGAGCATTTGTCACTCTAAATGGCATCACCAGAAACTCATAATGTCCATAACGAGTTCTGAATGCTGTCTTCTGTATATCTCCTTCCCTCACATGTATTTGATGATATCCTGACCTCAAATCAATCTTAGAATAAATCCTTGATCCCTGCAACTGATCAAACAAATCATCAATACGAGGAAGAGGATATTTATTCTTTATTGTTACTTTGTTCAATTGTCGATAGTCAATACACAATCGCATTGTCCCATCCTTCTTCTTAACAAATAATACCGGAGCACCCCAAGGCGATACACTAGGACGTATGTACCCCTTGTCCAATAAATCTTGCAATTGAGTTTTCAATTCTTTCAATTCAGTTGGTGCCATCCGATAAGGAGCTCGTGAAATTGCAGAAGTACCAGGTATCAAATCAATACCAAATTCCACTTCTCGACTCGGTGGGAATCCAGGTATCTCATCTGGAAACACATCCGCATATTCTGCAACCACTGGTATCTCCTCCACTTTCCTTTCTCGTTTCTGTTCAGTTACATCAAGGGCATAAATCAAATAACCCGCATGTCCACGTTCTAACAAACGCGACATTCGGATTGCTGATATCAAAGGAATCCTTGCCCTCGATCCATGACCATAGAAATACCATTGATTTCCAGTATCAGATTGAAATCTCACAATCTTCTGACAACAATCCACAACAGACTGATATTTACTCAACACATCGATTCCAAGGATGCAATCAAAATCTGTCATGTCTAATACAATCAAATTAGCTTGTAGTCCATACTCAGTCTCAAACTGAATATCACAATCAGACACACTCTGACAAGTCATCACAGTAGTTCCCACGGGTGTCGAAATATAAAGAGGCATCAATAGTGGAGACGAGCATATATGATACTGATCAATAAAGGCTTGTGCAATAAAAGAATGTGATGCACCTGTATCAATCAACAGTAAAGCAGGATAAGTAAATAAAGTACACTTACCCGCTATCACATCATCAGGAGCTGCCTATGCTTCCTCCCTATTCAGTGCATACACCTGAGCCTGAGGTGGTCCTGTCCTCTGTCCTCCACCAGACTGTGGTATACCCTGTGGTCTCTGTTGTACTGTATTCTCTGAAATGGGTCCTCTCCTCTGTTGTCCACCCACTTGAGGACAATCACGGATCACATGTCCCGGCTTCCCACAACGGAAACAAACCACCGTATCAAACTGTGGACAATTTCTTTGATAATGTGGCCCTCCACATTTAAAACATTGTAATCCTCATCCACTACTACTACTACTTCCTTGGGATTGTCCCTTCGCTTTTCAGTCATCCCCTTTCCGTGGTCCAAAACGTTTCCCACTAAACCTAGATGAAGAGGCACCACCTCGTGGTGATTTAAATGGTTCTCCTCTAGGTCTCATACTTTCAGATGTAGGTGGTTGGGCTTGTCCAACATCTTTATATACCCCTACAGCAATCTCAGCCATCTTGGCTCTAGTCAATGCTTCTTCATATGATGTAGGGTTATTGGACATGACCCTATCAAACAATTCAGGCCTCAAACCTTTCACAAATTGTCTGATCTTTGCCTTTCTGTTTACAGCAATATGTGGCACATACCGGAGTAAAGAAGAATAGTGTACCGCATAGTCCGATACTGTCATTGCTCCCTGTCTCAAGTTTGTACATTCATCCTCTTTCCTCTGCCTTGCAGCAACAGAGAAATAATGCTCAAGGAACTTCGTTCTAAACACATCCCAGTTAACTGTCTGTCCTTGCGCTCTCAACTCAAGCACTGTGCATTTCCACCACATCATAGCTTTCTTAGCTAACTAGAATTCAGCTAAGCGTAACCAAGCAGTCTTGGCACACGGTGCTGACACAAATATCTGTTCCACGCGTTCCAGCCACTCCTCTGCCAGTTTCCCTGATTCAGTCCCCTCAAACCTGGGTGGTTGATAACTCAGAAATTGCGTCAACGTCAATTCTCCAGGCAACAATACCTGTTCTACTGGCCCTTGCTCAATCGGTGGTGGTGGTACAGGTGCCATTCTCACACTAGCATTGCCACTCATGGCATCCCCAACATCCTCATGATACCCTCTATCTGTCATCGCTGTAGATCAAGGGTTAACAATAACATTCACAATTATATAACATGTTAGAATAACGTCATATTCCAAATCCTAACATGCTATTACCATTCTCAAAGTGTTTAGGTAACTCCCTAATACACTACCTCTACCCATGTTCATCCCGTTCTCAAACCACTGCTCTGATACCACTAATGTGGGGTCCTCGTTACTTAATCCATTATGTATTCGATTAAACATACATCTGTGAGTCTGAATTAAGTAATAACATACACTGATTAAGAGTATCATACTCGTTAAGTTGTTACAGGGTTTATCAAAACCTATCCACTACATATCATATGTACAAATAACAACCTATTACAAGATAAATCCTAGGCAGTGGTTCGGCTCGCAGCGGAAAATGACTCATATCCCATCTCCCCACGTCTATGAGTCCCTACAGAAACATTCACACCACATGAGTATAGATAACAACTATCTCAGTGCAATATCAAAACAATAACATCAATGATAAAGCACAATAAAATCATCAATAGTGAATGCTCTGTATCATGCATCAACAAATGCACTATGTCATGACATGTCTCAACAATCACCCTATTATCACGAGCCCCATATGATATGCCTATTCAGCTCAATATGTCAGTGGAACCACATCACATCTTCATATTAGCAGCACATATCATAGTACCATACTCATCTGTGATAATAGCCAGAGCATATACCCAAACCAGGTGTAAGGACCCTAATCCTTAAGTGCGGAATCAAGGCATAATAGAGCTAATATAAATGATCAGAGTGAGAAATAACGTGTTGAGTTTATGAGCTTAAGCATTACATGCCAAAAATAAGGACTACCAAAAAGGATTAATTACATTCCAATCAATGAATGTTCAATTATAGTTTTATACTACTCCTAGAGTAGATACTATCCAAATAATCCCGTCCTTCAAGTCCCAAAAGCATCCTCAAAAGCTCACCATCTCAACCCGTCTAGCCCTTCTATCATGCCAAACGTGTACCTACAAGGACAACCCCCAAACATGAGCAATAATAATCATTCATATTCAACACAATATGAAGATAAAGCGTAAATGCATAATCATAATAAACACTTCCTGTTTCCCCATGCATTTCAAACGCTTCCCGTTTGGTTGTCCCTGTACCATAACTCATGAGTATAATCAATAGATTATTTTAAATGGTCTAAACATGTCATGAACATATACCATTTCATCAATACCAAATACTGATCACCAATCCCTAGTCTGTCCATCACAATGTATTTTAATGCCCCTCGCTTATTTACATATAGGCGGCATAGGATAACCTCGCTTCAATGGACTGCGGGACTCCCACCCCTCGCCTCTCATTGAGCGGCAATATACCCTTTCCTCGCCCTATATGATAACCACGCTCAAATGTGACATGCGGCGCTCCCACCCCTCGCTTCACATTTAGCGGAACCAAACCAAATAGCGGCAAGCATTAAAATCATCAAGGGATGACCACGACTCATGGGATATGCACCAATAATCATATGCATCTATAAACATCATGCATAACATGTATTTGCATCCACTATGCAATACCACATATATACTTGCATCCACAATGCATAAACAATAAGTATATAAGATACATGTACCGTTGGGGTGCCCGTACGTCCACTACGTACCTTTCCAAAATGTAGGATATGGTAGGACTTCAATGCCTTGGCTGTGTTGCCACCTGGGATGGTTCTACACATTCACACAAATCAATATTAGAGCCCAATAATAGTCCAATCCCAAAAATCCTACAAAAAAATCCAAAAATACCAAATTTTGGTCTTCGCGATCGATCGCCCATCACGGCGATCGATCTCCAATCCTCACTGTCCGAGAATCAAATTTTGCACCCTTCGGCGATCGATCGCCACCCCTGGCGCGATCGATCGCCAGTCCCGCCGATCGATCGCCCAAGAGTGGCGATCGATCGCCAAATGCTTGAAAAGCCCACTGCCTGGGCGCGATCGATCGCCTGGAATGGGCGATCGATCGCCAACCCCTGTTACCCAAAAAACCTCCATTTTTGTACCTCAAAACCATTCCAACCCATTCCAACTCTTATACAATCAATCAACAACATAAATATCAACATCAACCACCAAAATACACCTTAAAACAACCATAAATCCAACCCCCAAACAAAACCACAATAACCCAACACAAACCCATTTCAAAACCTTTCAAAAAATCATTTTAAACCCAATCTAAACACAATAAAAGCAATGGGGAGGTATCCATACCTCTTGGGGACTTCAAAACTCACACCAAATCCCACAAAGTAAGTTTCTTGAAAGTTTTCTCTTCAACCCTAAGCACCAACTCGAAAATGGGGGAAGAAAGGGTTTGGTGGTGGTTTTTGGGGAAAGTAAGAGTGATGGTTGGAAGGGTGGGGTGGGGTATAAGTGGTTTAATTAAACCAATTGCATTCCATAAATTACCATGGTGTATAAAACACCCAACATGATATTTTCCAAGCATTAACTCAAAATGCACCATAATATCAATTAAACACATGATTTCTAATTAATTGCTACCAATGGCAAATAAATCATGCTTCCAATAATATTTACCCAACATGCACCACATGCACCCTGAAATGCAACCCCGGGTCACCCTATCCACATGACCATGCATTTCCATAAGGTAATTAAATAAATCCAATGCATAATTAATTACCACATAATTAATCATATAAGCACAATTATTGCCCAAATGCAATTAACCATTTCGGGGATATCACACCAGGCGTATATCTCTCAAGCCAAAGCATATGTAGTATATCTATCGTGGCAACGATCCTAGCCAAAGCATATACCACACCTGGCATATCTATCAAGGCAATGATCTCACCAAAGCATATACACATATCTATCAAGGCATCCATCTCACTCATATGAAATCCATGTATGCACATGCATATGATACTACTAATCATATGATACAAAACTACATAAATCATATGATATCAAAACCATAACATCATCATCACATAATATCTATACGCCGTACGTCAACACGTACCTGTAAAGCGACACAAACGAGATAAATCAGTCGTCACTGGCTAATTGCCTCGTTGTCCTGTCCCCTGTGATGGTGCTACAACAATGCCAATAATATATCATGTTATCATAGGCAATAAAATCAAATTCTACAAAAATATAACATTTTTCCAATTCTGGACCCTGGCGATCGATCTCATGTTTTGAGGCGATCGATCGCCTAAAGTTTTGGTCCTAGGCGATCGATCTCTTAATTTCATGCGATCGGTCGCCTCCCCTTTGGAAAACATACTGCCTCAAGGCGATCGATTGCCACATGAAGCGATCGATCGCTCAATGCACCGCCACTCTCATGTTTAGCCATAGGCGATCGATTGCCTCAAACGTAGCGATCGATCGCCTCCTCTATTTTCAGAAAATTCATGGCGATTTTCAAGCATATCTTTCTAGCTCTTCTCCTATAACTCGAATTTAACCATTTCAACATGTTTCTTGCAATCTCTAGGAACATATTAACATGTTTCTATCATCATAGAATCCAATTAAACATGATATGATTCTTCACATGAATATTTGATATTCTACTTCTCATACATCAACACCAATGACATAAATCAAGTATAGAACTATGAATTCCTTACCAAGATGGTACAATTTCACTTCACACACCTTCCTAGCTCAATTCACAAGTGAATCCCAAGCTCAAACCAACAAGAACTTGAAAGAGATGGACAGGAGCTTGTGTAGTGTTTTAGTAGGTGTAAAATGAGAAACTATGTGATTCTCCTCCCTAAATCACCTTGATATAAGGTCATTAGTTTCCCTAAATCACTTGTTATCATATCAGTTGGAGTTAATGACATGTTATGTAACATGTACATGAAGATGAAATTCAATTTCAAATGCAACTCCAATTCAAATTAAATTCACATGCGTATTCAAATGCCTACTAATTCATGTTGCTTGATATGTTACTATTCAAATCATTGTACACCATGTTTCATTTCTTGCCATATATCATTTCATACATGCATTAATTCATTCTTGGTTCCACCCGAACCCTCATTATCATACCGCCATGTGATATAATTACACCATAATCATATCAAACGTGTATAAAACAAATCGAGGCATTACACCAGTAGATGTCTACATACCAGTGGATGTTGCCATATAAGCCTTGGTGACTTATACATTCCCTTTTTAACCAGCTGGGACGTCGGAATTCAAATTATTTATTTTCTTTCTTTTAATTTATTCAAATCCCGCCCTTTTCAGACCCACTGTTTCTGAAAATTTATTTTTTAAATGGTTTAGATGAACGCCACGTACACATGTGTCCGTTTGATCGCTTTATTTTTAAACAGAAGATATTTCAAAGATTAGTGTGAAGCGATTCTACCGCAAGTGCACGGTTGTCAAGTTTTAGTATAGTGAAAATTAAGTACGGGTTGTCGAATCCACAGGGACTAACGTATAAGTACCAAATAAGATTAATAAAATTATATTTAGCCTACGATTTGAGAAGTTTGATTAACTAAAGCCAAATTAAACTAAAGAATAAAGATTAAACTAGAAACAATGAATAGAATGGTTCCGGAAATGCAAAGGTAAGTTACTCGAGAAAATTATCGAGCTCGTCGTTCAATTATGTAATCTCTAATGATTCAATGGAATTCTCAAATTATCAACCAATTGATTTTAAAGGTGAACGGTTTTCGCTATTATTCGATACACTCTCTCGAGCTGTAAAGAAACTAACAATAAATTAGAATAAGTCACTCTCGTGCACGTATTTACTAATTCAAAGTTGCATAAATTATCAAAACCTTATAACTCTAAATCTCTCGATTCCAAGTTCTCACATATGCGATATCATCTCTCGATCTCAATCGTAACATACATCATAAATTAATGGAGCGTGTTACAACGTTATCTCTCGATCTCGGCTGTAACCCTCAAATTCAATCAAGGCTAGCTAGACTTTGATCTACACAAGCAATTAATTTATGAACAATAACATCAATGCGCTCAAATACCAATGAATCAATAATCAACCACAACGAAACTAAAACTCAATAATATAAACTAAATTTAATTCAAATCAAATACATAAGAGTTTTATTGTCTCTCGACCTCAAAAACATCAAATGGAATTGAAAATCAAATAAATTGGAGTTTAGAAATACGATAAACGGTGGATGAATCCGTGCGTTGCAGCGTGATTTCTTCTCTTGTTCCTTCCTTGCACTCCGGAATGGATTGGCTTGACTTTGGATGAAGAACGGAGATTGGATCTCCTTTTCCGGCGTTAGGCGGAGGCTAGGGCGGCTCTTTTCGACCTAATTCACGTCTGATATTCCCCTTTTTTGAATGGAATGATTTTTTTTCTTTTAAACCCCCCACAGATCACGATAAAAATGGAAAATAAAATCTTCAGATTTTGCGTATCGATCGATCGAAAGGTTTTCTCGATCGATCGGTGCACTGTTCATGTCAGCCTTTGAAACTTACTGCCTCGCTCGATCGATCGAGAATTTGTACCGATCGATCGAGAATTTGAAAAAATCAGCTTTGAAGTTACAGCCACGCTCGATCGATCGAGAATTTGTACCGATCGATCGAGACTTGAAATTCTTTGATGCTCAACTTTCTGCCTGGCTCGATCGATCGAGAGTAAATCTCGATCGATCGAGATTCCGAAAATCTCATTTCCTCAATTTTAGTTCTTTCTCGCCTCGATTTCGCCCGTTATCTTCATATTAGCTCATTTCTTCCACTTCCGATCTATTTTCCTGAAACTAACGACTAAACACCAAAAAACATAATATCATCCAGGAAAAAATACGGAAAGTAGGAAGAAATTACAGTTAAAAACACTCAAAATCTAAGCCTATCAACTCCCCCAAACTTAGACTTGATCGTCCTCGAGCAAGCAATAAGCTCAAAAAGAAAAGTTAAACTCGATACTAAGCATGAATCATCATTACAACATACGTAAAAACTCAGAAATCCTACTTACACATCAATAGAAGTCATTCAACATTTAACAAGAAGATTCCTCCTAAGTTAAACAATACATCGCAACATCGGAACGTGCGTGTGTGCTATTGTCAAACATGAGTTACATATATATCTTTAAGATCAACATGTGCCATATCAACTCCTAGTCAAGATTACTTTGAACTACTCTACAAATTTTACTATCCAGCACTTCTCCACTAATGTAATTATTCCCTAGACTTGGATCAAAAGGTCTTAAAAGCTTATAACGTTAGGCCTTTTGGTGTCGGCTTCAAAGAAAAGGTAGGATGAATTCAAAGAAGAGAGTATAATAAAATCAGTTCAACTATTTTGAGCTTCTCTTCAACTTTTTCTAGCCTTGGCCACTTTGGGTCTTATTTGAATTTTTCTTTTCAAGGCTTTCTCTACAACTTTTCTTCTCTCTTTTTTTTTTTTTTTTTGCTCATTCTTTCGTTTCTTTTTTAACTCATTTGCATATAACAATTCCGTGCAATGAATGAGATTCATTATACTCTCCTAGGGATGGATAAAATTGTTCTTTTAGGCTCAAACCAAGGTGGGTATAATGAGTTTGCCAAGAATGCCGAATGGGGGTCTAATCATATGCAATGCATATACCATTCTTTTTCAATAAGGCTCAAAAGGGGACACTAAGGAATATTGTATAACAGGTAGGCTTGAAAGGCTCAAACGGTCCAAAGATCGCCTAAATCATCTCCAAGTCTAGTTCCTAATTATAAATTTCGCCTCAAAGTGCTTTCAACTAAACTGTAGAGTTATCTAAGATACTCAAGACTCATCATAGTTAACACAAATTTTCAATTTAATCAATACATACTTCACTCAATCATGACTCAAAAAGTGCTCAAATTATTCCTCAGTTTTGACATATGGTTATCAAAGGATATATACAAACAAGTTAAACATTTTCATGACTCCTATTTAGATGAGGATTAATTTCATCATGTATTACCGTTGCAAATCTAATTCTTCATTTCTCAAGACTAACTCAATCAATAATTTTTTTTTTTTTTTTTTTGGTAATGCTCAAGGATGAATCAGTCACAAAATAAGCACACAACATGTGGATAAAACAAGTTAAACACGCAAACCACTCCCCCAAACTTAAATGAAACATTGTCCTCAATGTTTTAAAAGAATCAGAAGGGAAAAAGTAAACTCCCCTGATCAAGACGCTTGCATGAGGACTGAGGAAATTTTGCTTTTGAAAGCTCCACTGCTATAGGGGTTCATCGCTCCGTTTGAGTACCTCGCAAAAGAAGAATGCTAAAAAAAAATAAAAATAGCTGACACGAGATTAAAACAAACTAAAATACAAAAACTAAAAAAAACAAAACTAAAAAGCACAAGGATACGCTTGGGGTGCCTCCCAAGAAGCGCTGACTTCTAGTCGTCGGCTTGACCATCAGAAGCAACCATCAAAGAGCGGTTGCCGGCCATAGTACGTATCGTATGATACTACTAATGGGTCTTCATATAGTATGCCCTCAAGCTTGGCAAGAGTGTAACGGTGTAAGCTCGTTGCTCCAACAACTTTCTTCATGACATAGTAAGCATGGGAGAATGATTCTTGAATTGGCTTCATCTCATGGATGGCGTAGTGCGGTGAAGTTGGTGGCATCGATGAGGAATACGTATCCACATATGGCCCATAACATGCCTCCATCGATGGGTGGATATCAAATTTCTCAAAAATCTCATCATCCAACTTCACTCTTGGCTCGTTGTCCCATAGGATCTCCTCAGATGCCTTTTCCACTGTAGGCTCAATCACTTCCATAGGCTCAACTTCCCTTGATTCTTCCCCATGAGTCGGATCACTCCCCCATACTTGATTGGTTGAGTGATCATCATCATGTAACCAGGCTTGATTTGTAGATCTCGTCTCCTCCTCTTGCCAGCTCATTGAGATGGTTTCCACTAGAATTGCAAATTGCTGCTCTAGATAACGTATATAATTGGTCTGGTTCTCTAAACGTTGCTCAGTTGATGCCATGAGTCTAAATAACATATTCCCTGATTGAGCCATTCCTTCTACAAAACTATCTTTCTTCTCGCCGTGATGCTCAAAGGTTTGGTGCGTATCATTAGGGTAGTGGGTCTCTGGTGGGTATTTGTGACTCCAACCTTGCAAGGAAGGATTACAATGCCAGTGGTAATCGAAATCCGCCATATCATTGAACAGGTGTAATACACTGTCCTCATCTCTATCAACCAGGGGACTCCCAGTCACCAATGCTCCTTTGAATACCCATCATCGTGTCTGTGCATCCAAACCTTTGAAGAAATGTTGCAGAAGAGTATAGTTCGAAAAGTTGTGATACCTGAATGTGTCTGCCAATTCATTGAATCTCTCCCACGCCGAACAAAACGGCTCTGAAAATTGTTGGGCAAATCTTGTGAAGACTTGTTGATGAAGCATCACAAGTACCTCGCAAGATAAACAAATAACATACTTAAATAAAATAAATTTTTTTTTTTCGAAAATAACAAAAGAAAACAAAAACGCAATAATAAAATTGGTTAAATTACAATTAACTAATCTCGTATGATATTATACAGATTAGTCCCCGGCAACGGCGCCAAAAACTTGATCGCTTTATTTTTAAACAGAAGATATTTCAAAGATTAGTGTGAAGCGATTCTACCGCAAGTGCACGGTTGTCAAGTTTTAGTATAGTGAAAATTAAGTACGGGTTGTCGAATCCACAGGGACTAACGTATAAGACCAAATAAGATTAATAAAATTATATTTAGGAGAAGTTTGATTAACTAAAGCCAAATTAAACTAAAGAATAAAGATTAAACTAGAAACAATGAATAGAATGGTTCCGGAAATGCAAAGGTAAGTTACTCGAGAAAATTACCGAGCTCGTCGTTCAATTATGTTATCTCTAATGATTCAATAGAATTCTCAAATTATCAACCAATTGATTTTAAAGGTGAACGGTTTTTGATATTATTCGATACACTCTCTCGAGCTGTAAAGAAACTAACGATAAATTAGAATAAGTCACTCTCGTGCACCTATTTACTAATTCAAAGTTGCATAGATTATCAAAACCTTATAACTCTAAATCTCTCGATTCCAAGTTCTCACGTATGCGATATCATCTCTCGATCTCAATCGTAACATACATCATAAATTAATGGAGCGTGTTACAACGTTATCTCTCGATCTCAGCTGTAACCCTCAAATTCAATCAAAGCTAGCTAGACTTTGATCTACACAAGCAATTAATTTATGAACAATAACAATCAATGCACTCAAATACCAATGAATCAATAATCAACCACAACAAAACTAAAACTCAATAATATAAACTAAATTTAATTCAAATCAAATACATACGAGTTTTATTGTCTCTCGACCTCAAAAACATCAAATGGAATTGAAAATCAAATAAATTAAAGTTTAGAAATACGATAAACGGCGGATGAATCGGTGCGTTGCACCGTGATTTCTTCTCTTGTTCCTTCCTTGCACTCCGGAATGGATTGGCTTGACTTTGGATGAAGAACGGAGATTGGATCTCCTTTTCCGGCGTTAGGCGGCGGCTAGGGCGGCTCTTTTTGACCTAATTCACGTCTGATATTCCCCTTTTTGAATGGAATGATTTTTTTTTCTTTTAAACCCCCCACAGATCACGATAAAAATGGAAAATAAAATCTGCAGATTTTGCGTATCGATCGATCGGAAGGTTTTCTCGATCGATCGGTGCACTGTTCATGTCAGCCTTTGAAACTTACTCTGCCTCGCTCGATCGATCGAGAATTTGTACCGATCGATCGAGACTTTGAAAAAATCAGCTTTGAAGTTACTGCCTCGCTCGATCGATCGAGAATTTGTACCGATCGATCGAGACTTGAAATTCTTTGATGCTCAACTTTCTGCCTGGCTCGATCGATCGAGAGTAAATCTCGATCGATCGAGATTCCGAAAATCTCATTTCCTCAATTTTAGTTCTTTCTCGCCTCGATTTCGCCCGTTATCTTCATATTAGCTCATTTCTTCCACTTCCGATCTATTTTCCTGAAACAAACGAATAAACACCAAAAAGCATAATATCATCCAGGAAAAAATACGGAAAGTAGGAAGAAATTACAGTTAAAAACACTCAAAATCTAAGCCTATCACCGTTCATCTACAGTACGATATCTTTTAAACCGCCTTCTTCTCCGTAAAATCAGTTTACTTCCTTAAAACACTTCTGAAAATCTCAAAACCCTAAAAGAATTTTTCTCTCTATCTCACAGGATTTTCAAACTTTCAGAAGTCATTCAACATGTCAAACACAACGCAGCCGAGTTTTCTCACCAACGCTATTCATGTGGATTTTCACTCCATTTATTCGTCAGACGACGAAGCCATGAAAACAGTATTCCAAAAGTTGGACACCTCTGGCTTACTGGTGTTTTTAAGCCAAACGCCTACTTTCTACCCGGCGGCTATTCAGGAGTTCTTCGCCAATGCCAGGATAGTTGGCGAAGCTGTTGTGTCCTCTATCACTGGACAACATATCACTATTACTCTGGAAGACTTTGCAACTCAGATGTGTCTTCCAATGTCTGGGATAACAAATGTCTTCTCTGTATCTGTGCCAATCCTAGAGGCGATGAGAATGGGCTTTTCTGACTCAAGTGAGCGTCTTCACAAACCGCCCTTCAAGAAGATATTGATTAAAAGCCACTTTCGCCAACTAGCAGATGTAATATCCAAAGGGCTGCTATGCAAAGCTGGATCTTTCGACGTCATCACACCGGAGAAATTTGCATTGATGAGTGCAATGGTAAATAACGTTGAAGTTAACTGGTCAGTAATTTTGTTTCAAGTACTATCAAACTTAGTGATCTCCGGAAAAGGTCAATCTGGATTTGCTCTCCCTCTAAGTCGTATCTTTGAGAGCAAAAATATTCAGACCGGAGGTTCTTCTTCTCTCCACCCAGGGCAACTCATAAATGCCAGATATCTAGAGATCAACAAGAAACGAGTCGGTGGAGAGACTAAGACCAGCACACCAACAGCAGTCAAGAGGAGACAACCTCGGGTAGTCAGTGACTCGGAGCATACAGTATCAGAATCTGATGAAACTTCACCTATTCCGCCTGCTAAAAGGCCGAGAACAAAAAGAGGAGGACCAGCTGCAGCCAAGCTGAAAGTATCAGCAGCCGTGTCTGAGGCTGTGATCCCTACGTTGGAAGTAGAACCAGTGAGCTCAGTTGCTCCGCTGGCCATGATCCCATTTAACCCAACCTCTGCTGCAGCCAACCCATCAACCAACCCCAGTACCCTTCAACAACCAGGCTCAATTTCTTTCAGAACACCCAAATCCCTTTGCCCATATTGCCATCCCAAGACCACCGCCACTGGAAAAGGGAAAGAATCAATGACCCCATTATCCACTCCAGTGGCATATGAGATTGAATTAGTCATGAGCACAGTCGAGGCAAACATACAGCCTCAACTTGAAGTATTTGATAGATGGGTGTAAGCACGTGTGAAAATTCAATTTGATGACATTCTTCCAGTTCTGGAATAGGCGAGGCACGATGAGAATCAAGTGATGGCCTTCCTCCAAGCACGAGACGTACAGAAACCTCTCCAGCTCCAGGATGTGTTCCGCCTAATGATCTATGTGGGTGAACTCCAGACCCTGGTCATATCCCGGCAGAATGAATTCAATGCTACAACTGGGACTGCCAATCATGACCGAGCTGTGCTAAATGCTCTTGGTCCCAAGCTTGAACTGGCAGAGACTGCTCTACATGACTTAAGAATCAGTACTGGTCTGCACTCATGCTCAACTATACCAGGTGATGCTGACTCCGCTCCTACTGACTTGAGCTTAGTCCCAACCATCCCTGATGTTCCTAGTACTGCAGTGCTGGTTCCTCAAGTTGAACCAATGGTGGCTGATGACTCTGCTCTGACTGTCTCATGCTCAGCTCCTTCCATCCCTCATATTCCAAGTGTTGTGGAAATGGTTTCCACAGGTGAACCCACTTTGGATGATGCCTCACCTCAACCGGATATGGACATTGATTCCATAGACGTTGACAGCGTCATTCACAAGGTAATTACCCAGGTTACCCCATCCATATCAATCCCTTCTCCTACTCACCCTGAAACCCAACTCTCACAACAAGTTGAACCCCTTGTCCCTCCAACTTACCCTGAAACCCAACTCTCACAACAAGTTAAACCCCTTGTCCCTCCAACTCATCCTGAAACCCAACTCTCCCCACAAGTTGAACCCCCTGCTCAACCAACAACCTTTGAACTTAACCCCTCAACCTCAAAAATTCTTCCAGTTGCTACCTCCCCTGGACGCTGCGTGTCCTCAACTGCAGCTGATGCTCACACCAGCCCTCAACTTGCTCCTATTAGCTCGCATCCTGCACCTGTAGCCACTCCGCCTGAGGCGTTGGAGCAATCAGTAGGAAATGAACCTTCTGCTAATTTTTTTGATTTTGCTGATCCTTTGTCGATCGAAGGCCCTTCTGCTCTCACAGTACAGCTTGGCCATATGACAACGTTGATCTCCGGGCTGGCTAGTGAGATCAATAAACTCAAGTCTGAAGAACGCAATGCCAGCAATGCTATTGATAGTCATCAGCTTCGTACAGATCATCAGTTTGGGCATATAAATCGAGATCTAGACAGACTTCAAACTGCTGTTAACAGAAATCATCAATTCGTTCTTGATGCCTTTGCCGATGTATTCTCACGGATAGCACAAACTAATCTCCAGCTGAAGCAGCAGAATGACTCTCTCCATGCTGCATCTACACTGGCCTTGGAGGAGAAAATTGAAGACACTAAGAAGCACTTGTCTAAGCAGCTAGCTACTATGCAGGAGGCCTTTGCTTCACAGCTTCAGGATTTGAGTGCTGGCTTTCCAAAGCCTATCCAATACCAGTCCAAGTCCACTGCATCTGCTCCCCCACCGCGAAGAGAATCAGGTACAGCTCAGCGCGCACCTGCTGCCTCTGAAGGTGGACATCACTCCAGACCTGCTTCCCAGCCAAGGTCTCGAAGTCCGCGCCAACCGTCTACCGAACAGCGTGACTATTCCAGACATTGGTTCGGGCGCAAATAGTATCGCTTTCTGAACCCTTATTAATTACTCTTATCGTTTTATTGTTTTCATTTGACTTTTCCATATGTATCGTCGCATCATTATTGTGTTCAATTAATTGCATTCTTCTATAAATAGATGTTTCAATTTTTTTTGTTTATACCACACAGTCACTCATCGTGATTATTTTCAACTCCTTGAAAATTCCTTGGTTTCATCTACGCACTTATTCATTTTCATGGGTTTATTACTTATCTAAATGAATTGGGTTGATTACTTATCTAACCCAGCTCCGTTAAGCTTCAGTGTTTGGATCCTATTCTGATGCTCATCATCAGTCAGGAACTACTATCAGGAGTTATCTGGGTGCTGATGACAAAAATGGGGAAAACAGAGATAGAGTATTTTCATAGGTGAATCCATGAACCATGGAGGCCTGATGAATATACATTTGACTCTCCCTCTCTGAAACAAGATGGATCGAAGCTCTCCGGTCTACACTGTTTGTTTAAAATTTGTCATGTATCTGCTATATTTTGTAGAACTAGATTTGTATTAGGTTAAATCCAGTTATAAGAATTCATCTTAAATGAAGATGAATCTCTCTCAATTTTCCAGTTTGATTACAACTTGTAATCTGCTTATATTTATAACAAATGAAAATTCCTTTCCATTATGTTTTCAAGTCTTTTCAGGATTCACCGTTTAAACTATTCGAGTATGAGATCGTTATTGCTTAGTTTTGTCATCACCAAAAAGGGGGAAATTATTGAGAAACGATTTCTAAGTTTTGGTGATTACAAACATCTACCGGGTGAAGACACCTACTGGATGAAGACATCTACCGGGTGAAGACATCTACCGGGTGAAGACACCTACCGGATGAAGACACCTACCGGATGAAGACATCTACTGGGTGAAGACATCTACCGGATAAAGACATCTACTGGAATAGACATCCACTGTCTTATTACTCCACTGGATAAAGACTTCCACCGGATAAAGACATCTACTGCATGAAGTCTTTCATCAAGTCTAACCAACATCTACTGAGCTAAAAAGTACGACTGGATACTGAAATTACAAGACCAGTTGAAGTGAATCCAGCAGCAGATTGAAGAGACAAAACAAAGTAAGCACAATTCCGTCTGACAAAGGTACAACAGAGCGACGAGCACTACGAAATCATCGCCACCAATTCCGTCAGATTGTAAGAGCCATTGCTGAACAAAAATGGAAGGAAGATAAAATGGAGAAGAAAACAGATTCTACGCTGAACCTTCCATACCAAGAAAGTTTACCGTTGGAAATAAAGTCTATAAATACAGATGCTGAATGAATGAAGAAAGTGTTGAATCCACTGACAATCGATTATTCTATACATTCAAACAGAGAAATTTATCAAGTCATAATTATCTGAAGATTCAGCTAGAGCAAGGAACACCTACTGGTATATCAAAGATCAAGTTAAACTGGTGTACTGCTCAAAGATCGTTCAAGAACACTCAAAGCTTACAAGTGTAATAGTCATTCAAATGAGTGTTAGATAGTTTACTTTGTAAACAAATCATATACATTGTGTTGCTAGGAATATAGGCTAAGCTGTGTGAAAGCCTAAGGAGGTTGTATACTGTAAAGTGTAAACCAAAGTCTTCTAGTGTATCCTTCCTGCAAAGGAAGAAGGGGAGACGTAGAAGCGTTGTGCTTCAAACTTCCAGAAACAATCTCTGTGTTCTTTACTTGCTTTTTATTATTTACTTTAGTTAACTCACAAGTGCAGCAGACGTTTTCCGCACTTCACTTAGTGTCTGCTGACTTGCTTATTTGATTGAGAAGCTACTGCATCACTTAACAGTTTGCAGTAATCAGTCGAAGATCAAAATTGAGGGCAGTGTTTATTCAACCCCCACTTCTAAACACGCCCCGATCCTAACATATGCTTGGTCTATTGATGCTAGACATATTACCTTGGAATTTTGGTTGTGCATAATCCATGACTGATGTAGCAGCAGGCACTTCCTCATTCTGCTCTTTATTCTCTCCCCCTATTCTTTGGTTGTTTTCAGTCATTGCTCGAGCCTCTCGTAGTCTCCTAAGAAAGGTCCTCTCAATTTCTGGATCAATAGGCTCAAGTGCAGGTTTACTACTCCGTAGCATACACCAAGAAACAACAACTGCAAACAATCAACCAAACCACAACAGTAATGAAGTAAAGAAAATCAAAAAATAGAAAATTAAAAAATGGCTAAATTACAGTCAACTAATCTCGTCTGATATTACTTTAAACTATTCGGCAACGACTTCAAAAATTGTATCGTGTTTTATTTAAACAGTAAATTCTCAGTGTAGCGTGATTATACCACACGTGCGCGGTATCAAGTTTAGTATAGTAGAATAAAGTAGGATGTCGTACCCACGGGGACTAGTAAGTAAGTACCAAACTTAATTAGCTTAACTATATTTAACAGCAAAAATTTAATTAGAATTATACTATATTGATTAATGACACAATATCTAACCCAACAAGTAGTAAAGAGTGTAGAAATCAATAGAGAAAATTATCAAGACTTCGGTTCACCTATGTAATCCCCCACAACTCTTTTATTAGTTATGATTTAAAATCCTACGTTCTAAGGTGACGAGTTTTCCTAATGCATTTGTTATACTATGATCAAGCTATAACGAGTATAATATTAACGTTGCAATAAACCACTCTCCTGTCCTATTGAACAATCAACATTGAATGAAGATCTATGAATACTACTAGCCTTTGATTTTGGTAAATTTATTGCTGTCACACGTGTGTTCGACTTTACTTGGTCAGTCTCAATTTAAACCCACGGGTTAATTTATTATATCAAGTGCAATACCCATATGGTCAACCTCAATCACAATATATAATATCATTCAAAGCTGATCAATCCCTTAAAGCATGAAGAACAATAAATTATGCACAAAGAATTGTAAGAATTAATCAAAAACCTTAAATTATCGGTTTAACATGGGATCCCCTAGTCTTGATAAACAAACTTAGCAAAAAATCATAGTCAAATAACAATGTAAAAAGATGTTTTGCAACAAAATAAACATTAAAATCTGAAAATAACTAAAAACAAAGTTTAGAAATACGAGAAGATGCTAGGCGTTGACCCCTTGCTTCGCTGCATCGTCCTGTCTCTCCCAATGTCTTGCTCTTTAATGGTTTGTGATGGTGGAAGATGATGATATGGTGGTTGCTATGTTTATGTCTGAAAAGTGGTGTAAAAAGTATAATTTTCGACCAACTCAATCTTTAAATAGCGGAAGAGAAACAAGGAAGTATCATTGTTGAACCCAAACTCTAGAAGGAATTACTTTTCAAAATATCCGGACGATCGATCGATCGCCACTTATCACCGATCGATCGCTCGTCTTCAACTTTCGCGGTCGATCATGGATCATCTACCGATCGATCGTGAGCTCGTGAATTTTGTTGCCCAACTCTTAGCCATGCCCGATCGATCGGGCTTGAACTACCGATCGATCGCGGCTTTTAAATTCGTATTTCCATTTTCTTTTCTTCCTTTCATCGACGTGTTGGCTCGGTTTGGTCCTTTTTCGTCATTTTAGCTCATTTCCTCCACTTTTATGCACTTCTACCTATATTTCTTAATCAACAAATATACACCATAAGCGCATAATATTGTCCCAGAATCATAATAAATTGCACATAATTTCATAGCAAAATAAGAGTAAAAATCACACTTGTCACACATATGCATATAATTAATGCACTTATTTTTTCGATTAATTATAAATTTTATAATTATAGTAATTGTTTAAGTCTTAATTTTTATATTTTATTTAATTAAATAGTTATTATATAATTTGAAATAATATTTAATCAAATATTTAATATAAACCTTGATTTTTTTTAAAATGTATTTATTACTCAAAACTAAAATTACAGTAATGACACCAACTTGTACACTACTGCATAGCTCCTCTTCGTCGAAGTGCTTGTTGTCTGGCACGAGTTTGTGGCCAATCCATCTCATTCGGTATTCGGGAACTTATATTCCTTCCAGGCTGGAGAACAATGCGAAGAGTGTTATCATGGAATAACTGAAACTCAGCTTAATCACAATATGGTTCAGCCAAGTAGTTCTCAAATACACCAGCATATGTGGCCTGATAAATGTATGACTAGTAAAATGACTTACAAATGATGTTGCATTAAGTTTATATGCCTTGCAAACAATTTGTGCATGTGAGCAAGGGATCGGAAACCCAGTCCATTTGCTGTGTATTCACATGATGTGATCTCCACGGTATGATTGTTTCCACCGTGTCCATATCATTGGCCAATGATCACATCAGGAGATTGTTGCACCTGATTAATCAATGTGACAATATGTCGACCGGAGAGCTTCTCCCATTGTGTATACAATTTGGTTACATAAGATGTCCACATCTGATTGTTGGACATCAAATTCGAAGCATTTTCCATTCGTGTATAGAAGTGCTTAGCAGTACGGTAAAAAACAATTTTAACGAGGGATGTGAGAGGAAGTTTTCGGGCACCCTTTAGTACTCCATTGATGCATTCAGACGTGTTGGTTGTCATAGTTCTACAACGAAAACCTCCATCATGAGAGAATGACCACTTCTCCTTATCAATTGCATTCAAATAATCAAAATGCATCTACATTTATGCGCTTGATATCTTGAAGAGCATTAAGGAACGTATATATTTGATGTTCCCGGCTCTCCAGCACATGTCCTTTAATTGGACGTTCTTTAAATGACTGTTGAAGTGTGAGCACACGCTTCTCAAGCAATATCGATGACGTACGTGAGGATGGTTGAATGCAGGTATTTCATAAATTGCTCAAAGATGACCACTGTGTCGATCATAAGTGAGGCACTTACCATCAACTCCTTGTACAAAGTGTATGCTCAATCTCTCAAGAAACCATTTCAAAGATAACAATGTTTCTTCATCAACTATTGCAAATCCAAGAGGAAAAACCTGTTGATTTCCGTTCATTGCTACTGCGATCAATAATTTATTTGTACTTCGTGTACAAATGAGTGTCATCAACACTAATGACTTTTCGACAGTGTGAGAATCCATCTATACACGGCATGAATGCCCAAAACACATATTTGATGATCTTATGTATTGGATTGCGTGTGTATTTACGTTCCCATTTAACCACCATACCGGGATTAGTCTTCTGGAGAGCACCCATTAATTTAGGTAGTTTCGGTCAAGCTATGCCATGCTTTCGCATACGATATTTGAAAACCCAAATTTTCCTTCACTTTTCCTGGGCATACTTAATCTGGCATGAAGGATCGCAACGCACCATTCCCACCAACATTGTTGAAATATAATTCTTACATAGATTGCGGTGATCAACATATATCTCATTCATTATACATGTATGTTGTCCATGGTACCTTGTTATTTTGAACAAATTCAGATTTGCTTTCAACGATGCTCGTAGGTGCCATTGGCATCGATTATCTTCATTGTAATGTTTGCGTCAACCTTCCATAGTTTAGGCATACAAATCTCGACAATTGTGTACTTACGCCTCGCAAACTGTATATAAAAATCCTTCAGCGCAGAAATTAATGAATTCTTATCCTCAAATAACATACCCACATCAAGAATTCCTTTATTCAAATCATAAGATTTTCCCTTCTTCCCAGTGGAATCTGGTAAGAGTCAGCATATATTTCAGAGTAGATGGTCGAGAAGTATGGAATACTTGGGTGAACCATGTGTTCATTTGAGGTGTCGCTAGGTGCATTAACTGGAGCATTATCAACATATGGTGAGGAAGTACCCGCAACATGTGCCGATAATGTTTCGAACATGGTCTCCAAAACAATATCATCTTCATTATCCTCTGGAATTGGGTACAAAGCCTCATCAGGTTCTGAAAATGGCCTGCTAGTGGTTCTTCATCGTATATATATATATATATATATATATATATATATATATATATATATATATATATATATATATAGTATGTGTGTGTGTGCATAACCAGAGGAATAAGGGGCATACTCTGTATTGTCATGCGCTGAGGGTGAAGGAGCATTAAGGACATCAGGTTGGTATAAAAGTGATATGTGCCCAATCCTGGCTCATCGACATATACTGAGGAGACACAATGTCACAATGTATTTGCTCTTTATCAATATAAATATCCAGTTTTTACAATTCTGCATCAGGACTAAAAGCATATTCGCAATGTACTGTTATTTGTGATCTCAACAATGGATTCTTTAATCCTTTCCAAATATTCACGTGCCCATTAACATATATTTTTAATGAAAATTCATTGTTGTCAATACCGGCACACTCATATAGATTCCACACCAACTCAGAAAAATGTTGTTGTACATGGTATAATGGACAATTTGATAGGAAGACTGTCATATGTTACAGACCAAGAATCATGTGATAATTACCTTCAGCATACATCGACAATATTATATTTCTCCTAGGTGCCATATCTTCACAAAAACAATATAAAATATTTACTATCACAATTCAAATATATTTAAGTTTTTAAACTATCAACAAAATCCCACCAATAATTCACATTTTTCATACCCAAAATACCAGGGTTACCAGTAGACGATGCCGCCTTCGTTGCCGCTTCCTATGGCGCATTTGTCGCCGGAATCGTCTCTTGCAGTGCCGGAGTCGCCCTCACCGGGATCGTCTCTTGCTGTCACCACTGCCAATGCTGCTCACTCGCCGGAGAAAATAGCTGTCGCCGCCAGTCAAAACCCTACTTTTGTCAAAGTGTGTTGTGTGTGTTAGTGTGAATTGTGTGTGTGTGCCTTTTACTTTTAAAGAGGGGTTTTGACTGATAACACCGGTCAAAACCCTTCTTCCAACATTTTTTTTTCAAAAAATCATTCATCTGACAGATAGAACAGGTCACATGACCTATTCTATCGGTCACACTAATTAAAAATAATAAAAAAACTTTGTGAGGAAACTGTTTTTTAGACAACGGTTTACAGTAATTTCGTAAAACTCTTTCAGGTTACGGTATTGGCAAATTTTATTATTTTTTAATAATATTTTGGTTATTACACCGATATATATGTGACCTTAAAAATATTAAAATAAATGAAATTACTGATCTGTAGAATAATTTTATTATGACTTCTGACTTCTAGTTCGAACAATAACGGGTAGACCTCATTTAGAATATATGCATTACAAATTCTGTTGGGTTTTGGGAACCCGAATAATCTTGATTTTGATGTTAACAAACTTGTTATTGTGTTGCTAACATATTTCATCAAGTGTGCAATTCATAGATGATATTTTAGAGCCT
This sequence comes from Haberlea rhodopensis, assembly GCA_907163345.1. Lineage (NCBI taxonomy): Eukaryota > Viridiplantae > Streptophyta > Magnoliopsida > Lamiales > Gesneriaceae > Haberlea > Haberlea rhodopensis. The sequence goes on along the minus strand of CAJQUN010000004.1, from coordinate 20,994,481 downwards.
GATGAATTGTTGAGAAATGACTTGAAGCTATTATGCTGAAATGAGAATTCAACATCCAGTAGACCCTGAGCAATGCTAAATCGATCATATCTCATAGCTCGGACATCAAATAGACGTGCTTTCAAGGGGTTGGATAGCCAACTCAATTCTTTACAAGTTGTATTTCAGGTCAGCAGAGTTGGTTCGAAGGTTTACATGACAAACACATGTTTGTAGGAGTCTACTTATGCAAAGCTGAAACAACAACGGACAGATTATAGCAGCTGTGGTATATTGGTCATAACTCTCAGCTTTCTTATTGAAATGACATGATTCAGTATGGGTTGGAAAGATAAGACAAAAATATACAAATCATCTTTTGAAGTCAAAGACTGAATTGGACGATAAGATGGCCAAAAAGCTTCTGCAAGTCTTGTATGGTGCATACGAAATCAATAGACTTACAACAGGAGTAACCCCTTGTATTTCAAGCATAACTCTCTCATACAACCTCGAAATTGAGTGATTCGTGATTCCGTGGAAAGCTAAGGGAAATGACAACAACTTTTATGTTGATCACGTTGCCCAGAAATCAACGACTCAAGAGCCATAACCAAGAGAACATATCAATAGACTTTGGACAACAAGGTTGTCAACAAACTTCTCAACTTTGAGAAGTAGAGCTGACACAACCAGTAGATGTCGACCAACGGACTTCGATCCAGTAGAGGTCAGTGGACTCGACCAGTAGACTTGCAAGTAGACATGCTCTACTGGAACAAATCAACAGACTTCCAAAAATAGCCCATAAACAGAATATGACCGTTGCACGCTCGGGAAACTTACCAAAACTCTGGCAATGGCTATATTATTGTATCTAACGTATATATCATTATTTGTCGCTATATAAACAAGTCTGGAAGCTCCAAACTAGCTGACTGAAGATTAATCCAAGCTGTCCAAAGCAAAACAGCTGACTGAAGATTAATCCAAGCTTTCCAAAGCAAACCCACTTGTGATTCAAATGGGGGGTGAAAAAGAACATATCTGCTGATAGAAGAGCAAAAACCTATATTCTTAGGCACCTTTTCCTTGCTATATCAGATCTAGTTAGAGATCATTTGTGTCTTTGTATTCACTCAGCTCATTGTATTTGTGAGCTTAAAATTGATGAGTGTATACCATTGTAACAGTTTGTGATTTATCACAACTGGGTGAGGTCTTTCCATGTGAGACGTTAAAGAACATGACCTTTGTGATTCAATGTGAGCTAGGAGTTTATGTTATCTGTATGGTATTAGTCCTAAGTAGGTTGTGTACTGAAAAGTGTAATCCAAATCTTCTAGTGTACCCTTCCTTGAGATGGAAGAAAGGGAGACGTAGAAGCGTTTATGCTTCGAACTTCCAGATTCAAATACTTGTGCATTTACTTTATTGCATTTATTTAACTTATTGTTTTGGATAGCATTGTGAAGAATTTTATGTGCTTGTTAAAACACCAAAGTGTAGCTCACTAAGTGTTTGATAAAATGCTACAACCAAACTGTTTTTACATATTCACTTGCACACCTTTAAAATGATTTAATGGTTAATCGGTTCTAAAGCGATTTATGCCTTCCGCTCGATTTTGTATCCGAACTAAATATAATCTCTCGGTGTAATTATTTCAAGAACACGAGCTGTTGAAGCTCAAGTTGGTTGAACTGGATGTGAATTGGCTACCCACCCCCTTATCGATCCTAAGAAGTGGTACCAGAGTGGGTGATTTTAGATGGAAATCTTTTAAAGAAAATATTTTTGAGCTTGAAACTTATTTTCATTGCATTCATTATGCATAAAAATGTTTTAAAATCTTTTATATACTCATTTAAGTTTAAAATTGTTATTTTCAGATTATTCTAACAATTTTCGAAACATTTGAGTTTTTCTGGCAGCTTGCAACGACTTTGCGAACATTGGCATAACTTCTTGCTCGGATATCCAAATGACAAACCGCTTTTTGCGTTGCAAACTAGACTTGTAGAGGATCGTAGGGGTATAGGACATGCAGCTTAATTCTTCACGAGTAAAAGGAGTTTATTTTACAAAGTCACTCATGAGTGCTGCCACATAATGCATGAAATGGACATTGTTGGGTTTTGTCAAGAAGTTCAAATATCCTGTCAAGTATGCTGCACTTATCATCAAAAGAAGTTATTTGTTGCATTGATTTTTTTTTTTAGCCTAACCCATTTGCTCACCACTTGCTCAGATTTTCAAACCTTTTAAAATTAAGGGGGAATAGTTAATCTCAATCTTTGAGGGGGGGGGGGGGGGGGGGGGGGGAGTTTTTATTTGTCTTCCTTTTTTATTTACACAAAAAGGGGGAGAATTATGTTGTTTTAAAAATATGATTGTTTGTTATGCAATATTGTGCTTTAATATTCATATTTTATTCAAGTTTTGTGATCATCAAAAAGGGGGAGATTGTTTGGTTTTGGAAACCCGAATAATCTTGATTTTGATGTTAACAAAACTTGTATTGTGTTGATAACATATCTCATCAAGTGCGCAGTTCATAGATGATATTTTAGAGCTTGACAAATTGTTGAGAAATGACTTGAAGCTATTATGCTAAAAACTTCGAGCAGTAGACTCGACCAAAAGACTTGCAAGTAGACTTTCTCTACTCGAATAAATCAGCAAACTTCCAAAAATGTCCCATAAGAAGAGTATGATTGTTGCACGCTCGGGAAACTTACCAAAACTCTCCCAATTGCTATATTATTGTATATAACATATATATCATTATTTAGGGCTATATATACAAGTCTTGGAAGCTCAAAAAAGCTGATCGAAGATCAATCCAAGCATTCCAAAGCAAACCAATTGTGATTCAAATGGGGGATGAAGAATAACATATATGCTGATAGAAGAGCAAAACCCTATATTCTTAGGCACATTTTCCTTGCTATATCAGATCTAGTTATAGACCATTGTATTCACTCTATTCATTGTATTTGGGAGCTTAAATAGAAGAGTGGGTACCATTGTAACAATTTGTGATTTGTCACAACTGGATGAGGTCTTTCCATGTGAGACGTTAAAGAACATGACCTTTGTGATTCTATGTGGGCTAGGAGTTTATGCCATTTGTATGGTATTAGCCTAAGTATGTTGTATACTGAAAAGTGTAAACCAAATCTACTAGTGTACCCTTCCTTGAGATGGAAGAAAGGGAGACGTAGAAGCGTATATGCTTCGAACTTCCAGAAATAAATACTTGTGCATTTACTTTCTTACATTTATTTAATTTACTATTTTGGATAGCATCGTAAAGAATTTTATGTGCTTGTTTAAACACCAAAGTGTAGCTCACTAAGTTTTTGATAAAATGCTACAACAAAACTGTTTTTACATATTCACTTGCATACCTTGAAAATGATGTACAAATGGTTAATCTGTTATAAAGTGGGTTATGTTGAGTGTCTTCAGCTCGGTTTTGTAACTGAACTTGATATAACCTCTCGGTGCAATTATTTCAAGAACACGAGCTATTGAAGCTCAAGTTGGTTGAACTCATATGTGGATTGGCCACCCACCTGTATCTATCCTAACGAGTGGTATCAGAGCGGGTCGTTCTTGGAAAGCATTTTAACAGAATTTAGAAGGAAATCTTTTAAAGAAAATATTTTTGAGCATGAAACTTATTTTCATTGCATTCATTAGGCACGAAATTTTTTTAAATCTTTTATATACTCATTTTTAAGTTTAAAATTATAATTTTGAGATTTTTCTAACAATTTTCGAAACATTTGAGTTTTTCTGGCAACTCGCAGCGACTTTGGAAAAATTGGCATAACTTCTTTCTCGGATGTCAAAGTGACTAACCGCATTTTGCGTTGCAAACTAGACTTGTAGAGGATTGTAGCGGTGGTCATGCAGCCTAATTCTTCACGAGAAAAGGCAGCTTATTTAACAAAGTCGACTCATGAGTGCTGCCACATATTGCATGAAATAGACATTGTTGGGTTTTGTCGAGAAATTCAAATATGCTGTCAAGTATGCTGCACTTATCATCAAAAGATGTTATTTTTGTTCAAAATTTAATTGTGCACTGTATTGTTTTGTATTTTTTAGCTTAACCCATTTACCCCCCACTTGCTCAAATTTGCAAACCTTTTAAAATTAAGAGGAAGAGTTAATCTCAATTCTTGAGTGGGAGAAGCTTTTATTTTTCTTCCTTTTTGGTTTACACAAAAAGGAGAGAAATATTTTGTTTTAAAAATATGGTTTCTTGTTATGCAATATTGTGCTTTAATGTTCATATTTTATCATAGTTTTGTGATCATCAAAAATGAAGAGATTGTTGGGTTTTGGGAACCCGAATATTATTTGTTTTGATGTTAACAAAACTTGTTATTGTGTTGTTATCATATTTCATCAAGTGAGCAGTTCATATATTATATTTTAGAGCTTGAAGAATTATTGAGAAATGATTAAGCTATTCTGCTAAAATGAGAATTCAACAACCAGTAGATCACAAGCGCTACTGACTAAATCAATCATATCTCATAGCTCAGACATCAAAACAACATGCTTCCAAAGGGGTTGGATAGCCAACTCAATTCTCTAAAAGCATTGTAGGTCAACAAACTTGATTCGAAGGTTTACATGACAAAACATGTCTGCAAGAGTCTGCTGATGCAAAATCGAAACAACATCGGTGATAGGCTTAGATTTTGAGTGTTTTTAACTGTAAATTCTTCCTACTTTCCGTTCTTTTTCCTGGATGATATTATGCTTTTTGGTGTTTATTCGTTTGTTTCAGGAAAATAGATCGGAAGTGGAAGAAATGAGCCAATATGAAGATAACGGGCGAAATCGAGGCGAGAAAGAGCTGAAAATTAGGAAATGAGATTTTCGGAATCTCGATCGATCGAGATTTACTCTCGATCGATCGAGCCAGGCAGAGAGTTGAGCATCAAAGAATTTCAAGTCTCGATCGATCGGTACAAATTTCCGATCGATCGAGCGAGGCAGTGAAATTTTATTAAAGTCTCGATCGATCGGTGGAAAATCTCGATCGATCGAGCGAGACAGTGAGTTTCAAAAGCTGGCATGAACAGTGCGCCGATCGATCGAGAAAACCTTCCGATCGATCGAGACGCAAAATCCTGAAGATTTTATTTTCCTTTTTTATCGTGATTGTGGGGGTTTTAAGGGGGAATTTTGATTCATTTCGAAAGGGGAGCTTATCAGACTATTTTTCTGGACAAAGGAAGAACCCTAGCCGCCGCCCAGCCGCCGCCAAGGAGATCCGTTCTTCCGGTTCTTCGCCCGAGCCAAAGCCAATCAATTCCGGAGCGCAAGGAAGGAACAAGAGAAGAAATCATGGTGCAACGCACGGATTCATCCACCGTTTATCGTATTTCTAAACTGTAATTTATTTGATTTTCAATTCCATTTGATGTTTTTGAGGTCGAGAGACAATAAAACTCGTATGTATTTGATTTGAATTAAATTTAGTTTATATTATTGAGTTTTAGTTTCGTTGTGGTTGATTATTGATTCATTGGTATTTGAGTGCATTGATTGTTATTGTTCATAAATTAATTGCTTGTGTAGATCAAAGTCTAGCTAGCTTTGATTGAATTTGAGGGTTACAGCCGAGATCGAGAGATAACGTTGTAACACGCTCCATTAATTTATGATGTATGTTACGATTGAGATCGAGAGATGATATCTCATACGTGAGAACTTGGAATCGAGAGATTTAGAGTTATAAGGTTTTGATAATCTATGCAACTTTGAATTAGTAAATAGGTGCACGAGAGTGACTTATTCTAATTTATCGTTAGTTTCTTTACAGCTCGAGAGAGTGTATCGAATAATATCGAAAACCGTTCACCTTTAAAATCAATTGGTTGATAATTTGAGAATTCTATTGAATCATTAGAGATAACATAATTGAACGACGAGCTCGGTAATTTTCTCGAGTAACTTACCTTTGCATTTCCGGAACCATCCTGTTCATTATTTCTAGTTTAAATCTTTATTCTTTAGTTTAATTTAGCTCTAGTTAATCAAACTTCTTAAATCGTAGGCTAAATATAATTTTATTAATCTTATTTGGTACTTATACGTTAGTCCCTGTGGATTCGACAACCCGTACTTAATTTTCACTATACTAAAACTTGACAACCGTGCACTTGCGGTAGAATCGCTTCACACCATTCTTTGAAATATCTTTGTTTAAAAATAAAGCGGTCAAGTTTTTGGCGCCGTTGCCGGGGACTAACTTTAGTAATATCATACGAGAAGCTTTGACTGTAATTTAACCATTTTTTTTTCTTTGTATATATTTATATAAAAATAAAAAAAAAACTATATTTAATTGTTTTATTTGTTTTCCTTGCGAGGTACTTGTGATGCTTCATCAACAAGTCTTCACAAGATTTGCCCAACAATATTCAGAGCCGTTTTATGCAGCGTGGGGAAGATTCAATGAATTGGCAGACACATTCCGGTATCACAACTTTTCGAACTATACTCTTCTGCAATATTTCTTCAAAGGTTTGGATGCACAGACACGAGAATGGGTATTTAGCGGAGCACTGGTGACTGGGAGTCCCTTGGTTGATAGAGATGAGGACAGTGTGTTACACATGTTCAATGATATGGCGGACTTCGATTATCACTGGTATTGTGATCCTTCACTACAAGGTTGGAGTCACCAATACCCACCGGAGCCTCACTACCCTAATGATACGCCCTAACTATTTGAACATCACGAAGAGAGGAGAGATAGTTCTGCAGATGTCACAACTCAGTTAGAGGATACCTTAGTGAGATTCATGGCATCAACTGAGAACAGTTTGGAATGCCAAACCAACTCTATGTGTCACCTGGAGCAGCAAATGGTGGTCCTCATGGAAACAATTTCAACTAGCTACCAAGAGGAAGATATGAGGGCTACAAATCAAGAGGCTACAAATCGAGTTTGGTTATATGATGACGATCACTCAACCAACCAAGTTTGGGGGAGTGATCCTCCTAGTGTGGAAGATTCAAAGGAACTTGAGCCTCTTCAAGAGATTGAGCATACTTCAGAGATGTCATCCGAGGAGTTCCCATATGAAGATGAATCGAGTGTGATGTTGGAGAAGGAAGAGACTTGCGAAGATTCTGATTTAAGTCCATCGATGGAGACATGTTCTATGCCATATGTGGATCCGTATTTTCCATCGATGCCAACTTCACCGCACTACATCCTGAAAGAGATAAAGCCGAGTCAAGAATCATTCTCCCATTCCTACCACTTCAAGATGAATGTTGTTGGAGCGACGAGCGTACACTGCTACAATCTTGCCAATCTTGAGGGCATACTGAATGAAGACCCATTAGTGGTATCATACGATACTTACTATGGGCGGCAACCGCTCTTTGATGGTTGCTTCTGATGGTCAAGCTGACGACTAAAAATCAGCGCTTCTTGGGAGGCAACCCAAGCGTATCCTTTTGCCATTTAGTTTTGTTTATTTTTAGTTTTTGCATTTAGTTTGTTTATCTCTCGTGTCGACTATTTTATTTGCATTCTTCTCTTGCTAGGTACTCAGTTGGAGCGATGAACCCTACAACAGTGGAGCTTTCAAAAGCGAATCTTCCTCAACCCTCATGCAAGCGTCTTGATCAGGGGAGTTCACTGTTTCCCTTTTGATTCTTTTAAACATTGAGGGCAATGTTTGATTTAAGTTTGGGGGAGTAGTAGCTTGCATGTTTTACTTGTTTTAACCACATGTTGTGTGCTTAAATGACACTTGAATCGTCCGATTATTATGAGCTAAAATTTTTTTTTATGAGTTCAAACTTGAGAAAAGAATGAATTATAGTAGTGACTATTCAATGAGGATTTTGATCTCACTATGCATATGAACTTGATTTGTAATTGGACTTGTACATGAATATCCTTATTTGAGTTAGCATGTCAAGATTGAGGAATATATTGAGCACAATGAGTCATGATCTTGTGGATTGCATGTTGAATAGTGATAATTGTTGTGAACTTAATGATTTGTCTTGAGCATCTTAGAGCTATCCTAGAACTTATTTGATGATGACACTTTGAGGCGAAATTTTATAGTTACAAACTTGACTTGGAAATGATCTAGGCGATCTTTGAAACATTTGAGCCTTTCAAGCTTACCATGATTCATATCAATCCCTAGTGTCCCATTTGAGCTTTATTGAAAAAAGAATGGTATATGCATTGCATATGATTAGACCCCCATTCGACATTCTTGGCAAACTCATTATACTTACCCTTATTTGAGCCTAAATGAAAAAGTTATCCTTACCCTAAGGAAGTATAATGAATATCATTCGATGCACTTGAATTATTATATCTTGATGAGCTTATTGAAAAAAATTGATGAATGAGAAAAGAAAAAGATAGACAAAAAGCCTTGAGAAAAAGATTGACTAAATAAGACCCAAAGTGGCCAAGGCTATAAAAGAAAAAGAAGAGAAGCTCGATGTGTGCAAAACATTTGAATTGTAAATGATTATACTCTCTTCTTTGCGCTTATCCTATCTTTCTTTGAAGCCAACACCAAAGGCCTTACATTACAAGCTTAAAAAGTCCTTTTGATCCAAGTCTAGGGAGTAACTATCATTAGTGGAGAAGTTGTTTGAAAATAGGCCTATGTAATGCTTGATGATAATCTCGACTTTGAGTTGATTAGCATGATTTGATCTTGAATATGTGCATGAAACTTGAGATTGACTAGAGCACACACACACGTTCCGATTTTGAGATATGTTGCTTGAATTAGGAGAAAACATGTCTTGTCAACTTTTGTATATGTGCATGAGATTTCTGAGAATAAGCAAGTCATGAAATAATTGTTTCAAATATCAAGAATGAACTCTACCTTATGATTTTAATGCTTAATCGAGGACGATTAAGTATTAAGTTTGGGGGAGTTGATAGGGTTGAATATTACGCGTTTTTAGGCTATGATGTGTATATGTTTTGGTGTTGATTCTTGGATTATTTTACGGTTTATGGTATATATTTCTATATTTCAGGAATCAATGTTGAAATGCATAAAAGTAGAAGAAATGAACCAAAAATGATGAAAGAATGAATAAAGTTGAAGAAAAGAGGAAAAAACCAGAATCCAAGACACATGTTGCTCATTTCTCCTCAAATTACTATATGTTCGAGCCATGTTTTGGAAATGTGGTCCATATAAAAGTTGTAGAACTTTCTCTTATCTTCGCGTGGACAGCTGATTCATCAAATTTGGAGTTCATATGAGAAAGTTATGGCCAAAATACAAAACTCGCCAGAAGCTGAAAAAAGGCAAAGAAACATCATTGAATTAATTCAACAGGCGTAATTATGCCTACTTTGAGGCGTAAATACGCCTAGCCCACGGCTTTTGAAAATTTAAGTGGCGTAATTACGCCACTTTGGAAGTGTAATTACGCCTATCACGCGGGAAGCCAGATTTGTTGACACATCGACAGGCGTAACTACGCCACTTCGGAGGCGTCATTACGCCTGATGAATTTTGGAAATTTTGGACTGCTTTCCTTATTTGATGCACGGGACTTTTAAAAGGCAGGAACGAGACCTACTCAATCAGATTTTAACCCTAGGGAATAGCCTCCATCATTCTTCCACACCATACACACGTCCAACCTTTCTTCACCTTCATCCACCATCACCACAGCCCCCTTTTCCTTCACAAACCACACGTAAAAACCTCCACCATAACCTCCATCTTTCTTCCATATATCACCATCACCAACCTTCATCAACCCTTCATCCTAGGATTTGGAACAACCCAACAAGGCGATAAAAAGAGACGATAGAGAAGGAAGCAAGAGAAGGAGCGAAGATCTACAACCGGAGTCGACGCTGGGAGTTTTTCTTTATCTTTAAATTCTTAGTTTTGTTGTGTTTTGATTTATTATGAGGAACTAATTTTATTTATCGAGGCTAGGCGAACCTTTGTTACGAACCTTCGATTTGATGATTTAATGATTGAATTCTTATAATTCTTTGCGTATGTTTTATGTTCTTCATGCTTTTGGAGGTTTGATCACCTTTGAATGATGTTAGTATCGTAATTGAGATCGAGAGATGATTTTATGATACTGAATTAATAACTCATACCATGGATTTAAGACCGAGATCGAGAGATGACGTCAAATACATGCGTGATAGCCATAGATTCTAGTAATTGAAAGCTAGGAGTTTTCATGGATCTTATGCAACATTGAATTGTTAAATAAGTGAACGAGAGTTACTTAGTGCAATTTGGTGTTAGGTTTAATATAGCTCGAGAGAGTGTATTAGATAAATTGGGAGAACTCGTCACCTTAGAAATATTTGAATATTCAATCGAGAATTGTAGGGAATTACATTGGTGAGCCAAAGTCTCGATAATCTTATCTTCTGGATTTTTCTCGTTTACTTTTATTGACTTGGTTGGATTAGAGTAGTTTAATTTAGTTTAGTTTAATTATCAATTTATTATCGTACGTTAAATATAGTTAAAAGACATCTTATTTGGTACTTACTTGTTAGTCTCTGTGGGTTCGACAATCCGTATCTTCCTATCTATACTAAAACTTGACACCGTGCACTTGCGGTCTAAAATCGCTAGATTGGAAATAATTGTTTAAAATAAAAGCGATCAGTTATGAATTTTTAAAGCAAGTGCATTTATATCAAATTTTGCCAGACTTAAAATCTTGAATTTTGATTTCTAAGTTATAACGTTTCAGGTTTGAAGAATTTGAAAGTTTGACACCAATAATATCTTGATAAGTTCGAGATTGCCTTAAAATTATGGGGGATCAATATAGAGATCATCAAAATGACAAAGAAAATTGTGACGAAACATTTTGACATGATGAATATTGGTGCAACAAATGTCATATTTGGAAATAAAGTTTCCAAGATATCTGAAAGAAAAATTCTCATAATTAATTCTAGTTTCAAATTTTGTAAGCTATGGGCTTAAAATTCAAGTTTGCATGAAATAAAAATCTTGAACTTGGATTTTCTAAGAATCATCGCGCTTAAAATTTGAATGGTTAAATTGAGAATTTCTAATAGTTTTGAATTTTGTATGAAATAACGCTTAAATCCATGTTTACAAGAAGTTAAACCTTGAATTTGGATTTGTAAGTTTGCAATGCTTAGAATTCAAAACTTGAGGTATCCTATTGTATTAGAAGGATTCAATGATGCAAATTGGATATATGATACGAAAGATTCGAAATCCACAATGGTTATGTGTTTACCATTGGTGTGACTGTCGTATCATGGGAATCATCTAAACAAACATACATAAATCGATCCATGATGGCTGGTTTTTAATTTAGACTAAGCTGTGGAAGAAGCGTAATAGCTTACTTACTTGAAAGATATTCCATGTTGGACAAATTAGTGTAAGCAATTATGATTCATTGTGAGAATCAATTGGAAATTGCTAGAGTGCAAAACAATATGTATAATGGAAAGTCTCGACACATTCGTCGTAGACATAATACTGTACGACAATTGATCTCTAATGGAGTTATCGCAATTGATTATGTGAAATCAAAGGATAACTTGGCGGATCCGCTTAAAAAAGCATTGAACAGAGATCAAATGAATGAATTATCACGAGGAATGGGATTGAAATCTACAAAATAAATTTTCATAGTGGTAACTCAACCTTGTTGACTGGAGATCCCAAGATCGTGGTTCAATGGGACAACTAAATTACTACAATTTGAGTTAGAACTCAGGAAATTTCCCAACCCATTTCTAGGATGAAGAGTGCTTAAAGACCTACCAAAGTAGATGTTAAATTTCATACTTTTAATGATTCCTATATTTGAAAAAGTGGAGTAATGTAGGATACTCTTAATATGAGATCACCTATGTAAGTGTGAGCACGGGCCATCTCAGTGAAACACTTATAATTCCAAGAGGTGTTCCATGGCTAAAACGGACACAACGGAGAAAACCAAAGCAAATGTTGAGAAGTTGTTGTGTAGATGCTATTGTCTGGGTATACACAAACATCCAAGAAGTTCAAGACATCATGTTCACTTCTTGGCCTAGTAAATCCGATAGTATACTATTAAGAAATGTTCAAAGCCAAATGCTAATACCACACAGATAGCCTAAACTCCTAGCCCACATAGAATCACAAAGTTCATGTTCTTTAACGTCTCACATTGAAAGACCTCACCCAGTCGTGATAAATCACAAATTGTTACAATGGTTTTCAATCTTCTATTTAAGCTCACAAATACAGTGAATATAGTGAATACAAAAGAACAAATGATCTCTAACTAGATCTGATATAGCAAGGAAAAGGTGCCTAATATTATGGGGTTTTGCTCTTCTGTCAACAGAAATGTTCTTCTTCATCCCCCATTTGAATCCCAAGTAGGTTTGCTTTGGAATGCTTGGATTGAACTTCATTCAGCTGATTTTAAGCTTCCAAGACTTGTATATATAGCCCCAAATAATGATATATACGTTATATACAAGAATATAGCCTTTGGGAGAGTTTTGGTAAGTTTCCTGAGCGTGCAACGGTCATATTCTGCTTCTGGGCTATTTTTGAAAGTCTGCCGATTTGTTCCAGTAGAGCAGGCCTACTTGCAAGTCTACTGGTTGAGTCCGCTGCTCGAAACCCGCTGACCTTTACTGATTCGATGTCTGCTGGTTGACATCTACTGGTTGTGTCAGCTCTACTGCTTCAAGTTTAGAAGTTTGCTGCCAACCTTGTTGTCCAAAGTCTACTGATATGTTCTCTTGGTTATGGCTCTTGATTAGTTGATTTATGGGCAAAGTGATCAACATAAACATTATAGTCATTTCTCTTATCTTTTCAGGGAATCAAGAATCGCTTGATTTTGAGTTTGAATGAGAGAGTTATGCTCGAAATACGAGGCAATACTCCTGCTGTAAGTCTACTTATTTCATCTGTCAATACTAGATTTACAGAAGCTTTTTGTCCATCTTATCGTCTGATCTAGTCTTGGAATTCTGAAGATGATTTGTATAACTTTGTCTTATCTTTCCAACCCATGCTGAGTCATTCTATTTCAATAAGTGAGCTAGAGTTGTGACCAATATGCCACAACTGCTACAATCTGTCCGATTGACCGCTTTATTTTTAAACAAAAGATATTTCAAAGAATGGTGTGAAGCGATTCTACCGCAAGTGCACCGTTGTCAAGTTTTAGTATAGTGAAAATTAAGTACGGGTTGTCGAATCCACAGGGACTAACGTATAAGTACCAAATAAGATTAATAAAATTATATTTAGCCTACGATTTAAGAAGTTTGATTAACTAGAGCTAAATTAAACTAAAGAATAAAGATTTAAACTAGAAATAATGAACAGGATGGTTCCGGAAATGCAAAGGTAAGTTACTCGAGAAAATTACCGAGCTCGTCGTTCAATTATGTTATCTCTAATGATTCAATAGAATTCTCAAATTATCAACCAATTGATTTTAAAGGTGAACGGTTTTCGATATTATTCGATACACTCTCTCGAGCTGTAAAGAAACTAACGATAAATTAGAATAAGTCACTCTCGTGCACCTATTTACTAATTCAAAGTTGCATAGATTATCAAAACCTTATAACTCTAAATCTCTCGATTCCAAGTTCTCACGTATGCGATATCATCTCTCGATCTCAATCGTAACATACATCATAAATTAATGGAGCGTGTTACAACGTTATCTCTCGATCTCGGCTGTAACCCTCAAATTCAATCAAAGCTAGCTAGACTTTGATCTACACAAGCAATTAATTTATGAACAATAACAATCAATGCACTCAAATACCAATGAATCAATAATCAACCACAACAAAACTAAAACTCAATAATATAAACTAAATTTAATTCAAATCAAATACATACGAGTTTTATTGTCTCTCGACCTCAAAAACATCAAATGGAATTGAAAATCAAATAAATTAAAGTTTAGAAATACGATAAACGGCGGATGAATCGGTGCGTTGCACCGTGATTTCTTCTCTTGTTCCTTCCTTGCACTCCGGAATTGATTGGCTTTGGCTCGGGCGAAGAACCGGAAGAACGGATCTCCTTGGCGGCGGCTGGGCGGCGGCTAGGGTTCTTCCTTTGTCCAGAAAAATAGTCTGATAAGCTCCCCTTTCGAAATGAATCAAAATTCCTGCTTAAAACCCCCACAATCACGATAAAAAAGGAAAATAAAATCTTCAGGATTTTGCGTCTCGATCGATCGGAAGTTTTCTCGATCGATCGGCGCACTGTTCATGCCAGCTTTTGAAACTCACTGTCTCGGTCGATCGATCGAGATTTTCCACCGATCGATCGAGACTTTAATAAAATTTGCTCTGGAGTCACTGCCTCGCTCGATCGATCGAAAATTTGTACCGATCGATCGAGACTTGAAATTCTTTGATGCTCAACTCTCTGCCTGGCTCGATCGATCGAGAGTAAATCTCGATCGATCGAGATTCCGAAAATCTCATTTCCTAATTTTCAGCTCTTTCTCGCCTCGATTTCGCCCGTTATCTTCATATTGGCTCATTTCTTCCACTTCCGATCTATTTTCCTGAAACAAACGAATAAACACCAAAAAGCATAATATCATCCAGGAAAAAGAACGGAAAGTAGGAAGAATTTACAGTTAAAAACACTCAAAATCTAAGCCTATCAACTCCCCCAAACTTAGACTTGATCGTCCTCGAGCAAGCAATAAGCTCAAAAAGAAAAGTTAAGCTCGATACTAAGCATGAATCATCTTTACAACATACGTAAAATCTCAGAAATCCTACTTACACATCAATAGAAGTCCTTCAACACTTAACAAGAAGCAATTTCTCCTAAGTTAAACAATACATCGCAACATCGGAACGTGCGTGTGTGCTATTGTCAAACATGAGTTACATACATATCTTTAAGATCAACATGTGCCATATCAACTCCTAGTCAAGATTACTTTGAACTACTCTACAAATTTACTATCCAGTACTTCTCCACTAATGTAATTATTCCCTAGACTTGGATCAACAGGACTTTAAAAGCTTTTAACGTTAGGCCTTTTGGTGTCGGCTCCAAAGAAAAGGTAGGATAGAAGCAAAGAAGAGAGTATAACAGAATCAGTTCAAAATCTTCTCACATAAACATTGAGCTTCTCTTCACATTTTCTAGCCTTGGCCACTTTGGGTCTTATTTAACTTTTCTTTTCAAGGCTTTTTCTCTACATCTTTTCTTTTTCTTTGCTCATTCTTTTGTTCATTTCATTTCTTTCACAATGAACTTCTCAACATATAACAATTTAATGCAATGAATGAGATTCATTATACTCTCCTAGGGATGGATGAAATTGTTCTTTTAGGCTCAAACCAAGGTGGGTATAATGAGTTTGCCAAGAATACCGAATGGGGGTCTAATCATATGCAATGCATATACCATTCTTTTTCAATAAGGCTCAAAAGGGGACACTAAGGAATAATGTATACAAGGTAGGCTTGAAAGGCACAAACGGTCCAAAGATCGCCTAAATCATCTCCAAGTCTAGTTCCTAATTATAAATTTCGCCTCAAAGTGCTTTCACTAAACTGTAGAGTTATCTAAGATACTCAAGACTCATCATAGTTAACACAAGTTTTCAATTTAATCAATACATACTTCACTCAATCATGACTCAATAAGTGCTCAAATTATTCCTCAGTTTTGACATGTAGTTAACAAAGGATATATACAAACAAGTTAAGCATTTCCATGACTCCTATCTAGATGAGGATTAATTTTTTCATGTATTACCGTTGCAATTCCAACTCATCAATTCTCAAGAATAACTCAATCAATAAAAAAAAAAATTGTTGGTAATGCTCAAGGATGAATCAGTCTCAACATCATGCAGTCATGCTAGGAAAAGAAACAAGACAAGTAGCAGAATGTGCAAAAGCAATATATATACACATACTCAAAACCCCCCCCAAACTTAGCATGTGAATTGCCCTCAATGAACAAGAAAAATAAATGCAAAGGCAAAGACACATACCATGACGACTATCGTCACTGATCGTCGTCCTCATCATGCTCCGGAGGGGGGACTGGGTAGTGGTGCTCCTCGCCCTGATATGGCGGAAATGGTGGGTACTCAGAAGGTGGAGGTGCATGCGGCTGATAAGGTGCAAAATGTGGCTCCGGCGGGACTGGAAACCTGGAAAACCCTGGGCCATGGCAGTGTTCCATGCACTCTGATAGTGCATGAACTCCATCTGACGCTGAGCTACCTGCTCATGGTCCATCTGCAATGCTCTCTGCATGCTATGAATGTCCCGCTGCATGCTGTGAATGCTCTGCTGCTCCAGGCGAATATCTTGGAGATCCCTATGAAGAGAGTCCAAAGTAACACGTGTATGTTCTGCAGCAGAGGATGATGCTCCAGCTTGTGTAGTGTCCGAAGGTCTTCGTCGACCCGTAGTAGGTGGTGGAGTGTCCACAATGATCGGTGTCTTCGGCGGAAGTAGCTCCTCGTCTTCCCCCCATGTCACTCCGTACCGCTGACATAAAGCAGTGATCGTGGATGGAAACGGTAGTGCGGAGGTCGGTGAGCTGCTCCCAATTTCTGCAATGTGATCATCAATGATCTCGCCGAAGTCCATTTCCTTCCCTGAGAGGATGGCATATACCAGGACCGCTCTGTCTTTTGTCACCTCAGAAGTGTGGGTCGAAGGCATGACCCGCGAGGCGACAAATGAAAACCATGCTTGGGCCTCTGGCTTCAAATGTTTCTTTAGAACCAACTGTGGCTCTGCTTTATCATTCCTTTGCCAATCCACTCCCGGCTTGCCAATAACTGTCAATACCTCATCATAGTCAATCCTGCTACTCTTGAAAGATTGGTATGCACAGTTTTGAAGTAAAGGCATCCGGTGAATATTGTTGATTGCGGCTCGATCCACCAATACATCCTTCCCTCAAACATAAACACTTACTTGGTGCCCTGGTCTAACAGCTCGAAGATTTGTGTAAAACTCCCTTACCAGTGGCACCACAGCATCAATCGGTGTCTGAACGAATTGAAACCACCCTTTTCGCCGGACTGTCCTAATGACAGGACATTCCAATTTATCTATGCTCATTCCCCTTTCACGGCTCAGGGGTTTCTTATGGTAGGTGGGGTATAATTCAGCAATTGTGGCATTGAGAAACTTCTTTTCATCATATCCTGGCTCAGAAACAGTGGCCTCCGCCTGCTTTTGCTTTTGGGAAGCTTCCGCCTGCTTTGACCTCTTTCTGGATGACATTTTCTTGCTAAACGATTACCAACTAACTCAATTAAATCCAACTATCACCACACAACACTATAAATCTTCCACCCTTCAACACCACAAAACTTCCTCCAAATTTAACTCCTTCCTAACCCAATTCTACTACAATTCAAGGAGTTTCACCAAAAGCTAAAATCTTTAAGAATTGGAAACCAATTACCTCTTAAAAATCTGATCTTGGAAAGATTTGGCACTTGGCTTGGAATTCCCTTTTTGATGTACTTCTACCCAATTTGCCTTGCAATCCTTCAAATCTGCAATGAAAAACAAATATTACTTCCCAGATTTGAAGTAACTTTAAATTTGATGGAAAAAATGATGAGATTAGATGAAGGAATTTGAAAAGGTGGCTAGGGTTCTGTTGTGGAGATGAGAAAAATTTAGTTAGAATGTGAAGGCTGCTGCGTCTGTGCCCTGTTATTTTTCAAAATTTTCTCTCGCTCGATCGATCGGAAAAATTCTCGATCGATCGAGCGAGGCAGTAGGCACAATGTCTTTTTAAAAAAAAAATCGGGCGATCGATCGAGATTTTGTCTCGATCGATCGCCAGCAGCAGCAAATAAAATTTAAAATTTTTCTCAACATCTTTCTCTCGGATTGCCTCGCCTACAACCAACTTGTTCTTGCTTACACACCTGCAATAGAAAATACACGAATTCATTCCCAGACAAACTCAAAACAAACAAACTAACAAAAACACATCAAAACAAGAAATCAAAAACAAAACTCGAGGAAGGAAAAACGGAAGTTCTTAATTTATAGTCCCAAGCTGGACTGTCACCTCCTCGTCTTCTCAATTTGATGGCTCCTTTGGATTCTTTACAGAATCACTCGGGAGCGTACCTTGCGTCCTCCCAGATATCAACGTGGCCAACTGCCCTATCTGCACTTCCAAATTTTTAATAGATGCATCCTGATTCTGCATCCTCGCCTCCGTTGATGAAATCAGCTTTGCCATCAGTTCCTCCATACTCGGCTTTTGTGTGAACCCTGCCTGCGGTTGAGGGTTCAACACATTTTCTTGATTCGACCATCTCAAATTCGGATGGTTCCTCCATGGTTGGTTATAATTCGAGTAGGAATTATGGGGCGGCCTGTTACCTACAAAATTAACAGCATCAACAGATTGGTTAAACTGGTTACCTGCCTGGCACTCGATGCTAGGATGACCGCCTCCACACAGCTCACAGAAGATCGCTTGAGCTTGCATTGCTGCTGCTCCCATGCTGTCAATCTTCCGGTTCATGGCTTCTAATTGAGCCGAAAGAGCAGTGATCTCGTCCACTTGATGGACTCCCATTGGTTTCTGTGGCGTGCTCCTCTCTGATTGCCACTGGTAACTGTTGCACGCCATTTCCTCCAACAAGCTATATGCTTCTTCCGGCGTCTTTCTCATTATTGATCCCCCAGATGCTGCATCAATCATGGAACGGTTAGAAGAAAATAAACCGTTATAGAACGTTTGTACCTGCAGTCATATGGGTAGACCATGGTGTGGGCATCTCCTCAACAACTCCTTAAAACGATCCCACGCTTCGTAAGAACGTCTCGGGGTCAAACTGCCCAAAAGTCGTGATATCGTTCCGCATCTTCGCCGTCTTGGAAGGGGGAAAGTACTTTGACAAAAACGCCTTTGTCATCCCCTCCCATGTTGTTACAGAACCTGCAGGTAGTGAATTCAACCATGCCTTAACTTTGTCTCGTAATGAAAAGGGGAAAAGTCTTAACCTGATGGCGTCGTCAGAGACACCATTGTGTTTGAATGTGTCACAAATCTCCAAAAAGTTGGAGATGTGATTCTTCGGATCATCCGTAGCTGCCCCCCCGAACATAACCGAGTGCTGAATCATTTGTATGATTTCCGGCTTGATCTCAAAATTGTTTGCTTGAATCGTCGGCCTCGTAATACTCGACAACGATCCATGAAATGCTGGTTGCGCAAAGTCCATCATCGATCTAGGGTGCTGTGCTTCGTTATTATCAGCCATCGCTCGAGCTTCTCGTAATCGCCTAAGTAAAGTTCTTTCTATCTCCGGATCGAAAGGCTCGAGAATGGGCTCCTCTCTTCTGAGCATGCACTAGAGAAACGGTTCCTGTACAAAATAGACAAAAGGAGACAACAAAATATACAAAGTTATTAACAAAGATCAACAAAAGAAAACAAAGAAAAGAAAAACAAAAACGCAATAATAAAAGAATTGGCTAAATTACAATTAACTAATCTCGTATGATATTATACAGATTAGTCCCCGGCAACGGCGCCAAAAACTTGACCGCTTTTATTTTAAACAATTATTTCCAATCTAGCGATTTTAGACCGCAAGTGCACGGTGTCAAGTTTTAGTATAGATAGGAAGATACGGATTGTCGAACCCACAGACACTAACAAGTAAGTACCAAATAAGATGTCTTTTAACTATATTTAACCTACGATAATAAATTGATAATTAAACTAAACTAAATTAAACTACTCTAATCCAACCAAGTCAATAAAAGTAAACGAGAAAAATCCAGAAGATAAGATTATCGAGACTTTGGCTCACCAATGTAATTCCCTACAATTCTCGATTGAATATTCAAATATTTCTAAGGTGACGAGTTCTCCCAATTTATCTAATACACTCTCTCGAGCTATATTAAACCTAACACCAAATTGCACTAAGTAACTCTCGTTCACTTATTTAACAATTCAATGTTGCATAAGATCCATGAAAACTCCTAGCTTTCAATTACTAGAATCTATGGCTATCACGCATGTATTTGGCGTCATCTCTCGATCTCGGTCTTAAATCCATGGTATGAGTTATTAATTCAGTATCATAAAATCATCTCTCGATCTCAATTACGATACTAACATCATTCAAAGGTGATCAAACCTCCAAAAGCATGAAGAACATAAAACATACGCAAAGAATTATAAGAATTCAATCATTAAATCATCAAATCGAAGGTTCGTAACAAAGGTTCGCCTAGCCTCGATAAATAAAATTAGTTCCTCATAATAAATCAAAACACAACAAAACTAAGAATTTAAAGACAAAGAAAAACTCCCAGCGTCGACTCCGGTTGTAGATCTTCGCTCCTTCTCTTGCTTCCTTCTCGATCGTCTCTTTTTATCGCTTGGGTTGTTCCAAATCCTAGGATGAAGGGTTGATGAAGGTTGGTGATGGTGATATGTGGAAGAAAGATGGAGGTTATGGAGGAGGTTTTTACGTGTGGTTTGTGAAGGAAAAGGGGGCTGTGGTGATGGTGGATGAAGGTGAAGAAAGGTTGGACGTGTGTATGGTGTGGAAGAATGATGGAGGCTATTCCCTAGGGTTAAAATCTGATTGAGTAGGTCTCGTTCCTGCCTTTTAAAAGTCTCGTGCATCAAATAAGGAAAGCAGTCCAAAATTTCCAAAATTCATCAGGCGTAATGACGCCTCCGAAGTGGCGTAGTTACGCCTGTCGATGTGTCAACAAATCTGGCTTCCCGCGTGATAGGCGTAATTACGCCACTTAAATTTTCAAAAGCCGTGGGCTAGGCGTAGTTACGCCTCAAAGTAGGCGTAATTACGCCTGTTGAATTAATTCAATGATGTTTCTTCGCCTTTTTTCAGCTTCTGGCGAGTTTCGTATTTTGGCCATAACTTTCTCATATGAACTCCAAATTTGATGAATCAGCTGTCCACGCGAAGATAAGAGAAAGTTAAACAACTTTTATATGGACCACATTTCCAAAACATGGCTCGAACATATAGTATTTTGAGGAGAAATGAGCAATATGTGTCTTGGATTCTGGTTTTTTCCTCTTTTCTTCAACTTTATTCATTCTTTCATCATTTTTGGTTCATTTCTTCTACTTTTATGCATTTCAACATTGATTCCTGAAATATAGAAATATATACCATAAACCGTAAAATAATCCAAGAATCAACACCAAAACATATACATATCATAGCCTAAAAACGCGTAATATTCAACCCTATCAATAACTTAAGCAAATTCTCGAATTTGATTCACAATTTTCATTTCAAGCATAAAATATTTAGAAAACTCAAATTCAAGATTTAATGTCTTGTAAATCTGAGTTTGAAGCGTAAAATACTTAGAAAGTTTCAATAGAATCAAAGAGAGAAAACAATATCATTCATAACAATTGTGACATTTGTTTCACCGTTGCATTTTAAGCGTACAAATCTTAGTTAACTCGAATTCAAGATTTGATTCTTGCACATTTGAGTCTTGAGCGTAAAATGCTTAGAAAACTCAAATAGAATCATCAATTTTATTGTGTTGAATATCGACCCACAACTCTTCATTCATTTGCTTAATTGTTCTACATCCTTATCCTTTGTAGGGTCTCGCTACCTTAATTCTCAATGAAGCAATCGATTAAGTAAATCACATTCTTTACGTACGTATCAAGATTAAGATACCATCATTACTGATCAAGATTTTCACTAAGTCTTTCTATTACATTGTTCATATACATCACATCATGTACATCATTTACATGCCAAACTGCTTTGAATCTCGATCAGTTAAATTCCTAGCAACAGAATGTATACTCACAATCCCAGCCTTCCCCAGCTATGAATCCCTACAGAACAACCACACACAACATGAGTATATAAATGATGTTCACAATCCAACATTAATGCAATGCATAAATACTGTATGAACAACTTCATGTAGTTCATGCATTTGAAATACTCCTCTTTCGTTGTTCATGTTCATATATCCAATCACAATATAATACAATATGATACAATATGTTATGACATATCCGACGAATCTTATTCATCATCCTGTTATAACAGGACATGTATGATATTGTTTTCCAGCTCAAAATGTTAGTGGCTCAGCCTTCACATCTTTATATTAGCAGCACATATCATATTTCCTTCCTCACACGTTATAAACAGTCATATCTCATGTCTCAACAACATCGTGCCTCACAACACCAATCACATGCCTCAACAACATCGTGCATCATAGCACCAATCACATGCCTCAATCGTATCGTGCCTCATAGCACCAATCACATGCCTCAACAACATAATCTCATAACTCAACAATATATAGAGATAACCACCATCACATACATTCAGCATAAAGGTATCATTGATACTCCACGTACCTGTCGTCCGTTTCAAAGATAGAAAATGCAAAAGTTATTGCTTAGTCTCCTATTTGACCTGCCCCCTGCGATGATGCTACATGAATATCAACAAATCAATGTGATAAGAAGCCTCATCGTCAAATTCCAAGAAAATATATCAATTTTCAACAATTTAACCCTAGCGATTGATCGCTGAGCAACAGGCGATCGATCGCCTCAAGTCCAGAAAATTCATGTTATGTTCTGCCTAGTCGCGATCGATCTCTACACTCCTTGTGATCGATTGCCACCTAGCAATTGATCGGTAACAAGTCAGTAATCGATCATTAAACTCACCGCCTCACTTGTTCTTAGCCTCATGCGATCGATCACCACATGGCTTGCGATCGATCGCCCGACTCTGGAAAATTCAGAACATGCGATTTTCATATATATCTTCGAGTTTCTACCATTTGTATCGTAATTCATACATCCAAAACATCATACAAGTTGTATTAAAGTATTCATACAACATTATATACATTATTCCTTCATTGAACTTAGTTTATATGCTTTAATTCAACTTATATCAAATCAACAACGTAGAAACTTGATTGAACATGTTCTCAAGATCAAATAGCTTAAAAACAAACTCATATACATGATCTTCTTACCAAATAACATCACTTCCAATCTAACAACAAGAGTTTCACTTGATTCCAAGCTAAAACCAAGAAAAGATGACAAAAAAGGAAGCAAGAGTTTAGAGAGGATTTTGTAGGAATTCACTAGGTGAAATGTGTGACTGTGAGTTTTACAATCTGAAATCCTCTTTTTATACTCCAACAAAATCATATCAAGTTTACTCCATGTGTTCTATCATACATCAAACACATGCCTTCCATGTAAAGGTATTATTAAACCATATACACATAACTTCATAATAAGTCAAGGAACATAGCAAATCCTTGTATTTGTTCCCAACTATACATTTTAGTACATTTACATCATGTATATCTGTATTTATCATAACTCACATACAACTCAAGACATGTAGTCTCTCATGCATCCAATTCATGTCTTCCATGTATACTTACTAATACATGTATGAATTCAATATGTACCATAATTCATGTATAAAATTCATATTCTTCATATAAATTCTCTTACTCGGTTCAACCCAATACCGAGTCCACATCATATTGTAATTAACTCCTAATTACACAATCAACCATTCATAATCATACATGATATATTTATAGGCATTACATTTGTCCCCTACTAATTGAATTTCGCCCTCAAAATTGAATTATGTACTCATCAAGTATTGCAACAATAATCACATAGTTACTGCCATTGCAATAATGTAAAGTAAATCTACACTTACCAATATGGCAACAAAAATATAAAATACACATACCAGAAAACCAACGCAGGGTACTGCCGTATCATATGCTTGTTGGGATATGCCCTAAGACATATCATTAGATGATTGTTTATGACATACAATGTAATATGATTTTATGAATGGCAATTCATTATTATATATTATTCTTTTAACTGTGCAATGTGAATTAATATATATGTTAATGTCCTTAGAATAATATTGTATTATTCTTAAAGATGTCCCTAGTCAAGTATTATCATGAATAGGGTTAATGATAATTCGTAGAGACTAGTATGTGTTGATTGATGAATTGTTCATTGATATGAGATATCAAATCAACACATGGGTACATGTTAGAGAACGATGTACTGGACAGACCCACCATGAGAATGCAACATAGATAGTTATATGATCGTCATATGCAATTCTCATAGTGATAATAATGTATGTAATCCTTACGACTTGTGATCATCAGAGATCCCAACATAAGGAGTTATGTATCTTGATATCGTCAAACGTTACCCGTAACAGGGTAATCTATAAAGGCGACTATTGGATACACTACGAATTATGTAGAGGGATGTTGACTGATCGAGATAGGATTTGTCCCTCCTATATAACAGGAGATGTGTTTGGCCCTTGATCAAGTGAAACTAAAATGCATGGCCATGCTCGAATGAGTCGATATGAGATATCGAGCTTATTCGTTTATTCTAGTTCTACTTGGGGATCAAGAAATAGAGATTGAACATACGAGTATGACTATTCCATGACTCGTGTTCAATCTAAACACAAAGGACAAAGGGATTAAGCTACATGGTTAATATTATCACAAGTTCTAAAGGTTATGTCGAGTCATTGACATTCTTGTAATTTGGGTAGCCTCGATGTGTTGCTAGACACCGCTCCTTGCTTGCGACATAAAATGAGATTTTATGTCACTGCCAACATTACAAGATCCTATCGGGTCGCACAAAAGATTAAATCGATAAGGGAAATTAAATTCATTGGATGAATTAATGAATTAAGAAGAGTCTTAATTAAGTGATTAGAATGTTTTAATTAAATCATGGGTTTGGGCCCATAAGACTTTAAGAAAGTCTTGAACCTTAATTAAAAGCCTTATAATATAAATACATGGTTTTGATTAATGGTTAATCATACTTTGATATCATAGCTTGACATCAAAACCTAGCCACACAAGAGCTCCACTCGGCCGCCTCTTCCTTCACCCCTCACGGCCGCCGTCGGTTGTAGTTAGGGTTTTGGTTGGCCGTCGTCGATTGGTTTTGAACCGGGAGTTCAGTTTTGGTTCAAGAATAAGTCTAGCAACTCGTTCTTGAACATCCTTTTTCGATTTGATCGTGTAGATACCGTTGAGGCAAGACCTTGGAGGTGTTGCTCGTGACTCGTGATCGTTGGACGTATTGCACCGTGGAATCTGCTCAAACACGCTACAAGGGTGAGACTTTTGTAAACCTTTATCCAATATGAAATCCTATGTATAGATCCATTGTTCTAGTAATCCATAAATTTTATTCCGCTGCGTTGTATGCTCTAAGGATTACTTACAGTGGTATCAGAGCCAGGTTCAAGGCTCATATCGGATTTATGTGGTTAAATAGTTTAATCATATTAGAATTAATATTGCATGCTATTTTAAACTGTTTATTTTCATATATGATATGGAATAAATCGAGTTTGTGAAAATCATCGTATAATATTATATATGATATAATTGACGGATTGAAATATATGATAATTCGTGATCAAAACTGGAACATTGGCTCATGCATGGCTCACGGCCGCCGCCACCAAAGGACTAGGGTTTCGAACCCTAGTCACCATGGCTCGCCGCCGCCTCCAAAAGGCTAGGGTTTAGAACCCTAGTCACCACAACACTCGGCCGCCGCTTAGGAGCTAGGTTTCGAACCCTTGGCTCGAGCATGGGTCGAGCTGTTGCACTATCTAAGGTTTTTAAACTCTATTGGCTCGATAAAGTATTGAGAAGGTACAAGTTGGTTCTATCATGGTCCACGGAATTATGAGGGTCGACGGAACTCATGTGCTCAAGATGATTGGGTACATAGAGAATCTGGACAAGCTGGGTTTTCCATTGGACCAAGAGTTGGCCACCGATGTGATCTTGCAATCGTTGCCTGAGAGCTTCGGTCAATTTGTAGTAAATTACAATATGACTGACATGGAAAAGACTCTACCACAATTGCTTGGTATGTTGAGAACATATGAAGCAAATACAAAAAAGACTAAGGCCACAAATGTTCTTATTGTGAATAAGGGCAAAGGAAGGGCCAAAGCTAAAGGCAACAAGAAAGCAAAGAAGGTCTTTGTTAAATCTAAGCCAAAGTCTTATGCACTAAAGCCAAAAAGGGGGATAGCGAAGGAAGGGAACTGTTTCCATTGCGGTGAGACCGGCCATTGGAAAAGAAACTGTAAAGTATATCTGGAGGATCTAAAGAAAGGAAGTGTGACTTCCGCTTCAGGTATTTTTGTTATAGAAGTCAATTTATCTACTTCTTCATCATGGGTATTAGATACTGGATGTGGATCTCACATTTGTGTAAATGTGCAGGACCTCAAAAAGAGTAGATTGTTGGCGAAAGGCGAAGTTGATCTCCGAGTTGGAAATGGAGCAAGAGTTGCTGCATTAGCTATATGGGATTATCATTTATCTTGCCTTCTGGTTTATCGTTGATTTTAAAAGATTGTTATTTTGTGCCTTCAATTACTAAAAACATTATTTCTATTTCTTGTTTGGACAAGTATGGATTCTCATTTATTATAAAGGACAACTGTTGTTCCATTTATTTAAATGATATGTTTTATGCTAGTGCACAAATGGTGAATGGTCATTATTTATTAAATCTTGATATACCTATCTATAACATAAATACTAAAAGGATTAAAAATAATGATTGTAATCCGACTTATCTCTGGCACTGTCGCTTGGGCCACATAAACGAGAACCGCATATCTAAACTTCATAAGGATGGAGTATTAGATTCATTTGATTTTGAATCATATGAAACATGCGAATCTTGTTTAATGGGCAAGATGACTAAAGCCCCTTTCAAGGGACATGTTGAAAGGGCAAATGTTTTATTGGGACTAATGCATAGTGATGTATGTGGACCAATAAGTACACAAGCTAGAGGTGGTTTTCAATACTTCGTTACATTTACTGATGACTTCAGTAGATATGGGTATGTGTACCTAATGAAGCATAAGCACGAAACCTTTGAAAAGTTCAAAGATTTCAAGAATGAAGTACAAAACCAACTTGGCAAAAGTATCAAAATCCTTCGATCAGATCGAGGAGGTGAATACTTAAGCCAAGAGTTTCATGACTATCTAAAGGAGTGTGGGATAGTCCCACAACTCACTTCTCTGTATACTCCACAATGGAATGGTGTATCCGAGAGGAGAAATCGAACATTGTTGGACATGGTTAGATCAATGATGAGTCATGCAGATCTTCCGATATCATTTTGGGGACACGCTCTAGAAACAGCGATTTTCTTACTGAACCGTGTTCCATCTAAATCAGTGGAAAAGACACCATATGAGATATGGACTGGGAAGCGTCCTAGTATGTCTTTTATGAAGATTTGGGGTTGTGAGGCTTTCGTTAGACGTCATGCCACTAACAAACTTGGACCCAAATCTGATAAGTGTTTATTTGTGGGGTATCCTAAGGAAACGAAAGGATACTATTTCTATTATCCCACCGAGAACAAAGTAGTTGTTGCTCGGACTGGTGTATTTCTTGAAAGAGAATTTATTTCTAGAAAAACCAGTGGGAGAAAAATAGAACTTAGTGAAGTTCAACCACAAGAAAACACTGAACCTGAGATTGAGATGGAAACAGAGCAGGCACCGCAAGCTGTTGTGGAAGAAGCACCTGCTCAAGAGACACAAGCCCAGCGTAGGTCTGTAAGAGAACACCGGGAGCCACAGAGATATGGATTTCTTGTGACTCAACAAGGTGACTTACTACTTATTGATGAGGATGAGCCGTCATCTTATCAACAAGCTATAATGGGCAATGATTCTGAGAAATGGCAAGAGGCCATGAAATCTGAAATGGAATCCATGTATGCAAACCAAGTATGGACTTTGATTGATCCACCTGAAGGGGTACGACCCATAGGGTGCAAATGGATTTTCAAGAAAAAGACCGATATGGATGGTAACGTACAAACCTATAAAGGTCGGCTGGTTGCAAAAGGATTCAAACAAATTCATGGTATTGACTATGATGAAACCTTTTCACCAGTGGCCATGGTTAAATCCATAAGGATCTTACTTGCAATAGCTGCATTTCATGATTATGAAATCTGGCAGATGGATGTCAAAATAGCTTTCCTTAATGGAAATCTGCTCGAGGATGTGTACATGACACAGCCCGAGGGTTTTGTCGATCCAAAGGATGCTGGAAAGATATGCAAGCTACAACGATCCATTTATGGATTGAAGCAAGCTTCTCGGAGTTGGAATCTTCATTTTGATGATGCAATCAAAGAGTTTGGTTTTATCAAAAATGAAGATGAACCTTGTGTCTACAAGAAGGTCAGTGGGAGCGTAATCATTTTCCTAGTGTTGTATGTAGATGACATACTTCTTATTGGAAATGATATCCCTGCCTTGCAATCTGTAAAGATTTGGCTAGGGAACTGCTTTTCGATGAAAGACTTAGGAGAAGCCACCTATGTATTAGGAATCAAGATCTATAGAGATAGATCGAGAAGGCTTCTTGGTCTAAGTCAAAGTACATACATAGACAAGGTGCTTAAAAGGTTTAGCATGCAAGAATCAAAGAAAGGATTCGTGCCTATGACGCATGGCATTTATCTCTCGAATGAACAGTGTCCTTCAACACCAGATGAGAGACAACGCATGAGTAAGATTCCATATGCATCAGCCATTGGATCTATCATGTATGCCATGATATGTACTCGTCCCGATGTATCGTATGCTTTGAGCATGACGAGCAGATATCAAGTTGATCCAGGTGAAGGTCACTGGATTGCTGTCAAGAACATCCTAAAGTACTTGAGAAGGACTAAGGATACATTCTTGATTTATGGAGGTGAGGAAGAGCTCAATGTAATGGGTTACACTGATGCAACCTTCCAAACTGACAAAGATGATTTTCGATCGCAATCCGGATATGTGTATTGCCTAAATGGAGGTGCTGTGAGCTGGAAGAGTTCAAAGCAAGAAACAGTAGCCGATGCTACAACGGAAGCTGAGTATATTGCTGCCTCGGATGCAGCAAAGGAAGCTGTTTGGATGAGGAAGTTCACTTCTGAACTTGGAGTGGTGCCTAGCATTAAAGATCCGATAGAACTCTATTGTGACAACAATGGAGCGATCGCATTGGCTAAGGAACCAAGATCTCACCAAAGATCCAAGCACATACTTAGGCGTTTCCATTTCATTCGAGAAATCGTTGAAAGGGGAGATGTTAAAATATGCAAAGTACCAACAGATGATAATGTATCTGACCCATTGACGAAGCCACTGTCACAGCAGAAGCATGATCGTCATACTAGATCTCTAGGCATTAGGTATATGTCTGAGTGGTCTTAGTGCAAGTGGGAGATTTGTTGGGATATGCCCTAAGACATATCATTAGATGATTGTTTATGACATACAATGTAATATATTTTATGAATGGCAATTCATTATTATATATTATTCTTTTAACTGTGCAATGTGAATTAATATATATGTTAATGTCCTTAGAATAATATTGTATTATTCTTAAAGATGTCCCTAGTCAAGTATTATCATGAATAGGGATAATGATAATTCGTAGAGACTAGTATGTGTTGATTGATGAATTGTTCATTGATATGAGATATCAAATCAACACATGGGTACAAGTTAGAGAACGATGTACTGGACAGACCCACCATAAGAATGCAACATGGATAGTTATATGATTGTCATATGCAATTCTCATAGTGATAATAATGTATGTAATCCTTACGACTTGTGATCATCAGAGATCCCAACATAAGGAGTTATGTATCTTGATATCGTCAAACGTTACCCGTAACAGGGTAATCTATAAAGGCGACTATTGGATACACTACGAATTATGTAGAGGGATGTTGACTGATCGAGATAGGATTTGTCCCTCCTATATAACAGGAGATGTGTTTGGCCCTTGATCAAGTGAGAACTAAAATGCATGGCCCTCGAATGAGTCGATATGAGATATCGAGCTTATTCGTTTATTCTAGTTCTACTTGAGGATCAAGAAATAGAGATTGAATATACGAGTATGACTATTACATGACTCGTGTTCAATCTAAACACAAAGGACAAAGGGATTAAGCTACATGGTTAATATTATCACAAGTTTTAAAGGTTATGTCGAGTCATTGACATTCTTGTAATTTGGGTAGCCTTGATGTGTTGCTAGACACCGCTCCTTGCTTGCGACATAAAATGAGATTTTATGTCACTGCCAACATTACAAGATCCTATCGGGTCGCACAAAAGATTAAATCGATATTAAATTCATTGGATGAATTAATTAATTAAGAAGAGTCTTAATTAAGTGATTAAAAGGTTTTAATTAAATCATGGGTTTGGGCCCATAAGACTTTAAGAAAGTCTTGAACCTTAATTAAAAGCCTTATAATATAAATACATGGTTTTGATTAATGGTTAATCATACTTTGATATCATAGCTTGACATCAAAACCTAGCCACACAAGAGCTCCACTCGGCCGCCTCTTCCTTCACCCCTCACGGCCGCCGTCGGTTGTAGTTAGGGTTTTGGTTGGCCGTCGTCGATCGGTTTTGAACCGGCAGTTCAGTTTTGGTTCAAGAATAAGTCTAGCAACTCGTTCTTGAACATCCTTTTTCGATTTGATCGTGTGGATACCGTTGAGGCAAGACCTTGGAGGTGTTGCTCGTGACTCGGGATCGTTGGACGTATTGCACCTTGGAATCTGCTCAAACACGCTACAAGGGTGAGACTTTTGTAAACCTTTATCCGATATGAAATCCTATGTATAGATCCATTGTTCTAGTAATCCATAAATTTTATTCCGCTGCGTTGTATGCTCTAAGGATTACTTACAATGCTTACTCTGTCTCCCACGTCGTCTCTTCGACACCTCGCTTATTGTAATACCCCCGAAATGTCATGTAATTATGTGCTATGATGATGATTTACGATGTGTTTAAGAGGGTTGTGGTGCATTTAATTGGGGGCTATGATTATGTTATGATGATATGATGTGGGAAGCATGTTGAGTGTTTTAGAGGATGTATTAATTAAATAAAGATGAAAAATATCGAGTTAGGATGTTTTAATGCATCGTGCTAAATACCAGGGCACAATTAAACACCACATGGCACCCCAACCACACCACCCCACCCCCCAATCACTAGGCCACCTCACCCATCCCCCACTTGTTCAACCCATACCCCTACTTGCCAACCCATGCTACAACTCATTACTTCCAATCAACCTCCATCTCCTTCTCTCCTCCTCCTCTCCTCCATTCTCGTCCCAAAGAGCTGCATCAAGGCAGGAAAAGACTTGGTTTTAAGGGCATTAAAAACCTTGCAATGAGAGGAGCAAAAAGAGAGGGGTAAGTTGGTACTCTGTTTTTCGGAGTCTTTGGTTAAGTTTGGGTTTTGTTGAGTTGATTTCATGCATGCTAGTATAGGTTTGGGAGAAACCTTGGTATGGGTACTTACATGAAAGTATTATGTAGCTTTTAGCATGTTTGCTCGAGCATATTACATGTTTTATGTAATAGATTTCTAGTTATGAAAGTATATGCTCGAAAATCTAGGCAAGATGATAAGTGCCTTGTTTTCTGGGAATTTGGATGAGTATTGAAGTTTATGAAGATGTTATGATGCATGTTAGCTTAGGTTTTGTTAAACCTTTGATTTGAACACATGCATGGTAGTTTTATGAAGCTTATAACATTTTTGTTCAAGCATGTTTTATGCTTTATGAAGTAGAAATGATGGTAGGAAATGAGGTGCTCGAAAATCTGGAGAAGTCCCGATTTTTCAGAGTGCTCGATCGATCGAGATTTTGGTCCCGATCGATCAAGCGAGGCAGAAAGTTTAAAGCATGGTTTGAATTTCAGGTGCCGATCGATCGAAGGATTTTCCGATCGATCGGTGAAGCTCCTCGATCGATCGGTAAGAAGATTTCGATCGATCAGTCGAGGCAGAAGTTGGGCACTATTTTATGCTTTCTCGATCGATCGAGACATGGGTTCCGATCGATCGAGAGAGGCAGAATCTTGGCAAAAGTTTTTAATTGTTTTATTTTGACAATGATTCATGATATGGTATCTAATATGATATGTTGTGGTTATGTAGAACCATCCCAGGTACCAGCACAGTCAAGGAGATAAAGTCTGTTGACTCCTCCTCCTTTTGAAAAGGTACGTAAGAGACATACGGGCATCGAACGGTAAAACACATCCCTACATTACGACTATGCTTTTATCGCATGAGTATTTATGATGAAATGATGATGTTTATAAGACGTTTATATATTCATACGATGTTTATTATGTGGTAAGATGCCACGGGGTAAGATGCCCATATGGTAAGAGGCCATACGATGTTTATTATGTGGTAAGATGCCACGGGGTAAGATGTTCATATGGTAAGAGGCCATACGATGTTTATTATGTGGTAAGATGCGACGGGGTAAGATGCTCATATGGTAAAAGGCCATACGATGTTTATTATGTGGTAAGATGCCACAGGGTAAGATGCCCATATGGTAAGAGGTCATACGATGTTTATGATGTGGTAAGATGCCACAGGGTAAGATGCCCATATGCATGAATATGAATCAGGGATAACAAAAAGAAGTTAACTAATAACCAGCATGTTTACTTAACCAAGATTTCATGCATTTACTGTGATGTTTTTATGACGTTAAGTAAAATTTTATATGCTCATGATGTGTTGTCCCTGTAGGTACACTTTTGGACTGAAGGGGCTAAGGGTCGGGTTGAAGCTGTGAGCTACAAGGATACAAGATGCATAGGATTCTGTTTATGTTTAGTATCTACTCTAGGAGTAGTATTAATCTAAAACGTTAGCATTCTTGTTTAGGAATGTATCCATTAAGTTACGTAGTTTTTATTTTGGCCTGTAATCCTATCAGCTCACGTAACAACCGGAACCCTAAAACCTTATAAAATGCATGTTTAGTTCAATTTATATGTTATTAATCACTGTCAAGGTGGGAAGACCCCACATTAGTGGTATCAGAGCAGTGGTTAGATAACCCTGGAATGAGTGAAGGGTAGCCTTAACAATAAGTTAGCTAGGTGCTTACTTTTAAACATGTTTTATATGTATGTTGCATATGAAGTAGAAGATGTTATACTAACATGTTTAATTATCTAACGATGTACTTTATGAACTGCTTTTGGTATTGTTGTTAACCCTTGTGTTGCAGCTTGGCAGCAAACGCCGAAGTAGGTGATGCGATAAGCGTCATTGCAAGTGCTGGGCGTACGAATCCACTACCACCGCCAGCCTTAGGGGAAGAGCCCTCTGAACAGCAATTATTACCCGGGGAGTTGAGCTTGTCTCAGTTTTTGACATACCGACCTCCGATGTTCGAAGGAACGGAAACCGGGGAAGTGGCCGAGGAGTGGCTAGAGAGGATAGAGCATATATTTGTGGCAGCGCCTTGTGCAAAGACGGCATGGATCAGATTAGCAGAATTTCAGCTGGCTATGAAGGCACTGATGTGGTGGAAGACCACAGTGATAGAGCAAGAGGCTCAGGGTCAGGAGATCAATTGGAAACTGTTCAGGACTCGGTTTCTGACCCGCTATTTCTCAGCTGCTGCGAGACAGGCTAAAGAGGATGAGTTTACCAACTTAAGGCAAGGTACCATGCCTGTATCAGACTATGCTCTACATTACTGTTCTTTACTCCGTTATGTGCCCCACATTGCTGCGAACACCCAGGCTAAGATGAGGAATTTCATGAAAGGCTTGAGGCATGAGCTGTATGACAGGGTCGTCACTTATGGCCCTGCCTATTTTGATGATGCGCTTTCACGGGCTGAGCTAGCTGAACTGGGAGTTGGTGTATATTCTGATGACGTACCACCTTCAGCACCCCCTCAGAAATCTACTTCTGACAGTTTGAAGCCCAGGGGTGATCAGTTCAAGCCTAGGGCAAACACTTCAGCGTCAAGGTTCAGTGGTAAGAAGCCCGAAAATCGTTGGAAAGGAGGTCGTAGGAATGACGCCCCTACGGGAAGAGGACAGCCTCAGGGAGACAGATCTGGAAGAGTTCAGTGCACTCTTTGTGGGCAACCACATTTGGCAAAAGATTGCGTAGGATGCTATGTTTGTGGCGATAGAGGCCACTTTGCTCGGCAGTGTCCCAACAGGGGAAGACAACAGAATTCTGCGGGGAGGCCTGCGGACAGAGCAGCACAGCACATACCACCTTTTGCACCGAGGCAGTATGGAAGTCAGCCCATGGGGCCACCTCAGGGGCAGGTTTACGCTTTGACGAGGGAGCAGGTTACAGCGGCTCCGGAGGAGGTTATAGCGGGTACGTGCCTTTTATTTACGCACCCTGCTTTTATATTGATAGACACAGGTGCGTCACACTCTTTTGTGTCGACGAGTTTTGTGGAAAGGCACCACATATGCACTTCTCAGTCGCCCATGCCTCTTATGGTCTCGACCCCCGCTGGAAGAAGTATGATTACTGATCGGATTGTCTATGATGGCCTCATTTATTTTGAGGATAATGAGCTAAGGTCAGATTTGATTGTTCTGGGGATGTCAGACTTTGACTGTATTGTAGGCATTGATGTTCTGAACAGGTATCAGGCAGTCGTGAACTGCAGGCAGAGGACTGTCCGATTCAGGTCTGATATGGGAGTCCAGTGGACATTCTTTGGGGATGGTTCTCGTCCAAAGATTCCGTTGATATCTGCTGTCAAGATGGCACAGTTATTGGAACGAGGCCATACAGGATACCTTATTTATGCTGTTGATATTACGGAAAAGAGGAAAGAGTTAAAGGTTGAGGATGTGCCCGTAGTGGCGGAGTTTTCTGATGTTTTTCCAGAGGAGATTCCAGGATTCCCAACGACGAGAGATGTCGAGTTTGGGATTGAGTTACTACCGGGGACGTCTGCAATTTCTCGTGCCCCGTATAGGATGGCACCAGCAGAGCTAAGGGAGTTAAAGACTCAGTTGCAAGAGCTCCTTGATAAGGGCTACATATGCCCTAGCGTATCGCCCTGGGGTGCGCCTGTTTTGTTTGTTAAAAAGAAGGATGGATCGATGCGTCTATGCATTGACTATAGGCAACTGAATAAGGCCACAGTAAAGAACAAGTATCCACTTCCAAGGATCGATGACTTGTTTGATCAGTTGCAGGGTACGAGGCTCTACAGTAAGATCGATCTGAGATCGGGGTATCATCAGATACGAGTATGAGAAGATGATGTTCAGAAGACAGCTTTCAGGACTAGATATGGGCACTATGAATTCCTAGTCATGCCTTTTGGGGTGACAAACGCCCCAGCCGTTTTCATGAGTTTGATGAACAGGGTGTTCCAGCCATTTTTGGATCAGTTCGTCATAGTCTTCATTGACGATATACTCATCTACTCCCGGACTGAAGAAGAACATGCGGAGCACTTGAGAACGGTACTCCAGATCCTCAGGGATCATCAGTTATACGCAAAGCTTAGTAAGTGCGAGTTCTGGTTGAGCAGCGTGGTATTCTTAGGCCATGTCATATCTAGCAGAGGGATATCTGTGGATCCCAGGAAGATTGAGGCTGTGATGGAGTGGGCTGCACCCACTTCTGTACCGGAGATACGGAGTTTCCTCGGTTTGGCAGGTTATTACCGACGTTTCGTCGAAGGTTTTTCAAAGATTGCCAAACCCCTGACACAGCTGACTCAGAAAGGAGTCCCCTTCTATTGGTCTGAGGCTTGTGAGGAAAGCTTCCAAGACCTGAAGCGTCGCCTGACTACAGCGCCTGTGTTGGTGATTCCGTCTGAGAATAAGAGGTTTGCCTTGTATACGGATGCGTCACTGCAGGGTTTGGGCTGTGTATTGATGCAAGATAAGCATGTGGTGGCTTATGCATCGAGGCAGTTGAAGCCGCATGAGGCTAGGTACCCAGTGCATGATTTGGAACTGGCGGCCATCATATTTGCCTTGAAGATTTGGAGACATTACTTGTATGGCACGTCTTTCACTATATATACGGACCATAAGAGCCTGAAGTTCTTATTCACTCAGGCAGAGTTGAACATGCGGCAAAGAAGATGGATGGATTTACTCAAGGACTATGACTGCGAGATTGAGTACCATCCTGGTAAAGCAAACTTGATAGCAGACGCCTTAAGTCGTAAGGTGAAGAGTACTGCTGAGGATGCCATGAGTCTATCAGCTATGATGACTTCTTATTGCCATCTGGGCTATGATTTTGATGTAGACACGTTGCCTGTGCGAGTGTCGACCTTATTGGCGGAGCCAGATATATTTGAGGCAATCAGGAAGGCCCAGAGGTCGGATGATGAGGTTCAGAGATGGACGTCATTGGTACTTAAAGGTCAGCCATCCAAGTTCAGAGTGGCTGAGGATGATTCCTTGAGAATGGGTAACCGATGGGTAGTCCCAGATACACCAGAGTTGCGTAGAGGAATATTGGAGCGAGCTCACAGTAGTCGGTTCAGTATCCACCCAGGAGGAAGGAAGATGTACAAAGACCTATGCGGTCAATTCTGGTGGAGACGCATGAAGCGCGATGTGATCACTTTTGTTAAAAGATGTTTGATCTGCCAGCAGGTAAAGGCAGAGAGGCAGAGGCCTGGTGGCGAGCTGAAGATCTTAGAGGTACCTCAATGGAAGTGGGAGCATATATCTATGGACTTCGTGACCCACTTGCCAAGGACGGCATCAGTATTTGATGCGATCTGGGTGATCGTGGATAGGCTGACGAAGGTGGCTCATTTCATCCCTTACAGCATGTCTTTTACATACTTGAAGATGGCCCAAATGTATATATGGGATGTGGTGAGGTTGCATAGTATTCCAGTCTCGATAGTGTCTGACAGAGACCCGAGGTTCACTTCACATTTCTGGGAGGGTCTCCAGACAGTTTTGGGCACAGAGGTGAGACTGAGTACGGCCTATCACCCTCAGACAGACGGTCAGACGGAGCGTACCATTCAGATGCTCGAGGATATGTTAAGGGCATGTGTGTTGGAGTTTGATACCCCGTGGCAGGATTCACTGGCACTGGTGGAGTTCTCCTATAATAACAGTTACCAAGCGAGAGTTCAAATGGCTACTTTTGAAGCTCTGTATGGACGACGATGTAGGTCACCGCTGTATTGGGAGGACTTGACTAGCAAAGCGGTCGGAGGACCGGATATGATCAAGGACATGGAAGGTAAGATAAAGTTGATACGCCAAAAGATGAAAGCGGCCCAGGATAGGCAAGCAGCCTATGCCAATAAGCGGCGACGACCGCTGGAATTCCAGTTAGGAGACAAGGTCTTCTTAAAGATCTCGCCCTTCAGGGGTGTGGTTCGGTTTGGTATGCGGGGAAAGTTATCTCCGAGGTATGTTGGGCCATATGAAGTTTTGCAGCGTATCGGTACTTTGGCCTACCGTTTGGCACTACCGCCATCCCTGTCAGGCATACACGATGTTTTCCACATTTCTATGTTGCGGAAGTATGAGCCAGACCCGTCTCATGTCTTACAGCCTACTGAAGTTCAGTTAGACTCAGATGTGTCCTACGTGGAATGACCAATCAAGATTCTGGATCGAGAGGATCACAGATTACGAAGCAAAGTTATACCGATGGTCAAAGTTCAGTGGGGTCGTCGGGGTGTCGAGGAGCCTACGTGGGAGACGGAAAGACATATGGTGCAGCACTATCCGGAACTATTCTCTGGTATGTTTTATGTTTAGTTTCGATATGGTGATGCATGTGGATTTCGAGGACGAAATCTTATAAGTAGGGGAGTAATGTAATACCCCCGAAATGTCATGTAATTATGTGCTATGATGATGATTTACGATGTGTTTAAGAGGGTTGTGGTGCATTTAATTGGGGGCTATGATTATGTTATGATGATATGATGTGGGAAGCATGTTGAGTGTTTTAGAGGATGTATTAATTAAATAAAGATGAAAAATATCGAGTTAGGATGTTTTAATGCATCGTGCTAAATACCGGGGCACAATTAAACACCACATGGCACCCCAACCACACCACCCCACCCCCCAATCACTCGGCCACCTCACCCCTCCCCCACTTGTTCAACCCATACCCTTACTTGCCAACCCATGCTACCACTCATTACTTCCAATCAACCTCCATCTCCTTCTCTCCTCCTCCTCTCCTTCATTCTCGTCCCAAAGAGCTGCATCAAGGCAGGAAAAGACTTGGTTTTAAGGGCATTAAAAACCTTGCAATAAGAGGAGCAAAAAGAGAGGGGTAAGTTGGTACTCTGTTTTTCGGAGTCTTTGGTTAAGTTTGGGTTTTGTTGAGTTGTTTTCATGCATGCTAGTATAGGTTTGGGAGAAACCTTGGTATGGGTACTTATGAAGATGTTATGATGCATGTTAGCTTAGGTTTTGTTAAACCTTTGATTTGAACACATGCATGGTAGTTTTATGAAGCTTATAACATTTTAGTTCAAGCATGTTTTACGCTTTATGAAGTAGAAATGATGGAAGGAAATGAGGTGCTCGAAAATCTGGAGAAGTCCTGATTTTTCAGAGTGCTCGATCGATCGAGATTTTGGTCCCGATCGATCGAGCGAGGCAGAAAGTTTAAAGCATGGTTTGAATTTCAGGTGCCGATCGATCGAAGGATTTTCCGATCGATCGGTGAAGCTCCTCGATCGATCGGTAAGAAGATTTCGATCGATCGGTCGAGGCAGAAGTTGGGCACTATTTTATGCTTTCTCGATCGATCGAGACATGGGTTCCGATCGACCGAGAGAGGCAGAATCTTGGCAAAAGTTTTTAATTGTTTTATTTTGACAATGATTCATGATATGGTATCTAATATGATATGTTGTGGTTATGTAGAACCATCCCAGGTACCAGCACAGTCAAGGAGATAAAGTCTGTTGACTCCTCCTCCTTTTGAAAAGGTACGTAAGAGACGTACGGGCATCGAACGGTAAAACACATCCCTACATTACGACTATGCTTTTATCGCATGAGTATTTATGATGAAATGATGATGTTTATAAGACGTTTATATATTCATACGATGTTTATTATGTGGTAAGATGCCACGGGGTAAGATGTCCATATGGTAAGAGGTCATACGATGTTTATTATGTGGTAAGATGCCACGGGGTAAGATGCCCATATGGTAAGAGGCCATACGATGTTTATTATGTGGTAAGATGCGACGGGGTAGGATGCACATATGGTAAGAGGCCATACGATGTTTATTATGTGGTAAGATGCCACAGGGTAAGATGCCCATATGGTAAGAGGTCATACGATGTTTATGATGTGGTAAGATGCCACAGGGTAAGATGCCCATATGCATGAATATGAATCAGGGACAACAAAAAGAAGTTAACGAATAACCAGCATGTTTACTTAACCAAGATTTCATGCATTTACTGTGATGTTTTTAATGACGTTAAGTAAAATTGTATATGGTCATGATGTGTTGTCCCTGTTGGTACACTTTTGGACTGAAGGGGCTAAGGGTCGGGTTGAAGCTGTGAGCTACAAGGATACAAGATGCATAGGATTATGTTTATGTTTAGTATCTACTCTAAGAGTAGTATAAATCTAAAATGTTAGCATTCTTGTTTAGGAATGTATCCATTAAGTTACGAAGTTTTTATTTTGGCCTGTAATCCTATCAGTTCACGTAACAACCGGAACCCTAAAACCTTATAAAATGCATGTTTAGTTCAATTTATATGTTATTAATCACTGTCAAGGTGGGAAGACCCCAAACTTATCCCATTGACCCTTTACCATAGGTATCACCTTGCTTTGTAATTGACAATCTGCTCTATCCAAGATCTTAACTGGTCATTCCGCATACAACATATTTGTATTCAATTATAAGTCTGATGGTTGCAATACATGAATACTAGTCAATGAGAGTGACAATGCTAAACAGTATGCCAATGTACCAACAGGTTGTAACACCTCATACAGATCCATATACCTTGGCGATAACTGTCATCTCATGCGAGTTTCAAACCTGATCTTCTTCAGGCAAGTTGAACGGTCTACCACACAGGACAACACCCTTACAAGGCGATGTTTTTAGACTACGTTGTCACTACATTGATTCACGAGGCCTACGCCGTTCATTTGTATAAGTGGCATGTCTATCCTCTCCCATTTCTCGTACCAATATTGGTATAGGGTAACATGTTTATGCAAATAATTACACATTTACTTATTCAATGCTCGTCTGTGAGCATTCTGATATGTGTATATGGTTGGTATAAGGGTTGTGAGATTTCTCTTTTCATTTATGATTTGCATGAAATTTGATGAAGAGAATTGTATAATGAATTAAGAATATGAATAGTACATTATAACGTGTATAAATTATTGAATTGAGTTTTGTTGGGAATCGGGTTTACGGGGAAATTCGGTCCCAAAATTTTATAGACGTCATGCCTTTGTTATTGAAGCATGAATGAAAATTCCCTAATTCTATCGAAATTGTGCTGTGAGACACGATGTTGTTGAGATATGAGATATGATTGTTATAACGTGTGAGGATGGAAATATGATATGTGCTGCTAATAGGAAGATGTGAAGGCTGAGCCACTGACATATTGAGCTGGAAAGCAATACATGTCCTGTTATAACAGGATGATGAATGAGATTCATCGGATATGTCATAACATATTGTATCATATTGTATTATATTGTGATTG
The DNA here is from genome assembly GCA_907163345.1 of Haberlea rhodopensis. Classification (NCBI taxonomy): domain Eukaryota; kingdom Viridiplantae; phylum Streptophyta; class Magnoliopsida; order Lamiales; family Gesneriaceae; genus Haberlea; species Haberlea rhodopensis. The sequence goes on along the minus strand of CAJQUN010000004.1, from coordinate 20,953,716 downwards.
GATGTATGAACAGGAACAATGAAAGATGAGTATTTCAAATGCATGAAATACAGGAATTTGTTTATACAGTATTTATGCATTGCATTGACGTTGGATTGTGAACATCATTTATATACTCATGTTGTGTGTGGTTGTTCTGTAGGGATTCATCGCTGGGGAAGGCCGGGATTGTGAGTCTACTTTCTGCTGGTAGGAATATAACTGATCGAGATTGAAAGCAGTTTGATATGTAAATGATGTACATGATGAGATGTATATGAACAATGTAATAGAAAGACTTAGTGAAAATATTGATCAGTAGTGATGGTATCTTAATCCTGATACGTACGTTAAGAATGTGATTTACTTAATTCACTGCTTCATTGAGGATTAAGGTAGCGAGACCCTACATACTTAGTGCTTAAACCCTTCTATGGTCTTGACTAAGCAAATAGCCATAACAATATCTTGTGCAACTATCGATAAAGTAACGAATTACTTTCACCACCTCTAGTTTGTACAAACTTTGATTCACACATCAATATGAATTAATTCTAGAGGTGTTGTATTTTTCAACAAATGAATGACAGTTTTGTTAACTTAGCCTCCACACAAGTCTCATACTTATGCTTTAAGCTAATATTCACAGAAAACAATAAGTTTACATTATATATTTGCATTGCGAATTATAATTACATAATCTCAAATACTCGTATCATTAATCATAAGACTCAACCAAATAAGTAAAATGGTAAACTTTATTGCTTTCAATCCAAGAGTAACCATCATTACATTTATTTTGAATAACTCCCTTTATGGAGACTACAACTATGTCGAATACAAGATTTCAAGCGTAAGTATTAAATCAGAGAAATCGTCTGATATCTTGTCATATTCAGTTACGTTGATCCAACCCTTAGCTTTCTTCTTATCGTCTATCTTGACACGACACTCTTTTGCTTTGTGGTTCATTTTCCCACATATGAAGCAATTTCCTTTGAACTTTTTAAAGTTCATTTGTTGTTGGCCATCATGGTTCTTTCTCTTCTTTCCATGATCATCAAATTCCACAACATTGGATCTTGCACTCATTTTGTTCATGTCGATTTCCGACTTGCGGTTATCCTCTTCAATCCTTAGTCGAACAATCAAGTCCTCGAGTCCCATTTCCTTCCTCTTGTGGTTCAGATAGTTTTGAATTCTTTCCACAACGGAGCAAGTTTCTCAATTGTTGCAGCAACTTGGAAGGACTCGCTTAGACCCATTCCTTCCGCATGAATATCATGCAAGAGTACTTGGACTTCTTGCACTTGACTCACTATAGATTTCGAGTCTACCATTTTGAAACCCAAGAAGTGTCCAACAATTAACTTTTTAAGGCCGACATCTTCAGCCATATATTTTGTTTCAAGCATATTCCACAATTCTTTTGCGGTTCGGACTTGACAATACACAATGTGTAGTGCATCATCAAGGCCATTCAAGAAGTAGAGCATCTACAACTGCCCTCTTCCTAGGATCAATTTCTTCTTCTTTAATGATAGGTGAATTTTCCTTGAAAAAAAACCTTGCCAAGCACAAGGTTGTGAAATAGAAAAGCTTTTTTCGTTGCCACCTTTTAAAATCTGTGACATTGAACTTTGGCGACTTTTTCTCCATGTGTTGCAAGAACATTAGTTGATGTGGATGTCATTTATTTTCCAGAAATATATCACAAAAATTCCTCTTAAGATTGTTGGGTGCGTTGTGTAAGGCCCCAACACTTAAACTCGTCATTAGTTCATTTATGACGTCGTATGTGTATAAATTTTTCATTTTTCTTTTCATTCTTTAAAAAGAATCTGTTAGTTCCGGACCTTATCGATGAGATTTTAAAGATGACAAAACATTTCAGACCGGATCGATAGATATCAGTTTGACCAGATCGATCGGACAAAACAGAGCAAGATGACAAATCATTTCAGACCGGATCGATGGAAATCAGGCATACCAGATCGATCGCGCAAAACAGAGCAAGCTGATAAAGCATATCACATATCAGACCGGATCGATGGATTCCAGACTGACTAGATCGATACTTCAGATCGATCTCAATCTTCATCAGATCAAAGCAGTCAAAGATACTTAAAGGATAGCTTCTCAGTCCGAACCATCAACGGTTATTTATTGTAGCATTTAATGCTGTAATTAATGCTACAAAGGATCAAAAGTCGAAGATTGCCATTAAAGGTAAGAAGACAAAGGAGAGCTTACCTGACAGTCGCCGAAAGCATACATCAGAACGGCAAGTGTCCTGAAGAAGAAGACTGTAGCTTTCTCAGAGTTTAAAAAGAGTCAAAGTTGCACATTAAGGGAAACAATGCCGTTGCTACCCTCAACTATAAAAGGATGCAACAAAAGGAAGACAGGGACTCTTGATTTGGAACTCACGCTGATCAATTGAAAAACATACAAGAAAGCAACTGCACACGCTTACAAAGTTTAGAAGCTTTCGAGCTGAAGTTATTTATTTAAGCGCAATTACTTTGTAACATTTGATCATTGTAGGATCACTGTGCGCATTGTGTATTGAAAAATAGAAGTGAGGAACTTATTGTAACTGTCAGACAGAGTGTGTCTGAGCAGGTTGAGTAACTAGGAGTTTCAGACTGGTAGTGAGGTAAATCCAGTCTGAATCGGGTTTGTACAACAGGATTGTATAAATCAAAGTCTTCTAGTATAAACCTTCCTTAATTGGAAGAAGGGGAGACGTAGAAGGATTACACCACCTTCGAACTTCCAGAAACATATCCTGTGTCTTATCCTTCTGCACTTAGCCATCGAGCCGTTCTTACTTTTACAAGAGTAGACCGTTTCCGCACTCACTTTTTCAGTGGTCTGTTCTGTTCAAAGAGTTGATTAAGTAACAGATTTCTTTCACTAATCCGAGAGAATTCACAAGGGATAAATTTTTAAGGAGTGTTCATTCACCCCCCCCCCCCCCCCTCTAAACACTCCGGACCGATCCTAACAAGTGGTATCAGAGCAGGTCATCTTAATCAGCACAAAGACTAAGCTGATGGCATCATTCAACAAAATCCCCATGTTCTCAAAAGAAGACTATGATGACTGGAGAATCAGAATGCAAGCTCATCTGGCAGCTCAGGATGATGATATGTGGTTCGTCATCACTGATGGACCAATGAAGATTTTAAAATCAATACAGCAGTAGCCATCTCTGATGGAGAACCACAAATGGTGGAAAAAGACAGATCTCTCTGGACGAATGAGGAAAGAAAGAAAGCAAATCTCGATAATGTGGCCAAAGACATCTTGTTCAAGACTTTGGACAAGAATATGTTCAGCAAAATCAAAATGTGCTCTACTGCCAAAGAAATTTGGGAGAAGATAGCACAGCTATGTGAAGGCAACGACCAGACCAAAGAAAACAAGTTAACTGTTGCTCTTCAAAGATTTGAGAGCATAAAGATGAAAAGTGGAGAAACTCTAAATGAGTTTGATGAAAGAGTCACCAGCATCATAAATGAACTGAATGGTCTGGGGAAGGAATATTCTAACAGAGAGATCGCTCTGAAAGTAATGAGAGCTCTGCCAAAGGAATGGGATGTAAAGACCATCGCCATGAGGGAATCAAAAGACCTTAACAAGGTTGAACTTCATGATCTGTTTGCAGATCTTAAGGCCTATGAGTTTGAACTGATAAGCAGAGGTGAAGCAGAGCCATTCATCTCTCAACCAAACAAGGCCCTGGCAGCCACTCAAGACCAGATCGCTTCAACATCAGACCGATCTGCTGAACAGATGAGTAACGATGCTATGTCATTATTTATCAAGAAATTCGGTAAATTTATGTCTAAAAATAAGAGGAACTTCAAACCCTCTCATCATTATAAATCAAGAAAAGATGATACTGTTAACGATCAGGCTTGCTACAATTGTGGTAAGACCGGACACTTCATTGCAGATTGCACCAGACCGAAGAAAGAAGAACGGAAAGAGAAGCATCATGATGATAGAAAGAAGAAGCACTACAAAGACCGCAAGAATCATGGAAAATCCCAAAAAGTCCTAGTAGCTGAAGAAGGAAACAGCAAATGGGCTCAGACAGACTCAGACTCAGAAAGCTCTGAATATTCTTCCAGCGAAAGCGAAGAAGATATTCAATGTCTTATGGCAGACGAAGAAATGAGTCAGACAGACGAGGTATATGATCTTGACTCAAATGAATTTACACGAGAAGAGCTCATGTCCGCACTGCAAGACATGGCTAATGATTATAGGATCTTAGCTGAATCATTTGAGAAGAATAAAGCCAAAATCAGTACTCAAATGGATGAGCACAACAAACCAAGCTGCTCTGAGCAGGGTGAGTGCAAAAATCTCCAGATCGAGCTGAATAAGCTGAAAATCTCTTATGATCAGCTCCATGAAGAAAATAAGAGAATTAGCACACAAAATGCTAAGCTCTCACATATATTCAAAACATGGACAAAATCCAGAACATCCTTGGAAGAATTACAAGAGGTTCAAAGAAACGTCGGTGATTTCACCGGCATAGGCTTTGACACCAAAGAATGCACCAAAGATGAATCTGAGCTGTTGCTGGTAAAGAATCAAGTCAAACAAATGACATTTGTTAAATCCAGCACAGTATATGAAACTGAAGCACCTAAGATTCAAACAGGAGTCTCTTACGAGAATCAAAATCTGAGAAAAGGAATTGGTTATGTTGACCAAGCCAAAGAAAAGGCACCAGCAAGATTTGCGTCTATCAGACCAAATCCAAAGGTGCAAGATCGAAGGCAAGGAAGACAATACAATTACTATGACTCAAAACCGATTCAACGAAGATATAGACTACCTTATGAGAATCAAAGGTTTTCACAGCGCACACATTATCACACACAGCATCGAAACAGACCAGTACACAGCACACCCTACACACACAAGCCATTGAAGCTGATACAGGTGTGGGTTCCCAAAGGGCTAATCCGTTCTGGACCCAAATAGGATTGGGTACCAACAATAATTATATTTGATGACAGGTACCGAAGAAACTCGCATCAGACTGGTATTTGGACAGTGGGTGTTCCCGTCACACTGACTGGAAACATCGAGCTGCTGTCTGAAGTGACAGAATGTATTGGACCCAAAATCATTTTCGGAGATAACTCAAAGGGTAAGACCGTGGGCAAGGGTAAGATTGTCCATGGTAACATTATTATCAATGATGTGCTGTTAGTTGAAAATCTGTGCTATAATCTGATTAGTATAAGTCAACTCTGTGATAATGGTTATGCTGTAGAATTTCATAAACACACTTGCACTGTTAAATCATCAGACGGTATAACCATGCTCGTAGGAATCAGGAATGGAAACACATATAAGATTAACTGGAATCATGCTCAACCTGATAATCCTACTTGCTTCATTGCTAACAATGATAATAAACATTGGCTGTGGCATAAGCGCTTGAATCATATCAACTTTAAGACCATTGCTAGCCTGTGTAAACATGATTTAGTTATCGGTCTGCCCAAGATCGATTTTGCTAAGGATAAGATCTGCGAAGCTTGCCAAATGGGCAAACAGATCAGATCATCCTTCAAAAACAAGAATGCCAAATCCTCCTCCCGCTGTTTAGAATTACTGCATATGGACTTGTTTGGTCCTATACCAATAACAAGTTTAGGGGGAATGCGGTATACTCTTGTTGTTATTGATGATTACTCACGCTTTACATGGACTATATTCTTAAGCAGTAAAGATCAGACCGGTCCGAAGTTGATCAAGCTGCTGAAACGCACTCAGAACGAGAAATCATCCAGCATAGACAGGATTCGAAGTGACAAAGGGACTGAGTTTTCAAATCAGAATCTTGAATCCTTTCTAGAAGATCATGGAATCAAGCATGAGTTTTCAGCTGCTCGTACTCCTCAACAGAATGGAGTTGCAGAACGAAGAAACAGAACGCTCAAGGAAGCAGCAAGAACAATGCTTGCTGATTCTGGAATCTCTCAAAAGTTCTGGGCAGAAGCTGTAAATACTGCTTGCTACACTCAAAACCGATCTATGATTAACAAGAAGCTGAATCTCACTCCATATGAAATATGGACTGGTAACAGACCATCTGTCTCTCACTTTCATGTATTTGGCTGTAAATGCTTCGTTCACAACAATGGTAAGAGTCATCTTACAGCATTTGAAGCTAAGTCAGATAATGGAATATTCTTAGGATATTCATCAATTAGCAAAGCTTATCGAGTTTTTAATAATCGAACTTTAACTGTAGAAGAATCTGTTCATGTAGTCTTTGATGAAACTTTATGTGTTGAGGGCAACAAAGAATCAATTCAAAATCAGATGGAAAATATCCATCTCGAAGCTAACAGTGATGATGAGATTGTAGCTAACATGTCAAGAGACAATCCACCAGAACCAGAAGTACCAAACAGACCGGATCAAGGCGTTGAAGAAACTTCAGATCGAGCTGATCCGGATGCTCCTGACTCAAATATTAAAGCAGATACTGATCATGCTGTTACTGTTCATCCGACCGGACCAGACAATCCAGAGTCAAGCTATCGATGGACTAAGAAGCATCCACCTAATCTAGTGATTGGTAGTCCTTCTGCAGCGATCAGAACCAGAGGACAGATGATGGATGAGTTCACTCATGCTGCCTTCATCTCTACTCTGGAACCCAAGAAGATCGATGAAGCTCTGACTGACTTCAACTGGATTAAAGCAATGCAAGAAGAGCTTAATCAATTCGAACAAAATCAAGTTTGGAGTCTAACCCCCAGACCAAGCGATCTGCCTGTTATTGGAACCAGATGGGTCTTCAGAAATAAGCTAGACGCAGATGGAACTGTGGTTAGAAACAAAGCCAGACTGGTGGCACAGGGATTCAGACAAGAAGAAGGAATCGACTTCGATGAATCATTTGCACCAGTCGCCAGACTTGAAGCTATCCGAATCTTTCTTGCTTATGCTGCCTTTAAAGACTTCAAAGTATATCAGATGGACGTTAAGAGCGCCTTTCTTAATGGAAAACTTCAGGAAGAAGTCTACATTGAGCAACCACCTGGATTTCAGAACCATTTGTATCCCAATCATGTATATCTACTGAATAAAGCAGTATATGGTCTGAAACAAGCTCCAAGAGCCTGGTATGGCACTCTATCTCAATTTCTGCTGAACCATGATTTCCAGATCGGATCAGTAGATAAAACTCTATTTAAATTCATTAAGGGGGAACATACCCTATTAGTTCAGATTTATGTTGATGACATAATCTTTGGGTCAACTAACCCCAAATTGTGCGAGAAATTTTCTAAGTTAATGCAGGGACAGTTCGAGATGAGCATGATGGGAGAATTGTCATTCTTTCTGGGTCTGCAAGTAAAACAGCTCAACAATGGCATTTTCATCAATCAGACCAAGTATACCAAAGAGCTCCTCAAGAGATTTGGAATGGAAACATGCTCAACTGCATCAACTCCAATGAGTCCAACAATCAAGTTAGACAAAGATGAAGGGGAACGGCAGTTGAAGTAACCATGTATAGAGGACTAATCGGATCGCTATTGTATCTTACAGCGAGCCGGCCCGATATTATGTTTTCAGTCTGTATGTGCGCCAGATTTCAGTCAGAACCAAAGCAATCACATTTTATTGCTGCCAAGCGTATTCTGAAATATTTAAAAGGATCTCAGAACGTTGGTCTTTGGTACTCCAAAGATTCAAACTTCAGCTTGATCGGGTATTCAGACGCAGACTACGCTGGGTGTAAAATCGATCGTAAAAGCACCAGTGGAACATGTCAATTCCTAGGTGAAAGATTGATTTCTTGGTTCAGTAAGAAGCAAACATCAATTGCCACATCCACAGCTGAAGCAGAATACCTAGCCGCTGGAAGCTGTTGTGCTCAAATGCTCTGGATTCAACACCAGCTCAAAGATTATGGCATCCAAGCTGTTGACTCTCCGATTTTTTGCGACAACACAAGTGCAATTGCTATAACGTATAATCCAGTTCTGCACTCTCGAACAAAGCATATTGATATACGACATCATTTTATTCGAGATCATGTTGGCAAAAAGGAAATTCGGATCGAGCACATTTCAACAGAGCAGCAAGCAGCAGACATCTTCACTAAACCGCTCCCTGAGGCTAAGTTTAATTACTTCCGTCAAATTCTTGGTTTAATTGACTTATCTTAATTAGTTTAGATGTTTTTATTCCTTTCGCACTTAAAGTTTTTTTTTTGTCACCACAGATCGATAATACAATGTTCAGAAAGACACAGACCGGTCCGAACTTTCAGACCGATCCTTGTCAGTCTGATTTTATCCTATGATCTGTCTGGACAATAAAAACAGCTCGGACTGATTGACCATTTTAACTAGCTGTACTTTAACCGCCTTATCTTTCTTCATCCTGACCGTTTATTTTGAATTATTTAATTCTCAGTCTTGGAGATAAAGACACGTGTCTTCTCTCTCCTATTTAGCGGGCTGAACATTTCATACTTGTTCACTTTTTACAGTTTACCGCTTTTTACCTTCTCACTCTCTTACTCTTCGCACTTTCTTTAAACTCTTTTCAAATGGCTACCATCACTCATAACTCACTCTCCGTTGAGTTTGATGACATTTACAGGACAGAAGATGCTGCGATGGTGTCCATTTTTAGAGCCCTGGAATCATCTGGCTTAAGGAACTTCTTGGAATGCGGAACAGTTGTTTATGAATCAGAAATCCGCGAGCTGTTCGCCAACGCCGTCTCCCGGAAGACCTCCATTTCTACTACTGTTCAGGGCAAATCTTTCGAGATCTCACCAACAACGATGGCCAAGACCTTTGGCCTCCCCAGTTCCGGACTGACAGAGTTCGGACAGACTCCTCAAGCGTCACTCTTAGATCTTCAGGGGAAGATTTCTATTTCTGGCCACCGATTGCAACCCTCCTTCAAGAAGAAGGAGATGCTCTTCCATTTCCAGGTGCTGTGCGAAGTGGTAGGCAAGCCACTATTGGGTAAAGCAGGAAGCTTCGATGCTGTAACCGCCGAAAAGTTCAGGGCCATGGCGGCTATTGTATCCGGGCAGAAGATAAACTGGTCCATGATTTTGTTTGGAGTACTGCTGGAAACGGTGATTGCATCCAAGCACGCCGTATGTTTTGCTGTTCCTCTCAGCAAGCTCTTGGAGTCCTTAGGCCTCGAGCTGAGCAAGCCGTCTGCTCTCCGTCCCTTTAAGATCCTTAACTCCAAAGGGCTTGCACTGCTGAAGTCCAAGAGTGCTCCGCCTACTCCTGCTACTCTGGCTGCAGTCAAGGTTGAGGAGGACGAGGAACCAGTTGCTGTGCGCAAACCTCGGGTCAAGCGGAAGCTGACCATTCAGACTGACTCAGAAGCCACCCAGTCTGCTCACTCATCACCAACCAAGCCACTCCCCAAAAAGCCCCGAACCCAGATTACCAAACCAGCTAAATCTCTACCTCCACCCATACTACCACACTCTAAAGCAACCCCTGCCCCTCAACCTTCCACCCAGCTTTCACAAGCTTCAACCCCTGCACCCAAAGTCACCCTTAGTATTCCCTCTGCCAATCCCGTGGTCAAAGTGATAGTCATCACTGAGTTGGGAGACTATACCCAATCAGGGATTAAGTCTCCCTTCCTCCACCGACAAGGGAAAAGCCATTCTCACCGAACCCCTCTCTACTAAACCCAAATCTGCAGCGCAGACTGCTATCGACATCGCCATGGAGGATGTTGATGAGAAGCTACAGGAACTCATTGTGGTTTTTGATGAATATGTCCAATACCGGACTATCAACCACATTGAGCTGTTCTACGGTAAGTTGCACAGATTGAAGAAAATGGAAGATGAAGTTCTGAAAGGCACAGAGACTGATGATGTTCGACTTGCCGTGCAGCGCAAAGACTTATTTACGGCTATTCACAGATTCAGGCTGGCCAATCTGCTTCTAGTTGCTCAACTCGAGATGGATGTTCACGCTCTTCACTTAGCTGTCCGTTTTCAACGACAGAAGCTTAGTATCTCCACTCCCACAACCAGCCCGAATCATCCCTCTGCAAGCAAGACTATGGCAGAACCCTTCATTGAGGTTATTCCTTCTGCCATAGCAGATCAGACTGCAGAGCTCATAGCAGATCAGACTGCAGAGCTAATACCAGATCAGCCTGCAGAGCACGTACCAGACCAGACAGCGGAGCAGCCATTGTCTAATGCTCCGTCTGCAACAGATGATGAACCAATGAATGTTCTGTTGGACTCTCCGACAACATCCATTCCATTGAAGTCATCAGCCTCCTGTGCACAACCCAGTCCAGCTGAAGCATGTGCAACAACTGAAGTACCAGACCTCATCGATCCGGATTTCGTGGTATCTACAGTGGTTGCAGCTCTCCAAGTTGAAGAACTTCCAAGTCCCCACTCTCCTCCGGGAACATCAGATGAAGATTTGGCCTTCATTCAAGGTTTTTCTTCGGATCTGGTCACTCTGATCCGATCCGAAAGTTATCAAGCTGCCATTTCTTCCATCGTGCCGATTGCTGAAGAAGATGACCATGCCATGTCATCATCAGATCACTCTCCCAGCAAGCTATCTGATGCACCTCCATCCCTGGCACGGACTATCCAGCACTTCTCTGATACCTGTCTGTCCTTGACTCAGCGCATTTTAGAAGTTCATCAAGGTCAGAGGGTCACAGCTTTGGATTTTGCTTCCTTCAAAGAGAAGATGAATGCCAGTATCGGAAGCCTTCAGCGCGGCATAAACGATCTGTTTTCTCAACAGGCCTCTTACAAGAACAGCCTGAGAAAAGAACAGATCGAGCTAGCCACTGAAGTCAGAGCATCTGTTGCCAATTCCCTCCGCGCTCAAGACGTTCGTCTTGACGCTATCAGCGCGCAGCTAGCACAAGTTGTCGACTTTCTTCAAGAGATTGCTGCTGACAAAAAGGGGGAAAAGAAGACAGACTTCAGGCCGCCTTCTAGAAAATAATATTTTCAGACTATGTATTTTTAGGATTTTCTTGGTGATCAATAAAATCCTCATTTGATTAAGTCTGTGTTCATTTATTTTGAACCTCATCATAAGGCTTAATAATAAAGATTTAATCGATTCAACTTAATGAAGTTCATTTATTTTGAACAAAGAGGTAATCGATCCGAAAGCATTCGCTTCAGAGCTCTTATCAAGACTGGTTAAAAGACTTAGAAGCTAGGTTTTGTCATCATCAAAAAGGGGGAATTTGTTAGTTCCGGACCTTATCGATGAGATTTTAAAGATGACAAAACATTTCAGACCGGATCGATAGATATCAGTTTGACCAGATCGATCGGACAAAACAGAGCAAGATGACAAATCATTTCAGACCGGATCGATGGAAATCAGGCATACCAGATCGATCGCGCAAAACAGAGCAAGCTGATAAAGCATATCACATATCAGACCGGATCGATGGATTCCAGACTAACTAGATCGATACTTCTGATCGATCTCAATCTTCATCAGATCAAAGCAGTCAAAGATACTTAAAGGATAGCTTCTCAGTCCGAACCATCAACGGTTATTTATTGTAGCATTTAATGCTGTAATTAATGCTACAAAGGATCAAAAGTCGAAGATTGCCATTAAAGGTAAGAAGACAAAGGAGAGCTTACCTGACAGTCGCCGAAAGCATACATCAGAACGGCAAGTGTCCTGAAGAAGAAGACTGTAGCTTTCTCAGAGTTTAAAAAGAGTCAAAGTTGCACATTAAGGGAAACAATGCCGTTGCTACCCTCAACTATAAAAGGATGCAACAAAAGGAAGACAGGGACTCTTGATTTGGAACTCACGCTGATCAATTGAAAAACATACAAGAAAGCAACTGCACACGCTTACAAAGTTTAGAAGCTTTCGAGCTGAAGTTATTTATTTAAGCGCAATTACTTTGTAACATTTGATCATTGTAGGATCACTGTGCGCATTGTGTATTGAAAAATAGAAGTGAGGAACTTACTTGTAACTGTCAGACAGAGTGTGTCTGAGCAGGTTGAGTAACTAGGAGTTTCAGACTGGTAGTGAGGTAAATCCAGTCTGAATCGGGTTTGTACAACAGGATTGTATAAATCAAAGTCTTCTAGTATAAACCTTCCTTAATTGGAAGAATGGGAGACGTAGAAGGATTACACCACCTTCGAACTTCCAGAAACATATCCTGTGTCTTATCCTTCTGCACTTAGCCATCGAGCCGTTCTTACTTTTACAAGAGCAGACCGTTTCCGCACTCACTTTTTCAGTGGTCTGTTCTGTTCAAAGAGTTGATTAAGTAACAGATTTCTTTCACTAATCCGAGAGAATTCACAAGGGATAAATTTTTAAGGAGTGCTCATTCACCCCCCCCCCCCCCCCCCTCTAAACACTCCGGACCGATCCTAACAGAATCATTACATGTTTCCCATAATCCCATTACATAAATAATGTTCAACATTATATAATCATCTCTACCAACAAATAGACTCAAAGATTTCGCCCATTATCATCCCCATTACACAACTTTTATATTGTGGGTTTTTATAAAAATTTGGGCAGAGTCTCCCCATAAACTGAGCTATCCAGGAATAAAACACATCACCAATATAATTCCCAGCCAGGGAAAAACACAATACTTAAAGAAAACAAAACTCTAATTAAGTTCCCAGCCAGGGAAAACACCATACTAGGAAGACATCAGAAGTGGGCTTCAACACACTTATACAGTCCATATACATGCTTCCAATTGCTCACATACGAGCAACAAATAAATGAATATCAATCTAACTGCATAAATAGCGTATCCTATTTACCCATAATCATATACGCTTCTGGAAGCGGCACGATCCAACAAAGCTCGAACCAATATCCCAAAGGAGCTTAGTACCTGTTGTACCTGTTTCAACAAAAACAGCCCCCACACGGGTGAGCATACTCCAACTCTGTAAGGACCCTAATCCTTAAGTGCGGAATCAAGGCATAATAGAGCTAATATAAATGATCAGAGTGAGAAATAACGTGTTGAGTTTATGAGCTTAAGCATTACATGCCAAAAATAAGGACTACCAAAAGGGTTAATTACATTCCAATCAATGAATGTTTTCAATTATAGTTTTATACTACTCCTAGAGTAGATACTATCCAAAATATTCCTATCCTTCAAGTCCCAAAAGCATCCTCAAAATCTCACCATCTCAACCCGTCTAGCCCTTCTATCATGCCAAACGTGTACCTACAAGGACAACCCCCAAACATGAGCAATAATAATCATTCATATTCAACACAATATGAAGATAAAGCGTAAATGCATAATCATAATAAAACACTTCCTGTTTCCCCATGCATTTCAAACGCTTCCCGTTTGGTTGTCCTTGTACCATAACTCATGAGTATAATCAATAGATTATTTTAAATGGTCTAAACATGTCATGAACATTTACCATTTCATCAATACCAAATACTGATCACCCATCCCTAGTCTGTCCATCACAATGTATTTTAATGCCCCTCGCTTATTTACATATAGGCGGCATAGGATAACCTCCCTTCAATGGACTGCGGGACTCCCACCCCTCGCCTCTCATTGAGCGGCAAATACCCTTTCCTCGCCCTATATGATAACCACGCTCAAATGTGACATGCGGCGCTCCCACCCCTCGCTTCACATTTAGCGGAACCAAACCAAATAGCGGCAAGCATTAAAATCATCAAGGGATGACCACGACTCATGGGATATGCACCAATAATCATATGCATCTATAAACATCATGCATAACATGTATTTGCATCCACTATGCAATACCACATATATACTTGCATCCACAATGCATAAACAATAAGTATATAAGATACATGTACCGTTGGGGTGCCCGTACGTCCACTACGTACCTTTCCAAAAGTGGATCTGATATGGCTTCAATTCCTCGGTTGCGTTGCTACCTGGGATGGTTCTACACAATCACACAACCCCATATTAGAAGCCAAATACCAAAAATTTGACAAAATAAACCATTTTCCAAAAATCCACTTGCGGCGATCGATCGCTTCACCCAGGCGATCGGTCGCCTCAAAATTTACACTGCGGCGATCGGTCGCCTCAAACATGGCGATCGATCACCATCCCTTTGATTTGGCCACTGCCTATCGGCGATCGGTCGCCCCATTTTAGGCGATCGATCGCCTAACCCGTAAAAATGCCACTGTCTCTTGGCGATCGGTCGCCTCTTTTCGGGCGATCGATCGCCTCGCGCAGACATGCGTTTTTCACCATTTTGTTCCCAAAATTTCTTCCAACCCATTCCAACACTTAACCAAACAACCAACAACAAAAATAACAACTTAAACCACCAAAATATACCTTAAAACAACCATAAATCCAACCCTTACCCAAAACCACAACAACCCAACAAAACCCATTTCAAAATCATTAAAAACCCTTCCAAAACTAAACCAAACACAATAAAAATGACAATGAGGCATCCATACCTCTTGGGTACCTCAAATCACCCAATAAACTTCACAAATCAAGACTTTTGGAAGGTTTTCTCCCCACCTTTTTGCTCCAACTCGAAAATGGAAAGGGGGAAGGGTTTGGGTGGTGATTTTGGTAAAGTAAGAGTGAGAGTGTATTAAGTGGGGTTATAAGGGTATAAAAGGGGATTGGGTTAATTCAAAAAGCAATCCACAATCCATGGTGTATAAAACACCCCAACATGATATTTTCCAAAGCATTGAACCAAATGCACCAAAATATCAATTAAACACATGATTTCTAATTAATTGCTAACCAAGGCAAATAAATCATGCTTCCAACAATAATTCCCAACATACCCAACATGCACCCTGAAATGCTATCCCGGGTCACTCTAACATGTGACTAAGCATTTCCACATAATAATTCCAACACATAATTAATTACCACATAATTAATCATATAATCACAATTAATGCACCAGATTGCAATTAATCATTTCAGGGATATCACATTACTCCCCTACTTATAAGATTTCGTCCTCGAAATCACATGCACTTACCCCAAAAGGAAACTAAACATAAACACATACCAGAGAATAGTTTCGGGTAGTGCTGCACCATATGCCGCTCCGTCTCCCACGTAGCCTCCTCGACACCCCTGCGATCCCACTGAACCTTGATCATAGGTATCACTTTGTTCCGAAGTCTACGGTCTGCTCGATCCAGAATTCTGACAGGCCGTTCCACATAGGACACATCTGATTCTAACTGAACTTCGGAAGGCTGTAACACATGCGACGGATCCGGCTCATACTTCCGCATCATAGACACATGAAACACATCATGTATACCAGATAAAGAAGGCGGCAAAGCCAGTCGGTAAGCTAAGGTGCCAATGTGCTGCAAAATCTCGTACGGTCCAACATACCTCGGAGACAGTTTCCCGCGCATCCCAAATCGCACAACGCCTCTGAAAGGCGAGATCTTCAAAAAGACCTTATCTCCCAACTGAAATTCCAACGGTCTCCGCCGTTTATTTGCATAAGCTGCCTGTCTGTTCTGGGCCGCTTTCATTTTCTGCCTTATTGTCTTTATCTTTTCTTCCATCTCTCGAATCAACTCCGGTCCTCCGACCGATTTGCGGTCCAAATCATCCCAACACAAGGGTGATCTACACCGTCTGCCATACAGAGCTTCAAACGGAGCCATCTGAATGCTCGTCTGGTAGCTATTGTTATACGAAAACTCTACCAAATGCACTGAATCCTGCCAAGAGGCATCGAATTCCAGAACACAAGCTCTTAACATGTCCTCGAGCGTTTGAATAGTACGCTCAGTCTGGCCATCCGTCTGAGGATGATAAGCAGTACTCAATCTGACTTCAGTTCCCAAGGCTGACTGAAGGCCTTCCCAGAAATGAGATGTGAATCGCGGATCTCGATCTGACACTATGGAAACGGGGATCCCATGCAATCTCACCACATCTCTAATATACAACTGCGCCATCCTCAAAAATGTGAACGTCATGCTATAGGGAATAAAGAGGACTACCTTAGTCAATCGATCCACAATCACCCAAATAGCATCGAAGCCTGAAGCACTCCTCGGCAAATGAGTCACGAAGTCCATGGAAATGTGCTCCCACTTCCACTTCGGTATCTCCAAGCTTCTCAACTCGCCGCCAGGTCTCTGTCTCTCTGCCTTAACCTGCTGGCAGATCAAACACCTCTTCACAAAAGCGACGACATCAGACTTCATCCTTTTCCACCAAAACTGATCACGCAGATCTCTGTACATCTTCTTCCCACCTGGGTGGATGCTAAGTCTGCTACTGTGAGCTCGTTCCAAGATCCCTTTACGCAACTCCGGCGTACTCGGAACCACCCAACGGTCACCCAATCTCAAAGACCCGTCACCGGCCACTCTGAATTTCGTTGGCTGACCAAGATGTACTAAAGATAACCACCTCTGAACCTCATCATCTGACCTCTGAGCTCTCCTGATGTTCTCATAGATGTCTGGCTCGGCTAACAGAGTCGATACATACACAGGCGATGCATCTATGTCAAAATCATAGCCCAGATGGCAATAAGAGGTCATCATAGCAGACAAATAAATGACGTCCTCAGCAGAACTCCTCACTTTCCGGCTCAAAGCGTCTGCTGTCAAATTGGCTTTTCCCGGATGGTACTCGATCTCGCAATCATAGTCCTTGAGTAGGTCCATCCATCTCCTCTGCCTCATATTCAGCTCTGCCTGAGTGAATAAAAACTTGAGGCTCTTGTGATCCGTGTATATGGTGAATGAAGTACCATATAAATAATGCCTCCAGATCTTCAGGGCGAAGATGATAGCCGCCAATTCCAAGTCATGAATTGGATATTTGGTCTCATGCGGCTTCAACTGCCTCGACGCATAAGCTACCACATGCTTATCTTGCATCAGAACACATCCAAGGCCCTGCAGCGATGCATCAGTATACAGAACAAATCTGGAGTTCTCCGTAGGGATCACTAACACTGGCGCCGTCGTCAACCGGTGCTTCAACTCCTGGAAGCTCTCCTCACAAGCTTCTGACCAAAAGAAAGGTACACCCTTCTGGGTCAACTGAGTCAGCGGCTTGGCAATCCTCGAAAAGCCCTCGACAAAGCGCCGATAATACCCGGCCAAACCAAGAAAACTCCGAATCTCAGGCACAGAAGTGGGGGCAGCCCACTCCATCACAGCCTCAATCTTTTTGGGATCTACAGATATCCCGCTGCTCGATATGACATGCCCCAGAAACACCACACTGCTCAGCCAGAATTCACACTTACTGAGCTTAGCATACAACTGATGCTCTCTGAGAATCTGAAGCACTGTCCTCAAGTGTTTCACATGCTCTTCCTCACTCCGGGAGTAGATGAGAATGTCGTCAATAAACACAATGACGAACTGATCAAGATACTGCTGAAACACTCTGTTCATCAGACTCATAAAGACTGCTGGAGCATTCGTCACGCCGAACGGCATTACTAGGAACTCATAATGTCCATATCGCGTCCGGAATGCTGTCTTCTGCACATCTTCCTCTCTGACTCGAATCTGATGATATCCGGATCTCAAATCAATCTTGCTATACACCCTGGTACCTTGCAACTGATCAAACAGATCGTCAATCCTTGGAAGATGATACTTGTTCTTCACTGTAGCCTTATTCAGTTGCCGGTAATTGATGCACAACCGCATCGAACCGTCCTTCTTTTTCACAAAGAGAACTGGTGCGCCCCATGGCGACACGCTCGGGCGTATATATCCCTTGTCCAGGAGATCCTGTAACTGTTCTTTCAACTCCCTCAATTCTGCCGGTGCCATCCTATAAGATGCACGAGAGATAGCGGATGTCCCTGGCAACAGCTCGATCCCAAACTCGACTTCCCTAGCCGGTGGGAATCCTGGGATCTCTTCGGGGAATACATCAGCAAACTCTGCTACCACTGGCACATCCTCAACTCTTAGTTCCTTATCCTTCCCAGACGTGTCCACGGCATAAATAAGATAGCCCGTGTGGCCACGTTCCAACAGCTGAGTCATCTTGATCGCTGAAATCAACGGAATCTTCGCACGAGAACCGTTGCCATAGAAGGTTCACTGACTGCCCAACTCAGGTCTGAACTTCACTGTCCTCTGTCGGCAATCTACCACTGCCTGATATCTGTTCAGAACATCAATACCCAAGATGCAGTCGAAGTCTGACATACCCAGCACAATCAAGTCTGATCTCAATTCGTTTCCCTCAAAATAAATGAGGCAGTCTGCCATAAACTGATCAGCAACGACATTTCTTCCAGTGGGTGTCGAGACAAGGAGAGGCGTGGGTAGAGAAGACGTGCGCATATGGTGTCTTTCCACAAAACCCACCGATACAAAAGAATGGGAGGCACCTGTATCGATCAAAATAAAAGCAGGGTACGTAAATAAATGACACGTACCGGCAATCACCTCCTCTGGGGCTGCCTGAGCCTGCTCCCTGGTCAGTGCATACACCTGTCCTTGGGGCGGTCCTACTGTCTGACCTCCCGATGGTCGAGGCCCAAACTGCTGCCTCTGCTGCACTGTCCTATCCTCAAACCTCGGCCTGTTGCCCTGAAACTCAGACTGTCCTCCCCGTGTGGGGCAATACCGAGCGATGTGGCCCATCTTGCCACAGATATAACATGCAGGACACTTGTTTGAAGAATGTGGCCCTCCACAATTGTTGCACCTCGGCTCTCCCGGCCTATCCCCTTGTGAAGATCCTCTATTGGCCGTCCAATTACCCTTCTTGCCATCCTGTTTCTGACCAAAATGTTTCTTCCCACCATACCGCGAAGATGAAGAGGCACCACGGGGTTTAAATGGTTCACCCCGAGGCCTCAAACTATCATTGGTCTGCCTCTGTTGCGGTACCGGTGGTGGCATAGCGTAAGCTCCCACTCCTAGCTCAGCAAGCTCCGCCCTTGTGAGAGCGTCATCAAAAGAAGTTGGGTTATTAGTGATAACCCGATCATAGAGCTCGGGTCGCAATCCCTTCATAAAGTTCCTCATCTTAGCGTGTCCACTGGTGGCAATGTGGGGAACGTACCTCAGCAATGAAGAGTACCGTGTGGCATAGTCTGCCACTGTCATGTTCCCCTGCTTCAGACTTGTAAACTCGTCCTCCTTTGTCTGTCTTGCTGCTGCGGAGAAGTACCGGTTCAGAAACCTAGTCCTGAAGAGTGTCCAGTCGATCACAGCACCCAGTGCTCTCATTTCCATTACTGTGCTCCTCCACCACATCAGAGGTTTCTTGGCTAATTGAAACTCCGCTAGCCTCAGCCAAGCTGTCACAGCACAAGGAGCCAATACAAAGATCTGCTCGAGTCTTTCCAACCACTCTTCAGCCTCTTCTCCGGACTCTGTCCCCTCAAACCGGGGCGGATGATAAGACAGAAACTGAGTCAAGCTAATCTCACCTGGTAGCAATAACTGAACCACTGGTTCCATGCCTACGGCCGGTGGAGGTAGAGGGTTCACTTGACCGACGCTTGCATTCACACTACCAATATCTCCAACTTCCTCATTAGCAGCCATGCTGTAATACAAATGTTAACAACAATTCCAAAGCAGTATATATGTTATGCCGTTAGATAACAGGAATGAGAATACGCATGTTAGTATAACAGAATACACATTAATATGCACCACATGCATAAACATGCTTCAAATGTAAGCACCTAGCCTATCATGCTAAGGCTACCCTTCACTCGTTCCCGGGTTCTCTAACCACTGCTCTGATACCACTAATGTAAGGACCCTAATCCTTAAGTGCGGAATCAAGGCATAATAGAGCTAATATAAATGATCAGAGTGAGAAATAACGTGTTGAGTTTATGAGCTTAAGCATTACATGCCAAAAATAAGGACTACCAAAAGGGTTAATTACATTCCAATCAATGAATGTTTTCAATTATAGTTTTATACTACTCCTAGAGTAGATACTATCCAAAATATTCCTATCCTTCAAGTCCCAAAAGCATCCTCAAAAGCTCACCATCTCAACCCGTCTAGCCCTTCTATCATGCCAAACGTGTACCTACAAGGAAAACCCCCAAACATGAGCAATAATAATCATTCATATTCAACACAATATGAAGATAAAGCGTAAATGCATAATCATAATAAAACACTTCATGTTTCCCCATGCATTTCAAACGCTTCCCGTTTGGTTGTCCCTGTACCATAACTCATGAGTATAATCAATAGATTATTTTAAATGGTCTAAACATGTCATGAACATATACCATTTCATCAATACCAAATACTGATCACCCATCCCTAGTCTGTCCATCACAATGTATTTTAATGCCCCTCGCTTATTTACATATAGGCGGCATAGGATAACCTCGCTTCAATGGACTGCAGGACTCCCACCCCTCGCCTCTCATTGAGCGGCAAATACCCTTTCCTCGCCCTATATGATAACCACGCTCAAATGTGACATGCGGCGCTCCCACCCCTCGCTTCACATTTAGCGGAACCAAACCAAATAGCGGCAAGCATTAAAATCATCAAGGGATGACCACGACTCATGGGATATGCACCAATAATCATATGCATCTATAAACATCATGCATAACATGTATTTGCATCCACTATGCAATACCACATATATACTTGCATCCACAATGCATAAACAATAAGTATATAAGATACATGTACCGTTGGGGTGCCCGTACGTCCACTACGTACCTTTCCAAAAGTGGATCTGATATGGCTTCAATTCCTCGATTGCGTTGCTACCTGGGATGGTTCTACACAATCACACAACCCCATATTAGAAGCCAAATACCAAAAATTTGACAAAATAAACCATTTTCCAAAAATCCACTGGCGGCGATCGATCGCTTCACCCAGGCGATCGGTCGCCTCAAAATTTACACTGCGGCGATCGGTCGCCTCAAACATGGCGATCGATCACCATCCCTTTGATTTGGCCACTGCCTCTCGGCGATCGGTCGCCCCATTTTAGGCGATCGATCGCCTAACCCGTAAAAATGCCACTGTCTCTTGGCGATCGGTCGCCTCTTTTCAGGCGATCGATCGCCTCGCGCAGACATGCGTTTTTCACCATTTTTGTTCCCAAAATTTCTTCCAACCCATTCCAACACTTAACCAAACAACTAACAACAAAAATAACAACTTAAACCACCAAAATATACCTTAAAACAACCATAAATCCAACCCTTACCCAAAACCACAACAACCCAACAAAACCCATTTCAAAATCATTAAAAACCCTTCCAAAACTAAACCAAACACAATAAAAATGACAATGAGGCATCCATACCTCTTGGGGACCTCAAATCACCCAATAAACTTCACAAATCGAGACTTTTGGAAGGTTTTCTCCCCACCTTTTTGCTCCAACTCGAAAATGGAAAGGGGGAAGGGTTTGGGTGGTGAGTTTGGTAAAGTAAGAGTGAGAGTGTATTAAGTGGGGTTATAAGGGTATAAAAGGGGCTTGGGTTAATTAAAAAAGCAATCCACAATCCATGGTGTATAAAACACCCCAACATGATATTTTCCAAAGCATTGAACCAAATGCACCAAAATATCAATTAAACACATGATTTCTAATTAATTGCTAACCAAGGCAAATAAATCATGCTTCCAACAATAATTCCCAACATACCCAACATGCACCCTGAAATGCTATCCCGGGTCACTCTAACATGTGACTAAGCATTTCCACATAATAATTCCAACACATAATTAATTACCACATAATTAATCATATAATCACAATTAATGCACCAGATTGCAATTAATCATTTCAGGGATATCACAAACTCAATAATCACACACGTCAATATACGAAATTGTAAAGCAACAATTAAGGTTATTGAAAGTCTATTATATAAACTCCCTGTACAATTCCAAACCGGCATAGCCATCACGAATTGTTCCTGTTCAATCTTATACACTTTCATAAACATCAAGTTCAGTATCATTATTCAAAATATGGTACTCATCAATGCAATAAATTCAATATAATCACAATTCAACATTTCATGCTCAATCACAACTAATCTCATATCCAAGGCAACTATACCTATCAATTAATCTCATTCTCAACCATTTCTCATATCGATCATGCCAAATGCATCGATATTCACTCGTATACCCGGATCACGTACATGTACGTATCCACCATTCCACGTATATTAAACTCAATTACCAAACTCAATCACTTAGCCTTAAACATCTCATTCAAAATACATGTATACATGAATATATAAATACTGGTTATACCTGCTCGTACGTCACCACATACCCTATAATCTGTGTTTACCGTTAATTCACCCTCCTTGTTGTCCGAGAGCTCAAGAAGACTCTATACGAACTCAAAAGTTTAAGGGTCAATTCTTAACCAATACTTGATGGACATAATCTCACATTCAATCATAAAGCCATGCCCATAACATTACATAATTCAACTTCTTAACACAAACCTCCATTTAACACCCAACATGCTTCAAACTCCCAAACCAACACCGAAATGATTCAAGCAACAAGCCATGCAAGGAAGAATCCATGTATGCAAGAGGTTCTACCATAAATAACCGATTTTTCTTACTCCAAACTTAAAGTCTTTATTTGTTTAAATTCAACTTTAAACAAAGTAAGGATGCATTAAGTTCCAAAAATATGATTCATGATTTAGAACTCATTACTAAGATTATCAATCCAATAAAGTGACATAAGTTAACAAATATGTGCTATGATACACAATCACGCATATATCTCACCATAAACTTTATTCCATGATATAACACATACCATACATGCCTCTAAAGGTAATATAATCCACACCATAGCTCAACACCCACCAAAATATTATAATGGCTACAAACCATAGAAGTCAATTCTTTCACCACCTACTAGCAACTAACAAGGTTTAGACCCTCACTTGAATCACATTTAAGCATATTATCAAACGCCTTATGAGCATGATTTTCAAACAACTTATATGTAAGTTCTTCAAGCTAAAATCAGCCCCTAAAGTTGAATCATGCAACTCCCTTCTCAACAATGGTTTAATTCAATTATAACATCACGCATGAATCGCCTCAAATCAGCATAAAACTTGCTCAAAGTAGTAACATAATTCAATCAAGAATAGCAACCATAATCGATAAGAAACCACCACAATTTTGATCCAAACTTCAAGGATTTGACTAACAAAACAGCAGCCTAAATTCGACCCATGTCAGCAGCATAATTTATGAACCTTACGTCAAATTAACGGACCAAATCAGCATATTTTCGAACACGACAAACAGCATATTTTCGAGCCCTAAGAAAACAAGATTTTCGAACCAATAATGCAACATATTTTGAAGTATAAGAACATCATATTTTTGGCCAAAAACAATCTGTAAAGTTCAAGCCAAAACAGCAACAATTCGAACTAATAGCATGGCAATTTGACCCCAAGAATAAGCACAAAATCGCCCCAAAACAGCATGAAAATTTGAATTATAAAGAGCAAGAAAATCGAGCCACAAGGTTGCAGGAATTTCGAACAAAATGCCATGAAACTTTCGAACCAAAATCACACAATTTCGAACCCAAGCAGCAGCTAATTTCAAACCATAAACAGCAACAAAAAAATCGAGCAACCAACTGAAATTTTTCGATCAAGAACACATCCCCCTTTTCGAGCCCAACACAGCAGAAAAATCGAGCACAAAGAGGGATGAATGACCAAGGTATGATGTAGTATCTTACCCACACGATATACACGAAACCGAGCCAAAGAAAAACCAGGCGAGAGCCCTCCTAGCGTGAGGATGAAGACGCGTGAGGGTGGGAGGGGAAGAGGAGGTAGGCGGCTGAGAGAGTGAGGAAAAGAGAGGAAATTTTGTGTTTTAATTTTAAACCCTAGGTTAAATCTCCACCCTACAATTATATCATCTCAACCCTTGATTAATATTTCAATTTAAATTTCAACTCAAATAATATATAAGGAATTCCCACGAATTTAATTTACACCGCAAGTTCAACCCGGAATTATTTATTCCAACCCGGACCGAAATCCGATACCAAAGAATTAATTCCCGACACATCATATAAATATCATAATTAAATCCATTTGAAGATTAATAATTATTCCGGACATCACAATTCTCCCCAACTAATAAAATTTCGACCTCGAAATTTAATTGCATGCTTACCAAGCCAACTGTAAATTTATGTACTGTTATAGAGCTCAAATCTGTATGACATCATCGTTCGAATCATCGTGGCTTGTAAACGTGGCGTACCACACCAATGATCTCAAGACTGCAAGTTACATCACTTTACCATATTCCAACATCAACATTCAGTGAGCTAATATATATATGAATACCCTTATTCATATAACTCGTTACGAAATTAACATCATCATACTTTAGCCATTAAGTACTCTTTATTATGATATGATAAGTTATCGTTACTAGCACACTAGCATAATTCGAAGATTAGTATCAACATGTTAACAATTATCAAGTGCCATTAATTCGTAAGAGTCAACACTTACAGTGTTTAATCATCAAGCTTCTTTGTCATACTTCAGTACCTGCGTACGTCCATCGGTACATTTTCCTTGCACAAAATCTTAATCCGTCATAGTTTACTTTCCTCATAGTACACATCATATAATCGCTAAATCATGCAATCCATGCATATCATGTGTATATAAGAATGTATGACAATACACCAACCTATATCGTACAAATAACTTCATACCTGTGTTGTTGCAAATGTATGCAACTTATACCAACATCACCACCATCGTCTGTATGAAGTAGCGGTACTCTTGAGCCTTTACGCATCGACATCTCATATATTATCTCCTGGCTATTTTCTGGTGCAAAGTAATTACTAGAAAACCCATTAGTAATTCTCACATACATGTATTCACATCATTCGCACCAACAACCACAGATCATCAATATCAAATCATGATGAATGACCTAACACCAATATTCCTACGTCACAATTATACTCCATCTAACATAAACATCAACATCAATATGGAATAATTAGCGTCATACCTTTGTAGATGGAATCATCTACAATATACAATGGCATCATCATATCACGTTCATCGCAGCACTCACATACTCTTAAGTATCAACATTTCCACATTACATTACCCAACTATTATCTGTCATAGGGCAAGTACAAAATAAACTCGTTAGTATTTCTCAAATACTCATAAGATAACACGTACCTTGTCATTTACGCATTTTGATATTCATAATGTTTCTGTCATCAAACATTAATTACCTGCATCAAAAGTTTCACGCGGTTCTATACACAACATGTTACAGCACACTGTCTCATAGGGTGATTGAAATTTAACATAAGAATTAATTGCATGCCTCAATGGCACAATTTATATCAATCTTTAACTCATCCTCGAAACATAATAATTCATTAATCATGAATATTCACAATGAACACATGTCCACACACGACATTTGTAGTAATCACGCGTCATCCCGTGACATACTCATGCCATCCCGTGACACACTCATTAAACTCATGTCTATCTGATTGTATTCCATTCAATATAATAGGTGATTAATCAATTAATAATCTTACCACATCCAAAACTAGCATGCTTTCACAACAATAATTATCATCACAAAATGATTAACATCTATTTTCAATATCTCATCACTACACACCGTAGATATGAGAGTGCTATCACAGAGGTTACACCCCCTTCTTGCCTCATTACCGCAACAAAATATGAATATGACACATCTAGGTTCCACTTAAATTCCATTATCGACTTTTCTACATGTACATGATTTCAAAATCAATATAAATCAACAAAATAACTCGAATCAACATATATCAATATGTTCAACCAACTGAAACGGTTTACCTCGATACTTCGTCCTCCTGGATCGATCCAATATCCTCTTGGGCCTAAATCACATGTACCCAATGAGCAATAACATAACTATACATAGCACAACTTCTATTGCCATCTGCAACCAAAGCATCATCAATACTCATTGCTAACACAATTGCGATACAACAGCATTCATCGCTAATCACAATAGTGGTACTAAAAATATTCATTGCTAACACATTAGCAATACATCAATTTTCAACGCCCTACGGCGGTACATAATACTCATCGCCAACGCTGGCATACATAATATCCATAATCACAATGAATATACATTCTTAAAACAATAAGATGTAATAACACTTACTGTACACAGTTGATCCACACTTGATCCTTTAAATTGTCCCTGCTCTCAACATAAATATTCCACAAAATATGATTTCATATCAATACACAAATTGATATACTCACCATCAACAGAATAGCGGAATGAGACGTCGCTATATATATAATCGGCGGCAAGAACCATCGCCATGGAATCAGCGGAATGCACCATCGCTAAACACATGTCTGGCAGCATGAGCCATCGCCATTGACATAGCGGAAAAAGGCATCGCTATACATGTACCCAGCGGCATAAACCATCGCCAATCAATATAGTGGAATGAGACATCGCTATCAATATCGATAATGTGGTTGTTCCGGTCTTGTTATAGCAGCGGAATTTTAGGACCCCTCGCTTCGACATATAGCGGCATCATATGATATCCCTCGCTTCGACAATGACAGCGGCATGTTACCTCGCTTAGACATGACAGCGGCAAATATCATATTGCCATCGCTTCATATGACAGCGGCAAGTACCTCCCTCGCTCGAATATAACAACTACCGGAACTTCCACTAGCTCCATGTACCTGCATCCAGGTTAATACAACAGTTCACAAATATAATGATCGATACCACGTTCCAGTTATAACCACAATATTCCACATTAATCACTAGAATTGTGACTGTTCCGGTCCCAATATAACAGCGGAATTTTAGGACCCCTCGCTTCGACATATAGCGGCATCATATGATATCCCTCGCTTCGACAATGACAGCGGCATGTTACCTCGCTTAGACATGACAGTGGCAAATATCATACTACCATCGCTTCATATGACAGCGGCAAGTACCACCCTCGCTCGGAGATAAAGGCTACCGAAACATTCATCAATTTTACCACAATAATCGAACACAACTGTTGATTCCATTATCACAATATATATCACTATCATTTCACATATACCATCACATGTAAGGGTTCACTATCCACGATATACATAATCAAAGGTGTAACACGTTTTACCGTCCGAAGCCCGTACGTCTCACATTTCCTGATTTTCCTACAAAATCAGATCCTTTAACACATAATACATGAAGTGCTAGACATCACCATTAATGCCATCCCATCGCATTCTACACGATTCCTGCAATTACAATGATTAGCAAGACCACTTTTCATATCATAAAAGCACATAAACAACTAGTTGTGTCATACAACATTAATGCCATCATGCATAAATATGTATTATCAATAACTTCTTAGGCCCTTAACAGCCCCAAAGAGCAACCACTGCTCTGATACCACTAATGTAAGGCCCCAACACTTAAACTCGTCATTAGTTCATATATGACGTCGTATGTGTATAAATTTTTCATTTTTCTTTTCATTCTTTAAAAAGAATCATTACATGTTTCCCATAATCCCATTACATAAATAATGTTCAACATTATATAATCATCTCTACCAACAAATAGACTCAAAGATTTCGTCCATTATCATCCCCATTACACAACTTTTATATTGTGGGTTTTTATAAAAATTTGGGCAGAGTCTCCCCATAAACTGAGCTATCCAGGAATAAAACACATCACCAATATAATTCCCAGCCAGGGAAAAACACAATACTTAAAGAAAACAAAATCTAATTAAGTTCCCAGCCAGGGAAAACACCATACTAGGAAGACATCGGAAGTGGGCTTCAACACCCTTATACAGTCCATATACATGCTTCCAATTGCTCACATACGAGCAACAAATAAATGAATATCAATCTAACTGCATAAATAGCGTATCCTATTTACCCACACTCATATACGCTTCTGGAAGCGGCACAATCCAACAAAGCTCGAACCAATATCCCAAAGGAGCTTAGTACCTGTTGTACCTGTTTCAACAGAAACAGCCCCCACACGGGTGAGCATACTCCAACTCAATAATCACACACGTCAATATACGAAATTGTAAAGCAACAATTAAGGTTATTGAAAGTCTATTATATAAACTCCCTGTACAATTCCAAACCGGCATAGCCATCACGAACTGTTCCTGTTCAATCTTATACACTTTCATAAACATCAAGTTCAGTATCATTATTCAAAATATGGTACTCATCAATGCAATAAATTCAATATAATCACAATTCAACATTTCATGCTCAATCACAACTAATCTCATATCCAAGGCAACTATACCTATCAATTAATCTCATTCTCAACCATTTCTCATATCGATCATGCCAAATGAATCGTATTCACTCGTATACCCGGATCACGTACATCTACGTATCCACCATTCCACGTATATTAAACTCAATTACCAAACTCAATCACTTAGCCTTAAACATCTCATTCAAAATACATGTATACATGAATATATAAATACTGGTTATACCTGCTCGTACGTCACCACGTACCTTATAATCTGTGTTTACCGTTAATTCACCCTCCTTGTTGTCCGAGAGCTCAAGAAGACTCTATACGAACTCAAAAGTTTAAGGGTCAATTCTTATCCAATACTTGATGGACATAATATCACATTCAATCATAAAGCCATGCCCATAACATTACATAATTCAACTTCTTAACACAAACCTCCATTTAACACCCAACATGCTTCAAACTCCCAAACCAACACAGAAATGATTCAAGCAACAAGCCATGCAAGGAAGAATCCATGTATGCAAGAGGTTCTACCATAAATAACCGATTTTTCTTACTCCAAACTTAAAGTCTTTATTTGTTTAAATTCAACTTTAAACAAAGTAAGGATGCATTAATTTCCAAAAATATGATTCATGATTTAGAACTCATTACTAAGATTATTGTAAGACCCCGTTATCAAATCAAGATACAAGGTGCAATTAAGAGAACTAATCATTCATGTGTATATATCAGAGTAATAAGTCGTGTTGATTAACCTGAGCTTAAGAGATTACAGTACCAAAAGTTTCAAAAGGAATTTCACATATTCCTACAAAAGGTACTACATTATAGTCTTACTCTGCTTCTTGTAGAAGCTATACAAAAAGATTTCTCTAACATGCTAATCCTGTAGCACTCCTTACAGCTCAGCATATCAACCCCGACCCTGGTTCTCATCATCAAAAGCACCTACAAAGACAACCCCCCAACACATGAGCATATCATAATTCATATTCAACATAATATGAATGTAAGACGTAAATGCATAATCATAAATACAAAGCACTTCCTGTATTTCCAAGCATTTACAACGCCCATTGGTTGTCCCTGTACCATAACTCATAATAAACACATTATATGAAATTATGGATCCTTTAATAATGTCATGACATATCACCTATTTCTTTACA
This sequence comes from Haberlea rhodopensis, assembly GCA_907163345.1. NCBI lineage: Eukaryota > Viridiplantae > Streptophyta > Magnoliopsida > Lamiales > Gesneriaceae > Haberlea > Haberlea rhodopensis. Next base: position 20,924,142 of record CAJQUN010000004.1, on the reverse strand, counting down.
CAGCTTTTGAGTCATATATCAACAGTTATTTTAATGCTTCTTGCTTCAACATCTCATAATGAGCGGTACCATCTTCCCCGCTTCATTACTACACAATCTCATAATGAGCGGTAACACCCTCCCCGCTTCATTACTACATAATCTCATAATGAGCGGTACAATCCTCCCCGCTTCATTACTACATAATCTCATAATGAGCGGTACAATCCTCCCCGCTTCATTACTACATAATCTCATAATGAGCGGTACCATCCTCCCCGCTTCATTACTACATAACAAGCATAAGCATTAAAACCTACACTGTGATCTCTCTTGACTCGTGGAATACACCTCTTTATTCCACATCACAATGCATAATATGCAACAACAATGCATAATAACATGTATCATACTCTTAATGCATCACATTGCATTCATCATGTGTCAAATAGACAAACATAAAGTACATGTTACCGTTGGGATACCCGTACATCGCTTACGTACCTTTCCAAAATGTAGTGTGTTGCAGGACTCTATCCCCTACGCTGTGTAGCTGTCTATGAAGGCTCTACACCAGTGTACAACACATTATTAGATGTCTCATTACAATCCAATATCAAAATTAAACAAAATATAACAATTTATATTTTTCAACATTCTGGGTCTCTCGATCGATCGGCCCATCTTTTCGATCGATCGAGAAGACACCTTCAATCAATACCAAGGTTCTGCCTCGCTCGATTGATCGAGATGGAATTCCGATCGATCCAGATGTCCTGTTCAAGATCACAAATTCCAGAATTCTCGAACACCCATTTTTACACCCTTCGACCTAGCATATAAGATACACCACATGTTTGAACAAATATGCTAAGGGCTACAATACACTACCCTGGGTGTATTCATATAAAAGTTACACCCCAAACGCAAACCCTCATGCATCAAAATCGTCCATTTACCTCAGTACTCAACCAAACTTTCTGAAAAACAGGGCATAAATACTCAGCCCAGAATTTTCGAACATGCATCTTTATAGCAACGAAACTACCACATAACCCGTAGTTCATGCTCAAATAAATATGCTGGTAATTTCACCAAACTACCATGTATGTATTCACGTCAAAGGTTTACTCAAAACCTAAGCTAACATGCTTCAAATCTTCATAATAAAACCCCTACTCAACATACAAACAGGGCACTTCACCTGCCCAGATTTTCGAGGAGCTCATTTCACAAACGAAAATCTAACACATAAAGCATGTAAGTTACTTAACAGAACATGCTAGGGGCTTCATAAACATTACTTTCAAGTACTCATAACAAGGTTTCATCGAACCTAACACTAGCATGCCAAAGCTGCTATGAAAAACATACATGCATAAAATCGAAAAAACTGGTGAACCAGCGTGATTCCTCACCACTTTTGCTCTTCGATTTTCGTCAAGCAAAGATAAGTAAAAACCGATCTCTTTCTTCATAATAGCAGTTCAAATTACAGACGAAAGGAAGGAAAGAAGAAGGAGGTTTTTGGAAGAGTTAAAAGTGAAAATATCTGAGTGCAAATTAGCCTACTTGGCCAACAGCTTTCCTGAAAAACAGGGGAGGGGGCGTGGGTTGCTGCAAGTGGGGGGGTAGGGTGGTTGCATGTAGGGTGGTCTTGTGGTGTTTAATTGTGTCCCGGTATTTCATACGATGTATCAAAATATCTCCCCTTGATATTTTATAATTTTACCACATCAATACAACAATTAAAAACACCTAACATGCTCCCTAAACCACATCATCAAAATAAATATAACGCCCCCACATAAAACACGCCTTTAACACATAGGCTCAAAATTAACAACCCTTAATTGCATGATTACACACATAATCATTTCGGGGATATCACAATTATCAATCCAATAAAGTGACATAAGTTAACAAATATGTGCTATGATACACAATCACGCATATATCTCACCATAAACTTTATTCCATGATATAACACATACCATACATGCCTCTAAAGGTAATATAATCCACACCATAGCTCAACACCCACCAAAATATTATAATGGCTACAAACCATAGAAGTCAATTCTTTTCACCACCTACTAGCAACTAACAAGGTTTAGACCCTCACTTGAATCACATTTAAGCATATTATCAAACGCCTTATGAGCATGATTTTCAAACAACTTATATGTAAGTTCTTCAAGCTAAAATCAGCCCCTAAAGTTGAATCATGCAACTCCCTTCTCAAACAATGGTTTAATTCAATTATAACATCACGCATGAATCGCCTCAAATCAGCATAAAACTTGCTCAAAGTAGTAACATAATTCAATCAAGAATAGCAACCATAATCGATAAGAAACCACCACAATTTTGATCCAAACTTCAAGGATTTGACTAACAAAACAGCAGCCTAAATTCGACCCATGTCAGCAGCATAATTTATGAACCTTACGTCAAATTAACGGACCAAATCAGCATATTTTCGAACACGACAAACAGCATATTTTCGAGCCCTAAGAAAACAAGATTTTCGAACCAATAATGCAACATATTTTGAAGTATAAGAACATCATATTTTTGGCCAAAAACAATCTGTAAAGTTCAAGCCAAAACAGCAACAATTCGAACTAATAGCATGGCAATTTGACCCCAAGAATAAGCACAAAATCGCCCCAAAACAACATGAAAATTTGAATTATAAAGAGCAAGAAAATCGAGCCACAAGGTTGCAGGAATTTCGAACAAAATGCCATGAAACTTTCGAACCAAAATCACACAATTTCGAACCCAAGCAGCAGCTAATTTCAAACCATAAACAGCAACAAAAAAATCGAGCAACCAACTGAAATTTTTCGATCAAGAACACATCCCCCTTTTCGAGCCCAACACAGCAGAAAAATCGAGCACAAAGAGGGATGAATGACCAAGGTATGATGTAGTATCTTACCCACACGATATACACGAAACCGAGCCAAAGAAAAACCAGGCGAGAGCCCTCCTAGCGTGAGGATGAAGACGCGTGAGGGTGGGAGGGGAAGAGGAGGTAGGCGGCTGAGAGAGTGAGGAAAAGAGAGGAAATTTTGTGTTTTAATTTTAAACCCTAGGTTAAATCTCCACCCTACAATTATATCATCTCAACCCTTGATTAATATTTCAATTTAAATTTCAACTCAAATAATATATAAGGAATTCCCACGAATTTAATTTACACCGCAAGTTCAACCCGGAATTATTTATTCCAACCCGGACCGAAATCCGATACCAAAGAATTAATTCCCGACACATCATATAAATATCATAATTAAATCCATTTGACGATTAATAATTATTCCGGACATCACACGTTGTATGGGAATCCGTCTGCAGTTAGGAAAAGAAATGATGAACTTTGTCAAGTCGAGGCAAGTGTAATACACTTTATCCTTCAGAGGAATTTGTCCCGCTCTCGGTGAATGTGGCAATTCTTTTCCAAGATACAACAACTTCTTCTCGTGATAGTAGCACACCAAATCACAGGAACTTCAACCACAAAAAGCTGCAAACTTCCCTTTTCAAGAACAATATATGAATTTGTATGAATGTGAACTTTTGATCTTGCTTTTCTCTCACAAATGTGTTTCTGATTTGAAAATCCGATGATAATTCATCATAGGATGTTGTATTTATACTAGGCCATAAGATGTCACCAATATTTTGTGCGGTGTGTGATTCATTGAACACTCGATATGCAAGCAACCTTTTTTGAAATGACCATGAATTATCTATCTAATGACAAGTAATACCCATGTACGAATTAGTTTGCCAATGATCACCCCAAATATCAGAGCATATAGAAACTTTATTCGTCAAATTACTAAATAATGTAACTAATTCTTTCTTTTGTTGACGAACTAATTTTTTAAGTGTTCGTGTGACTGTGGTCCTAGGAACACGTTTAGCAGCAGGTTGTAGAGATTCATGACAGAGATTTTCAAAACCAAATCTAGATGCAATACTAAAAGAAAGATGTTCTACAGAGATAAATTTTGCCACCGATTCTCTTAATTGTGCATCAGTGTATTTGAAAAGTGGAGAGTCGGTACCTTCACTCGAAGAATGAAATCTAGATAGTTGAGTTTGAGAAGAATCATTACCAAACTCCACTGGATGCTTTGTTTCGATATGACGCTTAAAAGATCCATAGCCACCACCACTTTGAAACTTATACGTAGTGGTACAATATTTGCATTTGGCACGCATCTCTCCGGATGGAAGAGTCACCTTTTCAAAATGTTTAGTAAAAATCGATGATTTAAGTGGAGGCATAGATCTTACCTTTGAATGCGCACTTTTCTTGGGTATCATGTGTAGCAAAAGGATCATCGTCGGTGAATTCAATATCATCAATATCAATATCAACATCGGGTTCGGCCCTTTCGAGATATGTCACCTTGCCTTTGCCTTTGCCTTTACGTGGATCACTAGGACCTTCCATTGAGTAATTCGAAAATAATACAAGTAAATGATGTATCGAAAACTTAGAGTTGTGTTAAGATTGATGAAAAATGAAATGGGTGTGGAGGATATTTATAAGCATAAAAAATAACGGTCACTTAATCCTAGCCGTCGATCTATAGCGGTCAAATAATCCTAGCCATCGAATTATAAAAAAAAAAAAAAAAATTTTACCGACGAACCGGCGGTTCATCCTGTTGCAACGGTCAGGAGATCCTGACCGTTGATATACAACGGTCAGAAGATCCTGGCCGTTCAATTTTTTTAAAAAAAAAAAAAAATTATGGGATGAACCGGTGGTTACAAACCGCCGGTTAACCTGTTGCAACGGTCAGGAGATCTTGACCGTTGATATACAACGGTCAGAAGATCCTGGCCGTTCAATTTTTTTTTTTTTTTAAAAAAAAAAATTATTAAGGGTTGGAACCGCCGGTTGGAACCGCCTGTTCAAACCGGCGGTTCCACGGTTATTTCGACCCATAAATCCGTAACCGGCCCGTACCTGGCAGTTCAATTTTTTTTTTTTTAAAAAAAAATTATTAAGGGTTGGAACCGCCGGTTAACCGGCGGTTGGAACCGCCTGTTCAAACCGGCGGTTCCACGGTTATTTCGACCCATAAATCGTAATCGGCCCGTACAGTGACGGGCCGGTTACGGTTCGGAACCGTTAACCGGCCCGTTGACCCGGTTACGGTTCCGGGCCGGGCCACAGTTTTTAAAAAACCGTGGTCATGTCTACGAACAGTTCGTGAATAATCGAACAATATAAATTGAGTTCGAGTTCGGCTCGAAAAAAAATTCGAACATGTTCGAGTTCGGCTCGAATTCGATAATTTCGAATACGAATCGAATATTCATCGACTAGGCTCGAAAAGTCAGTTCGCGAACCGACTCCATTCATTTACCACCCGAATCGAAAGCCCTAATTCTCCTCTCCACAAATTTGCTCTGTGTACTTGGCGAGGTTAAGATGCCGGACGCTTACTGGAGATACGCCGACGACAGGCAGCAATCTGAAGTACTTGCTTCTCAGTTGCCAAAGCGACCTCGTTCCGACCATGGTTTTCTCCCTCTATAAGCATTTATCCTTTTTTTCCCCTGAAACATGTGTGTTTTCGTTTGTTTCTGTGGGATAAGGGTTTGCAAAAGTAGACGTTTTTAGTTGGATCGTGCTGTTTGATCATGATGCATTGAAGAACAAGCGGTGTAGTTCTTTTCTTTGATTTTTTTATCTAATGGGTGCTCGACCTGATTCGAGAGGTTTCGGTGTGACAATTTTGAAATCAATGTTTTCATTTCTGAATGATTTTTAATCTTTTAATTTTTATTCAAAATTTGCTGCATGTTGATTGGGTACATTGACTGATTGTTCTGTGGTTTTGAAGCACTGCTTCTGAATGGGCAGTTGTGCATGATTCTAGTTTTTTAGGCTAAGGGGCTGGAGAGTGTGTGTGAAAACGATGCATTGTAGAAAAGGTGCCGTAGCGTTTAAACTAATTTGAACCTTTATGTGTGCCGATGTTGGAATAGACCTTTTAATTCAGATGATTAAGATCTTCACGTAGTTTGTCTATTTTTTTCAAATTGAATCTAGAGAACCAAAATTTCCAAACCAAAATTTCCATGTGTGATTCATGAAATCGCACCTAAAGAAGGAGAGGATCAAAATTAGTTCATAGTAGGATATATGGGGTAATATCTGGTACAGTGATTCTTGTGTTGAGGTGTTTGTGTTTACATGCTCTATACCAAATTTATGCAATTAATGCTGTTGGACCCTGTTTTACACAGTTTGCTCTCATTGGTCGATTAACGAATTTTCCATTACAGAGATTCCCAGTGGCCTTGGCATATCAAGCCACTATGAACGTGAAGATGAAAGGGGTGGACATCATGTTGTTAGAGATACCGACTCCATAAATGCATCATATGATCGCTACCTCCGCAGTGCGGTATACATTTTGCCTTTCGTTTTCAAATATATGGGACTGAATTTGTTAATATGCCTCCATTACATGATGTATGTGATGATTTATTTAACATAGTTGTGCAATGTACCAGCAAATTTCACATGGCGGTGAATCAGGAAGGTCAGTGAGTGTTGGACTTCGGCATGTTGATGATCCACGAACTTCACCGATTGGGGGTTCAGACCCCGTAGTAGTTGTAAATGACCTGTCTATGGGACTTGTAGGGCGATCAAAAATTCCACTCCCACCAGATGCTAGCAGCACCCTCTTCGTGGAGGGTTTGCCTTGCCAATTGTACTCGCCGGGAAGTGGCCCGTATCCTTTACATTCCATGATATGTTTTCAAATTTTCCCTTAAATTTTTGTTCCTTTACTTCCAATTGCAGATATATTTCGCCCTTTTGTCGGCTATAAGGAAGTAAGGCTTGTGAATAAAGGATCAAGACATGTAAGAATGTAGGACTGTGATCACAGATTGTTATTTTTTCTATATTTTGTGTTCATCCCAATAATATATTTTTAAAAAATATAATACAGTCCGGAGGTGACCCTCTGGTGCTTTGTTTTGTTGATTTTCAAAGTCCAGCCCATGCAGCTACAGCGATGGATGCTCTAAAAGGTGAGTTTGGCACATATTCCTACTCTCCTACCATTTTTACACTGAAAATTAGTTTGATTCAGTTTAGCATTTGTATGTTCTTTTTAGTGTCATTAATTTGTATTTTAGACTTTTATTTATGGTATAAGATTGCCGAAGTCCATTAAATTAGCACTCCTTAAGTTATCTGTGAGCACAAGCAGTATGATATGAGACTTAGGATCTGCATGCCATTGCTCAAGTTCAAATTGTTCCTTTTACCTGCTGAGGGTTGGAGTTGGGATGGGGTTAGGGATATAAGTTGTATTGTGCATACCACATGTTTTTTTATTAATCAAAATCTGCAAATGCGGTATTGAATTTAGTTGCTACTTTCCCTAATTTTCAGTTATAATAGGAGAATCAAATTTTTTTTTACTTAATGATGGTAATAGAATTTCAAATCAGAGACAGAACTATAGTTCAGATCATTCTTTGTGTGCATTTGGTATTCAGATGGACGTTGATGGTTTACCTATGAATGATTATGTTCGAGAGACACTCATAATCTTTCTCACTGGACCAATTTCGTTTATAAGGGTTGGAAGCTAAACTTTGTCAATATTGGTGACAGCTGATCATCTTTTGCTTTACTACTAGATCATTCCACTCGAGTTAAGAATTACGTAGAATCCTCTCCAGGTTTGCGGTTTTTGTGGTTGTGAATAATCGTTAGGAATTTGCACTTTTCTTGGTGCTCTCACTAAATATATAACTGGTGAAAGAGTAAACTCAGAATATTGAATTCTAAGGTGCTCCTTAGCTGTCATGAATTTTTTGCCCCTTGGCAATACAGATGGAGTTATACATCTATATAATGTGACACTGGAGTTTCTGTTTTTAAGAGTGGAAAATAATTTTTTAACTATCAAATGCTTTTTTATTATTCTGTTCATATGAACAGAGAGATCAGCCTTGTGACAACCAAAAGGATTTCTGCCTTATCTAGCATAATGTATTCTGACGACAGAACTAAATCAACTTGTCATTTGGCCTCAGGGATGCAAACCTACCATCACATCTCATCCTATGATTCCTTCTTTCTATATGGAGCAATTATATTACCTATTACTTGGTTGAAATATCTCATTGGAAGTTGAAGCTTATGCAGCAGCATTTTTGTTACTTATTGCATTGAGTGTTGTGAGTTGCCCGTTCCTTAAAACTTGCTGACTGAAGGGTTTGTTACTTTTCTTGAGGATGGACATCCATGTTTATTTATTTTTGCAACCTGGAGTTACCTTCTCTTGGTTGACTTTTAGATGTGGTATTAGGCGTGTTTGACATGGTTATAACATAGTAACGTGCCTGTACAATTCATGCTCAGAGACATAATAATCAGAAACCCTAATTTGATTTTGTGTCTTGACTTTGAAGTCTCATGAATCAAGACATATCAATTGTGGTATTGTTTTTTGGAAGATTGGTGTTTCTTGTAAAAACGAATAAATTAAATACATGCATTAAGATACGAAGGCTTCAGAGTTCGAGAATATAATAGGTTGCCAATCACTCAAGATGCTGGGAAATTTTTCTTCCTCCTATCTCGTGCCATGCTTCTTCTTTCTCCGAATCGGTGCCACCAGTCAATCAAGGTTCGCCATCAAGAGAGGGAAGAGCCTTTGCTATAGGTTAGTTCGGTGTCATCATTCACGCATTCCCCCATCCATTGAATTGATTATGTGAATACGCATCCAGTTAGCACATTGCGAATGAGAAAAGTGTTCATCCTGGATTTTCTTCCTCATCTATCAATTGATTCTATTCATTCGGTCAAAGTCTCCATGGCCTTTTCACGCCCCTGCTACGAAAGATATCGCTCTTGCATTTCGGAAAAAGCATTATGAAATTGAACCCAAGAATGAGGATAAAAAACCCTGGGAACAAAGCAGGTCTTGGATCAGTTCAAAAAGGTGATCTCTAAAGTCTATTCTTTTGATTGTGCAGTAGTAGGGTTGGCACGTGCAAGAACCGAGAGCTTTCTAGCATTTATATTAGATGGTCTCTCTCCGCGCTCTTCCCACTGGAAAAGAACTAGAAATTTCTCTCTTCCATAAACAGGGTGAGAAAAAATGTCAAATTCCAAAAACTTTGGCTTCGATGCTTGAGATATAATGCCTTGTCGGCCATAATGTGCCTTCCATGCGCACCTGAGCGACTAACCTGCCTTGAGAGATGCAATTAGGCAATTCCATTCAACTAAAGTCTATATTCCAACCCCAGTTAAAGAAAAAAGGAGCCGACCTTTCGGCTAGCTACATTGGGTAAAGTATAACCGCCAGTTATAGAATGAATAGGCTACTTAAGAAGGAGAGAAAGGTCCACCCTAATATGTCTTTGGCATCATACCCTCGCTCGGGTTATTTTTCATTAGGCATTAGACAAGGCGTTGCCTACTCTAAGGTTGTAGCCCGGATCTTCCACTCAAGATAGTAAAGCGATATAGACAAAATAGAGTTTTTTCAACCAAGAAGCTTGATATTGGTTCAAATCCAATTCGTGAAATGGTAGTGATGTTTAGTGTAGAGTGAGTCCCTCCCACCTCTTTTCTCTTATGACTTATCTTATGATAGGGATAATGTCCTATAGGGTTTAAGTAAGAAAATGATAGAAAGCCAGCTAGCCCAACTAGTGGTAAATCCGAAGCGAGATCGGAGTAGGAAGACCGTTAGTGGTGAAGTTCTTTTCCCAAGCCGTCGAAGAAAGGCCTAGCCAAAGGAAAGGTATTTATGGTAGAAACGGGCCTAAGGGAATGTCTTCTAGTGAAGGGAGACTACTCATCTATCATAAAATCTGAATAACTCGGGGTTGGATTCTCATAGAGTACAAGCAAATTTTCATTAGTGACAGACCACTCTTGTCTCCGGAACCACGAAGATAGGTGACTTTATGCGATGGCCCTCCACCTCGTTGCAAAAAGTGAGGAACTAACAAGCCCTAAACTAAATACCAACCAGCAGCTTATCAACCACAGAACACAAACTCATGTTGGCAATGCCATGGTCAAGTAAGAGGACTACCCATTCGCCAAAAAAAGAAAATAGCGTCTCTCAAGTAAGCCAAACGATTGACGCCAAAGAAAAGGACAATCCACTCAGCGCCTTTCAGGCAAGTACTTGACAAAAAGAGTGGAAGACAACTACGGAAATAAGGGAAATAGAGTCTGCCATGCCCACCCATCAAGATTTGTTCTAAAGAAAGAGTGCGAAAAGGATCCATTTCATTTTTCGTTTTATAACACACTTGGCTGTTGACTTATATGAAATTATTATTATTAGGCCACTGTTTTTATTAAATTAGTTGAAAAGAAACCCATCATTATTTGCAATTGTAAAACTAATTTTGAAAATTTGAAATAACTCCTATAAATACTCGATGTAACTGTAAGAAAAATTGTTTCCTCATTTATGTGATTTCTATCCTTCTATGTATTATTTAGATTTTGGATTCAGTTGAGAAAATATGCTAGGAAATATTTCCTCGTTCTCTTGTGATGGAAAACATGAAGTAAGTGCTTGTGTGTGTGTGTGTATATATATACACACTAAATATTATGTGTTGATTTCAATTTGCTAATATGTGCAGCAACATGAAAGTTGTAATGTTGATTTTGCTCAGAATATATTGAATAGTCAATAATTGATTTGGTATTTCCTGTTTACTCTCTTTTCCTAGATCCAAAGAGACAAGTATATGCCATATTAAACCTGTCAAGTACTGAGTATTTTTCTAGCTCGCTATGATAAATGTTTAATCGCATAAATCGATGCGTTCTAAGTGTAACTTTAATCCTGAAATTTAAACCCATGACTTTGCCTGATCTTTAACGACCCTGGTTCCTTCTCGATTCAAGGAGGTGTGACGTACGACCATAAAGTGCTTGAGCTAAATTTTGCAGGTTACCTATTCGATGAGCACGACCGCGAATCAGGTCTCTTAAGGCTACAATTTGCTCGTCATCCTGGTGCGAGGTCAGGGGGTGGGTATCGTGGAAGACGTTGAGATTGTGGTTTGGCAGGTGATAAACGCTATACATACGCTTGACCCTTAGAATTAAGGACCATTTAGTAGGTCTTCATGAAAATCCACAATGGTCAAAAATCACTCTAAATGTGCTGTAGGATCCACCAAGTAAGGACGTTTTACAAGTGTCGCAGCTTTGAAGGTTGGGAATTACTCTAGAAGCTATTCTAAGACCAGTGTTTTTATGTCAACTAAAGGGATGAATTTGCAACTGCTGCTGCTGGCCTTGGCCACTCCTTTCGTTGTTTAGTTTCCTGTCTTGCATATTTACTAGACTGCAGTAATGACACCCAGAATGCAAATATAGTTTGTAATTAAAAGCTGTATTATCTTGTTTGCATTACAGATACCTTTGTTTTGAACTGATATTTATCTCGCTTTACCCCCATTCAGCTCTTTGTAGTCAAACATATTCAAACGTGGTAAGGCAAAGCTACCATCTGTTTATTGCACCTTTTTTTTAATGATTTCAAAATTTTCCTTGAACTGATAAGACTAATGTTTGATGTCAAAAAATAATATCTTGGGAATTGATTACGTCTGTGAGTTGGGTTTTATGATGAACGCCAAGAACCTGCTGTTTCTAATCTGACTCTCTCCATAATTTTACTAGATTAAAATATTCCATTGTATTCAGATCTTCTATAACTTCACTCAGTGTATGCAGACCACAGTGAAACAAGTTTTCACGCAAGCCCCTTAAATTTGTGGCTCTTCGTTTACTTTATAGAGTCCTTTACTTTTTGCCTGATACAGAAATTTTTGATTTCACTTGTATTGGTTTGTCCAACACTAAGGTAATGACTAGATTTTAATTTCCCGAAAATATACCCAGTGATGTCAATTCTAAGTAAAATAATCAGGGGTTTGTCGATGCTGTACTGTCTGATGTTCCCGTGAGTTTGTCTTATAAAATGGTTATATTCTTTCAAGCTTGCAGTTCTTCAGAGATGATTTATTGCTATTTAAAAATCGTTTGGTTTGTAATTCCACCACTCAGCTTGGCTTTACAGAATCTACCAGAAATGATTTATTCCCTCTCCTCGATCTTGTTTCTTTTGTGATTACCCTGAAATGTTTTAATTTGCTGAAAATTCTAGTTCCTTCAATTTTATTAACTGTCGTGTTAGCTACTTTATATGCGTACTCGGTGAACATCAACTGTTTATTAAAGAACATCTGTTCGAATTCTGAATTCACATCCAAGGAAAGGATCATGGACCTTGTTTTTATGGCTTAGAATTTATTTTGAAATCCTATGTTGAGTAGTGGAATAGCCTATTGGGGCTGTTTGTAGGATGGTCTAACATGGGAATCTTGCGGTTGTGCGTGCTGTAAATTTTCTCCCCTTGCCCCTCTTGGGTCTGCGATGCCACATGTATGGGGCCCCTCGTGGTTTTGGATTTTCAGCCTAAGCCGAAAACAATATTGAACAGGCAGCACATTCTTCTTAAAATTTGAGCTAACTAGAACCCTTTTTGTGGCTGTTGATGATGTAGTTATGATGAGACCGGTTGTGGAGAGATTTTTGAAGCCTTCCCACTAAGGTAAAGGAGGTAATCGCAGAAAGCCAAGGGCTAAATGATAGGTAGGTGGACTTTCGGAGCCCTTAATTTCTATTCAAACGCAGTTTTTTAAAAATGTTTAATTAAATTAATTCCCTAAAAATTTGTGTAAGGGCCCGATCCTAATCAAGTGTTTAATTATCACACAACTGATGCGTTAACAGAAACAACAAAAGATTTCCATTAACATTTAATAACACGCCCTTATTTATTTTTTAAAAGTCCGGCATGACCTCGATGCACGAGGAGCATAGCAATGACATAAAAATATCTCTATATCATATACCAATACTAAATATAAGTCATACCGGTTTCATCATCAACCACATAAAGCATCATATATGCAGTCAAATAACATCTCCTCAGATACTAAATACTGATATACAAATACTCGAGGCATACCCTGGTAATTAGACATAGTACTGGGACTCAAAAACATAAAATCATACCCTGAGCTCGCTCTCATGGAGCTCTGGCATTCCTCGATGCTTTCTCTCGAGCATCTAATCTTCGATCACCTGTAACCTATCATGTCCACACAACAAAGACATGCAGCCACCACACCGGGGGTCAGTAAACCGAGTATGAGAAACCGCATAAGATCATCAAATATGACAAGTAATGTGCAATGCATGTCGTGCATTAATGTAATGCGTGTACTGGGTCTCAAAGAATCAAAAATCATCAAGATAGTGAATATAGGAGTCCAATCTAAGGTATCATCATCAATATCAAGCTTAAGCAGAGGGTGACGACACACACACTACGTTGTGATGTGCCCAGCATACCTCGTGTCTAGGTCCGACAACAACGCGTATAACTACAATTTCTACCTAAACTGTCTGTTATAGCCGTTATCCAGCGTCGTTATGACACTGTAGATCTCATGTGATGCCCGGGATTTAATGGTGTTAATCCCGATGTGTTAATGATCCTCAAGGGGGTTTATTTGTGGCAATTATGAATTAATTACGGTGTTGGGACACCGAGAATGTCAAATCGGGTATTTTGGGATCGTTGGATCCAAAGGGTGAGATTGTATGCTCATCGTGGTGAAAAACCTTGGAATTGAGTTTTTGGTGGGATCTGGGGTCCGGAGTACTTTGTGCTGGAGCTGGTAATGGAAATAGAGATTGAGAGTTAATTATTGAAAACAGATGATTTTTAATGAGTCGTGATGTATTTGTGGAGGTATTGGTATTTTGGAGCCTTGGTAGTATATATACCAAGTGGACTCAGTGTTTCGTCATTGCACGAAATATCCTTTCTCTCTCTTCTCTCTCTCCTCGCTTCCCACCCATTTCCCCAAACCCCTCTTTCTTTTCTCATGGAGAAAATGGCTAGAAGCTCGGTTCGGGAGCCGGATTGCTCGAAGAAAAGTTGGTAATCTTATTCCCCTCGCCTTTACCTTCGATTTGATTATAGTATTGTTGATTTTGGTTAAGGTTTGGGTTGGTTTTGGAATTGGGGGATTTTTGGTTAAAATCCAAAGTTGAGTTTTTGGAGTTTTTTTTTATTGGCTTTAAATGGAGTATTTGAGGTGTTGAAGGTGTATGGGGTTTTGAGTTTGGGTGTGAAAAACACCAATGAAGCTCGATTTTTCGGAAAATCGCAGGTCGCGATCGATCGCGTATTGCATGCCGATCGATCGCGACGAGCAGCTGAAATTTTGAGGAAGACGCACAGTGCGGCGATCGATCGCTAAGTCTCAGCGATCGATCGCGAGGAGTCTGGCGATCGATCGCGAAGACTTGTCGATCGATCGCGAAGGAGTTCTGCCCTGCAGTAAGGTATGTCGATCGATCGCGCGTAAATGGCGATCGATTGCGGCTTGCTGGAAGGAGTTTTTTTCAAAACTTTGTTAAAACATGGGATTTTGGATTTGGGGTTTAAATAGCCGATTTACGGGGCAATGTCTACATCCCAATGGGAATGCTATACTTTTAAAATGGAGTGGTTGGAGCCAATTTTAAAGAGAATATGGAATGACAAGATTTAGTAATTGGCTAACCTTTGAACATGTAAAATGGAATATTTTGGGTATTATGCATGCTTAACCCGGGGTCTTTTAAAATGGTAAATCGTCATGGATTGACGATATATTTGGAGGTTGTAAACGTGCTTGGGCACGTGGTTGCATGCTTATTTTTGATTGTGAGTTATTAATGTGTTAGGACATAATTCATCGGGTCGCGGGACTCAGTCAAGGTTTGGTTCGGACTACGGAATCATAAGGTATGTATAACGTACGAGCATAGCCTTTTAATATTATTACAATTGTGAAATGCATGTTTATTTGTATTTGCAATAAATGGATGTACATGAGAATTATATGGTGCCGCTTTTGAGCGAGCAATAAATGGGATGTTGTCGCCGATAAGCGAACATCGATTATGAAGCCACTGTTGTTGAGCATGCGTGAGATTAAAATGCCGCTATTATGGAGCGAGCGATGAAACAGGACTATGGAATCCTTAGTTAGATATATGTGATATCTATTGTTATTTGTTAAAGGGTTTATTCATATTTGATTATGAAATTGGTATGGCAGGAATGGAATTAGTTAATCGATGAGATGATTAACTGGCTTTTGGGGATTTGGATGGTTTTGTTTATTTTGAGAACAGGAACAGTGTGATGCCCGGGGATTAATGTTGTTAATCCCAGTGTAGTAATAATCCTTAATGGATTTTAGTGGTGGTAATTATGAATTAATTGCGGTTTTGGGACTCCCGGGGATTTTAAATTCGGTTTATGGAGTCGTTGGATCCAAGGAATGAGATTGTATTCTCATCGTGGCGATAACCTTGGAATTTTGTTTTTGGTGGAATCTGGGTCCGTAGTACTTTGTACTGGGGCTAGTGATGGAATTTGAGTTGGAGAGATGATTATTGAAAACAGATGATTTTTAATGAATCATGATGTAGTTGTGGAGGTATTGGTATTTTGGAGCCTTGAAGCTATATATACCAAGTGGACTCGGTATTTCGTCATTATACGAAAATCATCCCCTCTCTCCTCTTTCTCCCACACGCCTTCCCCCCCCCCCCCCCCCCCCCCCCCAAACCCCTTCATTTCTCCCTTGGAGGAAAATGGCTTGAAGCTTGGCTCGGGAGCCGGAATTTCTCGAAGATAATTTGGTAATTTCCTTCCCCTCGCTTTAATCTTCGTATTGATTGTAATTTGGGGGTGTTTGGTTGAGTTTAGAGTTGGTTTGGGTTTTGTGAGATTTTGTAAAATCTTGAAATCTTGTGGGTTTTGTTTTAAAATGGATTATAACCCTTGTTGAGTGTACTAGGGTATTTGTATGTGGTTATTTTCGAGTTGGAGGAAGTTTGGGTATGAATGGTGGAGGTTTTAAAGCTTTTAAAAATGGTGATTTTCGGGTTCGCGCAGCGACCGATCGATCGGTAGCTTGGACCGATCGATCGGTGCAAGTGCATAGCGTTGGGTGATTATTTCTGTATTTACCGATCGATCGGTATGAGCGACCGATCGATCGATGGGTGGCTAGCGAGCGATCGGTAGCTTGGATCGATCGATCGGTGAAAAGCCGTAGCTTAAATCGGATTTATGAACAGTTACCGATCGATCGGTAATGGTGACCGATCGATCGGTAGTGCGATTGTTTAAAATGGTATTTTGGGTCCTCCCTCGGGTTTTGGGGAGCGATTATCGACCATTTACTATTTAATCATCGTGTTGGGATGATTGGGGTCGGATTTCATGCTTGTGCATATGAATTTGGGATTACTCAGTGATTATGAGTTATTGATTTGTGTTTAGCAGATTTCTTCATCGGACCTCGGGACTGAGGCAGTGTTTGGACTTGAACTACGGAATTAGAAGGTACGTCACAAGCATAGCCCTTTATTATAATTGCAATTGTTGAGTGCATGGTACACTGTATTGCAATAAAGCTATATGGAAATGCATGGTATATGGTATTAGCAATAAACGGATAATGAAATACATGGTTTATGGTAATTGCTACAAATGGATATATATGCATTGGGAATTATATGGTGCCGCTTTTAACCGAGCAATGATTGGGATGTTGTCGCCTTTGAGGAAACATCAGTTATGACGTCACTGTTGTTGAGCATGCGTGAGAATGAAATACCGCTATTGTAGAGCGAGCAATGAAATAGAACTATGGAACCATAAGTGAGATATGTGGAATATCTGTAATCATTGTTTAATGATTTGGTATTATTGATTATGATATCGGTAAATGGCAAATGGATTTGTTAATCAATGTAATGATTAACTGACATTTGAGAATTTGATGGTTTTAGTTATTTTGAGAACAGGGACGGTACTGGGAATCCCGGATGAGGATGATACCATCCAGTGAGTATCTTTTACATTTCATAGCATTTACATTTTTGTAAATTATGAATTGTATTATTGCGATTATTGGATTTGGGATTTTGGTATGCTCACCCCGTGTGGGGCTGTCTCTGTTGGGGCAGGTGATTAGGTACATCGATGACTTTGGAGTTGAGCTCGAGCTATGGAATGGAGGTGATTCCAGGGATCGAAGTACCAGTGACGGTATTGAGCACGACGTTTTATACATTTGATACACATATACTTATTCGATTCTCGCATGTGAGCACTATTATGTGTATATGGTATATATAAAAAGGCAAGGGCCTTTCTCTCTTCATTTATGAGTAGTATGCAATTATCTATTGAATTGTTAAATGAACTGAGAACATGTTAGTGTATTATATTGGTGCATGATATGTATGTGGACTTGGTTGGGGGAACTAAACATTATATGGAATAATGTAAAGAATTTTATTATTGGCATGATTTGCTATGGCGATAAGTGGGTTTTCCCCTACATATATGATTGCATGCATTAAATGCTTGGGTTAATACACTAATAACGGGTTAAGGGCGCGGGGGTCCTTACATTAGTGGTATCAGAGCAGTGGTTGCTCTTTGGGGCTGTTGAGGGCCTAGGAACACGTTAATGGGAATGAGAAGCACATACTTATGCATGATGGTAGTTAGTGTTGTGTGACACAACTATTTTGCTTATGTGCGTTTATGATATGTGATCATAGTAGAACAGTTATATGTCATGACATCTATGGAATCATAATATAATCTGTTGATTATGATTGTGAGTTGTGGCACAGGGACAACCAAAGAGAGCATTGAAATGCATTGGGATACAGGAAGTACTTTGTACTCATGGTTTATGCATTTACTTATTATAATCATATTGTGGTGAATATGGATTATTATATGCTCATGGTTTGGGATTGTTCCTGTAGGGACGCTATGACACGAAGGGCTAAGGCCAGGGTTGAAAGACACGAAACGGTAACCTGCATTTTATACATATCATGGATTATGCATTGTGGTTGCATATATATTAGAGTGATGATTTTAATGCTTTGCTGCCAAATGTTGAAGCGAGAGTATTGCCGCATGTCACATTTGAGCGAGGTGCATTAAAATACACTCATTGTGGTTGTATATATTGGAGTGATGATTTTAATGCTTTGCCGCCATATGTTGAAGCGAAGGTATTGCCGCATGTCACATTTGAGTGAGGTGCATTAAAATAAACTCATGGTGATGTATATTGGGATATGGAATATGCATTGTGTTGCAGGCATAGATGGAATGCTTGGTGAATATCCCATGAGTCGTTGTTATGGATGAGTGATGATTTTAAATGCTTTGCCGCTGTCACTTGACGCCATGATAGAATACTTGCCGCTGTCATATCATAGCGAGGAAAGAATATTTGACGCCAAATGTTGAAGCGAGGGTATTGTCGCATGTCGCATTTGAGCGAGGTTATTCGATGCCGCTGATGTGTCGAAGCGAGGGGTATTAGTGCCGCGGTCATGACAAGCGAGGTGCATTAAAATACACTACTATAACAAGACTGGGGATCAGCTATTCTATTGGCGATGGTTTATGTCGCCGGGTATTCATAACGATGGTTCATTCCGCTATTCTATTGGTGATGGTTTATGCCACCGTGTATTCATAGCGATGGTTCATTCCGCTATTCTACTGGCAATGGTTTATGCCGCCGGGTATCATAGCGATGGTTCATTCCGCTATTCTATTGGCGATGGTTTATGCCGCCGTGTATCTTAGCGATGGCGCAATCCGCTAGTTTATTGGCGATGGTTCATGCCGCCGAGTATTATATAGCGACTGGTCATTCCGCTACATCTATGGCGATGGTTCATACCACCGGATATCTATAGCGATGTTTATGCCGCTGACTCTATGGCGAGGGATCATGCCGCTGATTCTATAGCGATGGGTTATACCGCTATGTATGTAACACTGGATTACGCCACCTACGAGCGATGGGTGCTGATTGCGTACCACTGTTGGACGACGGAGACAGGTATGCCCCTATCTTGTTAGCGATGAGGTATGGCATATTACTTTTTTATTAGCATTATTGTGGATGACATGCGTTGATATACATATACCGTCATGTGTTTGACGATGAGACTATGGATGTCGTGTATCGACATGTACCGTCTCGAGTTGACGATGTTATTTTGAATGTCATATGTTGATAGGTACCGTCACGGGATGACGATGACATAGTGGATGTCTATGTAAACGCGTAGTGTCGTTTCGATGAATAAATTTATGTATTTAGTCATATGATTTGAGTGTCGATGGTGAGCACATGGCAGTGTCTGGGTCACTAGTTGACGAGACCATTATGCCGAGCGGGTTGCTCGATGAATTATTGGGTGCGCCGTACATGAAGTGTACCGCAACACATATTTGAGGTAAATATTTTACGAGTAGTGGTACCTTTGGGTATACTCGTTGGAATGGTTATGGCCAAGTGACTGGTAATAGGAGTAGTTATAGAGGAAACTACTTGCTTATACCGAGGTGACATGTTGTGGACATGATCACACCCACCCCTGAGGGTGTGGAATAAGTCCTACGAAAATAGGATTGCTTTGTGGTTAAGTAAGGACACCGGGATGTCCGTGGTGCTTTGGTGTTTTAGAGAAATGTTGGGTGATGACCCACTACTCTAAATAGATGTTACGGTATGGTATACCTAGTGGAACATACGATACGCTGGTAGGCTTGGTATAAGCCTATGGAGGCAGCGACTTGCTAGCCAGGTATTATTGCAGTGCAATAGTGTGCTTGTGATAGCCATTATACTGCTCGTTGGACTCGAGTCTGGTAAATCGTACGGTGATACGATGAGGGTTTATGGTAGACTCTTGTAGTCTCTATGTGGCATGATGATTGAGGCAGGGAATACCTCACGGGGACGTTTATATGTCAAATGTTTTGAGGGACTTGTACTGGGACAGCTCAATTTTGTTGGGAACACCAACGTGAGTGTTGACAAGTCGTTACTAGCTCTGATTGAGCATCTTTGCATATGGAATGCAACGGGAGTCACAATTGGAATTGTGGGATATAGTTAGTGGGGTAACACTACCATATTGATTTTATCTCTTAGAGAGATTTGGATTTTACTGTCATGGAGACAGCTGGTATCGGTCGTGGGTTGATTGTAAATCAGCCATGGTGAGCATTACTGGTGTTAGACCGAGTAATGGATTCTTACCTTTCGGTGAGACGTTCGAGGAGACGTCTCTTTGGAAATGCTCGAGATTGTGGAGTACTATGGCATTAGTACAGAGCATCATTAGGATGAGTATACATGGCGTATACGGGTTTCGATTTGGTAATAGTGGCTTTGATGCACTATTCTAAACCAGTTGCGTATTTTTGGTTTCGAGATATGTTTTGGTATAAATATATCCAGTTTTCCGAACGATGGTTTGAGGTTGGAGGGTCATGAGTTCATGACATTTTCCTTGTGAGGAAGACGGTATTGATATACCTACCGATTGGGAATCCTTGGGAGATTCAACGAGTCGGGTTGTGTGGTGTTGATGTTGGAATCACACCATTGGTCGTTGGTATGTCAATCATTTATTCTCCGCGAGGTGAGAATAACCAAGGATTGACAGTTGTTTTTTGGGCTCATGGGTATGATTGGAGATACCCTAGCCGAGTGCATTGAGTATGCATGTAATATTGGTGCTTTAGCATGTATACCAGTGTGGGTATACGAATGCCAGCATTTATTTTGGTCCTCGTCGAGCATCGGGTTAGTATGCTTGGATGAATGAATCTCCGGTAGAGATTGTAGTACTTTGAGATTGGTAATCTCGATGGCACGATGTATTCTGATGAATGATCATGAGTGTTGGTTGACTTCCCCTGAGGAGGGATTGTCGTATTTTAGGCCATGTTAATTCATTTCGGGATAATTCGATAGCCTCCCTGTTTCTCTGATTGTTGAATCCTAGGATAAATGAGGGATGACCAGGATTCGGATTTGTTAATGTCGTGGTTGACACGTGTGGCGGGAATGCAATTGATTTTCTTGCATGCCCTTTGGGAATTTGAGACCTTGTAGAGTCTCGATGATGTGTTGGACCAAGATGTGATTTTCTTGGAACTTATGGATGTAGACATCCTTGGAGATGTGTTTGTGTTGATCGGTGGCCGTGAGTGGCCCGATCCGTGTTGCAAGGTGGTGCAACTACTCCTTTGATGGAGATGGAATTGGAGAGCGGAAACCGGATATGGTATAAGTACATTGTAGTATACTGGTGGTTTCCTTCGTAACGATGTATGGTTAACATCGTAGGCTAAATCATGGAGATATCATCGATGCGATATCTATTTAGAATCACGAATGATTCGTTTGATTTGCAATTAGGGTTGGCTGACTGCTTTTGGGATGGTTAGCATTGGGGTATGCTGACGTTTTGTTGCGGTTGTAATGTTTTGGAAGGTTTACCCCATTCCAGGTTTTGGTGCGAGGTCGGTATCCTCGCGGTTAGTGTGTCGTTCATGACATGTTCATGATTCGACGATGTAAATCCGTTGGATTTTGTAATCTCGGCAATACGTGGAGTACGTCGTGCAAATTTCGAGGACGAAATTTCATTAGTGGGGGATAATTATGAATTAATTGCGGTTTATGAATTAATTGCGGTTTTGGAACTCCCAGGGATTTTAAATCCGGTTTATGGAGTCGTTGGATCCAAGGAATGAGATTGTATTCTAATCGTGGCGATAACCTTGGAATTTCGTTTTTGGTGAAATCTGTGGTCCGGAGTACTTTGTACTGGGGATGGTGATGGAATTTGAGTTGGAAGATGATTATTGAAAACAGATGATTTTTAATGAATCATGATGTAGTTGTGGAGGTATTGGTATTTTGGAGCCTTGGAGTTATATATACCAAGTGGACTCGGTATTTCGTCATTATACGAAAACTCTCCCCTCTCTCCTCTCTCTCCCACATGCCTTCTCCCCCCCAAACCCTTCATTTCTCCCTTGGAGGAAAATGGCTTGAGGCTTGGCTAGGGAGCTTGAATTTCTCGAAGATAATTTGGTAATTTCCTTTCCCTCGCTTTTATCTTCATATTGATTGTAATTTGGGGGTGTTTGGTTGAGTTTAGAGTTGGTTTGGGTTTTGGGAGATTTTGTAAAATCTTGAAATCTTGTGGGTTTTGTTTTAAAATGGATTATAACCCTTGTTAAGTGAACTAGGGTATTTGTATGTGGTAATTTTCGAGTTGAAGGAAGTTTGGGTATGAATGGTGGAGGTTTTTACGCTTTTAAAAATGGTGATTTTCGGGTTTGCGCAGCGACCGATCGATCGGTAGCTTGGACCGATCGACCGGTGCAAGTGCGTAGCGTTGGTGATTATTTCTGTATTTACCGATCGATCGGTGGGTGGCTAGCGATCGATCGGTTGCTTGGACCGATCGACAGTTGAAGCCACATGAAATGAAATATCCCGTGCATGATCTGGAATTGGCAGCCATCGTATTTGCGTTGAAGATATGGCGACACTATTTATATGGTACATCGTTTACCATATATACTGATCATAAAAGTTTAAAGTGTTTATTCACTCAAGCAGAGTTGAATATGAGACAAAGGAGATGGATGGATCTCTTAAAGGATTATGATTGTGAGATCGAATATCATCCAGGAAAGGCTAATCTCACAGCAGATGCCTTAAGTCAAAAGGTTCATAATGCTGCTGATGAGATGATGCATTTATCAGCCTTGATGACTTCTTGTTGTACCTTAGGTTATGAGTTTGATGTAAATACAGAGCCAGTACGGGTATCAACATTGTTGGTTGAACCCGATATCTTTCAGAAAAGTAGAATGGCACAAGTTACTGATGATGAGGTACATCACTGGAAGGAAATGATATGTCAAGGACAAACATCTCAGTTTGTACTTGCAAGTGATTGAATTTTGAAATATAGAAACTGTTGGGTAGTACCTGTTGCATTAGGACTACGCCAAGAAATACTACAACATGCGCATTGTAGTCGCTACAGTGTACATCCTGGAGGAAAGAAAATGTATAAGATTTGCGTACCCAATTTTGGTCGAAACGCATAAAACATGATGTGCTGAACTTTGTGAAACGGTGTTTGATCTGTCAACAAGTAAAAGCATAACGACAAAGACCAGGAGGTGAATTGAGGAGTTTGGAGATTCCTCAATGGAAATGGGAACATGTTACAATGGATTTTGTTACCCATTTGCCACGGACTTCCTCTGGCTCTGATGCGATTTGGGTCATTGTTGATAGACTGACGAAAGTAGCTCACTTCATACCTATGACATTTACCTATTTGAAAATGGCTCAGTTATATATTCAAAATGTCATGAGACTACATGGCATACCAGTTTCAATTGTATCGGACAGAGATCCGAGATTTGCTTCGTATTTTTGGGAAGGATTACAGTCAGTACTAGGGACGGAAGTACGATTGAGTACAGCGTATCTGTAGGGTCTTCCTACCTTAACATCATATAGTACACATATAATTAACAGAACATGAATTTATAACCTCTTAAGGGTTCCGGTTGTAGCTTGAGCTAAGAAGATTACAGGCCAAAATAAAATTTCCAAAAGCTATTTAATTACATTCCCAATAATGAATGTTAAAGTTATAGATTTATACTACTCCTAGGGTAGAGACTATCAAAATCCTGCATCCTATAATCATTTGCTCCTTTTAGCTCACCGCCTCTACCCGACCCTAGGCCCTTCGGTCCAAAAGTGTACCTACAGGGACAATACATCGTGAGCATATACATATTTACTTAACATGATATTAAAAAACATACAGTAATGCATAACATCTTAGTTAAGTAAAAGTTATTGGTCGTTCTTTAACTTCTTTTGTTATCCCTGATTCTTATTCATGTATAAGGGGATCTTACCCCATTGTATGGCATCTTACCATAACATAACCATCGTGTGGCATCTTACCACATGGGCATCTTACCCAATCATATGGCGTCTTACCATATCATAACATTGTGTGGCATCTTACCACAGGGGCATCTTACCCACTGACATACATTGGGTGGCATCTTACCACATGGGCGTCTTACCCAAACATATACGTCGTATGACCTTATCATAAACTTACTTATCATAAACATCATCATCATAAACGTCATTATAAACATCATCATCGTAAACATCATCATAATCATCATCATAAACATCATCATCATAAACATCATCATAACATCATCATCATAAACATCATCATAAACATCATCATCATAAACATCATCATAAATATCATCATTAAATGTAGGAGCATGGTTTACCGTCCGATGCTCGTACGTTTCTTACGTACCTTAATTCCAAAAGTGGAGAAATCGGAGAGCTTTATCTCCTTGAGATTGTGGAGACCTGGGATGGTTCTACATAACCATACAAATTGATATTAGAAGCCAAACAATAGCCCAATACCAAAAATTCAACAAAAATCATCATTTTCCAACTTTTGAACAGTGGCGATCGATCGCTCAAAACATGGCGATCGATCGCCTGATTTTTCACTTAGCGGCGATCGATCGCCTGATGCACATTTCGCTACTGGACGTTGGCGATCGATCGCGCCATTTGAGGCGATCGATCGCCTATCCTCATTTTTGCGTACTGCCTCTCGGCGATCGATCGCTGCTTTTGTAGTGATCGATCGCCACAACCAGTGGCCGCGATTTCACCATTTTTGTGTGCACTTTCCAAGCTCATCCTCATACCTTTCAAAACCAAACTTCCCTACAATAACAATAACAGCATAACCCACTAAAACCCACATAAAACACTTCAAAAATCATACCCCAAACATATATAACACATACCCCAAAACAACCCACATAAATCATCAAAACTAACCCATTTCAACACCAAACATCTTGAAAACTTAAGGAAGGGTCCCATACCTCTTGTAGGCTCCAAATCTTAGCAAAGATTACACAAACACAAGTTTTGTGGAACTTTCCTTCTTCTTCTTTGGTGGATTTCGAAAATGGGTAAAGTGGTAGGGTTTGGAAGTGATTTGGGGATTTAGAGTGTAAAAGTGTAAAGTGAGATAAAGTGTAGGAAAAAGGTGGGTATATTGGGGATAAAAGGGGTTGTGTAATTTAATTAAAAATTGTACCCCAAACTTAACATGATGTATAAAACACTCAAACATGGTATTTTAAAGGCATTTTACAAAAATGCTCTAAACTTCATCTAAAATCACATCTTCCTCATATTTAATAATCAACACAATTAAATCATGTTAACATCTTAATACCCAACTCATAAATCAATTATCACATGATTCATCATATAAATATAATTAATGCCTTAATTGCAATTAATTAATTTCGGGGCATCACATTACTCCCCTACTTATAAGATTTCGTCCTCGAAATCGCATGCACTTACCCAAAAAGAAACTAAACATAAATCATACCAGAAAATAGTTCCGGGTAATGCTGCATCATATGCCGTTCCGTCTCCCACGTAGCCTCCTCGACACCCCGACGATCCCACTGAACTTTGACCATTGGTATAACTTTACTTCGTAATCTGCGATCCTCACGATCCAGGATTCTGACCGGTCGTTCAACGTAGGATATATCTGAATCCAACTGCACTTCAGTAGGCTGTAAAACATGAGACGGGTCTGGCTCATACTTTCTCAACATAGAAACATGGAAGACATCATGAATTCCAGATAAAGACGGCGGTAGAGCCAAACGGTAAGCCAATGTACCAACACGCTGCAATACCTCATACGGTCCGACATATCTCGGAGATAACTTCCCCCGCATACCAAAACGGACCACACCCCTGAAGGGTGAGATTTTCAAGAAAACCTTGTCTCCTACGTGGAATTCTAGCGGTCGTCGCCGCTTATTGGCGTAGGCTGCTTGCCTATCTTGGGCCGCTTTCATCTTTAAGCGTATCATCTTAATCTTTTCCTCCATGTCCTTAATCATATCCGGCCCTCCGACCGCTTTACTCGTCAAGTCCTCCCAATACAGCGGTGACCTACATCGTCGTCCGTAAAGAGCTTCAAAAGGGGCCATTTGAATGCTCGCCTGATAGCTGTTATTATAGGAGAACTCTACCAGTGGTATAGACTCTTGCCATGGAGTATCGAACTCCAAAACACATGCCCTCAGCATATCTTCGAGTGTCTGAATAGTACGCTTCGTTTGGCCGTCTGTCTGAGGGTGATAAGTTGTACTCAGTCTCACCTCGGTGCCCAAAGCTGTTTGGAGACCCTCCCAGAAATGGGAAGTAAAACCTTGGGTCTCTGTCAGACACGATCGAGACTGGAACCCCATGCAACCTCACTACATCCCGTACATATAATTGGGCCATCTTTAAATATGTGAAAGTCATATTGTAAGGGATGAAATGAGCTACCTTCGTCAGCCTATCCACGATCACCCAGATCGCATCAAATCCAGAGGCCGACCTTGGCAAGTGGGTCACGAAGTCCATAGATATATGCTCCCACTTCCACTTAGGTACCTCCAAGCTCTTCAGCTCGCCACCAGGCCTCTGCCTTTCTGCCTTTATTTGCTGGCAGATCAAACATCTCTTAACAAAAGTGATCACATCACGCTTCATGCCTCTCCACCAGAATTGACCACTCAGGTCCTTATACATCTTTCTTCCTCTGGTGTGGATACTGAAACGGCTACTATGAACTCGTTCTAAGATTCCTTTACGCAATCCCGGCGCATTTGGGACTACCCATCGGTTGTCCAGTCTTAAAGAATCATCTTCAGCCACTCTAAACTTTGTTGGCTGACCTCGAAGTGCTATCGATGACCATCTCTGAACCTCCTCATCTGACCTCTGGGCTTTCCTGATAGCCTCAAATATGTCTAGCTCAGCCAATAAGGTCGACACTCGTACTGGTGACGTGTCCACATCAAAATCATAGCCCAGATGAAAATAAGAAGTCATCATCGCTGATAAACACATAGCGTCTTCAGCAGTACTCTTCACCTTCCTACTTAAGGCGTCTGCTATCAAATTTGCTTTACCAGGATGGTACTCAATCTCACAGTCATAATCCTTGAGCAAATCCATCCATCTTCTTTGACGCATATTCAGCTCAGCCTGAGTGAATAGGAACTTCAGGCTCTTATGGTCCGTATAGATGGTAAACGTCGTACCATAAAGATAATGACGCCAAATCTTCAAGGCGAAGATGATGGCTGCCAGTTCCAGATCATGGACTGGGTATCTGGTCTCATGAGGCTTCAACTGCCTCGAAGCATAAGCCACCACATGCTTTTCCTACGTCAATACACAGCCCAAACCCCTGCAATGATGCATCCGTGTACCAGGCAAACTTCTTATTCTCAGAAGGAATCACCAACACTGGCGCTGTCGTCAAACGACGTTTCAATTCTTGGAAGCTTTCCTCGCAAGCTTTGGACCAAAAGAATGGGACTCCTTTCTGAGTCAGGTGTGTCAGCGGCTTAGCGATCTTAGAAAATCCTTCGACAAAACGTCGGTAATAACCTGCTAAGCCCAGGAAACTCCGTATCTCGGGTACAGAGGTGGGTGCTGCCCACTCCATCACAGCTTCAATCTTCCTGGGATCCACAGATATCCCGCTGCTAGATATAACATGACCCAAGAATACTACACTGCTCAGCCAGAATTCGCACTTGCTGAGCTTTGCATACAACTGATGATCCCTAAGGATCTGAAGTACTGTCCTCAAGTGCCGTACATGATCTTCTTCGGTCCGGGAGTAGATGAGTATATCGTCAATGAAAACTATGACGAATTGATCCAAATATGGCTGGAACACCCTGTTCATCAAACTCATGAAGACAGCCGGGGCATTTGTCACCCCAAAAGGCATGACTAGGAATTCATAGTGCCCATACCTAGTCCTGAAGGCTGTCTTCTGGACATCATCTTCCCTTACTTGAATCTGATGGTACCCTGACCTCAGATCGATCTTACTGTAGAGCCTCGTACCCTGCAACTGATCAAACAAGTCATCGATCCTCGAAAGTGGGTACTTATTCTTCACTGTAGCTTTGTTCAGTTGTCTGTAATCGATGCACAAACGCATCGAACCATCTTTCTTCTTCACAAATAAAACTGGTGCTCCCCAGGGCGATACGCTAGGGCGTATATAGCCTTTATCAAGGAGCTCTTGCAACTGAATCTTTAATTCCCTTAGTTCCGCTGGTGCCATCCTATAAGGGGCACGAGAAATGGCAGACTTCCCCGGTAACAACTCAATCCCAAATTCGACCTCTCTCGTCGGTGGGAATCCGGGAATCTCCTCCGGATAGACACCAGGGAACTCCGCCACTACGGGCACATCCTCAACTTTTACTTCTTCTTTCTTTTCCGTAACATCAATGGCATATATGAGATATCCTGTATGGCCTCGTTCCAACAACTGCGCCATCTTGACAGCAGATATCAACATAATCTTAGAGCGAGAACCATCCCCATAGAACGTCCATGGAACTCCCATATCAGATTTGAACCGTACAGTCCTCTGCCTGCAGTTCACAACTGCCTGATACCTGTTCAGAACATCAATGCCCAGAATGCAATCAAAATCTGACATTCCCAGAACAATCAAATCTGACCTTAGTTCTTTATCCTCAAAATAAATGAGGCCATCGTAGACGATCCGATCAGTAATCATACTTCTTCCAGCGGGGGGTCGAGACTAAAAGAGGCGTGGGCGACGGAGAAGTGCATATGTGGTGCCTTTCCACAAAACTTGTCGACACAAAAGAGTGTGACACACCTGTGTCGATCAATATAAATGCAGGGTGCGTAAATAAAAGACACGTACCCGCTATAACCTCCTCCGGAGCCGCTGAAGCCCGCTCCCTCGTCAATGCATAGACTTGCCCTTGAGGTGGCCCCATAGGCTGACCTCCATACTGTCTCGGCACGAATGGTGGTCTATGCTGTGCTGTCCTATCCGCAGGCCTCCCCGCAGAACCCTGTTGACTTCCCCTGTTGGGACACTGCCTAGCAAAGTGGCTTTTGTCGCCACAAACATAACATCCTACACAATCTTTCGTCAGATGTGGTTGCCAACAAAGAGTGCATTGGACCTTTCCGGATCTGTCTCCCTGAGACTGCCCCCTTCCAGGTGGGGCATCACTCCTACGGTTTCCTTTCCATCTATTGTCGGGCCTCTTGCCACTGAACCTTGACGCCGATGTGTTCCCCCTTGACTTGAACTGATCACTCCTTGGCTTCAAATTATCTGGAGTGGATTTCTGAGAGGGTGCTGATGGTGGTACAACATCAGGGTATGCACCCACTCCCAGTTCGGCTAGCTCTGCCCGTGAGAGTGCATCGTCAAAACAAGTAGGGCCATAAGTAATCACCCTATCGTACAGCTCCGGCCTCAAGCCCTTCATGAAGTTCCTCATCTTTGCTTGCGTACTTGTGGCGATATGAGGCACATATCTGAGTAAGGAACAGTATTGAAGAGCATAATCTGATACTGACATGCTACCTTGCTTGAGGTGAGTAAATTCATCTTCCTTAGCCTGTCGTGCAGCAGCCGAGAAATAACGATTCAGAAAGCGAGTTCGAAACATTTTCCAATTAACTTCATGACCTTGAGCCTCTTGCTCTACCACAGTGGTCTTCCACCACATTAGTGCCTTCTTGGCCAATTGGAACTCTGCTAACCGTATCCATGCTGTCTTCGCACATGGGGCTGCCACAAAGATTTGCTCTATTCTTTCTAACCATTCCTCAGCTCGTTCCCCTGTTTCGGTTCCTTCAAAGGTTGGGGGTCGGTATGCAAGAAATTGAGTTAAGCTTAGCTCCCCTGGCAACAACTGTTGTTCGGACGGTTCATCATCAAAAGCTGGCGGGGGTAGGGGATTCGTACGCCCCGCACTTGCATTGACGCTCACTGCGTCACCTACCTCCACGTTTGCTGCCATACTGCAACACAAGGGTTAACAACAAGACCCAAAAGCAGTTCATATATACATCGTTAGAAAGGCATAACACGTGAGCATAACAGTCATGTACTTCATATGTAACATATGCACACAACATGTTTAAAAGTAAGCACCTAGCCAACTTATTGCTAAGGCTACCCTTCACTCGTTTCCCGGGTTATCTAACCACTGCTCTGATACCACTATTGTAGGGTCTTCCTACCTTAACATCATATAGTACACATATAATGAACAGAACATGAATTTATAACCTCTTAAGGGTTCCGGTTGTAGCTTGAGCTAAGAAGATTACAGGCCAAAATAAAATTTTCAAAAGCTATTTAATTACATTCCCCAATAATGAATGTTAAAGTTATAGATTTATACTACTCCTAGAGTAGAGACTATCAAAATCCTGCATCCTATAATCATTTGCTCCTTTTAGCTCACCGCCTCTACCCGACCCTAGGCCCTTCGGTCCAAAAGTGTACCTACAGGGACAATACATCGTGAGCATATGCATATTTACTTAACATGATATTAAAAGACATACAGTAATGCATAACATCTTAGTTAAGTAAAGTTATTGGTCGTTCTTTAACTTCTTTGTTATCCCTGATTCTTATTCATGTATAAGGGCATCTTACCCCATTGTATGGCATCTTACCATAACATAAACCATCGTGTGGCATCTTACCACATGGGCATCTTACCATATCATAACATTGTGTGGCATCTTACCACAGGGGCATCTTACCCACTTACATACATTGGGTGGCATCTTACCACATGGGCGTCTTACCCAAACATATATGTCGTATGACCTTATCATAAACTTACTTATCATAACATCATCATCATAAATGTCATTATAAACATCATCATCGTAAACAGCAGCATAATCATCATCATAACATCATCATCATAAACATCATCATAACATCATCATCATAAACATCATCATAAACATCATCATCATAAACATCATCATAAATATCATCATTAAATGTAGGAGCATGGTTTACCGTCCGATGCTCGTACGTTTCTTACGTAACCTTAATTCCAAAAGTGGAGAAATCGGAGAGCTTTATCTCCTGAGATTGTGGAGACCTGGGATGGTTCTACATAACCATACAAATTGATATTAGAAAGCCAAACAATAGCCCCAATACCAAAAATTCAACAAAATCATCATTTCCAACTTTTGAACAGTGGCGATCGATCGCTCAAAAACATGGCGATCGATCGCCTGATTTTTCACTTAGCGGCGATCGATCGTTAAAATGAGGCGATCGATCACCTGATGCACATTTCGCTACTGGACGTTGGCGATCGATCGCCAGCCATTTTGAGGGCGATCGATCGCCTATCCTCATTTTTGCGTACTGCCTCTCGGCGATCGATCGCTGCTTTTGTAGCGATCGATCGCCACACCCAGTGGCCGCGATTTCACCATTTTTGTGTGCACTTTCCAAGCTCATCCTCATACCTTTCAAAACCAAACTTCCCTACAATAACAATAACATCAGAACCCACTAAAACCCACATAAACACTTCAAAAATCATACCCCAAACATATATAACACATACCCCAAAACAACCCACATAAATCATCAAAACTAACCCATTTCAACACCAAACATCTTGAAAACTTAAGGAAGGGTCCCATACCTCTTGTAGGCTCCAAATCTTAGCAAAGATTACACAAACACAAGTTTTGTGGAACTTTCATTCTTCTTCTTGGTGGATTTCGAAAATGGGTAAAGTTGTAGGGTTTGGAAGTGATTTGGGGATTTAGAGTGTAAAAGTGTAAAGTGAGATAAAGTGTAGGAAAAGGTGGGTATATTGGGGATAAAAGGGGTTTGTGTAATTTAATTAAAAATTGTACCCCAAACTTAACATGATGTATAAAACACTCAAACATGTATTTTAAAGGCATTTTACAAAAATGCTCTAAACTTCATCTAAAATCACATCTTCCTCATATTTAATAATCAACACAATTAATCATGTTAACATCTTAATACCCAACTCATAAATCAATTATTACATGATTCATCATATAAACATAATTAATGCCTTAATTGCAATTAATTAATTTCGGGGCATCACAGTATCATCCTCAGACAGATGGGCAGACAGAGCGTACAATAACAGTTATCAAACTAGTATATAGATGGCACCATTTGAGGCACTGTATGGGCGACGATGTAGATCGCCATTATATTGGGATGACGTTGATCAGTCTGCACTCCATGGACAGAAATGCTACGTGAAATGGAGGAGAAAGTGAAACTGATTAGATTGAAATTGCAAGCGGCTCAGGATAGACAGGCTGCTTATGCCAATAAGCGACGGTAGACAACTTGAATTTCAAGTTGGTGATCGAGTATTCTTGAAAATTTCACCTTTTAAAGGTGTGGTACGATTTGGTAAGCGTGGAAAGTTGTCTCCACGCTACGTTGGTCTGTATGAGGTGTTGCAACATATTGGTACGTTGGCATATTCGATAGCTACTACCGCCAGCATTGAGTAGTATCCACGATGTGTTTCATGTTTCATGTTGAGGAAATATGAACCAGATCCGGGTCATGTATTGCCACCATCTGAAGTACAGTTGGATACAGACGGTTCTTATGTGGAACGACCAGTGAAGATTCTGGATAGAGCTGAGCGGACATTGCGTAACAAAGTGATACCAATGGTAAGTACAGTGGGATCAGATGGGGTGTTGAGGAGGCAACGTGGGAGACGGGGCAGCATATGATACAGCAGTATCCTGAGTTATTTTCTGGTATGAATTTACATTGTTATGCTAATCTTGGTGAGTAATGGATTTATATCATGTTGTTTCTTTCCTTCTGTTATAATAGGAATGGTAGAATTGAGTATATGCCTATGTGTTTCATATTATGTATATGCAATTCGAGGACGAAATTCAATGAGTATGGAAGAAATGTCATGCCTCGATCTGACGTATACATGTGTAATTTGATTATGGTGTAATTATGAATTTATTACAGTACGATGTGGACTCGGATTCGGGTTGAACCGAGCACGACTAATGTTATGCATGAATGAAACCTCATGTAGATATGAGAAATCAAAGAGAGTGAGTTAAGAACATGAACATGTGATAGAGGGACTTAACATTATGTGTTATAGTGGAAAAGAGACTTGAAGTGCATCAATAGTGGAATACTAAGTGTCCTACATTTGGACATGAATTTGGGGGAGAATGTGTATCTGAATTTGTGTTGCATTTGGAGGTTACGATATATAGCTAAAATCAGATTTAATTCACATAATACACCTCAACTCCCATAGTAATCTCTACACACTCTCTCTAATTCTCCTTGAGTTGTTGTTGGAGTTGGACTTGCAAGAACAACAAGGAAGTGCATAAATTGGTGAGGAAAGTAGAATTTCCATGCTTTGTTATCATAGTTGATGTGTATATGTGCTTAGTGTATCAACCTTGAAGCATGTAAAGTGCTACTTGTAATGAATTGCTATGAGTTTAAAGTAATCATTTGAAAGTATAAATTGATGGAAAGTTGTGTATATGATGCTAGTTTATCTAGTGTTCAAGTTGTTATGGTATGAATTAAGGTGTATGAGAAGAACCATGAAGATAAGCATCAAAATCGCCATTGTTCTAAAATTATGTTGTCGACCGATCGATCGCTAGGATCGTACCGACCGATCGGTGAAACAGGGGAAAGTAAGGCGGTTCATGTACCGATTGATCGCTAGGGTTGCATGTTTGGACCGATCGATCGCTAGAGTGACCAATCGATCGATAGACTTAAATGTTATATTTTTGTAGATTTTGATTTTGATGCCTATGGTAACATGTTACATTATTCATATTGTTTTGCATCATCACAGGGGACGGGGCAACGAGGCGGTTAGACATTGACGCCTACTTTATATCTTTTATGTCGCAGAACAGGTACGTTTTGACGTACGAGTATATGATATTGTTGTGATGATGATGTGAGCATGGTCTCATATGAATAGTGACATCATATGCATGTGCATTCATGATATTATATTGTTGAGATGGATGCCACGATATATGTGTAGCATATGCTTTGGCTGAGATCGGTGCCACGATAGATATACCAGTGTTGGGTATATGCTTTGGCTGGGATTGTTGCCATGATACATATGCTTTGGCATGAGAGATATACGTCGGTTGGGTATATGCTCTGGCTGTTATAACATGTGAGGACGGTACTATGATATGTGCTGCTAATATGAAGATGTGAGGAGGTTCCACTTACATATTGAGCTGAGATAGGCATATCATATTGGTCTGGTTATAACAGGATGAGGAATGAGACATGTCATGACATAATTGAATTTGATGATGCATGATACATGACAATCACATTGGATGTTTATAGTGCTTTATCATTTATGTTTTTATTGATATTGCACTGAGATAGTTGTTTATCTATACTCATGTTATGTGATTGCTTCTGTAGGGACTCATAGACGTGGGATGACGGGATTGTGAGTCTTTTCCGCTGCGAGCTGAACCACTGCTTAGGAATTTTGGTCTAGGTTGTTTTGCTGTATATATGATACAGTATATTATGACATGGTTTTTGTCAACTTGTAACAACCTACATAACTAAACTTTTAATCAGTGTATGTTTTACTTAATTCTCACATATGTATAAATTGAATTGATACATAACGGATTAAGTAACGAGGACATCACAATAGATATATGTTCCCACTTCCACTTTGGCACTTCTAAGCTCTTCAATTCACCTCAAGGCCTCCGTCTTTCCGCTTTCACTTGTTGAAAGATTAAACAGTTCTTCACGAATTCTGTCACATCTCGCTTCATCTGTTTCCACCAGAATTGATTGCATAGATCTTTATACATTTTCTTACCACCTGGATGCATGCTCAATTTGCTACAGTGGGCTCATTGTAAGACTTCTCGGCGGAGTCCAGATGTAGCAGGGACCACCCAACGCTTACCATATCTCAGACTACCATCTTCAGCCAATCTAAAGTTAGATGGTACCACAAAGATATAGAGACTCTATATTTCATCTTCTTCGTTCCATTGCTGGAGTGAGACCTTGAGAGATTAATGATATCCATCTTTGAATCTCATCATATATTCCTTGAGTCTTCTGATATCCTCATACATACTAGGTTCTGCTAGCAATGTCGACACTTGAACAGACGATTTTGGCATCTCAAAGTCGTATCCTAACCAGCAATAAGAATTCATCAAGACTGATAAATGGATTACATCATCAACAGTACTCTTGACCTTTCGACTCAAAGCATCTGCTGTCAGATTGGCTCGGCCAAGATGGTGCTCAATCTCACAATCATAATCCTTCAACAAATCCATCAATGTTCTCTGCCTCATATTCAATCCTGCCTGAGTAAACAGAAACTTCAGGCTCTTATGATCAGTAAAAATGGTAAACTATGTACCAAACAAGTAATGCCCGCCATCTTCAGTGCAAAGATAATGACTGGCAGTTCCAAATCATGTACTGGATATCTCGTTTCATGTGCTTCAGTTGTCTCGAAGCATAGGCCACGACATGCTTATCTTGCATCAATACACAATCTAAACCTTGTAATGACGCATCTGTCTACAAGGCAAACCTCTTATTTTTTGTGGGAATTACCAACACTGGCGCGGTGGTCAACCGATGTTTTAGATCCTGAAAACTCTGCTCACAAGCCTCAGACCAATAAACTGTACGCTTTTTGTGTTAACTGTGTCAATGGTTTAGCGATTTCGAAAATCCCTCGATAAAGCGCTGATAATATCCTGTCAAACCCAGAAAACTTTGAATATCTGGTACAGAAGTGGGAGTAGACCATTCCGATCAACCGAT
This sequence comes from Haberlea rhodopensis, assembly GCA_907163345.1. Classification (NCBI taxonomy): domain Eukaryota; kingdom Viridiplantae; phylum Streptophyta; class Magnoliopsida; order Lamiales; family Gesneriaceae; genus Haberlea; species Haberlea rhodopensis. The sequence continues at coordinate 20,888,237 of CAJQUN010000004.1, read as the reverse complement.
ATCCCATTTTTGGAAATTATGTGGCCAAGACTTATTGAGTTTGGCATACAGTTGGTTATCCCAAAGAATTTGTAAAGTAGTACGTAGATGTCTCACATGTTCTTCTTAATTCTTGGAATATATCAAAATATCATCAATGAATACTATCACGAACAAAAACTTGATCGCTATTTATTTAAACATAAAATTTCAGTGTAGCGATTTTATACCGCAATGCCCAGTGTCAAGTTTTAGTATAGTATATAAAAAGTATGAGTGTCGAACCATGAGGACTAGAAAGTAAGTACCACTTTCAATATTTAGCCTACGATTATTGAGTGATTATTAAACTAAATTGACTAAAACACAATAATTAACCAAAGCAGCAATTGATAATGAATAAATATGATAAAAACATGTATCAAGACGTCGGTTCACCCATGTAATCCCCCACAATTTTCCTATTAATTAAGATTCAACATCCTACGTTCTAAGGTGATGAGTTTTCCTATTGCATTTTTATATACTATGGTGAAGCTATAACAAGCCTAATATTAATGTTCAATAAACCACTCTCGTGTCCTTATTGAGCAAAATAGGAGTTTTTCAAGATTTAAATCAAAACATATTACATTCCCAATAAAATGAAGCAATCACTAGAAGTTTCATCAACTGATACATAATCTACTGTTCAAAAGTTCTTGTTTTCCTTCTACATTTGTAGTCCTACTCCTCACTTGGCTCACCATATCAAGTCTGCCTTAGTTCTCATTGCACAAAAACCCCTACAGGAACAAACCCCAACAATATGAGCATGTCGACTCATCAAAGATAATAGAACTCGTAATGAAATATATGACATAAAACGGAAATATTTTACTCCCTGAAATCTTTGTTTCGGTTGTTCATGCTAATACAATTCAACCATTACACAATTTTGGTTATTAGTATAAATATGATAAATTGATCGACTATACTTTCAAATATGTATCCCTTACTCAATAAAACACCACAATTATAATTCTCATGATTCATTATCTCATCTATATTTTAATTTCACCTAGAAGTATTATATTCTTTGCATCAACATACCAGCGGCATTATACACCTCGCTTCGACATATCAGCGGCATTATACACCTTGCTTCGACGTATTAACGGCACACATTATACTTTCAACGCTAATACGACAACGTCAAGTATCTACTTCGCTTTGATATGACAGCAGCAAGTATCTTCATCGATTCGATATGACATCGGCATTTCAACAATTTAATATACTATTTCATATCAAGACTGAATATGCAATTCCTGTCATGCTCGTACGTATTTGCGTACCTTTTCACCAAAAGAAATTTGTAGTTCAAGATTATCCTCCCGTTGTCCGGCTGCTTGGGAAGGCTCGATATTAATAGGCATAAATAATTCCATCTAAAAAAAATCCATGTCAAAATTTTAAAAGTTCCAAGCCCACGATCGATTGGCCAAAGCTCGCGATCGATCGCGATCCTAAAAAAAATTTATTTCAAGGTTTGTCATACCACGATCCACCATCGCGAGAATTCTTCATCGTCTAATTTAGGTTCGCACTCGCGCAATCGATCGCGACCATCGATCGTGGCTAAGGTAGCGATCGATCGCGCGAACCTTGAAATGGCCAAAATGGCGATTTTCTACAAATTTGAAACCTATTTCTTTACCAACATATTTCCTTCCACCAGCTCAACCAACATGCACTCAATATCATAACAATACCATAAACATGAACTTTTAATCCTTTTCACCACAATTACACTACTAAATTCAAATTCACAAATTTCAAACTTTCCCCAATTCAAAATAACTGAACTATGACTCAAAATTCCATAAAAACTCAACTCCTTACAATTTAAATCTCCAACTCCAGCTCAAAAGCAAAATTGATTACCGATCCAAGCTTCACCAAGAACTTTAGGAGCAAGAATGATGGAGAGGGCAAGAGTGGTAGAGAAGGGTTTTGAGAAAGGGGTGCAAAGATTTAGTGTGCGACTTTTTGTGGATTCTGCGAGTTTTTATTCCATAAGTCTTGCACCTTTCTAGCATTATGTAGGAATGGAACAATGGACCCAAATTCTTTAACATCCCAATACGCCAATATGTCTAAGTTTTCATGTCATTTTAAATCACCCAATCAAGTCTCAATTAGACTACTCAATCTCTCATTTCAAATAAGTTGACGATTAAATCACATAATCCTTCTATACTCAGTTCATTTCAATTGAGTCCAAACATAATCATGTAATTAACTCATAATTATCGTCACTAAATCATAATGCACATAATCATAAATTTGAGTATCATTCCCTTTCTCTCCTAGCCCCCTTTATCCTTTATGGGCCTCCAAAAATCATAGCTCATATTATGATCTTCTTTGGGCCTCATATAAATACAACCCATATAATTATTACTAAACCCAATTTCAGTGTCTTCCCAGCACCCATATTCGATCGTGAATTCTAATCCATCGCCATGTCTGCACCCACAACGTCTTCCACCCATTAAAGAAAACCCCATGAAGGACAAACCTAATCGAACCCAAATCCCTACCAAAAATTACTATTGGATCTGAAAATGTTGCGGTTAAAGTTCCTCTATGCTTGGATATGTGGTGCGTGTCCTGCTCCCCAGTTGCGCCACACCTCTGTCGTTCGCCGGCAACCACTCGTTCCCACTGGCGGCCACCGGAAACCCTTTGGGCACTCGGATTCTTGTTCACGATCAACTGCTATTGCACCTTCCATCGCGATCTTCTCTGGCTTGATTGCCAATTATTGACGCACTGACGTTAGAATGTATATATTATGAGTTCTGAAATATCCATCCCAGAAGGTGATTGTTCCCCTTTGTTCCTGTCTAAGAGGCCCAATTGAATGGTCCGATTAGGAAGGATGTAATAGCCCATAACAAAAAACCATATCTTCTCCCTCACCATCGTTTCCACGTGAAAGCCAACTCATAACCATTTCTGCCATAACGAGCCGATTAATCCCATCGTCATCTTAAACTGCTGGAACAACGCCGTGACATCAGCCCAATACCCTCTCCTTCATCGTTCCAACAAGGTTCACTGCCACAATAGCGGTTAATCAACTCCTTGGCAACTTGTTCCGATCTAACACCTAGAACCTTCCCTATAATCCTTGTAAACCCAAGGCTCGAGAATTTCACTCGGTCCGCAATATCTACCTTCTCATCAACAATTTTCTCCTCTTGATTTTTTTTCATGCCCAAGTGATTTGGCTTCATGATTTTTGCTCACAATCTGCTCCTCCCTTACCTCTATTTTAGGTTCACAATTCACAGAGGTTTCTGTTAAAGTAAGCTTCTCCTCCATCCATAAACTCGATACTCGGAGTTTTTTTCGTCTGCGTATTGTTTAAGGAAAGTGCATTGGACCTCATCTAAATCTTTGCCTGATTCATCATCAACTTGCCTTCGTTCTTCCCTTGAGTGACCGCTGTCTTTCATTTAAGCGACCTGTTCCCAAATTTCAATAATAATTCCTTGGTGAAACCAGTCCTTGTGAGATCCAGATTGTCATGTATAAGACTATAAAACCAGTTTTCAGCACACCCTCCATGCTCATGAATGCAATTTGCATTCGATGATGCCATGGCGTCGAGTTCAACATGAAATAACACTCCGCCGTCAGAATCCATTGACTGGGATCAACACCGATGAACGTCGGCAATGCAACGCAGCCAAAGCAGCTAAAAAAGCTTGTCTCGGTTGAATGACATCCTGCTGTATCTCCTCAAGGTTCGTGGTAGGTTATTCCAATTGTTAGGAACAAAAATCCTCACACATAAGCTGGAACCAAGAGCAAGACGCTATATAATTTCTAGAATCAAACACTAAATTGCTAAATGAAATAAAGCCGAATGCAAGATGAAGAACACTCAAAACTCAATATTACTTGGGGAAATAAATCTTCCCTGCCCACGTGTTCCTCTTGGTCTCCTCTGATACACTTTATAATTTGCATGCGTACTAACTTGGGATTCAACTTATGGCCCATGGGCTTTTATGACTTTTGGGCCTCCAAATTCTTCCCATAACATATAACCATGCCCATACAACCCTGAACTCCACA